>CM061040.1:153402292-154602292 GCA_030762985.1 Adelphocoris suturalis
ACCCTTCTTAGTGGTTGACGCAGATGGGCTATCTAATGCAGATATAATAAAACTCATGTAATAATTTTTTTGCCTTCTTCTTCTAGTCTTCTAAACAGTTTGCTTCAGTTCAGGTCACACTCTCATCTCTAGACACTCTCGGAACCTCTTCCCCCCTTGTCAATGATGTCCTGCAGGATGCAGCAGCTTTGTGGCCCCTCCACAAAAGATGATAATGGCCTCACGATATGGAAAAAACCGTAAAAAAAACCGAGTGTTAATGAAGGGTCCACGCATCCACCAACGCGGTGGCTCTTTTTTAGTAGCATTTTTTTACTCCGTAGAGCTATGTAAAGTGCTACTGCAATCCCCGAAAGCGCGACCTCGTTCGACATGGCTCAGGTTCAGACTAGATGCGTACACGATTTGTAGAGCGACAATGTCGCGGGGCAAAGAATCTGAGACATGAATCCGAGCTTCTGCAACAAAGAGTCCGAACAATGAATCCCAGTGCGTACTAGGCTTAAGATGAACTACGAGGGGCATCCCAAAAGTAAGTTTACCCTATTTTTAAAAAATTCAAAATTGCTTCAACAAATTTGAAAGAAACGCCAATTATTCTCTGACTCACATAATATTTTTCCACATAATCGCCAACAATTGCTACACATTTTTGTAACAGGTTTTGAAATCCGTTTTGTACCAATCCGCCGCCAAACGGGAAAACCAGTTTTCCACTTCTTGTTTGAGGTCCGCTTCTGTAGCAAATCGTTTGCTAGCTAGATGCTCTTTAAGATGACGAATGAGGTGAAAATCTAAGATCAGGTGATTAGGGAGGGTGGCTAAAAACGTCCCCACGCAACGACACCAGTAATTCTTGAGTGATCCGAGCAGAGTGGGGGCGGGCGTTATCGTGGAAGAGGAAGGCTCCGCGCGACAAAACCCTCCGTGTCTGTTCTGAATCGCTCGTCGAAGTTTTTTCGAAACATTTTTTTTTTTTTTTTTTTTTTTTTCAAAAGTTTTTTTTTTTTTCCGATCAAAAACCGAATTACACTGCTTACCTACTTCGCAATGGGCGGTAAGGCGGAAGGGGCCTCCATGTTTAGAATGAGGTTAATGCCCTTATTGCTATCCAAAGAGCTTACAATTTTTACAGTGCTTCCATCACATCCGCACAAAACTTCTCTCCCATGGACGAATTTAAATAAAGGGTAAACTCACTTTTGGGATGCGCCTCGTACTTGGACTAGCTGACTTAAACGACCTATATATAGGTCATTAGCGATTTTTGGTTTATTATTTCCAATAATAAGCCTATGTGATCGTGTAGCAAAAAATTTTTATAACCCCCCCTCAAACTTTGTCACTTTACGTTTCAAGGTGCGTAGAATCCAAATTTTAAATGTCCGTCCGCCGTTCGCCGTCCGGGCCATAAAAGGCCTAAGAATTGACTTAAAAAACCTGTTCTTTCGCACATAGACTCCATTTGGGGTCTAGTTGGTCCTAACGTTTAACCATCCCGATTCCTTTACTAGCATAGATGCTATGGGCCAAAAACGGGCAAAAAAGTGTCTTTTTCGACGCGCGCACGCCTGGCACGCTTGGCAGGGGGTCACGGTGGGTGGTGAGGGGGGGGGGGAGCGGGGGAGTGGAGTGACAGGAGGCGCCGGCGCCACGGCATCTTGTGGTGGGTACGGCGCCGGCGTTCCTTCGAGGCATGAATATGTTTTTTTCAAGGTCATATTTGTGTGTTAATACCAAAGCTTTTCCTACGCATATTTAATAACATATCCTCTCGACTTTTCGTACGTACTTAGATAATGATATTATTAAGGCAATAACTATTTGAATTGATAGGAGCTCAAATCGAGAAATATAAACATGCGTATATAATTATAGAAGTATAGGTTGTGGCAATTCGAAGTAGGACACGCCAAGGAGTCTGGACGGGCCTTATGACGTACGCTAGCCAACTAAAACTACGATCATACTCAATTGAAAAAATAATAAACCTTTGTGAAATAATTTGCAGCGTTTTTCACTATGCTGATACCCAGGAACCTATCATCACCTCACCATTCCTTCATATATGCGTTCAACAACTATTATGGTACACCGTGAAACCAACTCCAGCTGCAAATATTTGCAAGTAATCACAATACCCAAAACCATGGTCCAAAGGTCCAAAACGTGAAATGCGAGTGGAAATTTTGATTTTAAAGGACAAAATTTTGCTTCCACGTCTACCAAGGTAGCGGAAGCATTGTTATCACTTTTCCAAAATCAAAATTTCCACTCGCATTTCACGTTTTGGACCTTCCTGTACATTTCTGGTTCCGTGTCTGTCTGTCTGTGTCCGCAAATCCTTGTAACGCGCGAAAATCTGAAACTATTGGACCGATTTTTATGAAATTTATAGGAGGTACGTAGGTAGGCATAGGTATATACGAATACAGGCATATTTTATATACATTACAACATATCTATACATTTTATTTACGTATTCGATACGAGGAACCTATTACCCACACCCACTTGGCAGACGTATTTTCATGCATGAACAAGAAGCTTACGTTTGGGTTCCTATGACTTTGAAGCAATTATACCAGAGTTTTGGCACACTTTCACAACGTTGACGAGGATATTGTGATTACTTGTAAATATTTGCAGCTGGAATTGGTTTCACGGTGTACCATAATATTTGTTGAACGCATATATGAAGGAATGGTGAGGTGATGATAGATTCCTGGGAATCAGCATAGTGAAAAAGTGGAAAATAGGAGTTGTCAAAAACTTTGAAACATCAAAACTCTCTTAATTATTGGTGTTTTTCGAAAAAATTGGTAGTCGATCGCTGCAGAACTTGATGGTTTACAACTTTCCTTTTTTTGTGAAAGTCGATTGAATATCAAGTTTTACCACTAATAAGGCAATAAATGGTATTTTCCGGTCTTGGAAAACTTTGAAATTCGATAACTTCCTTATTTTACCAAAAGTTTTACTTTCCTTGGTGACGAATCGACGCAGAATTTAATTCTCTATAACTTTTTCTATTGAGCAAAAAACGTTTCCAGTACATCTTAAGGGTGAAAAATGGGAAAATATTTTAAAAAAAGTGTTTTTTCGAGGTTTTTTTCAAGAAACATCCATTAAAGAGCTATTTTAGGTATAGGAGCATATGGTATATTCGGAATCAGCGTGAAAGTTCCTATAAGAATAGCCAATATTTTTGTCCAGCCAGAATCGCATTTCGTCCCACTGTGTGCCGGCTCTAGGGATGAGGGAAGTTGCAGAAGGACGAAGAGAAAGAATGGGTTGAAAGGAAGTGCCCCTAAAAAATGACTACTAGTTCAAGTAAGAACCCCTCAGGACGCTGGTTGTGATACCACGGAGTACTCCCGCCGATGTGCCCAACTCGGGTAACTCCGTGGCGCTTTTCCCGCACTACAACCCGCGCCATGACACGGTCGCAGCCAGGACCTTGATGTTTTTGGCTGCCACTCCTTTTAGCTCGGAAATCGCTAGCCACAGGTCATTTCTGTCATTTATTTTGGCCCGCCAGGTTTGCTCCGTGCTCGCGCTGCCAATGACAACCTGGACAACTACAAATAAGCACAGTACAAATAAGTCAAGACCTAGAACGGTCCCAGAGTAATTGTAAAGTTTATTGATTATTTAAAATTTCATTTCTGATTAAAGGGTTGATTAGGCCTGCACCTGAGCCAAATGATGAGAACGATGAACACAGGCAGAGCGGAGCACCCAACATGCCGGAGCGCGCCTTTCCTCACATCGGCAAGTACAAACAGATTGCATTCTATAATAAGTAGCTTCTTTTTTAGCGAATTTTCGTAGGAAATGAAGCTATTGCAATGGCTCCAAAACTTTTTAAATCAACATTTTTGAAAACAATTTTCGTTGAAATCCGTTTTGGGGCATTCTGAAACGATTCCTAAAGTTTGCACTTTTTCGTTTGCCAATGACAACCTGGACAACTACAAATAAGCACAGTACAAATAAGTCAAGACCTAGAACGGCCCCAGAGTAATTGTAAAGTTTATTGATTATTTAAAATTTCATTTCTGATTAAAGGGTTGATTAGGCCTGCACCTGAGCCAAATGATGAGAACGATGAACACAGGCAGAGCGGAGCACCCAACATGCCGGAGCGCGCCTTTCCTCACATCGGCAAGTACAAACAGATTGCATTCTATAATAAGTAGCTTCTTTTTTAGCGAATTTTCGTAGGAAATGAAGCTATCGCAATGGCTCCAAAACTTTTTAAATCAACATTTTTGAAAACAATTTTCGTTGAAATCCGTTTTGGGGCATTCTGAAACGATTCCTAAAGTTTGCACTTTTTCGTTTGCCAATGACAACCTGGACAACTACAAATAAGCACAGTACAAATAAGTCAAGACCTAGAACGGCCCCAGAGTAATTGTAAAGTTTATTGATTATTTAAAATTTCATTTCTGATTAAAGGGTTGATTAGGCCTGCACCTGAGCCAAATGATGAGAACGATGAACACAGGCAGAGCGGAGCACCCAACATGCCGGAGCGCGCCTTTCCTCACATCGGCAAGTACAAACAGATTGCATTCTATAATAAGTAGCTTCTTTTTTAGCGAATTTTCGTAGGAAATGAAGCTATTGCAATGGCTCCAAAACTTTTTAAATCAACATTTTTGAAAACAATTTTCGTTGAAATCCGTTTTGGGGCATTCTGAAACGATTCCTAAAGTTTGCACTTTTTCGTTTGCCAATGACAACCTGGACAACTACAAATAAGCACAGTACAAATAAGTCAAGACCTAGAACGGCCCCAGAGTAATTGTAAAGTTTATTGATTATTTAAAATTTCATTTCTGATTAAAGGGTTGATTAGGCCTGCACCTGAGCCAAATGATGAGAACGATGAACACAGGCAGAGCGGAGCACCCAACATGCCGGAGCGCGCCTTTCCTCACATCGGCAAGTACAAACAGATTGCATTCTATAATAAGTAGCTTCTTTTTTAGCGAATTTTCGTAGGAAATGAAGCTATTGCAATGGCTCCAAAACTTTTTAAATCAACATTTTTGAAAACAATTTTCGTTGAAATCCGTTTTGGGGCATTCTGAAACGATTCCTAAAGTTTGCACTTTTTCGTTTGCCAATGACAACCTGGACAACTACAAATAAGCACAGTACAAATAAGTCAAGACCTAGAACGGCCCCAGAGTAATTGTAAAGTTTATTGATTATTTAAAATTTCATTTCTGATTAAAGGGTTGATTAGGCCTGCACCTGAGCCAAATGATGAGAACGATGAACACAGGCAGAGCGGAGCACCCAACATGCCGGAGCGCGCCTTTCCTCACATCGGCAAGTACAAACAGATTGCATTCTATAATAAGTAGCTTCTTTTTTAGCGAATTTTCGTAGGAAATGAAGCTATTGCAATGGCTCCAAAACTTTTTAAATCAACATTTTTGAAAACAATTTTCGTTGAAATCCGTTTTGGGGCATTCTGAAACGATTCCTAAAGTTTGCACTTTTTCGTTTGCCAATGACAACCTGGACAACTACAAATAAGCACAGTACAAATAAGTCAAGACCTAGAACGGCCCCAGAGTAATTGTAAAGTTTATTGATTATTTAAAATTTCATTTCTGATTAAAGGGTTGATTAGGCCTGCACCTGAGCCAAATGATGAGAACGATGAACACAGGCAGAGCGGAGCACCCAACATGCCGGAGCGCGCCTTTCCTCACATCGGCAAGTACAAACAGATTGCATTCTATAATAAGTAGCTTCTTTTTTAGCGAATTTTCGTAGGAAATGAAGCTATTGCAATGGCTCCAAAACTTTTTAAATCAACATTTTTGAAAACAATTTTCGTTGAAATCCGTTTTGGGGCATTCTGAAACGATTCCTAAAGTTTGCACTTTTTCGTTTGCCAATGACAACCTGGACAACTACAAATAAGCACAGTACAAATAAGTCAAGGCCTAGAACGGCCCCAGAGTAATTGTAAAGTTTATTGATTATTTAAAATTTCATTTCTGATTAAAGGGTTGATTAGGCCTGCACCTGAGCCAAATGATGAGAAGGATGAACACAGGCAGAGCGGAGCACCCAACATGCCGGAGCGCGCCTTTCCTCACATCGGCAAGTACAAACAGATTGCATTCTATAATAAGTAGCTTCTTTTTTAGCGAATTTTCGTAGGAAATGAAGCTATTGCAATGGCTCCAAAACTTTTTAAATCAACATTTTTGAAAACAATTTTCGTTGAAATCCGTTTTGGGGCATTCTGAAACGATTCCTAAAGTTTGCACTTTTTCGTTTGCCAATGACAACCTGGACAACTACAAATAAGCACAGTACAAATAAGTCAAGACCTAGAACGGCCCCAGAGTAATTGTAAAGTTTATTGATTATTTAAAATTTCATTTCTGATTAAAGGGTTGATTAGGCCTGCACCTGAGCCAAATGATGAGAAGGATGAACACAGGCAGAGCGGAGCACCCAACATGCCGGAGCGCGCCTTTCCTCACATCGGCAAGTACAAACAGATTGCATTCTATAATAAGTAGCTTCTTTTTTAGCGAATTTTCGTAGGAAATGAAGCTATTGCAATGGCTCCAAAACTTTTTAAATCAACATTTTTGAAAACAATTTTCGTTGAAATCCGTTTTGGGGCATTCTGAAACGATTCCTAAAGTTTGCACTTTTTCGTTTGCCAATGACAACCTGGACAACTACAAATAAGCACAGTACAAATAAGTCAAGACCTAGAACGGCCCCAGAGTAATTGTAAAGTTTATTGATTATTTAAAATTTCATTTCTGATTAAAGGGTTGATTAGGCCTGCACCTGAGCCAAATGATGAGAAGGATGAACACAGGCAGAGCGGAGCACCCAACATGCCGGAGCGCGCCTTTCCTCACATCGGCAAGTACAAACAGATTGCATTCTATAATAAGTAGCTTCTTTTTTAGCGAATTTTCGTAGGAAATGAAGCTATTGCAATGGCTCCAAAACTTTTTAAATCAACATTTTTGAAAACAATTTTCGTTGAAATCCGTTTTGGGGCATTCTGAAACGATTCCTAAAGTTTGCACTTTTTCGTTTGCCAATGACAACCTGGACAACTACAAATAAGCACAGTACAAATAAGTCAAGGCCTAGAACGGCCCCAGAGTAATTGTAAAGTTTATTGATTATTTAAAATTTCATTTCTGATTAAAGGGTTGATTAGGCCTGCACCTGAGCCAAATGATGAGAACGATGAACACAGGCAGAGCGGAGCACCCAACATGCCGGAGCGCGCCTTTCCTCACATCGGCAAGTACAAACAGATTGCATTCTATAATAAGTAGCTTCTTTTTTAGCGAATTTTCGTAGGAAATGAAGCTATTGCAATGGCTCCAAAACTTTTTAAATCAACATTTTTGAAAACAATTTTCGTTGAAATCCGTTTTGGGGCATTCTGAAACGATTCCTAAAGTTTGCACTTTTTCATATGCATATATCGGGGATGAGCATCCCCACGAGGAGCGAACCCCTCCATGCACCCCCGGTTAGGGAATGAACACTCGCCACCAAGCAGTCCTGACAGATCTCTTTCATTTCTACGTATAGTACCTAGGATCTTGGATATTAATTAGTTTGTTTCCAGTTATTACTTGTATTATCAACGTCATTCATTAATCATTGTGTTAACCGTTCACTATTGAAATGTAAACTCAATCAGTCCAATTCAAGTTCTCACACACAGCGTGTATGTGTGTGTGTGTGTGTTATTTCAGACGATAACTCTCCTTAGGATTGAGATAAAAATTCCGTTCTTGCGCCAAAAAACCAACCTTTCCAAATGAAAGGACGAGTTCGTTGGCCAGCACTTTTTGAGCACATTACTTTGGTCAAATTTCAAAAAAATGGGCTAAAGTAAAATCACTAAAAACGGCAAAAAATCGATAAATTTATATTTTTTCAACGGAATTCCTGTCAAAACAACGTTATCAACGATTGACTAGGACATTACATTTTTTTTTTTTTTTTTTTACCAAATTATGCTGAAAAGCTTACTTTAATTACATTAATATTTGCTTAAAAAAATCTACAAAAACTACAAGAAAATGCGTTAATCTTTTTGAATTGCCGAATTTAATTTAGTATGAGTTTGTAGCCATAAAATTGTTTTTTCACAATTTTTTTGCATGATATGGAATTTCCTGATTTTTTAGCGTTTCGACTTCAGTAAGATTTACTGATTATATGAAATTGTATTATTGATTATAGGGGGCAATGAGCCGGAAAGTCAGGTCTTTGCTGAGGATGATGGCCACAGGCAGCCTCCTCTGGCGGAGAGGGCGGAGCGCGGAGCACCCCATGTGTCAGAGAGCTTTGGCCCTTTCTATGGTTAGTATTTAAAACGAATAAGTTCTGTAAAAATAGATAGTTTTTAGCGAATTTTCGTAGAAAATGAAACTATTGCAATGGCTCCAAAAATTAAAAAAAAAAAAAAAAAAAATTGAAAATAGTCTTTTTTGAAATCCGTTTTGAGACATTCTAAAACGATTCCTAGATTTTAACACTTTTTCAAAAATAAAGAAACAAATATATATATATATCATAGACGATAACTTTCCTTAGGATTGGGGAGGGATGGGGGGATTTCTTGCTCCAAAAATCAAGCTTTCTGAACGAAAGGATGAGTTTGTTGGTAAGAAACTTTTTGATCACATTAAATTGGTCACATTCCATAAACTGTGCATGATGAATCACTAAAAATTGCTAAAAAACGGCCAAAAATCGTTAAATTTAAAAATTTTCAGCAGAATTTCTGTTAAAAAAACATTATCAACGATTAACTAGGACATCAACATTATGTTCACCGAATTATGCTGAGAAACGTATTTTAATTACATTAATATTTGCTTAAAGTATCTATTAAAACTGCAGAAAAAAGCCTCAATCTTTTTGAATTGCCGAATTTAATTTAGTATGAGTTTGTAGACATAAAATGGTTTTTTCAAAATTTCATTGTACTCAAATTCCTCAAATTTCGATACAGTTTAATATATAATAATACGATAAGTAATTTATTAAAATTCGCTCACACGATCATGTTGCATGACTGGGACTTTTATAATCGCTTCTTCTAGTTTTCCCTTGAAATTTCCATTATAACGGTGTATACGATGATTCGTCTTCGACAGTTGCGAACCAGTGTAATGTGAACTAATGATTCTAAGGGAACTAGAAAGTGGCGCCGATTTGGAATTTCCTCATCTTTTTAGCGTTTTGACTTCTGTAAGATAAACTGATTACATAAAATTGTATTATTGATTAAAGGGTACATTGAGCAGCACCGTCATTCGGAGAGCGGAAGACCCTATGTGGCAGAGAGCAGCGCTGCCCCTCACCATGGTTAGTATTTAAAACGATTTAGTTCTGTAAAAAATAGATTCTTTTTAGCGAATTTGAAAATGAAGCTATTGCAATGGCTCCTAGAATTAAAAAAAAAAAAAAAAATTGAAAATGGTCTTCATTGAGATCCGTTGTGACATTCTAGAAAGATTCCTAGATTTTAACACTTTTTCAAAAATAAATAAATAAACAAATATATATATATATTTCATACCAGACGATAACTTTCCTTAGGATTGGGGGGCGGGGGGGGGGGGGGGGGGGCGGCATTTCATTAAAGCACATTTCATAAAATGTGCTTAATAAATCACTAAAAATGGCTGATAACGGCCAAAAATCATTAAATTTATAAATTTTTAGCAGAATTTCGGTTAAAACAACATTATCAACGATTAACTAGGCCATCAATATTTTTTGACCAATTATGCTGAAAAACGTATTTTAATTACACTAATATTTGCTTAAATTATCTATTAAAACTGTAGAAAAAAGCCTTAATCTTTTTGAATTGCCGAATTTTATTAGTATGAGTTTGTAGCCATAAAATTGTTTTTTCACAATTTCATTGTACTCAAATTCCTCAAAGTTCGATACAGTTTATTATATTATTATGCGATAGGTAATTCAATAAAATTCGCTCACACGATCATGCTGCATGAATGGAACTTTTATAATCCCCTCTTGTGGTTTTCCCTTGGAATTTCCATTATAACGGTGTATACGATGATTCGTCTTCGACAGTTGTTAACCAGTGTAATGTGAACTAATGATTCAAAGGGAACTAGAAAGTGGCGCCGATTTGGAATTCCCTCATCTTTTTAGCGTTTTGACTTTTGTAAGATAAACTTATTTCATAAAATTTTATTATTGATTAAAGGGTACATTCAGCAGCACCGTCAGGTGGAGAGCGGAGCACCCTATGTGGCAGAGAGCCACCCTCACCATGGTTAGTATTTAAAACGATTGAGTTCTGTAAAAAATAGATTCTTTTTAGCGAATTTGAAAATGAAGCTATTGCAATGGCTCCAAGAATTTAAAAAAAAAAAAAATTGAAAATAGTCTTCATTAAGATCCGTTGAGACATTCAAGAAAGATTCCTAGATTTTAACACTTTTTCAAAAATAAATATATAAACAAATATATAAATATTTTTTTTCGAAAATTTTCTTCATTGAAATCCGGTTTGTGACATTCTAAAACTATGCCTGTATTTTAACAGTTTTTCATATATTTAGATATATATCAAAAAATTGTTAAAAACGGCTAAGGATCGATAAAATGTATATTTTTAAGCAGAATTTTAGTCAAATGTTCATGAACAATGAAATAGACCATTAACAAATGAATGCACATAATTATGCTGAAAATGTACTTCAAACGTTTTAAATGTTCTATTTCATAGTTAATGGCAAAATAGACTGGCGAAAGCCCCAGAGCATGCTGGTTACTATAGCTGGCTATCTGATTCAGAAATATTAAACCATTATGTAATAATTTGCAGCGTTTTTAAAATAAGCTAATTAATTCGTTCAAAATTGGTAAAAATGGTCCAAAAAAGTAATCCTTCGGTCTTTATCTGTTTTGGATCAAAGTATGCTCAAAAACGAGTTTTAAGACTTGTCGAATCGAATATATATATATATATATATATATATATATATATATATATATATATATATATATATATATATATATATATATACACATTATGTGATCATCTAACATAGGAGAGAAAAATAATGAAACTACTAGGTATATATATACATTACTATATACTATATACTACAATATACTATATATATATACACATTATGTGATCATCTAACATAGGAGAGAAAAATAATGAAACTACTGCCTTCAGCAGAATCTTGGTGGAAGCACCTAGCTTCGGACATCCCGAAGCTCGGGGCAGCCGTTGTTGGTACATCTCACGTGCGGTTCGTTTCCTCTCTTGTACATAGTCCGTGTGTGTTTTTAATAAATTTGTATTGGGAAATAAATACTTGTTTTTTAAAAACTACTTCCCAATTAAAAGACATTTAACTGGCGCAGTCTCGTGGACAAATAAATCAACTTTGGGCAAATTAATCAATCAAGATCGATTACATTCTGACTCAAAGGGAACCTGCTGTACACCAAAAAGGAAACTTATCATCTCTACTCACTCTGTGAAGATACTGATATGGCAGAGGGACAGGGACAGCCCCAACCTGGAGTGGTAAACCCGATCCCGGGGAACCCTTTCAATGATCCGAATTTTGTTGATTATTTTATTACTCAAAAAATTCAGGAGTCCATCAGAAATCTAAATGTGAATCAAAATGCTAGGGACCTGGTTCCCGAATTTTAGAAGAAACATGCGGACATGATCCCGACCTTTGATGGTAACCCAGGAAAACTCCGGCAATTTCTTGATACGTGTGAATCTACAGAGTGGCCGAAAAGTCCCTTTACACAATTTGTTATTACGTTTTACACTGTTATAAACGGAACGACGGCTGATACTGACACGTGTGGGGTAAGGGCGCAGTGGTGGGAGAAAGTGAAACCCCTCCCCCGCCTCCACCCCGCCACGAGGGCTCAGCCCAAGGTCGCCGACGCCCCCTCAGTCTCAGTCCAAATCTGAGCCAGACAAGATGGCGGACACCAGTGTGTTTAGTGTCGAGGAGCGTTTGGTTGCTTCTGTGTGGGTGCATGAGCGTCCTCACAACAGAAAAACAATGGAGGAAATCATGAATGACTTTGCAGTGCGGTTTGGGAAACCTTCACCGTCCCGGCAAACATTAATAGCGTGGGAAAAGAAGGTGTTTGCAACGGGATCCGTTCTCGACGCGCCCAGAAGTGGACGACCGATTACTCGAGTCGAAACCTGCGCTGCTGTGGAAGCTTCCGTTGCACGTTCGCCAATGAAATCCACCAGAAAACGGTCTTCAGAGCTGGGAATTCCACGAACAACCATGCAAGACCACATGCGAAAGGATTTGGATTTGAAGTGCTTTCGGCCCCTGTCAGTCAACGAGTTAACAGACAACGACATGGACCTTCGTGTGCAAGCGTGCCAGGTCATGCTTCGACGCTTCCCGAGGCACAGAGACAGGAAAAACGTCATGTTTAGTGACGAATGTGCGATTTATCGCAGTTCTCGAAACCGGAATGTTTATTTCTGGTCGAAAGAAAATCCACACTTTTATGAAGAAGTTGAAAATAACCCGCCTCATGTGATGATTTGGGCTGGGATGACTTCGGACCACCTGCTTGGCCCCTATTTTTTCGAGGGCACTGTTGACCAACACAGCTATCTTCGAATGATAAATGAATGGTTGGTTCCTCAACTAAGAGCACGGGGAATATTGGAAACAGTTATTTTGCAGCAGGATGGTGCTCCGCCACACTTTGCGCTGAGTGTTCGCCGCCGCCTGAATGAACTCCTGCCAGACCGATGGATTGGACGAGGATCTGCGAACTGTCCTGCCCCAATGCCCTGGCCTCCAAGGAGCCCCGACCTGACGACAGCTGACAACGCACTGTGGGGTTTTATCAAGGAAGAGGTGAGGAAACAGCGGTATGTCACAAATGACGAGCTGAGAGAAGGAGTAAGGGCGGCGTTTGGACGAGTCACACCCGAGATGCTGCGACGAATGAGTAAAAGAACATGGCGTCGAATCAAGCTGTGCCGAGACCACGGAGGTATGCACACCGACGTTTTGGACTAATTTTCTTGTTCACTATTAAGTAATTGTCAATAAATTTGTGATTAACAAAAATTCTAATGGTTTTACTTATTACCTATAAAACTTATATTCAGTGTAAAGGGACTTTTCGGCCACTCTGTATAGTTAATAGGTTCATAGACGATGAAGATCCCACAAGTTATCAAAACAAAGAGGTCCTTAAAACAATTATGTCCAAAATCCAGGGATCAGCCTCTGATATGCTGGATAATTACGCACTTACGGACTTTTCCAGTATAAAAGTTGCATTGTTAGAAACGTATTCAGACAAACGGGACATATTTACTCTGTCACGAACTCACGGGACTGAGACATAGGGAAAGTGAAGACCCGTTTCAGTTTCATAGTAAAATTAAAGCAAAACTAAATTTAGCCATTGCCTGGATTAAAAATCATGAATCCGAAACGAAACAAGCTATACTGATCGAACATTACCAAGATCTTTGTCGAGGAACGTTGCTTTTACACCTACGGGAACCGCTCGGAAACCGAAAACGATTGGCAAAGCCCTTTTGATACTAACGAATGATTATCAAATCATGCAGTATCAAAAAACTAGACTCGATCGAAATCCCTATCACAAACCGGCGATAAAATCGGAAATTAAAAATACGATTCCCGCAACCAAACCGTCATATGGCCAAGGGTTTAGACCTAAAACATTCCCCAATCGAACGCAAAACCAAGTGGCACCTAAGCCTTTACCCCCAATAGAAATAACACTTCCCAAATTACAATTACGGTTCCAAATTATCTTTAGAAATAAAATACGAAAATATTCTAGAAATAGAATCTACCATTCAAGTTACCTATGCAATCAAGGACGATGAAATAATTTATTTTCTCAATCTACCATTGTCCGAAGGGTTACAATACTACTTGTACCTTTTACGACCAATACCCACACTTAGGCAAAATCAGTATGTTTCTATATCTCCTAAGGTAAATTATCTTCTCAAGTCTGTAAAATAATACAACAATACCCCTGTCAGATAATTGTCAAAGGGGTAGTATCATTTATTGTGGTAAACAATTAATATCAAACCAGAATGTTAAATGTGAAGAAGAAATACTTAGTTCCAGTACTGCAGAACATTGTGAATACGTAACAGTAAACATTGAAGATAATTGGATTGAATCAATTCCAGAATCAAATCAGCATGTAGCAGTCTTCCCCATCAGAGACAAAATAGAAATAAATGATAGACATGGTTCTGAAATAGTGGAATTGAAAGGTATATTTTTAATTTCGGAAGGTAACAGTATGATGTATTACAAGGGACAACCCCTTCATTCAGAAAGTGAATCATTAGGCCAACCTAAATTATTAACCGACTTAAATTTTGAAATTAAAGATTCACAAATGTCAAATACCACGCTTACTCTAAAAGAACTCAGTTTCAGAAATGTCAAACTCAACAGAGTAACAGGTCTAGAGCCATTAAATATAAATAAATATTTTATTCCAAGCTTTTGGACTGTAATATTGTATTTACTTATTATCATGTTTATCACTTATACCATAATTGCGTATTGTAAACAGAAGAGTAAGGTAACCGCAACGAGAACATGAAGGCCTTGCTATTCAAGTCTTTTTTCTGTGAAAATTTAGTTTATTTTTAATTTTCTAAATTTTCATCTTAAGGAGGGAGGAATTGTGATAATCTAACACAGGAGAGAAAAATAATAAAACTACTGCCTTCTGCAGTTCTTCCCTCTTGGTGGAAGCACCTAGCTTCGGACATCCCGAAGCTCGGGGCAGTCGTTGTTGGTCCACCTCAGGTGCGGTTCGTTTCCTCTCTTGTACATAGTCCGTGCGTGTTTTTAATAAATTCGTATTGGGAAATAAATAGTTCTTTTTTAAAAACTATTTCCCAATTAGAAGAAATTTAACTTATATATATATATATATATGTAGAAGTCTGTAACACATTTTGACCCCGCACATAGTGCGACCATATAATTATATACGACTGCAAACCCGCTAGTAGATGTGAACTAATCTTACCGCAACAGGTAGAATTAAGTCCGTCAAAAACTTGAATCAAGTACCATTGGAATCAGTTCGTTAAGTAGGTTCAGAAAAGTCGAAAACATTTTGAGAAAAGTGCTTACTTTAAGTTGTACGAAGTCTTAAAGTTTCAAAATGATAGAAACTGCTCCGAGCGAAAACGGGTAGAATTAAGTCTGATGAACGCTCGAATCGAGTACCGTTGGAATCGGCTCATTAAGTAGGTTCAGAAAAGTGGAAAACATTTTGAAAAAAGCGCTTACTTTTACCTGTACGAAGTCTTAAAGTTGGTGATGAAAGGTCCGATAATTCGAGCGATTAAAAGAAGAATAAGGGCCTCATTGCCTCGCTCTATAAGGCCTAAAATGTGCGAAATGAGAATCTCTTCATTCTAAGACTATTTTGAAAGCCCTTCAATTAGCCCTTTAAATCGACGGTAAATGGTGGCCGCCTTTATTCGTTCGTTCCTTCGTTCGCTGCGTTCAATTTATTTTTTCACGAAGAGTTACGATTCAATTAGGGGAGATAAGACGACGATGACGACAGTGGTCGGTGGACCTCATTCATCTATATTAGGAACACAATTTTTCGGACGAAGCTTACTCAGTGGTAAAACTTCCGACTACGATTCATAAGGTTATTAGTTCGAATCTATGAGAAGACACATATTTTCTTTCTCATATATTTCATTAACAATGATACATCTACAGTCAATTTTGAAGTGCTCAGTCGTTACTAAAGTTAACTTTCATAATCTAACCTTAGTAACGACTGAGCACTTCAAAATTGACTGTAGATGTATCATTGTTAATGAAATATATGAGAAAGAAAATATGTGTCTTCTCATAGATTCGAACTAATTACCTGAAAAACGTAGTTGGATGCTTTATCACTGAGTAACCTTCTTAGGTTACTCATCGCATTAATTTTTTTTTTTTTTTTTTCCTCTTCAATGGATAATAGATGACTGGTTGAACTGTTTCATTATAAGACATAGAATGAAATAAATAAAAATTGTAAAAAGTTGGTGGAGAGACGAACGAATAGATCAACATCTGCATAATCACTAACCTTGACACACGCTACCGATCGAACAATATGAACGTCCGATCTGCCTCGTGTATGCTGACGGTTGCATTGATTAAACAATAAATTTCTACTCAGCTGATATGTGTTCTATAAAACTCTTCGAAATGAAGCGAGCGTAATCAAACGTCAATATGTTGTTCGCGCGTCCTATAGTGTTCTCAGTCTTTGTTATTGCTTCTCTGCAAAATGCAGTTTGTGATCCAGTTCCACTACCTGAACCGCGAAAAATAGGTGACAAGATATCGCCTTACATATATCCGTATATGATTAGCAGCACGGCTATACAAGAATCTGACATTCTAAGCTGTAAAATCTCAGACATTGGTCCGAATACGCGCGTACAATTAACTTTTTGGGACCAATTAAATCCGATAGAATTAAACACTGAAGAATTTTTAAATTTGATGTATACGTGGCCAAAATTAGCGTACGAATTTCGACGCCATTTCAATTCTGCACTTCCAACAGCCGTTGAAGTAAGTACAAATTTATTATTTGTTGGTTTGAATGTTGTTTATTCATCTACACCTTTTACTCATCATTTGATTATTAACCTATAAATATCTAAATTTTTTCCACATAGAGTTCATCTGATTATGGATATAATGAGGAAGACTCAGAAGAAAATGAAGAAGATGTAAAACTTGAAAATAACTCTTCCAATAAAATTAAAAAAAACAAGAAGAATTCTAACAAGGAGAAAAAACACGGACGTTCTAAGTGGAATGATGGAGAAACATCAACATCAACACATTAATTTAATAAAAAGTTTATTACGTTTATGATTTAATAAAATCATGATTAAACCAAAAATGTCCGTGTATTTTTTTAATCATAATCTGTGTGTTGTAACTACTGAAAAGAATCCTATTTAGATAGCAGGCCCAGTCTCCAGATTATAAGGTCAAGAGTTGAGGCCATTATACCTAATATTCTCATCACAATAATTTTTTCTATAGGATAGATAATAGATGACCGACTGAACAGTTTCTTTATTGTTCAAAAAGTTATCATGTTCTGTCTCAAAACGTCATAACTTTTAGTCCATTCAAATAACAAAAACTTTTTCTGCCAATCAAAAGGTTTGTGCAGTTATTAGGTAACAGCTTCCCTCACCACAAATCGATGGCTATATATACAGTTTTTGACACCATTGATTTTCATCATTTCTACATCGCTTGTGCAGACAGACAAAAAGTAAGTAACTCTTAAAAAATACTTATAATCACGTTTCACTCAAAAGTCAAACCATGCATACGTTAATTGATAATTTTCACATCCCTCAGGGAAGTAGTTTAAAATTGATCATAACTAAAATTTTTTTTTGCTAGTATCTGAAAAAGATATATTTGGGTTACAGATTCCTCACGAATTAAAACTATATATTTGTGATATTAGGATGAAATATCTAGTTGTTGATCGGTGTAATAATATAATATTGAGAATGTATAACCATTGTCGATTACAGTTTGATAATATATTCACAATAGAATATTGTTACCTTCTTCACTACGATTGTAATTCTTGTTTCCCTGAACGTAATAAATCAGTAATATCAAGCTTCATAGAGGATGAAGTATGGGGATTAGATGGACCAACATCGATGTTAAATTATTCAATTAAAGCGTTAGAAATATACGTAGTAAAATCGAATATATCGTTGAGACGAGTGTGTAATAATTGTGGTGAAGAAGTGTTAAAATATTTTCTAAACTCAAAAACTCAAAATATTAGAACTATACTTAGGTATGAAAAAGTAGAAGCTGACAGATGGCGTGAAATTGTTTATAATAAATTTAATTGGTGTTTTTCGTGTCATATTACCCGTTTATTTGAATTTAGATAATATACACTTAGACTAGCCATTTTTAGTTATAAGTTTTATCTTAAAATATTCTTATTAATTTGTTAAAGTTATCCATAAATTTTTTGTAGCATGGCTAAACAAGAAGAATTCAGCAGGATATTGAACGAAATAAATCATATGGCTCAACCTAAAACGTATGGAAACATAAGCGAGCTTGAGATGAACCGAACATTTATTGTTAAGTCCATTGAACGCACCATGAGCCAATTTGGACCTCAGATTCAAGTTAGTCTGATGCTTGACAAAGATAAATTTGTCAACTTTAACCTACCCAAACGATACAGCAGCATACTACCTAACGACTTTATATTAAATTATAAACGTGAGTATAAGTTCTTACTTCTATGTCTGTATCTGTACAAGCAATATGTGTAAATGCTTTTCATCTGCAAACGTGAGTTTTTTTTTTTTTTTTTTTTTTCCCCAGTCTGAGTACCTAATATGTTCGAATAACTTGCATCAAAATGGATTTTTTTCTCCAAACTGAGTAATATGTCCGAATAACTTGCACCAAAGAAATAATTTTTTTTTTTAAGCTCTAACCATGGGCCTCATATATAGAGGCAAAGTGGCGAATACGGTGGATGTAAACTTTGTTCCCATAACACCTGCTGAACAGAGGGCATTGCTACATACTAAGTTACCTACAACTTCCTCAACATCTCAACAGGAGCCTTCAGAGTCTGAGGACGACACTGACAACTACAATGAAGAAGAAGAAGAAGAAGAAGAAGGAGTAGAACACATTCAAGTTCCACAGGTGTTACCAGCACCTAAAGTTGTTCGATCGAAGAGAAAACAAGACCCATCACCATCTACGTCTACACAAAAGTTGAAAATTAAACGCAAAAATTAACTAATTAAAGAATATTTTATAATTGACAACGTCATTAATCCTTTGCTTATTAAATAAACAATGATAATTTTTTTCTTTCTATTTCTCTCTTCTTCTCCTACATCTGCACAAGCGATGTAGAAATGATGAAAATCAATGGTGTCAAAAACGTCATTAATCCTTTGTTTATTAAATAAACAATGATAATTTTTTTCTTTCTATTTCTCTCTTCTTCTCCTC
Organism: Adelphocoris suturalis; assembly: GCA_030762985.1. Taxonomy (NCBI): domain Eukaryota; kingdom Metazoa; phylum Arthropoda; class Insecta; order Hemiptera; family Miridae; genus Adelphocoris; species Adelphocoris suturalis. Next base: position 153,421,465 of record CM061040.1, read on the forward strand.
CATCACAGTCGTTGATTAGACAATAGGAAAATATTTAGCAGGGAAAAAGAAACTTACTCTGCTCTAATGTCAAAATCTAAATTCTTTATTATACACCTCACATAGTGTTAAAAAGTCATTGTACAAAGGTCACAATTGGTAAGCATTGCCATCTGACGACACTACACGTGTGGCATGCGTGCGGACCCAAGCTATTAGGTGGTTAGCACAAGTCTCATTTGAAGGAATGGAGTGGGAGCAATTTAAGGACACTTTTTTATCCAAGTATGTTGAATCTGTCCTGCTTCTACACTACTGGGTGTTCTCGATGGAAAACCTAACGAGCGCATCCTATCTTCTCTGAGTGTTGGATGACAAGGTTTGAATATCGAAGAAGCTGCAATTGCCACTGTTCTTGTTCACACAGTTTGACTGTAGAATACGTAGACTTGTTTTTGCATTTGATGTAAATAATAAAGACGCGCTTTTTCGTGAAATGGAGAAACTAGAGCGAGGCGCAATTGGATATACCGTATGATTTCTTTGATGTATTTCAAGAACAACAACCAGTACCCAGGTAGACTTAGCCCAAAATCGAAATACTGGCTGACTCAAAACACGCTCACCATATATTTGAAACTTGTCTATGCTGGGCACATCCTATCTTCTCTGAGTGTTGGATGACAAGGTTTGAATATCGAAGAAGCTGGAGTTGCCACTGTTCTTTACTCATATTCTGTCGTACAAGACCCAAAAGACATGACGATTTCAGCAGCCCAATGAAGTTATATATGATGGACGAAAATATGACCACTCGTTTTCATATAACAATTTAGATAAACATTTATTTTGTCTTTTCTCCATTAATTCTAGCACTTGATCACTTTTTCCACCAACCTGACGGTTATTTATTTATCTTACTGTCAATATACATTAAACAAAATATTTGTGGTGTGTTAGAGAATGGCTTCTGGACCCCTGGACCTATCGATAGCCCCTTTAGACCTTACCACCTCCGTTGAGAACAGAAATAGTCTCCCTGCTTCGCCTTCCATAATTGACATAACACCGCTGGACCTCACCACCTCCAACATGAATTGGAACACCTTTCGACAGCCCATCGTCCCCAGACCCAGACACCGCCTTCGATAGCCCAGCGTCCCCAGACCCAACCACCGCCTTCGACAGCCCAGCGTCCCCAGACCCAAACACCGCCTTCGACAGCCCAGCGTCCCCAGACCCAAACACCGCCTTTGACAGCCCAGCGTCATCCCACGATAGCAGGGATATTCTCCATGCCTCGCCTTCCGAGGCTTCCGATACATCCATTTTCTCCGAGTATGAGAACCTAGTCATGTTTTTAACTGATAGAATTCATTTATATTTACAAGATAGGATAAGTGAAGAGTGAAGATCCAGCTCCTTCGAATGTCATCCATTCCTAGGGCGGACAAGATTGCCACTGTCATAGCAGCTCTTTTCCCTTACGTACTTGACTTTGCTCAAGAGCAGGTGTCTCAGACAATATTTGAGGGAGATGAGGACGTGGCAGCAGAAGAGGACTATGGGTTTGATCTTATGATGGGCAATGATGACGGAGGGGAAATGCTGTGCATGCTTGGAATCTGGTTTCTAGGTCCAGCTTATTCAGACCCAATGACAATTGCCAACCAAATCGGACGGAGGATCAAAGCAGTTGCGGCAGTTCTAGGATCAGCCCCGCCTCCAGTTGATCTAGTACAAACTACTATAGACAACACCCAGTAGACAACCTCTGATCATCCTGTCCCAATAGACGACTTGCTGGGTTTTGCTATCACTTTGAATGAGACTGGAATACCATCCCCTGAATCACCTATGACAGCTCTGATGTCAGCAGAAGGCATAAGAGATAGGTATCACTTGACTGCTGTGGCTACTGAATTTCTAGCACAGGGTAGACTGGTGTATTACAACTACCACTCTACTTCTATAAGCTTCATAGAGCCGGTTCTGCAGCCCCTCACTGTATCTCTAGGAGAGGACAATGCCCATTTCCGTGAAGAACTGGCACATTATAACCAGGTAAAAGATACCATCCTGGCAGCTCCCTTCCTAGGTCTTAGAGCAATTTTACCTGAAAAGTATCAAATAAAAATGATGCCTAGGCTAGTGTATCTTGGGTTGATGTATCACAGGGCCTCTCTTCCTACTGACGCAGAAAGACAGACATTCGACAAATACAAGATAGAGGACATCAAGAACCACGTCGCTACCAATGCAGAAAGGAGTTTTATAGAATCCACAGTAATGTCACTTCCTCCTCACTCTCTGAACTCCCTGGTAGAGTTAATCTCTGTGCTGCCCCTACCTCGAGCTGAACTTGTACTCGCAGCAAAGGGTGAAGATGAGAGGACCAAGATCCTGGAGCACTTAAGGCACAAGAGGAATCCCAGCGCATGGGCCCTATCTATAATAGAGAAAGAAAATGTAGAGATCAGGATGAAGCTCACTAAGGAAGCAACTGAAATCCTAGTCAGGATGCTAGACACTAAGAAGCGGCAACATCTAGATGCACTTGATCTTCTGGAATCTGAGGATGATAAAAGAGCCAAGAAGCAACGTGTCCTAGATTGGGCAGCTCAGATCAACACAGCCATTGATGACCTCACTCCTCTCGAACAGAAACTCTCTCTAGTACGGATGGGAGCACAGGACCGTATTAGGACAGAAATTCTGAACCAGATGAGAAACATTGCCGACACAATCCGACAAGACATCCCACAATGAGACCACCCTGCCGTTCTGCGACCAATCTGAGCCCTGTCTCAACCATCCAGCCACTCAATTAATGTCAACCCCAATAGTTCAAGTTAAGATTTAAAGAAAAAAAAAAAAAAAAAAAAAACTTTTGCTGCTCTTCCCCGTGACTTCTTATTGAGAGGAAGACATCGCCCAACGTTGGTTCTCTTCGCAGAAGGCTACAAGTCGCAGAAGTCCAACACCCTCCGAGGAAGACGACCGAACAGGGGGAGAGCAGCAAAAGTTCCTCTTCGGGATAAAATGTCACGAAGTAGGATCTCCAAACGATGGCCAACGGAGAGAGGTTCCAGTTGAATCTTCTTGGGCGCACAGAAGTCATCCCGAGGAAGACATCGCCCAACGTTGGTTCTCTTCGCAGAAGGCTACACGTTTGTGTGCGTGGAATAAAGGTTTTTTGTCTTTTTAAAAACCTTCGTCGTCATTCTCCTCACTTAACTATAGGATAGATTTATTTTTACACGATGTTTTTAACGAATTTTTTTCTAATACATTATATTAAAAAGAACGATGATATCATTTCTCAGAGGAGGCAGAGGCGAAACTCGTAAACGCAAGAGAGAAAATATTACCGAGGTTACTCGGAGATTTTATTTTGTTATTTGTAAACGAGTCGAAGGAGGATTCAGATACAAATTTGTGTGGATAAATAGTCAGAACGATGATATCATTTCTCAGAGGAGGCAGAGGCGAAACTCGTAAACGCAGGAGAGAAAATATTACCGAGGTTACTCGGAGATTTTATTTTGTTATTTGTAAATGAGTCGAAGGAGGATTCAGATACAAATTTGTGTGGATAAATAGTCAGGGTCGGTATTCGAAACAGCTTGAAAAACTTAGAATGGATAGAAAAGAATTGTATAGACTGTCTCGACAAACGGAAAAACTCTCTCTGTCCGAAGAACAATACTTGGTACGTCTCAAAAGAACATTCAGTCCATGGTACATATATGGTATTGAAAAAAGAACCCTTTTCACGACAGAACAGAAAAAACAGTTCATCGAAGCGCTCTCGGATCGGCTCAAAGAAAAAGGAGTAGCTACAAAAAATGACAGCCCAGCGTCCCCAGACGCAATGGATATGTAGTATTTTTAATGTACTTATTTATAACAATATTTTATAAATAAAGTTGACTCGTTGATATCTAACTCCGAACTGACATTTTATTGGAAACGAAACTTTCAAAGTAAACAAGTTGTAACAGGTGTCAATAGGATCAACAAAAAATAATAAAATTAACTGCAGAAACCGCTACAAATCACCCCCCTCCCTAATAACAATGGTGGTCTTCCCCTCACTTTGTAAAGATGTTCGAATCCTTAGTGATACTAGGCTGTGCGTTTTATTTTTTCTTTTCTCGAAGGAAAATAGAAGGTGATGAAAACCATGTTAGGTTATATACAAGCTTTGTTAGTTTAATTAGCCCTTACAACCTGTCCAAGTTTGTCACTCAGGGCCCTGGGAGAAATTATGCAGGCGTTCTGCTAAAGGGAGCATTCTCCCCTGGAGAAATGTTCCAGCTCACTTTCTTCTTGTCGTTGGCATCAATATTCTTTGGACTCGGAGGCTTCATTTCGTCTGTGTTCTGGTTTCTTTCAATGTTTTACCTGTGCCCCAACGAGGATACTTCTATGCGACTTTGCTGGGGGTTGTACACATTACCAGGGTTGCTAGTTGGTGACCCCTACGTAATTATAGTAAATGTTTATCTTGTTGTGTACTGGGACAGGCAGGCCCTGCCACCAATGGTGTTGGATGTCATGGACAGGGGTCTAGACGTATTGGAGGCCCTTATGGAGTATCCTATGGTGCATCCCCTTTTTGGGCGGAACTCTAGAGGTGATATGATACAATCATTTTTTCTTGATGTGTGGGAGATGATATACTCTAGATTTAGTTGCGAATGTCAGGCTGTGTTTTTGCGCCCGGTTGAAGTTGGGAGGAATATCAACATTATACCGGAGCAGCCTGCTCATGATCCTAATGTGATTAGGGAACAGAGAAAGATTTATGTCGGTGCTTGGTATTCTATTGCTATGGCTTTTTATATATCTCTGGCCATAGTTACGACCACTATGGGGGACGCTACTGTTGCCTTTGCAGTCGTGGTTATAGGTTTGAGTGTTTCAGAGTTGAGATTGCACGCCATAGACATGACGGCGGGACGAACTAAGTTTAAGCAGGGGGCATACCGTGTTAATAGGCCTATATACTGTGGCTTGATATATGACCGGGGCATTGGTGTGGCTTTTGAGAATGTGCTACACGTGCCTTATCATGTTTGCAAGGCCTCAAGAATTCGAGTTGGAAATGATTACATTTCACCGTACTATGTAAATAAAGAGGCAGATGTTGTGACCTATGGGGGACCGCCTCAATTCAGGGATACAGAGAAGACAGAACCCCTGTACGTTGCCATTCAAAACGATGACAGTGCTAAGGTGTATAAAGTCTCAGGCATTGAGGATGACCTTACCATGGCGTTTCCAAGTGTTTCACAACCTTCGGAATCTGGTAGTCCTGTTCTAGCTCTAAGAGATGGGAGAGCAGTTCTTGTGGCGTTGGCAGGGAATTGGTATAGAGATTCGTCGGGAGCCACAGAGTTTTTCGATAAACCCCGTGATATCAAGGCAATGGATGTTGAAGAATTCGAGAGAGGAGAAACTATCTACGAGGCTCTTCATCCAGCTGCTGGGAAGACGAGGATAAAAATCCCAATGTACGTTGATACATTCTTAAAAACGGGGTACAAAAAGGTTCTTGTTAGTGGGCCGACTCGCGTCGTGTGCCGGGAAATTATGCAGGCACTGAAACAGTTTGTTCCCTCCGATGACCTTTCACTGGTTGTTAAGGGGTACAAAGCTAGAAAAGCTAGATCGAGGGTTCAATTGGCAGCCCACCACACCGCAGTGAGTCTGATACTGAATGAGTCCCCATTACTGAGGGATTTGGACGCTGTAATTATTGATGAGAGTCACAGTGATGATGTTTCAACTGCTATGTTGAAGCTGTTTTGTAAAGAGAATAACCTAACGACTGTCCTAATGTCTGCTACTCATCCTCACGAAATGAATGACGGTAGCAACTACCCAATTGAGGACATTCCCATATCACGTCGGGGTCACCAATTTTGTAGTATTTTTAATGTACTTATTTATAACAATATTTTATAAATAAAGTTGACTCGTTGATATCTAACTCCGAACTGACATTTTATTGGAAACGAAACTTTCAAAGTAAACAAGTTGTAACAGGTGTCAATAGGATCAACAAAAAATAATAAAATTAACTGCAGAAACCGCTACAGATATATCCATTTTCCCCGAGTATGAAAACCTAGTCATGTTTTTAACTGATAGAATTCATTTATATTTACAAGATAGGATAGATTTATTTTTACACGAAGTTTTTAACAAATTTTTTTCTGATACATTATATTAAAAAGAACGATGATATCATTTCTCAGAGGAGGCAGAGGCGAAACTCGTAAACGCAAGAGAGAAAATATTACCGAGGTTACTCGGAGATTTTATTTTGTTATTTGTAAACGAGTCGAAGGAGGATTCAGATACAAATTTGTGTGGATAAATAGTCAGGGTCGGTATTCGAAACAGCTTGAAAAACTTAGAATGGATAGAAAAGAATTGTATAGACTGTCTCGACAAACGGAAAAACTCTCTTTGTCCGAAGAACAATACTTGGTACGTCTCAAAAGAACATTCAGTCCATGGTACATATATGGTATTGAAAAAAGAACCCTTTTCACGACAGAACAGAAAAAACGGTTCATCGAAGCGCTCTCCGATCGGCTCAAAGAAAAAGGAGTAGCTACAAAAAATGATAGCCCAGCGTCCCCAGACCCAAAAACCGCCTTTGACAGCCCAGCGTCATCCCACGATAGCAGGGATATTCTCCATGCCTCGCCTTCCGAGGCTTCCGATATATCCATTTTCCCCGAGTATGAAAACCTAGTCATGTTTTTAACTGATAGAATTCATTTATATTTACAAGATAGGATAGATTTATTTTTACACGAAGTTTTTAACGAATTTTTTTCTGATACATTATATTAAAAAGAACGATGATATCATTTCTCAGAGGAGGCAGAGGCGAAACTCGTAAACGCACACAAAATATTTGTGGTGTGTTAGAGAATGGCTTCTGGACCCCTGGACCTATCGATAGCCCCTTTAGACCTTACCACCTCCGTTGAGAACAGAAATAGTCTCCCTGCTTCGCCTTCCATAATTGACATAACACCGCTGGACCTCATCACCTCCAACATGAATTGGAACACCTTTCGACAGCCTATCGTCCCCAGACCCAGACACCGCCTTCGATAGCCCAGCGTCCCCAGACCCAACCACCGCCTTCGACAGCCCAGCGTCCCCAGACCCAAACACCGCCTTCGACAGCCCAGCGTCCCCAGACCCAAACACCGCCTTCGACAGCCCAGCGTCATCCCACGATAGCAGGGATATTCTCCATGCCTCGCCTTCCGAGGCTTCCGATATATCCATTTTCCCCGAGTATGAAAACCTAGTCATGTTTTTAACTGATAGAATTCATTTATATTAACAAGATAGGATAGGCGGCGGGGAGAACGACAGAGAGAAAACCCGGAATGACAACGTCCGATGTTTATTTAAACATTGTCGAATCTCGTTTACTACATTCTCGAAATATAGGGGTACAGGGGTGTGTCGGAGCACCGATCTATCGTTCAGTCTACCAGAATTTAACTAGAATTCGATTACGAGCGTTTACTAAGCAGTTTAGGGAAGAATCCAAAAGAATACAGCGGTAGTGACGCACTTTTGTTCCAAATCGGGAATGAGGCTTTGCTGCCGATTCTCGCCCCATTTCCAAATTAGGCGGACAAATCCTATACTGCGTCATGAAATGGGCCAACAAATTAATTCGCAATAACCTTTCGACTTTCGTACGAGATTATCTAAAATTTCCCATGAGAGGAATGGCAACCCCGACCGGCGATAAGCATTCGATCGTACTGGGAAATTGGAATAAAACTATATATTCCACGGGTAACCGGTTCGATCCGAGTGAAATGAACGACTATTATCTCGCTCCCAAATGGGATGGGACCAAGGGTGTCGGTATATGGATAAATGATCGTATCGTTGTTACGTTGCCCACTAAACAAAGGTGTTACACCTTAGAATCGCCTTTCAATTGTGGCGTTGTAATTCAATGCGAATATTTCGAAGACAGAGAGAACGACGTGAGTTTACCTTTTATAATAACAGAAATACTAGCAGTGTGCGAGCATAAATTATTTCCCGCCAACGTATTGGATATAAATCGGTAATACAGAAGCTTGCCACTTGGTGAAGGAACCTACAATGGATCTACGACTTCTATTATCACTCAGAAGTAACTTCAATGTTTATTTGATAAAATCGGGACTCGAGATTCTATTTTCATGATCAACCTTTAGAAAAAGTATAAATGGGAGGCTCAATTCACTTTTTATACTACTCTACGTTTATCTGCTCTGAATTACGAGGTGTATTCGCAGTCAATCAAAATTACGACGACATTTATCGTCGCTGTTCCACCTCCGTAAATGACTTGTTACGTTTCAAGAATCCGAAAAATTCGACCAGGATAATTCGACATTTCCGAGAACAAATAAAAACGAAAGCAGCCACTAAGACATTAGACAAATATAAACACGATGGATTGTTGCTTATAGCTATAGAATACTCTCCATCAAGTTGTACGTTAAAGGACTGTCCTCCAGTAATTACCGATGAATATTACCTCAAAATCAAAGATGTGCATACGATCGAACTCCTTCTCCATTGGGGAATCCGAGACAACGGAAATGCTGTTACGAGACGACAACGGCAACGGAGATAACGACGAGCAACGTCGAGTCGTTATCTCCGTTGCCGATTGGAACACAAGATCTGTAGATTTTATATCTAGTTCTGGTACTAGTTACAAACATTTGTGGACACCAATGTCTATTCATGAACTCGTTGCTCCGACGTGGACAACGCGAAGGATTGTATGCGAATTTCAAGTTAACCCTCAAAATGGGACGTTGACTTTTATTAAAACTTGTCCCGATAAACATACAGCCGACAGCGACGAAAAAATAGCAGATATTTTTAAATCCCTGGGTCCATTCTCATCTGATCCACCCACAAACGTAGATTTAAATTCGCAAATAAACTGATTACAAACAACGTATTTCATCTTTTACGACGACAAGAAGTAGCCGAAAAAGTGTCTCACAAAAGACCACGATGGCCAAGTATAACCAGGCATCAGCCTAAATACGCACTAGAACTCATGATAGTATAACGACCCAATTACGTACTGGAAAAAGGATATGTAAAATAGTCGTATTGTTATTGTAATAATAACGTACATAAATAACGATGAAATAAAGCGAATGATGTTACGAATGAGTTGGTCATTATTTCAGAAACATGAGTCATGCTTTATTCATTCAAAATGTGCGAGTTATAGATTGAAATGGAAATAAAGAAATGAAATTATCGTCGAATTTATTAATTTATTCTTATTTCGAAATTTTTTTATCCAAGTATGTTGGATCTGAGACTGCGCTCAGCTAGTAGGTGGTTGGCACAAGTCCCATTTGAATGAATGGAGTGGGAGCAATTTAAGGACATTTTTTTATCCAAGTATGTTGGATCTGAGACTGGGCGAATCCTATCTTCTCTGAGTGCTGGATGGCAAGGTTTGAATTTCAAAGAAGCTGCAGTTGCCACTGTTCTAGCTCATCTTTCACAGTTTGACTGTAGAATACGTAGACTTGTTTTTACATCTGATGTAAATAACAAAGACGCACTTCTTCGTGAAATGGAGGCTATAACCGTCCAGAAGAGGCCACATCCCGGGGAAAATCCAGTTGTTATTTCAATAGATCAGGAAGTAGAAGCTCGAATACAGTCCGATAGAATGTCAAATCTTAAGGATCAATCAATGCAAGTTGATCCAACCGATTTAGTCGTTATATCAACAGAACCTGAAGTTCAAACCCTACAGCAGCCCGGAGAAACTCCAGTTGTTATGTTGACAAACCAGAGCGAGGCGCAATTGGATATACCGTAAGATTTTAACATGGAACATGCTTTTTTTAATGTATTTCAAGAACAACAACCAGTACATCAGCTGGGCGGTCAAAACTTGACACAGGTAGACTTAACCCAAATCGAAGAAGATCTCGGCAGAACATCAACACCATTCACCAACATCGACACCGCAACTAACCGACATCTAATCTCCAATTATCGGTGGACGACTCGCGGAAGCACTCTGAAACGGATGATTCAAGAACAAAACAAAAATGATGCCGAGGAAACTGATTCTTTAATCCGTTTCTTCATCCGCACTGAGTTTGTTAGTGATTTTTGCGGAATCAAAAAAGAAATAATGAACAAGAAACAAAAGTCCACCCACATTCTCCGGAAATTTATGAGGGATGAGAATAAGATTAAGTGTAACGACAAAAAGCTACTCCGAGTTTTCGAGTTATTGAATATCGCTTAGTCCACTGGTTCTGCTCATATGATTCCTCACGAGGATTACGATGACGGTGATGAAAATACCACGCTGTCTGGTTCTGTTGGCAGGTTGATGATTCAAGAACAAAACAAAAATGATGCCTTGGAAACTGATTCTTTAATCCGTTTCTTCATCCGCACTGAGTTTGTTAGTAATTTTTTCGGAATCAAAAAAGAAATAATGAACAAGAAACAAAAGTCCACCCACATTCTCTGGAAATTTATGAGGGATGAGAATAAGATTAAGTGTAACGACAAAAAGCTACTCCGAGTTTTCGAGTTATTGAATATCGCTTTGTCCTCTGGTTCTGCTCACATGATTCCTCACGAGGATTACGATGATGGTGACGAAAATACCACGCTGTCTGGTTCTGTTGGCAAGTTGTCTCCTCTATCATCTCGGAGCCAGAGCTGTTCACCTTGTCGGCTTCAGGCTAGAGATGACCTGGGTCGCCGATTTTCGTCATTGTCTAAGAGATCAAATCATATTTCTCAAATTAGTGATCCATTGACGGATCCTGATTATAGCTGTCTCGCATCTGAGGTAAGGATTCCCATGGAAATGTGGCGTGGAATATTGAGTTCTCAGCAACAGAACTTGAATAATATGATGAATACTTTACAAATGCAACAGAATCCAGATACCTCACGAATTGTATATCTTCCTGAATTCGACCCAGAGAAAGGAGACAGTGATGCTAAAGCATGGTCTTCCACCGTGATTCTTGATGAAAAACCTCTAGTTGGTGGTGCATTTGTTATGGCATTGAGTCGCTCTTTGAAAGGCTCAGCCCAAAGGCACAGGCAGGGTGGTTGGCACAAGTCTCATTTGAAGGAATGGAGTGGGAGCAATTTAAGGACATTTTTTAATCCAAGTATGTTGGATATGACTGGGCGCATCCTATCTTCTCTGAGTGCTGGATGGCAAGGTTTGAATTTCAAAGAAGCTGCAGTTGCCACTGTTCTTGCTCATCTTTCACAGTTTGACTGTAGAATACGTAGACTTGTTTTTACATCTGATGTAAATAATAAAGACGTACTTCTTCGTGAAATGGAGGCTATAACCATCCAGAAGAGGCCACATCCCGAGGAAAATCCAGTTGTTATTTCGACTGATCAGGAAGTAGAAGCTCAAATACAGTCCGATAGAATGTCAAATCTTAGAGATCAATCAATGCAAGTTGATCCAACCAATTTAGAAGTTATATCAACAGAACCTGAAGTTCAAACCCTACAGCAGCCCGGAGAAACTCCAGTTGTTATGTTGACAAACCAGAGCGAGGCGCAATTGGATATACCGTAAGATTGTAGCATGGAACATGCTTTTTTTATGTATTTCAAGAACAACAACCAGTACATCAGCTGGGCGGTCAAAACTTGACACAGGTAGACTTAACCCAAATCGAAGAAGATCTCGGCAGAACACCAACACCAACCACCAACATCGACACCGCAACTAACCGACATCTAAGCTCCAATTATCGGTGGACGACTCGCGGAAGCACTCTGAAACGGATGATTCAAGAACAAATCAAAAATGATGCCGTGGAAACTGATTCTTTAATCCGTTTCTTCATCCGCACTGAGTTTGTTAGTAATTTTTGCGGAATCAAAAATGAAATAATGAACAAGAAACGAAAGTCCACCCACATTCTCCGGAAATTTATGAGGGATGAGAATAAGATTAAGTGTAACGACAAGCTACTCCGCGTTTTCGAGTTATTGAATATCGCTTTGTCCTCTGGTTCTGCTCATATGATTCCTCACGAGGATTACGATGACGGTGACGAAAATACCACGCTGTCTGGTTCTGTTGGCAGGTTGTCTCCTATATCATCTCGGAGCCGGAGCTGTTCACCTTGTCGGCTTCAGGCTAGAGATGACCTGGGTCGCCGATCTTCGTCATCGTCTAGGAGATCAAATCATATTTCTCAAATTAGTGATCCATTGACGGATCCTGATTATAGCTGTCTCGCATCTGAGGTAAGGATTCCCATGGAAATGTGGCGTGGAATATTGAGTTCTCAGCAACAGAACTTGAATAATATGATGAATACTTTACAAATGCAACAGAATCCAGATACCTCACGAATTGTATATCTTCCCGAATTCGACCCAGAGAAAGGAGACAGTGATGCTAAAGCATGGTCTTCCACCGTGATTCTTGATGAAAAACCTCTAGTTGGTGGTGCATTTGTTATGGCATTGAGTCGCTCTTTGAAAGGCTCAGCCCAAAGGCACAGGCAGGGTGGTTGGCACAAGTCTCATTTGAAGGAATGGAGTGGGAGCAATTTAAGGACATTTTTTAATCCAAGTATGTTGGATATGACTGGGCGCATCCTATCTTCTCTGAGTGCTGGATGGCAAGGTTTGAATTTCAAAGAAGCTGCAGTTGCCACTGTTCTTGCTCATCTTTCACAGTTTGACTGTAGAATACGTAGACTTGTTTTTACATCTGATGTAAATAATAAAGACGTACTTCTTCGTGAAATGGAGGCTATAACCATCCAGAAGAGGCCACATCCCGAGGAAAATCCAGTTGTTATTTCGACTGATCAGGAAGTAGAAGCTCAAATACAGTCCGATAGAATGTCAAATCTTAGAGATCAATCAATGCAAGTTGATCCAACCAATTTAGAAGTTATATCAACAGAACCTGAAGTTCAAACCCTACAGCAGCCCGGAGAAACTCCAGTTGTTATGTTGACAAACCAGAGCGAGGCGCAATTGGATATACCGTAAGATTGTAGCATGGAACATGCTTTTTTTATGTATTTCAAGAACAACAACCAGTACATCAGCTGGGCGGTCAAAACTTGACACAGGTAGACTTAACCCAAATCGAAGAAGATCTCGGCAGAACATCAACACCATTCACCAACATCGACACCGCAACTAACCGACATCTAATCTCCAATTATCGGTGGACGACTCGCGGAAGCACTCTGAAACGGATGATTCAAGAACAAAACAAAAATGATGCCGAGGAAACTGATTCTTTAATCCGTTTCTTCATCCGCACTGAGTTTGTTAGTAATTTTTGCGGAATCAAAAAAGAAATAATGAACAAGAAACAAAAGTCCACCCACATTCTCCGGAAATTTATGAGGGATGAGAATAAGATTAAGTGTAACGACAAAAAGCTACTCCGAGTTTTCGAGTTATTGAATATCGCTTTGTCCTCTGGTTCTGCTCATATGATTCCTCACGAGGATTACGATGACGGTGACGAAAATACCACGCTGTCTGGTTCTGTTGGCAGGTTGTCTCCTCTATCATCTCGGAGCCAGAGCTGTTCAATCATATTTCTCAAATTAGTGATCCATTGACGGATCCTGATTATAGCTGTCTCGCATCTGAGGTAAGGATTCCCATGGAAATGTGGAGTGGAATATTGAGTTCTCAGCAACAGAACTTGAATAATATGATGAATACTTTACAAATGCAACAGAATCCAGATACCTCACGAATTGTATATCTTCCCGAACTCAACCCAGAGAAAGGAGACAGTGATGCTAAAGCATGGTCTTCCACCGTGATCCTTGATGAAAAACCTCTAGTTGGTGGTGCATTAGTTATGGCATTGAGTCGCTCTTTGAAAGGCTCAGCCAGTAGGTGGTTGGCACAAGTCTCATTTGAAGGAATGGAGTGGGAGCAATTTAAGAACATTTTTTTATCCAAGTATGTTGGATCTGAGACTGGGCGCATCCTATCTTCTCTGAGTGCTGGATGGCAAGGTTTGAATTTCAAAGAAGCTGCAGTTGCCACTGTTCTTGCTCATCTTTCACAGTTTGACTGTAGAATACGTAGACTTGTTTTTACATCTGATGTAAATAATAAAGACGCACTTCTTCGTGAAATGGAGGCTATAACCATCCAGAAGAGGCCACATCCCGGGGAAAATCCAGTTGTTATTTCAACAGACCAGGAAGTGGAAGCTCGAATACAGTCCGACAGAATGTAAAATCTTAAGGATCAATCAATGCAAGTTGATCTGACCGATTTAGCCGTTATATCAACAGAAGCTGAAGTGCAAACCCTACAGCAGCCCGGAGAAACTCCAGTTGTTATTTTGACAAATCAGGCGAGGCGCAACAACAACCAGTACATCGACGGTCAAAACTTGACGCAGGTAGACTTAGCCCATATCGAAATACTGGCTGACGCGAAACATGCTAACCATATATTTGAACATTCTGTAGAGCTCGTCGGCTAGTTGCGGCGTTGAAGTTGGTGGTTGTTGTTGATGTTCTGGCGTGGAATATTGAGTTCTCAGCAAGATAACAGAGAGGGAGCAATTTACAGACATTTTTTTTTATCCAAGTATGTTAGATCCGAGACTCTTGCTACTGGGTGTTCTCAATGGAAAACCTAATGAAGGAGAGAGCTAGTGCCTATGCTGGGCGCATCCTATCTTCTCTGAGTGCTGGATGGCAAGGTTTGAATATCGAAAAAGCTGGAGTTGCCACTGTTCTTACTCATCTTCTGGCGTACAAGACCCAGAAGACATGCCGATCTCAGCAGCCTAACGAAGTTATCTCTGATGGACGAAAGTATGACCACTCGTTTTCACATAACCATTCAAATAAACATTTATTTTGTCTTTTCTCCATTAATTCTAACACTTGATCACTTTTTCCACCAACCCGACGATTATTTATCTTACTGTCAACATACCTAAAAAAAAATATTTGTGGTGTGTTACAGAATGGCTCCTGCGCTCCCAACAGCGTCGCCTTCCGTAATATCGTAACATGCCTGGTGTCCCACGATAGCAGGGATATTCTCCCTGCCTCGCCTTCCAACATATCTGATATCACAGAGCATTCCGACAAATCTGATATCACAGAATATGAAAACCTAGCGTTGAGTGATAAGAGAAACTTGATTTTACACGCAAACGAAGTTTATATCAAAAATTGTTTTTCATAGAAAAATACATTATATTGAAAATAACGATGATATAATTTATAATCCACTGCATTTCATTTAGTATGTATTCTGAAACACAACTGACATAGATTAGGATACATTTTGTTTCATTGAGTTAACCCATCGTAGGGTCTCCATTTGTATAAGCTACTAAACCAAATTTCGCACTCGTGTATGGACCCCAGACCTGGTCAATAATTGAGGAGCTGACATGGGAAACGAGTTAAGTCCAAAAATCAAATTTCATAGGAACTCCCTCTGAACTCTTATCAGATTTTTTTGGACATAATCTCTTCTCCATGTAAAGGTCACACATTTATTCAGGGTGCGATCTAGCAAGGACGGGAGGACCTAAGGCCGTTGGCGTGACTGTTAACTTGCACTTCGACGAAAAAAAATGTTCTTTGGATTTTTGGACTTAACTCGTTTTCCATGTCAGCTCCTCAATTATTGACATCAAAATACACAGGTATGGCTTTACTTAGCATTATAGTCAGAAGTAAAATACTATCCGACAAATTGCGTGAAAACTTGTTGATATTGCGTGGCGTTCTGGCATGTTCATGTCCTTCATAACTCCTGTAGGGGGGGGGGGGGGGGGAACCTTCAGGTCCTACAGGGTTGGCATCCCTGCGGCCCCGAGCTGGTGGTGTAGCCATGTATGAAAAAGAAAATTGTATGTTGTTTTCAACACCACACATTCTGATGAAATTTGATAAAAACATATTAAAACTAGACCGCAGTATGGCAGTGAGTGAAGAATGTGGAGACATTTGCGCTGTCGAAAGCACAATAAATGGACAAAGGTTTCTTCCATGGTTTACCAGTTTCCGATTTTCAGGTTTCTTGAGATCCACGTTCATATCGCCAGACAAAATAATAGGGATTTGCCCATATCCTTTTTTTTTTTTTTTGTAAAAGTTCAAACATTTCCGATGCTTTTGGTGTATACATCAACAAGTTTGTCAAAAAGAAACACTGTATATCTTCCATACTGCTGTTTGGTGAAATATAGTATGGCAGTGAGTGAAGAATGTGGAGACATTTGCACTGTCAAAAGCACAATAAATGGACAGAGAACATTGATCGTCACATTCTACATTTCACCAAACAGCAGTATGGTGAATATGCCATTGAGTTGTAGTACGCCTATACAGGTTGATTCCCTCGCAGATGCAAAAAAAAATTTGGGTGAAACTACATCAAAAATGGAGTAAAATGCTGCCAACTGCATATTTTTATCTCAATCCGTTTTTGAGATATGATTTTTTAAAGGTTTTTTCAGGAAAACCGTGTTTTTTTCCTTTTAAACTCAAATGTCTCCACTTTACTTCATTCAATTTTAACTTTTGACCACATTTTCGGAATCAGCACTAAATTTACTACAAGAATAGTGTACTTGGGTTTTTGAAAAGTACCATCCAAAGGCCCTCACATCTGCTCAAATATTGACGATTTTGAAAAAAGAATATTTCTGAAAATCTTTAAAACTTTACTACTTTTCCAAAACGAATCCTGGAAACTGGCAAATCTCATGAAAACTGCTTCGTCTAATACTCTTTCCAACGGTATAATCAAGTTTACTTTTATTTTGTTATTTAGTGGAGAAAATTATGTTTGAATGTTAAAAAATGTGGGTTTTTCAATGAAATTGTTATAACCCTCCATGAACCTACGAGTATGGGGTCGGTTTCTATGTATTTTTTCACGCTGTATCGAATGGTAACATTTGTAGATCTCTCCAACTCCGTTATAACCGAGTATTACACTTAAAATCGCAAATGTTTAGTTTGTTTGTTACGATTAAATGTATGTGTGTTATGGGGTAAAACTAGTTAATTAAAGTGTAAAACTCGATAACTCGATTATAACGTAATTGAGAGATCTGCAAGAGTTTCCATTTGATCCAGCGAGAAATAATACATAGAAACCGACCCCATACTCGTTGGTTCATGGAGGGTCATCTTTCGAGAAAACCAACAATTTCATTGAAAAACCCACATTTTTTAACATTAAAACATTATTTTCTCCCCTAAATAACAAAATAAAAGTAAAATTGATAATACCGTTGGAAAGCATATTAGATGAAGCAGTTTTCATGAGATTTGCCAGTTTCCAGGATTCTTTTTAAAAGAGTAGTCAAGTTTTAAAGATTTTCAGAAATATTATTTTTTCAAAATCGTCAATGTTTGAGCTGATGTGAGGGTCTTCGGATGGTACTTTTTAAGAACCCAAGTACACTATTCTTATAGGAAATTTAATGCTGATACCGAAAATGAGGTTGGAAGTTAAAATTAAATGAGGCAAAGTTGAAAAATCCGAGTTTAAAATGAAAAAAAAAAAAAAACACGGTATTCCTGAAAAAACCTTTAAAAAATCATATCTCAAGTACGGATTGTGATAAAAATATGCGGTTGGCGGCATTTTACTCCATTTTTAATGTAGTTTCACCCAAATTTTTTTTTTTTTTTTTTTTTTTTTTTTTTTTTTTTTTTCATCTGCGAGGGAATCACCCTGTATAATGTTTTTCGATTAATATCTGATAAGTCCGGGTTATTATAATTGGTTGGACGATCGTCAGCGGACCTCCCATTTTTTTGAAACTGCGCTGTTGTGCGAATTGACCAGAATCGTAATGGGATATTTTCATCAAAATGACAAGGCGGTTTATATGTCATATATAGTTCACACAACTGGCTCATACGCAATAGCGGCAAATACAAGAAACTGCTATGTTGGTAGGTATAAATCGAACCAAAAATTAAGTAATCCACCAAATCATTAACTTCCGCTCTCTTCAAGGTGTGAATCGTTCATAGGTCGATGAACTTGTATATTCGAACAAGACAATTTTAGCGGAAAAGCGGAATTTTGCCAAAATCTGCAATAGCGGCAAAAATTGAGATTCTTGGGTCCATGGAAACATTTAACAAAGAGAACACAGAAGGTTGACATTCTAATAGTTACTTGTAAGGATAGGTAGGTACTATTTATAATTTAGTTCGTAAATTCAAACTACCTATTATTTGCATATAGACCCTGGTCGGAAAGAACGAATCCGTTTTGTACTGTGTGTCAAGAATGATTAACAGTGACGTCAAGTGATAAAAACAACAGTGACGATAATCTCATCATGTAAGAAGGGAGCTCGGGATGGTAGGTGTTGATTTTTGTGAATACTGCTGTTTAATTTTTCCAATAAATTGGGTAGACAAAATACAAATATATTATAATTATATCATAGGGTACTTGGTTCATCATTAACATGATCCAAATGCATGAAATTTGAACAACTTGAATCGTTTCGAATATTGATTAAATACGTCGAATACATAATATCGAGTACCGTTTGGTTACAATTAATTAGATTTTTAGTTGAAGCCGTAGCACAGAAAGTACTCGTATGTAAGTATGCAATGCATAAATAAATTTTAGTTAATTATATTATTTATAAAATAAATGGCACGACAAAAACAGTATCATTTCACTGGACATTTTTACCAAAAATCAGTAGGTAACCCTTCGTTTTTAATGCGTTCTCTTTGAATATACACCCTTTATACCAACAAAGATGCTCAGATTTAATGAGATCAGATTTGTATCATTCCCATATTTACATTATACAAAAAAAAAATACCAATTAACCAATGTATGGCAGTAACGCAGGATTCCCTTCAAGGTAACGGTTCCTACTAACTGAGCACAAGTTACGTCATGCGTTACAAAATTGGGTCGACGATCTTGAATCCATACGGACTGAGAAAACCCACACTCGGAAAAACCTCGTAGGTAATTTAAATTTTGAATTAATTATTCAAACGACCATTCACCTCGAGTTTCAGCCGGAGATTGTGTTGAATAAGCAACTCCAGTTGACTAAACAAATTGATTGTCTATTGTTTGATCAGCTGGGTCTGTACCTACAGGCCACCTGATCTCAACTTTCGAACATTAATTTTCTGTTTGTCCTTATACCAGTTTATTCATAACTCTTGTGAGTTGGATAAATTCGTTTGATCAAACCAAGACCCTACAACTGTACGTGGAATGCAAATTGAAGAGAGCATTGGCGGACATATTGGGGTCAACTTCAAGCGCCCTTTTTGAATTGAAAGTTGTGTGTATGAAAACATATTTTGTATTATCTTGATGAAAACTAGTCTAAAATCATTAAAAACGTCAATTATTATGATGATAACACCGTTTGTAAATGAATTTTATGCAATATTTTTAACAGAGACAAACTGTGGGAGCTGCTTGTCTTTGGGATATCTAACCAAATCTGACGATTTACAAACTTATTTAAGCCACAATTCTCGTCCGATTTTCGTGATTCTTTTTTTGTTCAACTATGAATTTTGTCTAGTTTTGGATCTTATATCAGGAATTTCAAATTTGATTATGAAAGAGGGTGACTGGACGGGGTAACAGTAAAATATCATGATGTTTTAACTAATATCGTCAGATTTTTGTGATTCTTTTTTGTTCAACTAAGTATTTTGTCTAGTTTTGGAAGGTATATTAGGAGTTTCAAATTTCGTTATGGACGAGGAAGATTGGAGGATGTAATAATAATAAATCATGATGTTTTAACTATTCAAGTCAGATTTTCGAGATCATTTTTTAAATTCGATTATAAATTAGGTCTAGGTGATAAAAATATGTCAGGAGCTTCAAATTGCATACTGGAAGTTTTATTATTTGAATTTGCTGTCGGTGCTGGGAGTTAATTGAGGGGGGGGGGGGGGGTTCGAGAAGTCATGATATATTTGTTTTTTCTCTTATTTTAACTCTCACCAAATATATATAAAATCCATTCATAGGGACGTCCGTGTAATGTATGCATTACTTACCAATATGATTTCATGTAGTTTTGCGTAGCGGCGATATTGTACTTTTCATACCGTACTTATACCTAATAGTTAGGGCATAAGTTAGTTAGGTATTTTAAAGTGAAAGATCCTTCCATTATTCAAAAGCAATTATCTCAGAACCATTCTTCCAAAGTAACAGAAGAATCGCTCTGCATTTCAATATTGAGACAATATCTTGTACATAAGACACAGTTTTACAAACACCATGGGTGGGGCAAGGAGTATGATCAGAGGAGCTGAACAATTGAATAAATGAATAACTACTTCATGGCACTTTCTATGTTATTATATTATTTTCATTTTACATACAATTTCATACAATTCTGTCAATACAATACAATATACAATAGTACAATACAATGCCAATACAAAAAACAATTTCATACGATTCTCTCAATTTCTTGTTTGAAGGAAATCTGTGGAAAATTTTATAAATTTTTAAAAATTTTAAAAATCTGATTTTTATATGTGTGAAGTTTGGTTGTTTTTCAAAATACTAAGTTATAACTAATTCTTCGCTTTGAAATACATTTTTAAAAGAAAACCATCAATATGTTGTGGTTTTTCTTAGCTGTAATGAGTGTGGTATCTGCTGTGGATCCAAATCCAAATAATCTGCCTCCGGAACCATCTTTTTTCGCGCACTCCGTGGACTGCTTCTCTGGGAAATCAAGGACCGAAACTATGGTTTGTATTGGTGATTCTTTGAGAGCTGGTAGCATAAACTTGGAAGCTGCAAATAGGATGGTGAAGAGACTGTCTCATGAGGGGGTTCCTGATCGAAATGTTTATGCTTGGGGTATATCAAATGATGGAACTTTGGAGTTTGCCAAATACTATGACCCTTCTGGTGATATTTTTGAATTGAGCTTGGGTCACCTTCGCTGGACAACTCCAAAAAAAATCGTATTAAGTATGCATGCCAATGTTCAAAGGAAGATCATCCTTGCATATTCGTGGGAAAGTGTTAAGGACACTAGACCAATCGAACACTGGTTTGATTTAACAAGTATCAGTGGAGATCCGGGTGCTCATTGGACATTTGCTGAAGATGGTTACCGTATTTGGTCTTTTGAGAGACATCGGTTGGTCCGATCTAGGGACGTTATTTTTGATGAAACTGTCACTAGTACCCCTGATTTTTCATTGAACAACGGTAGTGAGGTTGAAGAAAAAGAAGATGATAGTATCAACTTTCGAAATATTCGTGTAGAGGGGAGAGAAAACTTTAATGAACATTTGAACTTAGACACAAATGTCGACGTTGATACACCTGTTTCACCAACTTCGGTTCAGCAAGATTTGGTTGAAGTACCTTTGGAATAGGATCAGGAGATTGAAGAAAATATTGAAAATGATCCTGAGGAACCATGTGTTCGACAACTGCGTGATCGATCAACATTGAGACCTCCTCAATGGTTTCATTCAATATCTTTCTTAACAGAGTCTGCTGAAATCGAAATTAATGACTTGAGTGAACCGAAACTTTATAGGGAAGCTATGAGCTGTGCAAATGCCGAAGACTGGAAGAATGCTATGAAGAGCGAATTTAATTCACTTCTTGAAAATCAAACTTGGACAATGATGAAGTTACCACCGGGCAAGAAAGCAATACCAACATAGGGCTAACATACTCAGCCGATCAGGGTAAAACTTTGAAGAGTTATAGTGACGCTGATCATGGTGGAGATGTTGAGACAGGAAGCTCAACTTCTGGAGTTGTAGCTCTTTTTGGAGGTGGAGCCCTGTCTTGGGTGAGCAAGAGACAAGCTTCAGTTGCGATCTCAATGACGGAAGTTGAGATTGTGGCAGCTAGTGAAGCAGTGAAGGAAGTCGTGTGGCTCACCCGATTACTTCAAGAAATGGGTAGTTTGAAAGAAGTTCCTACACTGTTTGTGGACAATGAAGCTGCCATTAGACTTGCAAAAAATCCTGAGTTCCACAGACGAACGAAACATATCAGGACAAGGCATTTCTTCGTCATGGGAATTGGTCACCAGTGGGGAGCTGAACATCGAAAAAGTGGACACTGAAAACCAAATTGCTGACATATTTACAAAACCTTTGTCCAGGAGTAAATTTCAGTTGTTACGGTCGAAGCTTGGTTTGTCAACAGTCACCATGTAACATAGTAACAATGAGGGAAGGTATTGAAGTTTTGGAGGCTTCATTTCATTGTTACTACAAGTTGAATCAATTTGTTACGTGTTGATGAAGTGAAAATTATGTTACCAAGTTTACCCTTCTATTTATCTTTTACATATGATTGGTTTCTTTTGAAATTCAATAAATGTTCCGAATTCACCAAGCCAAGTTCTTGTGTACACATTTTTTTTACTTTAATAAAAACAAAACAAAATTTAGATTAATTTGAAACTTTGTAGCTCATGCAAATTGATAAGTTAGTAAAAAGAAAATGATTATCAACTATAATAGGTACTGCGTTACCACATCAAGAGGCCGACAACAGACCAAAATAATCTTTAGGAAATCGTGAAAATCTATACTTACCTGTGAAATGAGAGTGTGCAGTCTTCAGTTTTGCGATTTATGCAGTTAAATGCAGCACACACTAACCATTGTGCATCATCAAAGAAATTTCATGAGTAGATGAACTATAATACAATCTTCATTGCACATAAATAAACGATGTTGCCCCCAATATGGCCGACTACAGACCGTTCAATTTGCAATGTGACACTAGCGCTACGAGTGGGTCTAGTTTACTATTACAATGTCTTTGGATCAAACATTTCAGGTGCTACCTGACGGATTGCTATGGTACTTATGAAGTTTGTCACATGTCCAGTAGATAGCGGATAGGTCCACAAGAGCTGTGACAAGTTTCAGTTTGTCAAGGCAACCAGTTCAGGTAACCTTTCCAGTTGTTGTGTTTCAGTGATGTTGTTTTTGTAGTTACAAGCCCGTGTGATGTGTTCTGTGAAACTGGGATCCTGAACAACTTGTCGAAAGGTACATTTTTTTCACGTTTCTATATCTATCTGAGATGTTAAATAATGACGGACGTTTCTCTATGTCCGTTCGTTTAAAACCAACAGTGCAATTACGAAAAAATGGACATTTGAGGGGTGACTAGTTGCAAATAGGTAAATGTTTGAGGGGTGACTAGGTGCTAAATAATTTTTTCCAAGTTCAGCTCAATTCTGACCGTGTTTAGATGTTTAATTTTGTTCTAGATGCCTCGACATTATTGGAAGAAGGTAGGGGCGACCCTACAAGAACTATACTGAAGAATATCTTCAAAAAGCCCTCAAGTGCGTTCAAAATAAACAGATGTAACTTCGCGAAGCGATGGACGTGTTCCGAATTCACCGCAACGTTTTGCAAAGAAAACTCAAAGCACAGTCAAGCACCACATTAAGAGTAGTCCCTGAAAACGTGAGCGATGATCGTTCTTCCACGTTATCATCAGTAAGTACCCCATCAGTACGTAAACATGGGGGCCAAACTGCATTGTCTATGGACGAAGAAGAGATAATAGTTTCTCATCTGATAGCGCTTTCATCATTTGGGTTCCCAATTAACAAACGAGAATTACGATTCTTCGTTCAAAACTACCTGAATAAGATTGATCGTAGAATTCCTTATTTCGCCGAAAATTTGCCTGGGAGGGATTGGGTGCAGTCGTTTTTAACCCTAGGATGACACATCGGGGTCATTCGTGACTCCACGATTTACATTTGGCCGTTATCTATTTAAAAAAAATTGTCTTCAAACAGGGATATTTTGTAAATAAAGTTGGCAGCCCTGCTGAGCCCCTTTGTCAGTGGTTACGATCAGTCACTCGCTAGAGTTCGTGCAGTTAACTTGCAAACGTGCTATGGGCCACATCTGACCCCAGTGTGCAATGAACGGTTGATTTTTTTGTGTGGGGGACTATTTGACCCCAGTGTGACTTTCTGGAATTTCTTCCCAAGTAAGTAATTCTATTCATTATTTTGCCATTATTTCTTCTTTGAGCAATAATAATGTTGGTCTTTGTTACGGCCTACTTTCTTTTTCATTGCATGGTCACAGCTTTTAACTTTTTTTTCCCGAAGGTTCGCTTGAAATAATATAGTAACTTTGTGCTGTTGGTTTCCTTGTAGGCTTGTACTTTGGCTTTAGTGCGCTTTATATTTACCGTAGCTTGTTCTTTCTATGCTTCATAGGTAACAATAAAATGGAGTACGTAGTG
The DNA here is from genome assembly GCA_030762985.1 of Adelphocoris suturalis. Taxonomy (NCBI): domain Eukaryota; kingdom Metazoa; phylum Arthropoda; class Insecta; order Hemiptera; family Miridae; genus Adelphocoris; species Adelphocoris suturalis. The sequence goes on from CM061040.1 coordinate 153,445,807, forward strand.
GATGGTGAAGCAAGGTCAGTAGAAAGACTTATGAATGAAGTTCAAAGAGAGGATTATGTAAATTTTGATGACTCTCCCCTTGATAATGAATCTGACAATGAAGAAGATGTACCCGTCGGTGAAGAACAAGTTCAGAGTGATTCAGGCAGTGAAGTTAGTGCCGAGGATGAACCTCCAGATAATGTCAGTGATGGCCCTGGCTCAGAAGGTCCTTCTGTAGCAAGGAGATCAAGGACCAGTTGTGTACGCGGTAAAGATGGAAAAACTGTTTAGTCACTAGAGGTGCCCGAAAAACGTGGAAGACATGCCAAAAAACATTTGGTCACACATTTGCCTGGCCCAAAACATGTAGCAAAAGAAGTGAAAACTGCGCTTAGTTCTTGGGAATTGCTATTTACATTCGAAGCATATTACAATTTTACGGAAGCAATGGGCTTATTGTGGAACTTGAAGAAAGTTCTCGGGTTAAAAATAAAAACAATAGGTACGTAAGGTTTGATGAATTTAAAACTATTCCAACACCACACCTAGAATACGACGTTGAGGTTTGTGACGCATTTACCCAAATATTACTGGATTCCACGAGTCCTACGAATTTAATCTTAGTGTTCGCCGAATGTTTAGAATGGAGTAGATTAACAACCTACATTACACGTCAATCGCCTTCATCTGAAATAGCAGAATCGATATTGCGAGATGTAACTGGTAAGGTCGACTGGGGAGCTGTTTCTTACGATAGTTGGTATCTGAGTCTAGAATTCTGCCGAGAATTTCCTGACAAACTGGATTGGATCACTATATCGAGACACGCTCTATGTAATCGCAAGGGAGACATTATGCAATTTGCAGAAGAGTTTGCCAAACGTTTGGGTTGGTACCATATATCGGAAGATGTATAAAAATACTCAACAAAAATGGACAATGCCATCGAATTCTTTTGTAGGTTTGAAGACAAATTCCTTCAAAAAAGACTTCGCCTTTCACTGATGAGTTTAAACACGCATTTTCTCATCGGCTGCCACTGGAGGCAGAACCAGTTCTTTTTAAATTTTAACAACTATTCTCCCATGAGAATACCAGCTGGATCTAACTTCGTCCTCTCTAAGACTTTCTTTTTTAGCGTGAACTTTTAGCATGGAACATGCTTTATCAGTGACCTAACTGCCCAAAATCGTTACGCGGAAGAGGAACGCGGATGGGAATGCGGGAGCGACCCCAAAGTCCGATCAGTAAACGAACTACTAACATATCTTTCAAAACCCGTTCTTTATCCTGTAAGCGACTACAGTTTCCCCTAGTGGAGGCGTGCGCCCTAACCATACATAAGTTGCAAGGGGGGACTTATGACAGGGTTGTATATTAATACGATAAAAGTCACGATCAGCAGTTAGTCTACGTAGCGTTGTCACGAGCTACCTCTCTCGGTGGGTTGTTTCTCACCAATAAGAAAAAAGATCACAAGTTTTATCATTCTCGAGGAAAAGGCGACTGAAAAATCACCAACTTCGAACTATTAGCTTCTGGCCCGTGCAGGTCCTGAGGATTTGCCGTTACCCTGCTCAACGTTCAGAGTTTGAGGGCACTATCACAATCACTATCACTCAAATCGCCTATCACAATCATCAAAGACCAAGACCCGAAGAATTTTTCAATCCTGACAACCTTTTTCTCTTTTGAGTACCAAAGAGAATCCATTCGTTTATACTTATTTATGACAGTATTTAAATATTGGCATGGTAGTAGAACCGGACTTTTAGTGCCACAGAGCGACTATAATTACCTAATTTCGATTTACATCTATTCAATATTTATAAATCGTAAACTACCTCTAGTTGACTGAAGATTTGTACATTGTTTTCAGACTCGCTCACAAAGATATTTCTGAACAATGGATGTCTCACAACCCATTTGTGATCTGTGTACAATTCCGGTGGGACGAAACAGAATTGTTCTATTATCCAGTACGATGGTTACTGTATCAAATCGGGAAGAAGTACGGTCCGATAGAATGTCAAATCTTAAGGATCAATCAATGCAAGTTGATCGATTTAGCCGATAACTCGACAGAACCTGTAGTGCAAAACCTACAGCAGCCCGGGGAAAAACCAGTTGTTATTTCGACAGATCAGGAAGTAGAAGCTCGAATACGGTCTGATAGAATGTCAAATCTTAAGGATCAATCAATGCAAGTTGATCCGACCGATTTAGTCGTTATATCAACAGAACCTGAAGTTCAAACCCTACAGCAGCCCGGAGAAACTCCAGTTTATATTAGAGCGAGGCGCAATTGGATATACCGTAAGATTTTAGCATGGAGCATGCTTTTTTTGATGTATTTCAAGAACAACAACCAGTACATCAGCTCAAGCGGTCAAAACTTGACGCAGGTAGACTTTACCCAAATCGAAGAAGAGCTCGGCAGAACATCAACAACAACCACCAACATCGACAACATCAACACCGCAACTAACCGACATCGTGTAGATCCAATTATTAATGATGACGACTCAGCCAACATCGAACAAGTGCCAGATATACATAGTGAGAAGATACGTAAGCGAATAGTGCATTACGAAAGCACTCTGAAACGGATTATCCAAGAACAAAACAAAAATGATGCCGTGGAAACTGATTGTTTAATCCGTTTCTTCATCCGCACTGAGTTTGTTAGTAATTTTTGCGGAATCAAAAAAGAAATAATGAACAAGAAACAAAAGTCCACCCACATTCTCCGGAAATTTATGAGGGATGAGAATAAGATTAAGTGTAATGACAAAAAGCTACTCCGAGTTTTCGAGTTATTGAATATCGCTTTGTCCTCTGGTTCTGCTCATATGATTCCTCACGAGGATTACGATGATGGTGACGACAATACCACGCTGTCTGGTTCTGTTGGCAGGTTGTCTCCTCTATCATCTCAGAGCCGGAGCTCTTCACCTTGTCGGCTTCAGGCCAAATTTTCAAAAATTGTTGATGACTAGACAAAATAGCTGAAAATATTTAATAACAAAACAAAAGAACTTACGGAAGAAATTATTATGCAACGCACATGATTTAACTAGTAAAATGAGGAGAAGTACCTACTTAATTCAAATATTATTACTTTATTCTTTTATAAATAATATTTTGCGTAGGGAGGACAAAATTGCTATGATGCATTATCCATTGAAAGTACCAACAGTGAGAATATACAATAATTGATTGAGGTATACTTAAATTAAGATGGTCCAGATTTACTTTTATTATACTAATGAGATCTAAATGCTTACTTAATCATTGGAATAGATATAGAAGACTTTTAAGATATTTTACTGTATTTCTAATTTATGTTCTCCCTTGTATTATTATTCATATTGAAACGTTACAGATAGCTGACGTATATTACATATGTATTTGAATTAACTTCTGTGCAAATAGGAAGAGTGGGCCTCATGGCCTAATATTTGTACAGATTTATAAATAAATTTCGTCAATCAATCAATCAATCAGGCTAGAGATGACCTGGGTCGCCAATCTTCGTCATCGTCTAGGCTAGGAGATCAAATCATATTTCTCAAATTAGTGATCCATTGACGGATCCTGATTATAGCTGTCTCGCATCTGAGGTAAGGATTCCCATGGAAATGTGGCGTGGATTATTGAGTTCTCAGCAACCGAACTTGAATAATATGATGAAGACTTTACAAATGCAACAGATCCAGATACCTCACGAATTGTATATCTTCCCGAATTCGACCCAGAGAAAGGAGGAAAGGACGTCCATTGGCCTCCAGATCTCCTACTCCACCTTCTACCCTCTACACTGCGTTAGTTCTAAAAGTAAAAAAGACAATTGCGAAATACGGTATTGGCCATTTGCCAAAATTTAGCATAAAGGGGAGGTGCAAACATCGCCATACTGGGCAAACTTCGGTTATCTGCAAGAAATGTAACATTTGCCTGTGTCTCCTCGAAAAGAAGAATTGTTTTTATCAATTTCACTGTTGAAGTATTTGTATAATATTGGTGCATTTGAGGTTTTTATATTGATATAACTTTGTATACCTCTTGACTCTCTTGAATTTTCGACATTTTTCATATTTTGTCATTTTTATATTTTTGGGTACCTCATTGTTCCAATGTGAGATACATTTTTTTTCAATTTTCCGGAAAAACTGACAAAGATGAGTTTTACTCCCTTTTTCCTTTAGTTAGACTGCTTATTGGTAAATTAGGGGGGAAAAAATTTTTTTTCTGGATATTTCTGGTAGTGAAACTAAAAGGGTTAAGCCGAGTTTTTAAATTACTGAACATCGCTTTGTTTCCTGGTTCCACTGGTATGCTTTCTCATGAGGATTACGATGACGACAATACCACACTGTCTGGTTCTGCTGGCAGGGTGACTCCTCTGTCATCTCGGAGCCGGAGCCGTACACCTTGTCAGCTTCAGGCCAGAGGTGACCTGGGTCGCCGACCACCATCGTCGAGGAGATTAAGCATAACAAAGATACAGCAAATTTCTCAAATTAGTGATTCATCGACGGATCTATTTAGAGAAAAGTTATATTCTCTATTATATTCACAAAAGCGGTATATTTCTCCTTCTTTGAAAGAAGAAAACTACTCTGGCATTCCTGTCATGATAAGTCGAATCGAGAGATTTATTTATTGTACACAAACTAAAAGCTACGAAAGACTTTGTCACGTTACGAGATATAGGAGATATTTTCGTTTTGAAAAAAGGTAATCATAATGACGACGGTTATAGTTTCATGAATAAACTAGCATACGTGGTATCATCGTTTTTGAAAGAGTACACGAACGAAAACGCCGGACCAATGCCAGGGTTTACTGACGCCAAAGTAACGGACAACCTTAAAGACACTTCCCCGAGTGTGGCGATATGTCAAAACTGCCGAGCTCCTTGATTTGGGTAGTGAGTGTAGTAATATCTAAATACCTACATAGATGTTTGTTGTTGCAGAATCAGAATGAGACGAAGAGGTATACGGCGGATGCCAGCCCAACCATTCCAGCAAATTAGCTACTGCTGGAACTTCTGAGAATCAAGAAAACACTCACCCGAGAACGAGGGAACGACAAAAACACGAAAGTAAAGCTCAAAAGCGAAAGCGAGCACGAAATTCAGGGTTGTTGTACGTGTCCTCTAGAGGAAAAGAAGTGGCCAGTAAGCTATATCAGAACTTTGATTGTAAATGTAAAAAAGTTTGTGGAGAACGTACCTGAAGTGGCGAGGTGAGAAATTTTCAACACTTTCTGGAAGCTGAGCAGTTTTTCTGAACAAAACGTGTTTTTATGTGGTTTGATTGTACAACAGAAACCTAATGTAAGACGCCCTCATAATTCATCAAGAAATGCAAAGTCAGTTACAAACAGCTTCAGATTCCAAGTCAGAGGCAATAGCATTACTGTGTGCAAGCTTATTTTCTTAAAAACGCTCCAAGTTTCGGATGGGCGTATGATAAGGGGAATACAAAAAATACGAGAGGGTGAACAACCTGGAAGTGATGGTCGAGGACGCCGTCCCCCCCAAAAATAAAACACCAGAGGCTGCCGTTGCAAAGTTGGAAAATTGTATCACGCGTAGAAAGAAAAATGAGATCAACGGTGCTGTTAATTGGATGAAAATTCAATGGATACGAATTTTGAAAGATCAACCTTACACTCTCTTGTAAAAAGAAACTCTGAATGAGGATATCCAATTTTGTAAACTAAATCTAAAGCCAGAAAGGGTCGGTATGTGACAATCTCTGGCCAACGTTTATCAAGATGTTTTGTACCCAAGGAAAGGCCAGTTACAAAGGCTAAAAAGAAGGATATGCTGGATCTTCTGAAATACATTCCACCACTGATACATGATTTCTTCGTTTCCCTGCGAACCACTATTGAAGAAGGTGAAGAGCTCGAAGATGTTGGACCTCTGGATATTGTGGAAACCACAAATCCAGATGAAGAAATGATAGACTGAATCCATTTTGCTATGGTAAAAAATTAAATCGTCAGTATTATTCTTATAGGTACGTTGTATTATTTTCAATAAAAATGTTTTTGAGAAGTGCAAGTCAACTTCATATCCATTTTGTTGATATCCACAGAGGTGTAAGTCTTTGGTTTTTGGTCATACAGTGGTGTATGACATTGGCTTCGGAAAGGCACAGTGGTACAAGTGATTTTGGGTAACTGTATGAAGTAGAATTTAGGAGCAAGAACATTTCAAATTTAGCCTAAATACAAAGTTCAGATCTACGTAGTACCTCAAACAATACCATCACAAAAATTTGTCTGCTGAATTTACTACAATACCTTTTGCATTACCTGAAAACAAAGATAAAGTGGCTTATCAGAGTGTGATATCAGATTCCTTATCAGCCTTATTTGTTCTGTGGCGTTTGTGGAAGGTCATCCATCGTTCAACAAGTGTTTGTTAAGTTCACCGGATTTTTAATAATTTTCTTCTGAATTGATGACTGAAAATGGGTAGTTTTTAACACCAAAATGCTAAGGTCTGCGCAGCCCAAATGGTTGGAATGAACAAAGTGATTTTTTTATGGTGTGTGCTTGCACTCGCAAGCTAGTAATTCCAAGCCAGATCTCACTTTCAAGTCAATTCATTGATTTTAAAACAAATCCACCTGTGGTCATAGTTTTGAAGGCTACTTGTAACATGTAGGTTTGAAGTTACAAGTTAGCTCCAGACTGGATCCCTTGATTTTTATGGACATTTTATGTTGTTTCAAGTCACACCATGTGGAGTAATATGTTAATTTCCCATGTACTAGAGAGTTATCATTGTTATCACAAATGGAAACCGGGTTGCTCCACCCTATAAGGATTATAGCGATGAAACACTGAAAAGAGCCATGAATGCTGTGCAGACTGGGATGATGACGATAAGGAAAGCTACAGAGACGTATGGAGTGTTCACTGCGACTATTTCATGGAAAATAAACAAAAAGAACATGCTGAAAGTAGGACACCCAACAGAGCTCTCCAGTGAGGTTGAAGACATTCTCGTCCGAAATTTGAAGCTAACAGGTGAATGGGCTTTCCTCTTGACTGGCAGGATTTCAAGCACTTAAATAATTTACTTGTCACTTCAGAAATTCTGCATAACCAAATTCCCCTATGTCCGTGACAGCAGCGCCCACGGGCCCTGGAAACTCCAACTAATAGTGAATTCCTAAGGGTGCTTACAGACTGGAGCTGCGCTAAAAGCAAGGGAAGAGAGCGAAGAAAACAAACGCAGGTAGGCATATGATGGAGTGCAGAGTGGGGCAGCACCTCAAGGTCGAGCAAAGATGAGAGCGAAGAAATCAAGCAAGTTTGTTTTCGTCGTTCTTAGCGCTACTATTGTAACATGAATCCTGATGATTTAATTGGTATTGTGTTCAGGAAAAAACCTTTATGGGATCACAGGGATCCAATGCATCATAATCGGAATGTGCTAGACAAGTTGTGGGATGAAGTGGCCACTGCAATGAACTCGACAAGTAAGTTTTTTTAATAGGTAATAACATATTGACGGTTTACAGCAGAAAGGCACTAACTTCAAATTTTCACTTTTCGTGTTTTGAAGGATCCAACAGTAATTTTTCGAGATCTTTCGATTGGTGCCATTCATTCATTTTGACCTAAGAACAACAAGAAACCCGGAAAACACAAGGCTCAACAGGCACTATTCCAAATTTCGTAAAATTACTACAGCAGAAAAGCACTAATGAGATAATGCCTTTCTGCTGTCGACTTTACGAGATTGAATTTACAGTAGAAATGGATTAGGAGTGATAATGCCTTTCTGCTGTCGATGAATGCGGTTTGAAAGCTCCAAAACAACGCTGTTTATCGCAATAGCTTCTATTTAGAATGGCAATGTAGGTAGGTAGAAAGCATCGAGGTCAGAAGGGATCAATATTATCAATGGTTTATGGACCTTATTGCCATATACCATGTTAACAGACTTCCAAGCGATATGGGCATCTATGATCGCATTTACTCTACATTTTCAACTAGTGAACCAGGAAATTTATTCACCATTTTCCTATGGTGGCAGAATGCTATGGAAGATATGTCAACAATGGTCCATCCTTTGATACCAGCCAGTCGATTTCTAGGGATGCCGCAGTTGATGGATTATGTAGTGAAGATGCAGAAGTCAGATCTGTACACGATTGTATTCCAATCCCCCACCTTCCGTGATGGCTTGGACTTCGTTTTTAGACTCAACGAAGCGTATATTAGAGCGTTTATGTCAACACCAAGGATTCGGAGATTACCTAGCCTTGCAATCGGCGTTCACAATACTGCCACAAGACCTCACTTCCATCTTATCTACTCGTGTAAAAATGTCTCTCATGGATGTAAATGTTGGATCAACTCAATCAGAAACAAATATATTAAAACCCTCGATCCCTGTTGGATCTGTTACGTCCTTAGAAGATATGACAGCACAGGAGACAGAGAAGGGTATGAGGCCAGACTCGACTATATCGGGGAGTCTACAGAACGGAGTTCAGTATACAGCTACATGGCCGGCGGTTTCAGAAAGGTACTTTTTTAATGTAACGCTAGTGGATCGATTGGATGTAAAAAATGTCCCTTCGAATCAATACTGGAAACACTCCCTGTTTCGAATGAAAGTGGATCTACCGAAAGATCATCCAACTATTCTGACAATAATGAACTTACCGGAGACCATCAATCAATATCTACAAACAACACGAGGAAAACCCAGTCAGTTCAAAACTATACAAAAATAGTTAATTTCTTGAAATGTATTGCTATTTGTCCTTTGGATGCTGCCTTTTCTACTCAATTGTTTTTAACACATCCAGATTTTATGGGGAGATTTCAAAGGCGAGAAAAAACATGTGAATTAGCATTACTCACATTTAAAACTGAATTAGTGGAAATGTCCATCAAGGATTTCATTAGTATGTATTCTAAACCTGATTGTTCACCTATGTTTGATTCTAAGACTTATGAAGAACCTAAACGCAAATATTTGTCTATTCCAGAAAGTATTAAGTGTATTTTGAATGTTTTAAATCAACAGATTCCAGAAATGGATATTCATGGTATTATATACCATTGTTATATGCTTGGGCTAATAAAAGTAGAGGTAAAAAAAAATACATAATATAATGGGTGAACCAAGTGCGGGTAAAAATTGGATATTTGATTCTTTAACTGCTTTTTTTTTTAAATGTAGGTTATTTATATAATCCTGGGAGAGGGTGTAATTTTCCTTTTCAAAATGCTGTAGATAGAAGAATATTAGTTTGGAATGAAATTAAACTTGCAGAAGATTATTTTGAAGTAGCGTTAGATATAATGGGAGGAACAACAATGCTATGGTTTCATTTTGGTCAGCCGTTAAGAACGTATTATCGTTGATCATCCACATACTATTAGATGGAAGATCCAATTGACCCCAAGTATGAGTTAATGAAAAACCAAATTGAATTTCGCAAAAGGTTTCCATATGAAATAAGCCGTAACAAGGTTGATAAACGTTCATAACATGAGCTTCTTTAAAAGCATTTAGAGGTTGCACACCAACATGAAACGAAGGGGGCATTAAATTACCAGCTTCTTCAGTTATACCTTTAGTTATCACACCAGCCATTTCAACTACAGAATTATAAGTCATTCCAGTAACCCCTGCTATTTTTAATATGGATACTTCTCCTTGTTTAGTAGTAGTTGAGTCAGAATTTTGATTTGAACTAATTAGACCCATAGCATGTCTTGCAGCCGTCCTAGTTCCATCAAAAATTATTGTAGGATCAATTCCATTTCTATAACCAGCCGGAGGATTTACATGTTGTCCTTTAATAACATTCAATTGAGGTCTGTACTCATATAAAATTGGAGTATGAGATTGATCACTAGACATAATTCCAACTCGAACATGATCCATTAAGGTAGGGAAAGAATTAGAACCCACACCACCACCAGCTGCGACCGTATTATCCTTGACAGTAATACTGCGTAAAAATACGAGGATTACCAAAAGTAGTAGGTATATCATTATAATTACTACATTGTTTTCGCTCTGTTCTCAGGATGTTCGCATTCCAGTAAGACTCCACAAAATGGAAAAATCGATGAAGAAAATGAGGTACCGTCGATTCTCATGCTACCAGAACCCGAAGTTAGTCATCAAACGAGTTGTTCTCCCTTCCTTTTTGACTCAGCCAAACGGAGACATGTGCAGCACGTCATCTTGCAATGTTTCGCTTTTAGTCGAGCGGGCTAAACATCAGTCATTGAGTTCCTGTGTTTCTGTTGATCATTCTGAGTCGCAATCAAGCCACAACACATCGAAGAATGACATTTTGTTGCAACATGATGTTCCAAGAGAAGAGCTGTCTCCTTCCCTCCGGCCAGAATAGGAATCAACAGATAGCTAGTCTTTTTCTTTATCTAGTAAACTCCCTTCCCAATATAAATATCATACAGCACAAATTTCTTGAATCAGGCCATTCCCATATGGAAGTGGATTCAATTCACAGCTCGATTGAGACTGCTGAAGAAGACATACCTGTATTTCGCATGCAGGACTGGATTACGATCATGAGGACTGCCCGCTCAAATCGTAAAAAGAAATCTGCTAAACCTTACATAGTACTAGGAATGAAATTTAATGATTTTTGGGATTTAAAAAACTGGCAAGCATGATCAATGATCAACAGGACGGTGAATATGAAGAACGAGAAGGTAAATAATTGGCTGAAGATCAAACGGTTTGAATGAGGAACTTTGTAACGTGTCATGGATCTCCTGTTCCAGGCTCCATGCCTCCTCCCCAAACTTCTCTTACTCTTTCTTCAGTGCTGCCAGTAGAATTTCTATTCCCCTATAGTTGGCTAAACTGCCGTGCAATCCCCTCCCTCTTCAAGGGACCAGTCGCCACTCTCTCTCATTAATGAATTAGCTCCCTGTCTTTTGTGCAGTTCACTTCTATCAATTATTGTATTCGATTTGTGCCTAGTCTTCCATAGTGCCATTTCTTGGAGCTACAAGAAACAGAGATCCGTAGCGCTCTCATCAGCTGAAGCAGAATTGTTAGCAGCATCAAACGCAGGACAAGAAGCTGTTTGGCTCAGGTCCCTATTGAAAGACATGGGTTGTCCACAGAATTCCCCAACGATAATATATGAGGACAACCAGAGCTGTATGAAGTATGTGGAGAATGAAAAATTCAGCAACAGAACCAAACATATGGATACTCGCCGCAATTATTTGAAGGATCTTATTCAAAGGGGAGATATAATTCTTCAGTACTGTCCTTCAGAAGATAACGAAGCTGATATTCTGACCAAAGCCCTTTCTCCCAAGCTCTTCCACAAATGTGTGAAGAAAATTGGATTAATGGCTCCCCAGTGATAACATGTTGAGTGGGGGTGTTGAAGAGAGTTCCTCCAACATGTTATATGATTTAAAAGCGTTTCATTTGAAGGTCAGCATGTCTGAAATTGCGAAAGTCAAGAAGTCGTGGGCTGAGGAAGTTGAGGATACTATAGCTAAGGTTGAAAGTATTCCAGATAATTCAGATTTTACGCCTGTGCTACCCAAGAGCGAGTCCCGCCGCAATAAAGGAAAAGAACGTCGTCAATGGATCCGCGGGAACGAGAGCTCTGCTGACGAACATGAGCAACGTGGTGTTGGCATACCGGCCTTGGTGCGCGCCATTCCAAATAAGGTGGATAGGATAACATACGCTTCACAGGTTCGCAGAAATCAAGTAATTCAAACTAAACGCGAACATGGTGCTGGCTCACGAAGGGCTCCGATCTTGAGTGTAAGCTATGGCTTTTCTGGTTCACCTGTAACTCGCGACATTTTGGTGGAGAACATAATTTGTGAAGTTGGAGTGAATAAGGCTGTGGAAAATTTACGCAACCCGGATTTAACTGGTGTATTTGGCAAGCACTTGTTCGCAATAATGGTTAATACATTACGTGGTGCTTACAAACACGATATGGCGCATGTTGGTACTTCTAAGATACTACAGCATTCACTAAGGGTATGTTCCCACTGTTTACCCCAGAAATTCATCGATGCTGGGCATGATCTTCCTCCCGTTCACGGCTACTACAACTCAACCAAACTGAAGAAGGCACTAATTGATTATTTAGCATACGGTGCGTCGTTAACCGCAAAAACGATCATGATATCATCACCAAACGACGTTTTGTACGCGCCCCATAATGTAGCATCATGTGTTATCGCATGGTCCGCCGCAACTACAGGTGATATGCAATTCAGTGGAGCAAGCGACCTTGTGTTTAAGGGTAAAAATGTCATATCTGACGATGAATTCGCAGTAGAGATTTTGTTTAATCACATGATTTGTATTAAAATGCTATTGATGGCAAACGTACGATATATTAGAGTTGGAAATTTCACCTTGAACTTAAGACCAATGATTTACCATCCTCTGGAGGGCACAGCCATTTTTGCCATGGCACGTATCACCAAAGACGTGCTAGATATATACCATAGGTCGAGGACCGACGAACTTGAGGTTTTGCCATGTGTCAAATGTCATATCAACGGTCTGCCAGATTGTAGTACCGTTCAATTGCATTCTGTAGCCCAGTCAGCATTAGTTGAGTTTTATTCTAAGGTGATCTTAGATACGGAAAATAAGTATAGCACAAGCATGTTCAAACGTGACCCTGAGTTTGCAACCTTCCTTAATTTTGGGTCATTCAAAGTTATGGGCATGAACGGTGGTTGGGTAAAAACGTTAAGTAATGGACGGATTATTGAGCCCAAATGGCAGTTTGATGATATACAACACGTTGTAAAATTAATAAATCCAGAAGCCGTAGCCTTTATGACAGAACGGGTGGAAGAGTATCTGTCATTAAAAATTGAAGAGAAAGAGGTTGTAGGTGCCATTCATACCTAATTATGCTAATTTATGTTTCCCATTAAACAGGTTACGCCGCAAAAATATTGCCTTCAATTGGGACTCTTTTTGTGAAGAGGCATATTTAAAATTAAAAGAAATAATATCTAATCCACCAGTGCTCATCTTACCTAATTTTCAGGAATCACTCTCCATTTGGACAGACGCGTCCCAATATGCTATTTCATATGTCCTAACACAGGTACATGCACCATCCAAAAAACATATGCCTGTTGCATATGCAGGTAGGAAGCTCACCAACCAAGAATTAAAATATTCTATTTATGAAAAGGAATTTTTAGCAGCATTGGAGGGTATTACTAAATTTAGATTTTATGTTGAACATACCAAATTTACCTTGTACACTGATAACAAATCAATAGCCACTATTACCAAGCTGGACAATCCATCTCCCTGTGTCCAGCGGTGGGTTATAAAATTAATGTCCTACAACTTTAATATTAAACATATTCCTTCACAGCAAAACGCTTTTGCAGACTATCTGTCAAGAGCGGAAAGGGAGGACCTGTCAAGTGACCCCCCAACCCCTCAGCGGCATGATGTGAAGGCGCCCACACCATTGCTGTTTGGGGGTGAAAGGGCACCTCACTCCACCCCAACCTCCACGTCAAATCCGCCAACCCCACCCTCAATAATCCATGAGCAACAAGCTATATCGTATAAGATTGCAATTTCTAAACTAATGCAGGACGACTACCCTGAAATTACTATTACTCTACCGAACCCCAATGTACCACATGTATCTTCCCAGGAAATTATCCATGTATCTCCGAATGAGAACAGTAGGGAATTATCCGACACCAATCAAAAGTCTGTAAATTCTTCACAGCTTGTACCATACCGCCCACCAAGGGCGACGCCAATTAATATTCTGTCACAATATCCCCAATTATTCCATGACCTGCAACAAATGCAGCATGAAGACCCCAATATTAATAATATAATCCAAAATGTTAATCAACCTTCTTTCTCACAGGATTATAAGTTACATCAAGGTTTGTTGTACAAAACAGCAAACGGTCACCGCCGTATTTATCTGCCAAATGAACTTATTCCCATAGTCAACAAATATTTCCATGACTCCGTTATTGGCTCCCATATGGGCCAACAGAAAACTATTGATAGGATTAAGCAACATTTTTATTTTCCCAATTTATCTCATGTTGTCAAAGATTATGTATCAAAATGTTTACTATGTGCACGTTCTAAATACATTCAGCATACCCCAGGGATACAGTCCAGTACTCAGTACAGTTACCCCATGGAGGCCATCTACATCGACGTGGCCTATTTCCCACGTAGTACTACAGGCTACAAATTTTTATTGGTAGCCGTTGATGCCGAAGCTCGATATGGTTACAGACGCCAAAGATCTCAACACGTTCATGGACCTAAACTTAAAATTCATTTATACAGAACGCAATATAGCGAACAGGACTACAGACTTATATGAAATGTTCTCACGAAGATACTGCGAGCTAAACAAACACCAATTAACTCATCTTCTCAGCCTCGCACGAACGAATCCAGAAGAATTTGCATGGGTATATATGGCTAGAGAAGGTTACACTGCTATAACGCGAGGAGAAACATTACAGCTTATTAAATGTCATAAAGTCCAAGTATCGAGTCGTCCTACAACAAGCTGTTATAATCAAGGTACCGTGGTTATAATGAACTCCCAGTTGTTTATCAGAACCAAAGCTATTTTCTCAAGCCTAGCAGCAGGACCCTAATCAAGGTCGGTACAGAGGTTCAGTGCGACGGACCATTGGCTACGATGTACTTCATAAACGGAGAATGGGTAAAGATTGGGTGAAATACACCACAAAGAGATTCTTAACCTTCTTCAATACTTTACTTCTAGTAAGACTTTACTACTCACCCAAACAATCACGTGATGAGTGTCTGTCTAATGATATGGTTGAACATTCTCGTTCTTATGATCAAAGTAATGTCCAATCAAAGCATTGGCCTAGTAGGCTACGACTGTATGCATCCCGATTCAGAAATAAAAACAATAGCTTTGCATCATGTAAGTTCTTGTGACACGTTCCAGGCATACAGAAAAAGTGTATGCACAAGTCGTTACTCCCAAGAAGTTCTCTCATGTTGATGTCCAAGCTTGCGAGGTAACTCGATCATCATTGTTGACATACTGCGGCACATCATCCCACGCATCTATCATGAGAGAAGGACTGTCTATAGAGGAAAACATACCTCTAACTCCTCAAGACTTCAAAACTATGCACGCAACCCTGACGTATACGACCAATACAGGTTTACGCATTGAGAGCTTGAAATATAACTCTCGAACAACAAAGCGTTTCACTGATCTAGGGTCAATTGACTCAGATGGTTCTTGTCAAGGAGTGACTTTTTCTATGGGGGACAATACCTACAAGAACACTATCCGTACCAGCGAGTACAAAATCAAGCTCTGGAATCTAACAGGACGTTTACAATTATCCACCAAAGACATTACATTGGCTAATGGTATAACTTGCAAATATTCCTTGGGTGGGTGTAGAGAAGATATAACAGGAACATATGCATGGAATTTGGACGAATCTCAACACGTGTGTGGAGGGTCATATTATAATCTAATCTTTGAGGGATTTGCCACCATAACTACCTCCAAATTATCTCGGGCAAGGCCCTTCAGCAAGTCACGAAGCCCTAACTTCAGGTGAGGATCGTTCATCTAGAATTTTATTTCTGTAAAATTTTGTCGTTCTCACTATAATAGCTATTATATTTTATGAGTCCTAATTATGTACTTAGATATTATAGTTTTCATCATGCTCTTCTTTTTCTCATGCAGGAACTGATGGCGATCATAAAACTTCAGAAGAGCCATCAGGGTCTGTGAGGCGTTCCCTACCATTTGGTATTTTGGCATTTTTTACGTATGCTTTACTCTTTGTTTGATAGTTATATACGTATCTATACTTTTAGCATGGAACATGCTTTAGCCTTGGACTAACTAACCGAAGAAAAAAACCCTGCCAACAGAAAGAGGATAACTACATTCTTTCAAATATGGACGATGTGACGATTTGGGGACTTCTCCTTCAACTTCTTTCTTCAGACGAGGAAGGCTCATCAAATGAAGAAGAAAATGAACCAAACGAAGCAGAAGGTATCGTAATGATGACCCCACAAACTATCCCGATTATAGACATTTCATCATACGGCCTTCCATTGGAGTCTACCTCTCACACTTCACCGACTACACTGACATCTCCTTCAGTATCCCTTCCAAACACATCTCTTCAATTCGATTGTACGGCCCCATCTTCTTCCCTGCCCTCTCCTGACCTAGATCTACCACATGGAATGACATGGGAACTGTCTTCTCCACCTTTGTCAGATCAATTTGGAGCCCAATTGCCACCACATGTTGAACAGACACTACCCTCTCAAGCTGCTCCTACTCAACATAATGTACCACCGCGTCCACCAACACCTCTTCATACTGGTACAGAACGTGAATCTACTTGGTCTCCCAATACTCCTGATTTTTGGCTTCACTGGGGACCCTTCTCTCAAAATTTCACCGAATGGAAATGATCCGAGAGATTTTTTTGATCTAATGTTTTCAGACGAATTTTTCCAGTTAGTGGTTCAAGAGACAAACAGCTTCTCCGAAGAATTATTTCTTCGACAGGGAGATTTACCCAGGGCTAGAATAACTGAGTGGAAAGACACATCGGTTGGTGAGATCAGAAAATTCTTGGGATTGCACTTCCACATGGGTATGATTCAGTTACATAGACAATCAGATTACTGGAGTACCCACGAACTTTTTAGTTTACCCTTTTTCCGAAAAAACATGTCTCGTGATAGATTGATGGCTCTGCAGCAAGCCTTCCATCTAGATCCACAGGATGAGGACCCAATCCCAAACGACCCTCTGTATAAACTGCGGCCTTTGGTAGTTTATTTTCACAACAAAATGACAAGTCTCCTAGATCCTGGGAAAAATGTAAGTGGCGACAAATCGATGGCTCCTTGAAGCCATACCTACCTATACAAACTCCTATTTCTTGATAAATACCAAACTATGTTTTTCTTTAAAGTTTATTTCTTGTTTATATAGTTTGATGCACTTTTTTAAAATAAATAACTGTCTTTATGGGCATTATTATTCAAGTGTATGACATTGGTACTAGGGATGGGTATCGATGTATCGATGTTTCAAAAACATCGATGTTTTCCCCCCAAACATCGATGTTTTTTCATCAATGTTTACTCTTCGATGTTTTTTAAACATCGATGTTTTTCCCCAGACATCGATGTTTTTTTTTCAAATGTGTTTTTTTGTCGTTAATGTAAAAATGATGGTTCTTTTGTACCTGAACAATAATTATTCTTCTATAAAACTGTACAGATTCAAGAGACATCGATGTGTTTGAATCAAATCGTACTACGGTAATGTCGATTCGTTATCACATATTGCAGGGGTGCCCACAGGGGGGCAACTATCAATCAGGGGGGCAATCTATCAAACTGCGTCGTTAAAATTTTTGGGGTGGGGTTAGAAAAATGAGTATTTTTTTAATTTTTTTATGAACAAGTAATAAGATTTATACTAACAAATTAATTACTTACATTTGTAAAACAAGAAATACAACATTCTTTATCACATCAGTGTATCATTTACATTACCTATTTGGGTCATTCTCACAGAAAAGGGCAGAAGTGATGTCCAAGTGGTTTGTGACAGCCCTTTTATTAATTAGAAGTTGAGAAAAATTTTAAATTGTCCTATTCCACTTCTTCTAATATGCCATTTTTTGTTTATGTTATCAATCTATTCTTTCACATGGAAAATTAATTAAATTCGTCGATTTGTCACGGCCCTGTCCTGTCCAGGCACGAGGTTCCCAACTTCAAGCTTCTCTCCAAGGTCTCTCCGATGCAACCAAAACTCCGGTACTTCTAGCATAGGCCGAAATTAGTCTCAAGATTCCTAAATGACAGTGGTCATAATTTTAGAATGGAAAGATTGCGGTATTGAAATGAAAATAGGAATGTCCAGCGTTTTGCAGTCACGGCCCTGTCCTGTCAAGTTATTTGAATTTTCGCGGTCCTCTGTGGATTGTAACGGTTTTTCTTCCCGCCATTATTTTGGCGCGCTTCTCAACGGTCCAGAACACCGACTAACCCTACTTTTCAGTTGTGGTGTAGCCTCTGACGAGTGTGGACGTCGGCTGGGGCATCGTTTGCCGGACACCTCTCATCCAGGACCTGTCCTGTTTCTCAGAGTGAGTATCCAAACCTAATTTTTTTACTACTCAGTACCTCGAACACTGCATGGAGCTGTTTTGATTACAAAAATAACTTTTGGAAAAAGGGTTAAAATGTGGCCAGGAGTTTAGAAAAACCGATGTTTTGTCACGGCCCTGTCCGTCAAGGCCCTGTCCTCATCTGTGAATTCGAGGACAGGGCTGGGATAAGGAGGACAGGGCCGTGATAGTTCCAGCACTCTGCAGCACTAGATAGTTCATCCTTCCCCGTTTTTCCTAGAATTTTGCCATGTGGATTAAGTGTTTTTGTTAAATTGGGTTTATTATAGATTTTGTCCAATATTTATAAATAAATTTAGCTTTTGCTTCAGCGCACTATATAAAATGGTGGGCTATAGTAAAATATGAAAAATTAAAAAGGGGAGAGATTATTGGAAATCTGACATGTTTATTTGTTTTCTGGTACAGATGGCCCCGAGAAAAAAAGTGTCTGTTGAGGAAAGAAAACTCCAGAAGCGATTAGCAGAGAAACGTCGATATGACAGGCTGAAAGTCATTCCTGACAAAGCTCTGGAAATGAAGATAAAAAATCAGGAAAAGAAGAAAAGGCAAAAACAAGAAGGTAAGGTGAAGCTAATTTCTGATATGACAGAGCGAGAAAAACGGGCGCAACGCAAAAAATGGAGGGCTTCTGCGAAGAAAAGCCGTATGAAGAAAACAAAGACCCAACATCTGGAGGAAGAAAGCCACTCTAATTCCATTGATTTGAATGATCACGATCCATCAGGGGTAGCTGGGCCATCATCATCTCAGGCAGCAAGAAGCGACAGCCACCAAATGTTGTCAGGAGAGAAAAGAAGAAGAAATAACCGAAATCATCTTCGAGGCAAAATTAGAAAGCTTGAGGGCGAGAATTCTCTGCTTAAAAAAAAGATTGACAGCCTAAGGAAGAGGTATGAGAGAGAGAGGGAAACGAGATGTAGAGTCGCATCATCCACTAAATTCACATCCCCAAGGACTAAGGTGAAAAACATCATGGAAATTAATGATTCAAAAGAAGTTAAAAAGCGGTTACTCTTTGGAGAAAGCTTGACCCAGCAATTGCAGGATAACTGGAAATTGACAACATTAGCCTCAGAAAAGAAGTGTTTCTCAAAAGCTGTTCTGGGAAATGCCAATTGGCTGAAAAAGTATGGCTTGTTGGGGATGTGCAACTTCATATCCACCAAGTGCTTGCGAAATGATATCAGAAGAAGGTGGAGCAACTCATGCAAGGACCGCAGGGCTAGAAAAATTACCAATCTTGTTAAAGCTGAGGTTCTAAAATTCCTGGAAGAAGAAGACCACTCGCGAGTTTGCCCTGGGAAAAAAGACTGCATTACCAGGGGTAAAATAAAAAAACAAAAGAGGCTGTTGCAAGCAAGCCTTAAGAATTTGCATAAGACCTTCCTCGAAACACGGCCTTTCAAGATCAGCTATGCCTCCTTCTGTCGGCTCAAACCATTCTGGATCATGACGCCTAATGTCACTCAGAGGGATACTTGCCAGTGTGTCATCCATGAAAACTTTCGACCTCTCTTACGTGGCCTTAGCAATGGCAAGGCTATTGCCAGCTCTGATCCCTCAGCAATCAAGAGCCAGCTTTGTTGTAACACTTTAGAAACCGAATCTTGTCTGTTCAGGACGTGCAAAGCTTGCAAGGACAATGTGATTTCATACGAGACGTTTGATGGAGCTTTGAAAATAAACTACCAGCAATGGATGAGAACCAAGGTCAACTACGTTGATCCAAAGACAAAGGCTCAAAAAACCATTGACCGTGTGGTAAAACAGACTGTGACTAAGCCCCTAATCGACATTGTGCGACAAACTGAACAAGAAGTCTTCAAGTTTTTATCTCATGAAGGTAAAATATTCCACCAACACTCTGCCATCAAAAAACTTAAGGCGTCGTTGCACCCAGGCGAAATTATTATTCATTGTGATTTCTCTGAAAATTACGCCACTAAATACCACGGAGAAATCCAATCAGTCCACTTTGGAGGAAATCGTCTCAATCTTTCCCTCCACACAGTCGTGGTATACTACCGAAAAGATCATTCCAGCCCTCCTTCACTCACTAACTTTTGCTCAATTTCAACAAATTTGGATCATGGTCCTGCTGCAATTTGGGCTCACTTAAGCCCAATATTTGAATTTCTCCTCGGGTTTGCGACACCAATAACAAAAATCCACTTTCTGTCTGATGGGCCGTCCAGCCAATACCGGAACAAAACGTTGTTCTTCTTCTTTAACACCAAACTACACCAGACTTTCAGGGACCTGCAACAAGCAACATGGAATTACCACGAAGCCGGTCATGGCAAAGGTGCCCCGGATGGGATTGGTGCCGTTGTCAAACGCACAGCAGACCGAACTGTTGCACATGGCAAAGATGTTGTGGATATTGGTACATTTGTTCAGGTTCTGCGCTCTGCTGTCCGGATTCAAATTCGCGTAATTGAGAGTTCTGAAATCAAAGCTATGTCATCATTGGTTCCTAATTCTTTAAAACCTTTCAAAGGCACTATGGAGGTCCACCAAATCGTGTGGAAAAAAGATGATCCCCACCTTTATATGAACAAGCTCAGCTGCTTCTCGTGCTCCGACAATTGCAAGGATCACATGATTGGCATTCACCAACCACTAGATATCCAGCAAAATGCGAAAAGCTGCCTTATGGCACCAGCTGCAAGGAATAAAAACAACTCAACGACGAGAATTCCAAAAAAACTGACCAAGACTAAATCTTCTCGTAGTAATGGAAATGATGCTCAGGAGCAACCAGCAACTTTTGATTTACTCGAAGCAACGGGGTCACCAGACACTGTGGAGTTCTCAAGCCATCTGACAGCAGTCCCAGAAGATGTGGAGATGCAGGAAATTCTCGGTTTTCGTCATACCAGCCCAGTTCATAACGGAACATTCGACCATGACCAACTTGAACCTTCTCTTGACGCACACCATGAGGAACCCTACACCAAAATGACTGTTACCAAAGGACTGTGCTTCAAATGCGGAGGGGCAGTTAGCGCAGTGAATATCGGGGTTACATGTGAAGTATGTCAGAAGGTCATTTACCACTCTGCATGTGTTACCCCCATTGAAAACAATAATGATGTTGACATAATTTGCTGTCAACAATGTGACGAAATTGCCATGACATTTTTAGACTAACCCCATGTTACCCCCTACCCCTATGTTGTTTTACCCCATGTTTAGGTAACTAGTGTGAGTTAATTAATAATATTCCATACTTATTTAAGAAATTTTTCGTTTTGTTACCTTGACTGATTCTACCCTCAAGAATTCTTTGTACCTGATCGAATATTTTACCTACTTTCTTAACGTTCTAAGTCAATGGATTAGTCATTAAACATTTTCTGTAACTTGGTCCAGGATTTTTATTTTCCAAACCTTCAGCCTAACGAGTTAATCATTTTAGGTGCATATTGAGAGGACAGAAGCTAAAATAGCTCTAATGTGTAACGTCGAACTCTCGCAAAAATGATCGTTTGAGTCACGGCCCTGTCCTAGCGTCACGGCCCTGTCAAGCGGCTTTCTAAATTATTTTTTTCCGGCTCAAATAAAGCAGCCACTGTTTGGATAGTACTTTAATTTCAATTAGTATGTTCAGGGGAGTGTTACCAATTTTTTTTGCGCATAATTATAGGACAATTATTCTTCTGAAAACTCTAACTCGAAACTGCCCCTTTCTGTGAGAATGACCCATTTAATAAATATTTTAGTTTGGGGGGGGGGGGGGGGGGCTCGAGTCGTTGCGCTTGGGGGGGTGGGCACCCCTGCATATTGTTATCAGTGTTTGTATCATTCATTATCATGAAATTCGTTGTCTCGCGTTTCCGCTGTTAGTGAGTTGTAAAACAAACATTTAATTTTTTACAACTTCTTTACAATTTTTCAGTGTTTTAATGCGAACATTTTCTTTCTACTTTTCTGCGATTTTACTTATGTAGGGTACTATTATTTAAATTGTTGAAAAGAACCACTTTTTTTTCGCAAATTTTCTGAGAAAATAAGTTTTTTCTTTTGGTTTTCTAAAAACCATCGATGTGTCGAAACATCGATGTTTTTTCTCCGATGTTTTTTAGACATCGATGTTCCTTGAAAAAAAAAAAAACATCGATGTGCAAACATCGATGTTTTGTTCATCGATACCCATCCCTAATTGGTACACAAGCGTGTATGATACTCGTGACATCCTATTTTCGCCTTGTATGAAACTAGTGCAAAAACTCTGTTTTCAAAAATATCATCTATAATTGAATCGGTGAGTGCAGAAACAACGTAAGTCAAAATAAAGTGGGAAAAATCCTAGTTGATCTAAAAGAGCTCAGGAAGGCAAGATGCATGTTGAGTGCAAAAACCACGTTAGTCAGGTAAGTAGTTTAGAAAATACGGGACTTCCTTTCCGACCGCTGGGCGCAGAAACAACTTGGGTCAGTGACTGATGTTGTTTCTGCATTCAACGCTAGATCGCATGACCATCTTGGCACGTTCTTTCTGTACAGACAGCCGTGTGTTTTATAACCTACACAGCTGTTATCAGATGTCTCATTTTATCAGTTCAAAGGTTGATGTTCATTCGGGCTATAATACCTAAGTCTTTCTGTTTTTGACTGTTGTGAACTTGTTCCAAGTAGTTCCTAATATTGAAAATTTGAATTCAAGTTCTCATTATGTCACTTAGTTCTGCTAGGAACGCGAGTGATAACGAAACAGCTCCCAAGAGGCGAAGAAATGAAGATCAACATCGAAGAAACGACATCAGAACCTCAAAAGTTCGAGGTGTTCAACACATTAACTGGAAACGGCGTCTCATTCCATCGAGAACAACAGGTAGTGCTTGTAACTGTAAATTGCAATGCTTTACAAAGTTTAATGATGATGAAAAATCTGAATTTGTTGTTACATTGAACCAGTTTCAATCAAAAGACGAGCGAGATATCGAAAAACACGCGATAAAGCAAAGGTGGCCTCGTTCTGAAGATCCGAGAAAAATGGCAGCCTCTTTCAAATATTTCTTACGATACAAAAGAGAAAGAATAAACGTGTGTAAGAGAGAATTTATTTCATTTTATGGAATAACTGAGGGGAGAGTTCGAAGGCTCACTGATCTCCTTATAATGGATGAAACACCTCGAGATAAAAAGAGGTAAAAAATCCCAAGAAGAATGCTATTTCAGCCGGTTTGTTCTAAAATACACAAGCATATGTTATCATTCCCCACCAAGGTAACCCACTATGGCACCAAAGATATTTCTTATCTTGATGCTCGACTTGATGTTAAAACAATGCATTCGTTGTTTAAAGAAAAGTATCCTGATTTGAATGTTAAATATGAGTTTTATCTTAACTATTTTACAAAAAACTTTTCACTGCGGTTTGGGCGTCCACAAGTAGATACTTGCATAAAATGTGAGGAACTTGAAGTAAAAAAGAACAGTTCCTCTCTTGGTGAAGCAGCTAAAAGGGCCGCTCTTGCAGAACTTACTGTCCACAAACGATGATCAAAGAAGTTTTACAGAAAACTTGAAAATGTCACCAAGTTATGTGAGGAACGTGACGACACAGTTGCACTTTCTTTTGATTTTATGCAAAATCTCCCCATTCCAGCGATCCCAGTTCAGGATATTTTTTACTTGAGACAACTTTGGGTGAATTGTTTTGGGATAAAGAACCTAAAAACTAATCAATCTGAATCATTCATGTACCACGAAGGTGTAGCCCACAAAGGAGCCAATGGAGTATGCAGTATGCTACTGAAATACATTGACACTTACATTCCTTCGCATGTTAAAATTCTGTACCTCTTTTCCGATGGCACCTGCGGACAGAATCGAAATCACACAATTATAAGATTCTGCCTTGCTCTGACGGATTCAAAAAGTTTTGACCAAGTAATTCATTACTTTCCTATACGAGGTCACTCATTTCTTCCAAATGATCGAGATTTTGGTACTATTAAGAGACGGATACATAAACGTGATCGAATTTATACACCTAATCAGTACGAAGAGTTGTGTGCTCAGTCCAGTATCAACTTTCACGTCACCAAGCTTCTTTCTAGTGACCTAAAGATTTTGATGATTAGTGGAAAGATTTTTACAAAAAAAACCCTTTAAGGTAATGGTACCACAGGCGGATACTGCTCCAGTAACGGATATTGGCTCAAATGACCGAATAAAATAAGACTTAGGTGTCACTCAGTTGATCAATGTAGTTGCCACCAGAAGCAGGGGTACTCCAGCAGTTATTAAAAAAAGGAAAAAGAACATATTGTGTCCAATATTACCACTGGCAACGAGAAATGTAATGTTGCATTTTCTCACAGCTTAGTTCATCGACGTCCTAATGACATCTGCTAAGGAGTACAGCTACCGAATTTAGGTAATAATACACTATTTTTCGAATATTTCTGTCGATTTTTTGTTTACCCTTTCCTCGAGAAACATCAATTAAGTGTGTTTATACTTTATTTATTTTCAATATTAGCCAGGAAAAGCTTAATTTTATGGATATCCGCTATTGTCACATGAATATTGAATTGCACCAAAAGTGGATATCACTATCCGCCATTGGATCATAGCTATATTTTAATATTAGCGTTTTATTATTTTACTGAGTGAGCAGATAGCTTTATGAAGTCCGACAGTACAAAATTTGTCGATGTAGGTACATGGGAACCAAAGGCGGATAGGGGGTATCCACTACTGGTGCTTTCTTTATCCTCTACTGGGTCATTCTGATTCCGTTTTCGATTATCTCAAAGAAAATAATCTTGATCAGATACTTACCGACCCTAGCCTCGTTTTAAATGGGGATGAAAGTGCATTTTTCCTTAACCCCAAGGGATCAAGAGTTTTAGGTCACAAAGGGGACAAAACTATCTATCAGCGGGTAAACTCTGATGAAAAAGAGTGTCTGACGGTGCTTTACTGCAAATGCAGCAGGAATTATGGCCCCCCCACTAGTTGTCTTTAAATATGAACGGATACCTGCCGATATTGCTGAAAGTGTGCCTTCAGGGTGGGGCATTGGTAAATTTGAAAGCGGTTGGATGACTGGAGCACTATTTTTTGAATTTGTGGCTAATGTTTTTCACCGTTGGCTTTTAAGTTACCAAATAATATTGCCCTTAGTATTGTTTATTGATGGCCACGTTTCACATTTGACGCTTCACACCAGTGAATTCTGCGACCAAAATGGAATTATTCTCATAGCACTCTACCCAAATGCCACCCACATTTTACAACCAATGGACGTTTCGGTATTCGGTCCCCTTAAAAAGGAGTGGCAGGATAAGGTTCATAAATGGAGACTAAATAATATGAACTTATTGTTTTGATGCGAAGCTTTTATACGGACGCCTCCCCTCTCTCACTAGGAATGCTTGCCGCACGGGGAGTCTCCTTGTGAAAATCGTCATGGCCCGAGCGTCATCGTCAGTCATAATCCAAACTGTCCGGATTCTGCCCGAGGCCTAGAAGGCCCCATTTATTATTATTATTTATTTATTTTTTTTCAAGATTTAAGCCGCATCTTAACCCTTTCATCCCCAGAGTTCCCTGAAGGAAACCGAACATTTGAAGTGACATAGGGGCGTCAGAATCGAATTATTGGGTTCATGCGAGGTTCCTACAATGTTTGCAACATCTTTCGATTACGTATCAATCGATTTTCTTTCTTATCAGTTGGTTAGATAAGCGATATACGGCCATAATCAGGTGCTATCAGACGACCGATCCAAACGCCCGACTTCACCAGGTAATTATGTTTTTTTCAATCGTTTTGTGTAATTCTAAAGCTCCAAAAAAATTATTTTGGGTGAAAATACATGATCATATCCTAGGTATAATATTTATATCAATGATTTAGCAAATATACTGCTCGTGGCAATGTCTGTAAGTCTGGTTGCTCCTAGGCAACTTTGGGGCTGAAAGGAGCTCTCATTCAATGCGCCTTATTTTGCCCTTTTGATTAGATTTTAGTTGTATTCTTGTTCTTTTCATCTATGTTATTGATAAATTAGATGTTGATAGCTACTACAGACCTCAAATTGCTAATGTACATGGAATTTAGAAAATAATGTTGAATTTTAGGTGATGTCCAATGCCAGACCACATCAGAAAATGTGCCAGTGAATGGCCTGACGATGAAATCGCCAACATCCTTTTTGACCCAAATGTCTCTGACTTGAAGAAGATGGCGATGACGACCTCCAACTTCGTGTTGATGACATATTGGAGGAAAGACTTCAAATCGAGGAAATGATAGACCAATTCCTTGAAGAAAGCCCTGAAGCAGGCGCCTGCACTGAGGTTTTTCTCCTACCGACTGATTCAAACATAACTTGTGCGATACTGATTGGTGAGTCAAATTCAATTTCAGCCTTCAGTAGGCCTAATCAGCCAACACAATCTGAATCTGAAAGAGCAGGGACCAGCAAAACAAATAAAAGTGGACGAAAATCTATAACAGAGCCATTGAAATGGTCTTCAGACAAGTTCATTCCCCCGCCAGATGTCGAGTGGAAAAGTTCCTTACCACCACCTCCAGCAGAAGAAATGAATCCTCTGGAATATTTCCAGAGCTTCTTTGATAGCCAATTGATTGAACACATTGTTGTTGAAACTAATAAATATGCTCTTCAAGAAAAAGGGGAGGAAATAAGTGTTACAAAAGCTGAAGTCGAGCAGTATTTGGGAATGTTAATTCACATGGGGATAATACCCATGCCCCAGCTGGCGATGTACTGGTCCAGAGAGTGCCGATATCCCCCCGTTGCTGAAGTCATGAGTCGAAACAGATTTGATAAAATAAAACGAAGATTTCATTTGAGTGGTAATACTCAAATGAAAAAACATGGCGAAGTTGACTTTGATAAGCTGTTCAAAGTTCGACCACTTCCCAACCATTTGACGACGAAATTCAATTAAATACCCCCGGAAGAAATGCATTCCATAGATGAGCAGATAATCCTGTTCAAGGGACGCAGTTTTTTGAAACAATACAACAAGTCCGAACTGCATAAATGGGGGTTCAAAGCATTCACACGAACTATCAGCTCTGTAATAATGCATGATTTCCGAATTTATGTGGAAGAAGGTACCTACAAAGATCATGGTCTTGGAATTTCTAGCAACATAGTAATTGAGCTAACCATACTCTACCAAGTCAACAGAACTTCAAAGTGTTCTTCGATAACTGGTTCTCGTCAATTCCTCTTTGTCTTGCCCTCTGAGAAAGATAAATTTGGTCGGTTGGAACGATTAGGGCCGATCGGATGGGTCGCTGCCCCCTGAAATGTAACGCAGATTTGAAAAAAGAAGGCAGAGGTTCGATGGACTCAAAAATTCTTCTTCCCGACAGTTCCTTGAATATGGTCAGATGGTTTGACTCAAAAGCCATTAATTTCATGTCCTCCTATTGTTCGAAGGAACCCATCACCAAATGTAGACGCTTCGACCAGAAAGTTAACACTTCGACCAGGACATATGCCTTTTAGGCATGCTTGGTTCACATTTCTGCCGCTTCGGGCGGTTCTACTGCAACGGGTCCTCTCTCCTCCTAGGACATTGTCAGCTGACTACCTAGTGTGCAAGGGGATCGACGTTCTCCCTCCATTCCGCGGTAAGTTTCATTTTACCAGAACATACCCTGCCTTTTTGGCATACATCCCGCTGTGTGTACATGGATTTCCTGCTTTTTAGGCATGTGTCCCTCTAAGTGTTGTACAAACTGTATGATTTTTAGGCATACATCTCTTTCGAGGGGGGTAGGCTTATTTTCGAAGAAAATACCTCCAAGCTATTTGGAGGCCAATCTTTTGTTGTTTAGGTCATTCTGCATGACTGTGTTTTTTTCTTTGTCTAACTACAGGTTTTATTATTATTGTGTAATAAAAATCTATTAGGTACACTCTTATTTCTTTCGTTTTTCTTTTTCTCAGAAAATGGGCAAGAAAATTCCCCCATACGTCTCTGAGAGGACAAAGAAATTAATGGCCCTCGCTGCACGCTCAATTGAGTCTGATTCTGACTCAGAGGATTCCTACGTTCCTGAAGAGGATGAATTAATAATAACATCAGATGAGTTTGATATCGACAATGATACGTGTGATGAGGCCCATAATATGGACCCCCGCGCTTTCACAGGCCAGGGAGGGGGTGAGAGTGGTGAAGGGGCTTGTACCGCATCTTAGGAGTGGGGGAGCGACGAGGGCAAGCGGGGACGCTCAGTTTTCCATCAACAAGCTTACAGTGACGCCGTGTTTTTTTTTCTACTCCATCAAATATTGAACGAGGTGAGTAAAACATTCGTTTTTGCTAATTTAAACTTCAGTTCGAGCAAATATCGATGCTCCCCCTTCACGAGCTTGTTTCAGGCTGTGATAATCCGTTTTTTGTATCCTGAATATCGTTTACATGCAGGTTAAAAAAACACAGTTTTTCAGAAGGTCGTTTTTGATAATATGGCTCCATCGATGATTGTAATATGGACCCCGATGATTATAATATGGACCCCGCAATGCTCCGGGGTCCATATTACCTACACATTTTAGGATGTTCAATTTTTATTTTAAGTTGAATATAAACTGTTTCTAGAACCAACTTTAAGGTTATTTAATATAAAATGGGATAAATTGTGACTAGTTGATATGTGAGTGGAGAGCCAAAGTTAATATATGAGTGTTATTTTCTTTCAGATGCCAAGAAAAAACCTTGATGCCAAAATGAAGACGGCAAAAAAACGAAAGGTTTGGGAAAAAGACAAAATGGCTTCAGCTGTCAAAGTGGTGAGAAGACTATGGGTGTCAAGAGAGCTGCAAAACATTTTGAAGTCCCCGCGTCCACATTGAGAAGGTTGGTTAAACAAACCTCTGTTCCACCAGATGAAGTGGTCAACAAAAAACTAGGGAGGAAACCCATTTTATCTGACGAGTTAGAGGTTGAACTGGTGAAACATTTGCAGGATATGGAGTCCATTTTTTATGGACTCACAAGGATGGATGTGAGGAGATTGGCATACCAGTTGGCAAAAAGGAACAACATAAAACATAACTTTTCAAATGACGTTGCCGGACGAGCATGGCTCGATCATTTCCTCAGACGACATAAAAATGAACTGTCCATAAGAAAACCAACAGGAACATCATATGCGCGAGCTGAGGGATTTTCTCGTGAAAAAGTGAATGAGTTCTTCGATCTCCTTGAATCACTTTTCGCTAAATACAAGTTCCCTCCTGACAGAGTGTGGAATGTAGATGAAAGCGGTTTGAGTGTTGTTCAAAGTAAGATTCCTGATGTGATTGGTCTCAAGGGAAAACGTCAAATCGGTGCACTAACGGCTGCTGAGAGAGGGTCCTTAGTGACTGTCATTTGTAGCATGAGTGCAGATGGCTCGTTTGTCCCTCCCATGATAATATTCCCCAGAAAATACTGGTCCGATCCACTAATGAAAGGAGCTCCTCCAGGAGCTATTGGGTGCAGGCACATCTGTTCACCCAGTGGTTGGAGCATTTTATTTCTAAAACTCACCCAACTGAGGCGTCTCCCATTCTTCTTGTACTGGACGGTGGACGGGCACTACTCTCACACCCGGAACCTAGATGTGGTTGAATTAGCACGAGCTAATCACATTCACATCGTATCATTGCCTCCGCATACCACGCACAAACTACAACCTCTCGATAAAACGTTCATGGGCGCCCTCAAGACCCATTATAGTGAGCAAATCCGGCTGTTTCAGCTTCGTCAGGACAGACGCCTTCGCCAAGATGATATTGCACAATTATTCTCCGATGCATATCTTGAATGCACAAGGGGATCCATTGCAGTAAATGGCTTTAGAGCCACTGGAATTTTGGCCATGCAACCGCCACGTTTTCACCGAGTCAGACTTTGTTGCAGCAGAAAATCAGCAACGTTTGGTGGAGGACCCAACCCAGTCACTCACCACTCCGGTGTCACCCCAGCCTGCTGAAGATCCACGCAACCCACCAACAGAAAATCAGCAACGTTTGGTGGAGGACCCAATCCAGTCACTCACCACTCCGGTGTCACCCCAGCCTGCTGAAGATCCACGCAACCCACCTGCCACTTCTGTTACAACCCAGCCGCCTGCCACTCCCTCTACCAGTTCAGCAGGCAGTTCTACAACTGGAATGGTTTCACCAAAAGACATTCAACCATTTCCCCAACCGAAAAGAAAGAACAGCAACAGGGGGAGAAAAGCCGCTTCTTGCGCTCTAATCACTGGTTCACCTCACAAAGCCATGTTGGTGAATTCGCAGGGTAAAAAGACCAAGGTTATCTCAGCCACTCGTCCCTCAACTGTTGGCAGGGGAAAGGGCTGCGGACGTCGATGCAGAGGAAGTGGAAGGCCTTTGAAACGGAAGCAGAAATCTGATAATGATGAGACAGATGATTCAGATTCAATCCCCGAAGATACGAGTAGGTCGTCAGATTCACCTTACGAAATGTCTGTCGGTGAAGAGGGCCCAACGAAGCAAGATGCAGAATGCATTTTTTGCGATCGCAATTTCAAAGACGACTGTGCTGGAGAGTTATGGGTGATGTGTGTTATGTGTCAAATGTGGGCTCATTCTGAGTGTGCTGGGGCCGAAAATGAGAATTACATTTGTGACTTTTGTAAATAAGTTTTTATTGAAACATTTTTGTACGTAATGTAATGTTAAATACCTAATTTTGTATTTAATGTTATGTAAAAACACATTTAAATTTAATTATTTATAATAAACTCGAATCTCCCGCGATTTTTGGCCATAATTCAACTTTTTTTTACTCAAAATACCTTGGGGTCCATATTACCTACAATCTCTAAGAAGACACAATTTTGACATTTTTTGGAAAAACTCAATTTATGACACCTAAATTCGATCTGAATTTTTTTCCAACTTTGGTGTCACTTTACGGTGAGCAATGAAGCCGTCTGCCATGAAGAGTTGAGCCCTTAGTTGGAAATTTGATTTTTCATAACAAAAAAATGAATAGGGGGTCCATATTCCCACCTTCTCCTCTACTTACATGTTCGTAATTAAGTTTAGATGTGATACTTCTTAGTAGTTTTGAGTCAAGTAAGTAGTTCCTTGATATGTGATTGCATCAAGTAAATTACTTGGTACGTTAGTACAAATGCAGCTATACGCGCAAATTTTATATTTTACTTACTGCTTACCTATTCGTTAGGCATCAAGTACATATTCTAGTAAGACTGACTAGTCGTGTACCTAATTTAAACGCATTTACTCAAGTTTATAACCTGAAAAAAATACTTTCTTTGAAAAATATATTTTATGGTAGGTACAACGAAAGCTGTTTGTCCTCTTTTGCATCCTCATAAGTCCGTTTTATCAACATTGACGATTTTGGGTGTCCGCTTTTGACACAATTTGTTAGGTTCCGAATTTTGGGCTTTTGACCTTATAATTCAGAATATATAAGCAATTTTGAAGCTCAGAAATATTCAGTGAAACCTGAAGCACAGAATTAATGACTGGAAAACGAATTTGATGGTAAAAATCAACAGGGAGATGGAAAAAAAATGGGCTGATTCCTCTTAACATGTCCGCTTTTGGCACATTTACCTTACATTAAGATTTATTCTGACTTGTACTTACCTACCAGCAAAACTCCCATCTAGTTGATAATACCACTTATACTTAGCAACACTTGACAACTGTTTCCGCCCGAGGTTTTCATCAACGAATAACTCACTTCCGCGCACCTCAATAATTCAAGTTAAAAATAATAAGTTGATTGGTTTGGTTGACTCTTCCCATCTGGCCAAACTGTCTGTGGTGACTGGTGACGTGGTGACTTTCTCTTCTCCCATGGTGGTGACGCCATACTTCTCTTTGTTCCAAAGAGCTTATAATAGCCTATTATTAGCTCCTACTCCTACTCTACGGTTTGAGGCGTTCCCCCTCTTCTTCCTCAACTCATCCCCTTTGAGTGATAACATGAGAAGATGAGACTTCTGCCATGGAGTATTAATAAGATGGGAGGGCTATTATTGATGTTTCAGGCAGTCAAACCATACGTGCCACTACTGTCGTTTGGTCGAGGCAAAGACATTGTAATAGTAAACTAGACCCACTCGTAGCGCTAGTGTCGCGTTGCAAATTGAACGGTTTGTAGTCGGCCATATTGGGGGCAACATCGTTTATTTATGTGCAATGAAGATTGTATTATTATAGTTTATCTACTCATGAAATTTCTTTGATAATGCACAATGGTTAAAGTGTGTGCGACATTTAACTGCATAAATCGCAAAACTGAAGACTGCACACTTTCATTTCACAAGTAAGTATAGATTTTCACGATTTCCAAAAGATTATTTTGGTCTGTTGTAGGCCTCTTGATGTGGTAACGCAGTACCTATTGTAGTTGGTAATAATTTTCTTTTTACTAACTTATCAATATGCATGAGCTACAAAGTTTCAAATTAATCTAAACTTTGTTTTGTTTTTTTCCACAGATTTCCTTTAAACAAGAAATTGAGAGAATTGTATGGAATTGTTTTTGTATTGACATTGTATTGTACTATTGTATATTGTATTGTATTGCATTGACAGAATTGTATGAAATTGTATGTAAAATGAAAATAATATAATAACATAGAAAGTGCCATGATGTAGTTATTCATTTACTTATTCAATTGTTCAGCTCCTCTGGTCATACTCCTTGCCCCATCTAGGTGAACCCATGGTGTTTGTAAAACTGTGTCTTATGTACAAGATATTGTCTCAATATTGAAATGCAGAGCGATTCTTCTGTTACTTTGGAAGAATGGTTTTGAGATAATTGGTTTTGAATAATGGAAGGATCTTTCACTTTAAAATACCTAACTAACTTATGCCCTAACTATTATAAGTACGGTATGAAAAGTACAATATCGCCACTACGCAAAACTACATGAAATCATATTGGTAAGTAATGCATGCATTACACGGACGTCCCTATGAATGGATTTTATATATATTTGGTGAGAGTTAAAATAAGAGAAAAAACAAATATATCATGACTTCTCGAACCCCCCCCCCCCCCCCTCAATTAACTCCCTCCACCGATAGCAAATTCAAATAATAAAACTTCCAGTATGAAATTTGAAGCTCCCGACATACTCATATTTTTATAACCTAGAACGAATTTATAATCGAATTTAAAAAATGATCTCGAAAATCTGACTTGAATAGTTAAAACATCATGATTTATTACTATTACCTCCTTCAATCTTCCACGTCCATAATGAAATTTGAAACTTTTAATACACCTTCCAAAACTAGACAAAATTCTTAGTTGAACAAAAAAGAATCACAAACATCTGACAATATTAGTTGAAACACCATGATATTTTACTGTTACCCCCTCCATTCACCCTTTTTCATAATCAAATTTGAAATTCCTGTTATAAGATCCAAAACTAGACCAAATTCATAGTTGAACAAAAAAAGAATCACGAAAATCAGACGAGAATTGTGGCCTAAATAAGTTTGTAAATCGTCATATTTGGTTAGATATTCCAAAGATAAGCAGCTCCCACAGTTTGTCTCTGTTGAAAATATTGCATAAAATTCATTCACAAACTGTGTTGTCATAATAATAATTGAAGTTTTTAATGATTTTAGACTAGTTTTCATCAAGATAATACAAAACATGTTTCTTACGAACACTTTTACACAAACTAGCTAGCCTTACAATTCAAAAAGGGCGCGTGAAGTTGACCCCAATATGTCCGCCAATGCTCTCTTCAATTTGCATTAGGCGGCGTCTGAGATCCACGTACAGTTGTAGGGCCTTGGTTTGGGGTTATCTAGGAGGGGTTATGTTTACCTAAGGGTATAAATTTGAAAATAATAATAACTTTCTTCATTGATTTAGATAGAAATTTTAATGGTTCAAATAAGAACAACCGGACAAAAAAAAGATCATCAACAAAACTAAATCACAAAACAAAATTTGCATGCTGTAGTGGGCAAAGCTTCAGGTGCGGGGGGGGGGGCTGTATAAAAATAAGATAGGCTAAATGTCACTTGATAATTTAAACTTCACATTTGATTCAACAGCTTTCGTAGTTCTAATAGTTAGGAGAAATAATGGAAAGATGATGGAAGGTATGCAGGACATAATAGGATTACTTATTT
The DNA here is from genome assembly GCA_030762985.1 of Adelphocoris suturalis. Classification (NCBI taxonomy): domain Eukaryota; kingdom Metazoa; phylum Arthropoda; class Insecta; order Hemiptera; family Miridae; genus Adelphocoris; species Adelphocoris suturalis. Next base: position 153,480,227 of record CM061040.1, read on the forward strand.
TTGAAAAAATTAAATAGGAGGCACCAAGATTTGGGCATGGGAACCAAAGTATGTACCTACATTCTAACATCTAGACAGTTATGTCTACATACATAAATTAATACTAAAATGTAGCAATAATAATTAAGATCAAACAAAACTTAAATTACAATAAACTGCTTTGTCATTTGAATTTGAAAAAAGCATAGCGGGGCAGGTCAATTGCAAAGCCAACTCGACTGTAGCGGCACGTATGCCTTGACAGGAAAACAGCGTTGAATTCAGAGCAATAGCCCTCTGCATCTTATTAATACTCAAAGCTCATCGTTTACTATTACAATGTCTGCTCATCCACTACCCACAGTTTGCCGCCTCATTTCAAATTTTCTGATGGCTGTATCTATGTTGTTATTCCCTCTCAAGGCCCTACAACTGTACGTGGATCTCAGACGCCGCCTAATGCAAATTGAAGAGAGCATTGGCGGACATATTGGGGTCAACTTCACGCGCCCTTTTTGAATTTTAAGGCTAGCTAGTTTGTGTATAAGTGTTCGTAGAAAACATATTTTGTATTATCTTGATGAAAACTAGTCTAAAATCATTAAAAACGTCAATTATTATGATGACAACACAGTTTGTGAATGAATTTTATGCAATATTTTCAACTGAGACAAACTGTGGGAGCTGCTTGTCTTTGGAATATCTAACCAAATATGACGATTTACAAACTTATTTAGGCCACAATTCTCGTCCGATTTTCGTGATTCTTTTTTTGTTCAACTATGAATTTGGTCTAGTTTTGGATCTTGTGGTGAATCTCACACCACACACTTCGACGGCCCTTTTAACCTGATAGCTACCGAGCGATCGCGCGCCCGCCTCCCGCTGCAGCCCAAGACACTGTGGTGCCGTCTCACCCTCCAGCCCAAGCTTTTTCAACCTTTTCCCGACGATTTCGCGCTGCGTTAACCCCTCTATTTTCGCCAATCCCGTCATACTTCATATTACATTTAGACAAGCAAAGTGTTCACTTAATGTTTTTCTTTGAAATACAAGTTTTTTCCCGTTTTTTTTTTTCTTTGTGTGGATTAAGTTTCATCATAACTCATAACCAAACAATGTTTCGCTAGTTACATTGTCTTTTTTGTTTATATATTTCTATTTTCAACATCTGAATATAGGTAGTCATGAAGATTACGAGACAGCTTATGAATAAACGGAATGCACTATAGTTGTTTATTGTTTTGCAAAGGAGAATAAGAGTGTTTCCCATCACTCTTTCTCATTTCTTTCTGATGTTTACTTTCTGATCTTTCTGCGATCTTCCGAGTGACACTAAAACTAACAAGGCCGATTATGACGTCAGCGATGTCTCTCGGATACCCAAGTAAACACTATCTAAAAAATAAGTTCATTAGCCTCGCAGATAGATGGCAGAGGAGTTCAGATCGCGTGATGGTGCGGCTCGCGCATAAACACGGCCATGGGACCAGGGGCTGTATCGGAGTTTTGCGCTTAAACGCGGGCCTGGGAGGACGGCGACGCTGTTGTTTTACGCTTAAACACGGCCGTGGGAGCGATCAGGTTAAGGGCCACCAAACATCAAGCTAAAACTGTCCACTGGGAGTACCAACTCCCAGCCAAGTATATGTAAATTCACCCAAAGGGGTGAATCCGCATAACCAAACAACAAATCCACTACAGATCTTATAACAGGAATTTCAAATTTGATTATGAAAAAGGGTGAATGGAGGGGGTAACAGTAAAATATCATGGTGTTTCAACTAATATTGTCAGATGTTTGTGATTCTTTTTTGTTCAACTAAGAATTTTGTCTAGTTTTGGAAGGTGTATTAAAAGTTTCAAATTTCATTATGGACGAGGACGATTGAAGGAGGTAATAGTAATAAATCATGATGTTTTAACTATTCAAGTCAGATTTTCGAGATCATTATTTAAATTCGATTATAAATTTGGTCTAGGTTATAAAAATATGAGTATGTCGGGAGCTTCAAATTTCATACTGGAAGTTTTATTATTTGAATTTGCTGTCGGTGCTGGGAGTTAATTGAGGGGGGGGGGGGGGGGGGGTTCGAGAAGTCATGATATATTTGTTTTTTCTCTTATTTTAACTCTCACCAAATATATAAAAAATCCATTCATAGGGACGTCCGTGTAATGCATGCATTACTTACCAATATGATTTCATGTAGTTTTGCGTAGTGGCGATATTGTACTTTTCATACCGTACTTATAATAGTTAGGGCATAAGTTAGTTAGGTATTTTAAAGTGAAAGATCCTTCCATTATTCAAAAGCAATTATCTCAGAACCATTCTTCCAAAGTAACAGAAGAATCGCTCTGCATTTCAATATTGAGACAATATCTTGTACATAAGACACAGTTTTACAAACACCATGGGTTCACCTAGATGGGGCAAGGAGTATGATCAGAGGAGCTGAACAATTGAATAAGTAAATGAATAACTACATCATGGCACTTTCTATGTTATTATATTATTTTCATTTTACATACAATTTCATACAATTCTGTCAATACAATACAATACAATATACAATAGCACAATACAATGTCCATACAAAAAACAATTTCATCTCTCAATTTCTTGTTTAAAGGAAATCTGTGGAAAAAACAAAACAAAGTTTAGATTAATTTGAAACTTTGTAGCTCATGCATAGATAAGTTAGTAAAAAGAAAATTATTACCAACTACAATAGGTACTGCGTTACCACATCAAGAGGCCTACAACAGACCAACATAATCTTTAGGAAATCGTGAAAATCTATAGTTACTTGTGAAATGAGAGTGTGCAGTCTTCAGTTTTGCGATTTATGCAGTTGAATGCCGCACACACTTTAACCACTGTGCGTTATCAAAGAAATTTCATGAGTAGATGAACTATAATAATACAATCTTCATTGCACATAAATAAAAGATGTTGCCCCCAATATGGCCGACTACAAACCGTTCAATTTGCAACGCGACACTAGCGCTACGAGTGGGTCTAGTTTACTATTACAATGTCTTTGGTTCTCCCCAACCCCCTCTGGTCGCACGCACGTGTCAAGGGGTGGACGCCCGGTCCACTTCCCCTCTTAGGTTCTTCTTCTTCTCTCTTCTTTCTGCTGGAACCTCCTAGGTTCATGAGATTTTCCATTAAACACCAAAGAGTAGAGTAGGAGTAATGTCAGCCAAGATACTTCAGGAGACAATAAACAACATTAGAAAAAGATGAAGGGTTGTCAATAATTTGTCGTTACTATTAGTTTTTAGATTTGTGTTTAACGTTAACCCAACAAAGAATTATTTTATAGCAACTTGCATAAGCTTACAGTATAAGCCTCCTTTCAAAAGCACTTTGATAGTTGAGTAGATCAGAAGACAACAAAGTATCCTCCGTGCAGGAAAAGAACATAAAACGTTAGTAGTTCCTATAATATCCTAGTACACAACATATTATTCTCTGATATCTGAATATGTAATTCATCGCAAAACTTACCATTTACCTATCATCTTCTCTTCATGCATTATATTGTTTTAGTTTTCAGCGTAGTTATTGAGTTTTCATTATTATTTGGGTTTTCTTTGGATATTTAGAATGTTCGTATATATTAAACGCCGGGTGGGACTTATAAATGTCCTGTGTTTGAAATGAAATTTATTTGAGTGTTTGGAATAGCTTGATTCAGGTGAAGCGACCAACTTATGGATTTCCAGGATCCGTAAACTCTCTAAAACCGCGTCCACACTCTAGGTAGTACTGTTGAGCAAACCACTTGGTTGCAGATGTTTTAAGATGGATGGGACAATATGCCTACGTCTATGAACCGTATTTTCTCTCAACATCATAGGTGATTTCTCTAAGCCTAAGTCCAAAAAAAAAAAAATTTACCGCCTCTGAACTGAGAGGCCTAATCGCCCCCAGTTCAGAACTTGTGGGAATTGAATATATTTGTGTTGCTAGTAAACTCGAAGAAATTCGATCGTTGACTTGACTATCGGGAGCACGGTTGGATCCCAATATTGCGGCGCTATCCCCCTACCCAGCAGCGAAGTAGTTTGACCTGTGCTCCTAGTCATTTAGTGAACGTTGCTGGACAACTCCACTTGTTTTGCGCTCATGGTCCACTGTCCGCACTATTCGGAATGAACCTGGGCACCCTACCGGATCCGAAATAGGCAATAAAATCACGTGTTCCATTTCCATGTAAATTAATTGCTTTATTGACAATAATTTTCAATGAAGTGCTTTCTGCAGATATGGAAAAAAGAATGATCTGTGCGGTAAATGAGGAATTATAGGGGAATCACCCTTTTCAATCTTTGGCCGACTCCTGTCACATGCCCAATAGTAGGTAGTTATCAATTTGGTCGTATGCTAGGAAACTCAACCATAAGCCTAATTTTCTCCCTTAGACATATCCTAGAGAGAAGCTTCGAATTTCAGCTCTCAATGTACCTACCACCTTTTTATAGATTTCAAAACCGCTTATGACACCATAGACAGGAATAAATTATATGCTTCTCTGCGAGAATTTGAGGTACCAAATAAATTTTGTTGCATGATTGAGCTCACCATGAAGCGAACGGAAGGCATGGTGAAAATCCAGATAAATATGTCCAAACAGTTTGAAACCAATGCTGGGTTGTGACAAGGTGGTGCTATTGCTTGTCTCTTATCCAATGTGGCCCTGAAAAAAGTAGTAAGACAAAAGCAGAAATTAACACCAGAGGCACAATTTTCTATTGATCCACACAGCGGTTGGCATATGAGGATGACACCAATTTAGTTGCCAGAACTGTTAGGCACTTGGGAGAAGCATTTAATTCTCTCTCAGAGGCCGTGGCAGAAACGGGATTGCATGTCAATAGGGGAAGATAAAAAGCATCAAGAGTCATGCACAGCTTTGGACAGACCAGAGTCCGTTACTTTAGAGATTCCTTTCTTTTGAAAAGGTCAGCTCATTCACATACCTGGGCTCCACAGCACACTCAGCCAGTGGTAACTGTTTAGAAATTAGCAAAAGATTATTGGCATCTAACAGGTGTTATTACAGGCTTTTACCACTCCTCAAATCCCGCATCCTATCAAGACAAACTTAACTTGATTTGTACAAATCCCTGCTCCACCCAGTAGTACTTGTTTATTGCTCTGAAACATGTGCATTTACAAAATTATCAAAACAAAAATTGAGAGCCATCGAACGGAAAATTCTACGCATAATTGTTGACTCGGTATGTTAGCAAAGGCAATGGAGATGCTGGAAGAATAAGAAACTTTATTACAAAGAAATCGATGCTGTCAAGTTCATTAAGCTGGGACGCTGGTGATAGAATGGGCATGTCATGAAAATGAAAGTGGAGGACCCTGCCAAGAATCTGTTGAATACAAAACTAAGTGGCCACACAGGATACGACAAAATCTGCTATCACTTTGCTGTGCAGAGTGCTTGTGCTGTTTCCCTGGGCATTCCATCATGACATGGTCACTCTGCCCCCCCCCCCCCCCCCAACTACCGGACGAGACATATTTTAGGCTCCAAACATGAACACACCCCTTCGGTATTCGTGTCCAGGAGCTCACCTCAGTGCACCCTTGTCTAGGTTGGGTGTTGACGACCTTTGCATGAGGGTCGAGGTGAATGGCAATACCCATATCCTCAGATGCCGCTACAATGAGGCAATTCAGCGGTATGCTGGACACACTCTCCTGTTCACCGATGGCTGAAAGACACCTGATGGTGTTGGCTTTGATCTTTCGAGCCCCAACTTCCAAGTCTCTAGAGGCTTACCACCTGTTGCATCTGCATTTGCAGCAGAGCTGTGGGCAGTGAAACTGGTCGTTCACTACCTACTGCCAGTTGTTGGGAGCAGTGGCGTATATTCTGGGCAAACAGTGTTTGGTGTGTTAGACGAGAGAGAATCAGTTTATTTATTTATTTCTTGCTTTAAAGTTTAGTTTTACATATATTTCTCCAAATAATCAGTATTACCTTTAATATTTATTGCATTTATATCAATTAGATTTTTGAAACAAAGTTTTTGGTTGTATTCGTTGATATTGCTTGGGTGGACTTGTTTGAGCTTTAAATAAACACGGTTTTCAACATAGCCAACCAGATTGCTAAAATGATGTTCTGATTCGAGGATAGAGGTTGTCTTTTGTAAGGGCCATTCCTATTGGTTCTTGATATGTTGAGTCGACAGTGGCAGTAATCAAAATTCATTGAAAACTGTTGGGCATTGCTGGTTATAACCTCATTGCCAAGAATAAAATGAATATATCTGAGAATCACGTTGTGAAACACTCACATATTAAAACATTTTAAACATTAAAACACTTGATACACGGTTTAAAACACTTCCAACATTTCCCTGACTAGTTCAAGGGTTTAGTGAGGTGATTGTAGAACAATGTAAAATCCCAGCATGATTTCGCAACCTCTTATTGGTCACGAACTTATGTGCGATGGAACCGTCATAGCAAGCTCTAGAACTTGAATCAGGCATCCAAGGCAAACATGTTAGTTCCAAAGACTCTACTCGCTGCAGCACTGTCACTTCAGAGGTATGGAACGATCTATCGAATATCGATTGCTGCATTAGATATATTGAGTACTGTGCATCAATATGACATCGAATGATATGTATTCAATCAATATATCATACATTGAAACATTCGAAACATCACAGATACGCAACCAATTTTCTGTTATCATCTGTCCAAACACCATTATTATCAGTTTTTCGGAAATTTGTGACAGTTCCCGCGAGATTCAAGAGAATGCGCTGTGTGTCCGTCACTTCGGCGCCAGGCGTTAATTCTCACGTTCTTGAAAGGCTATGGTTGGGGATAGATGATGATCCGGGAACCAGAAAATTATCTTCTCCAAACGTTGCATATATGCTATTAGTACGACTTGTATATCTTATGGTACTGTCACACCCCTCTCTATATATGAGTGTGGATTTAGGCCCCCATTGCTCCTCTGGGGCGGCCTAAGTTCATTACAAATTTTCTACCGTTTTCTATTCAGTTTGTTCGCTTTGCATTGTTTTCGTTTTTACATACGGTTTAGCAATGTCGGAGTGTTTGTACCCAGTGTATTCTATGCTGAATACACCGTTTCACACCACAAGTTTTGAGGGAAGAAGGTTTGCTCAACACGACCAGTTCCAGACCATTCTTACTCAGTTATTGAAAAGTTACTCCTGTCCCCTGTTTGGAAACAGCCACTCGGGATATTCAAGAGCCAAAGAAGCGTTTTGTAGACATTAATTTACACAGACGTTTGTTTTCACACGAGTTGATGAACTGCAATTTCTTTAATTGAATTTTACTCATACATTTTTGTCATGAGCACAAAAGCTGTTACTCTTATGTTACACTTATTAGGTACTAGTAACCATCTCAATAGCATTTGCGATTGATTACAAACATCCAATATACATTCAGTAGCTTTCTTCTCCCAATCTCCATTATATCTGACCAGTGAATTTTTCCACCTGACGCCACTGGTTGGAAGTTGGGAATTATGTGATCTGTAGCAACTCACTAAGTACCATTAGATTAGATACACAAATTCCAATGAGCCCCTAATAAAAAGCCTACGTGTATCGCTACACCAATTCACAATAATTGCTCAACTACCTATAACTTTTATGTGGGTCCCCAGCCATGTGGATATTCATCCCACTAAGTGTGCTGATGCTCTTGTGAGGAGATTCATTTATGTTAACTCTATTGAGATGCTGCCTATACGCATTGAGGATCAAATTTCCAACATGTAACATAAAACCAATTATGTCTGGCACCCTTATCTGCATGGTGTCCTTCGTGACTTGTGCCCGTAGGCCTTTTCAAAACCCATCTTCCTAGGAGAGACTGAATAGTGGTCAATTGGGTCATCATGGCCATACCTGTCTTACTCAAAGACAAGTGATTAGCGCTGAAGCTCGAGATTTTGTGTGTGGAGTTGATCTTTCCAGCATAGGCCCCCTCAGAGGATTGACATTTTTCTGGACCAGACAAGGTCCAGTCCTTGTTGTTGTACCTAAGAGCTACTGAGGTCTAATACGAACTGTCATATCTGATCTGTAATATATTTATGTACATCTAGTCTAAATATACACTTACCCTATTCATAATCTCTAGTCTGTGTTGTATTATTTCATTTTTAGGATTTTTTTATCTCGTGTAGTGGTCATTGCTGTACCCCTTGATTTTCCCCCGCTAAGCGTACATGTGGGAAAGTATGGGGGCTACAACCGTGGATTGTCCTGTGGATTTAAACGCCATTGTTAGACCCATAATAACGTACTGTTGCGTTGTATGGTGGCACAAGGCAGGTCAGGTGGGAGCTCGAAAAACTCTCACCAGCATCCAGCAACTGGCCTGTCTAACCATCACCGGAGCAATGCATGGTACACCCACAGCAACCATGGAGGTTCTACTGGGCCTACCCCCAGTGGATATCTTCATAAAAGGAGAGGCCATGATGGCCTCCCTGAGGCTGAAATGGAATGGCTCTTGGCGGACAACCCCTCACCGAGGTCATACCAATATATTGGAACTGATACAAGAACCACTACTCGACATGGTGGCCGATATCATGCCCAAAACTCTCTCCCAACCCCATCTCTACACGTCAATCATCACAAGAGAGGGGCTATGGGAGAACAAATGCTGCTCCAACGACATCATCTGGTTCACAGATGGGTCAAAAATGGAAGCAGGAACTGGCGCAGGAATACATGGGGCCAAACCCAGGTGGAACACCTCGTTTCCACTTGGGCAACACACCTCTGTATTCCAGGCAGAAATTGTGGCAATCGAGGCAGCAGCTGCGAAGAGTCTTAGGAGGGGGCATAAAAAAGCCCACGTCCGCATCCTTTCTGACAGTCAAGCGTCGATAAAAGCACTAACGGCTCCAACCATCTCATCCCGAGTGGTATGGTGCTTCATGCAAACCCTCAACAACCTAGCCAAACACAACCGGGTTCGCCTGGAGTGGGTGCCGGGGCATAGAGGCATTATTGGCAACGAAAAGGCTGACAAGCTCGCGAGAAGGGGCTCCCAAACCCCATTTGTAGGGCCTGAGCCAGCAGTCGGTTTACCAAAAACTACCTTCAGAAGAACCATCAACACGTGGGTCAACCAACAAACCGCTAAAAGATGGTCCAATATTGAAGGACACGCCCACAGTAAACTTATGGTGGCTGAACCCAACACCAAAATTACTGATGGGCTACTTAGGAAAAACCGTAGGGAACTAAAAACAATGGTTGGCCTCATAACCGGCTTTGCACCCCTACGATTTCACCTACATCGCATAGGGGTCACACAAAACTCAACCCTGTGCAGACTATGTGAGGAGACTGACGAAACGGCATCCCACATAATCTTCGAGTGCCCTGCTCTCACCCATCGCAGAATTGAACTCTTTGGGGCCCAAACCCCGATGAGCTCTATTCCAAGCGAACAATTAATCAAGAGGGCTGAGTCTCTTTGATTAAACAAAAAACTCTCAGGAAAGTACAATAAGCCAACAGGCTTCCGTGCTGGGGGCTCAAAACTCCCGCCCTGAAAGTTTTTCTACATCTACATCTACATCTTGTTGTTGTACCTAAGAGCTACTGAGGTCTAATACGAACTGTCATATCTGATCTGTAATATATTTATGTACATCTAGTCTAAATATACACTTACCCTATTCATAATCTCTAGTCTGTGTTGTATTATTTCATTTTTAGGATTTTTTTTATCTCGTGTATGGTCATTGCTGTACCCCTTGATTTTCCCCCTTTGATTTGCCTTGTGGAGTTCATGATGACACTCTGTCATGAGGGTAACATGGCTCCCCTTAGAGTCATGCCACTATCAGTGTCCCTTTGGAGAGCTTGTTCAATGCCGCTCTTGACCCTTCTGGTTGAGGTACAGCTTATATCATTACATTAAAAAAATAAAAATAAATGTTTATTGGATTCCTGAACAATCCAAATCAAACCCAGGTGGTAATAAAAATTCCAACTTTACCCCCTATTCATAATAATCTCTTTGTGTTACGTTTGAGGAAAACTCTGCAGTCGAAGAGGTTTGATTAACTCGGCGTCAGTTGTGATGGATAGGAGTAGTTCCTCTTTCTCGATTCTTGCATCGTCACATCAAAGTGGAAGTTCCTGGGCTATTAGCGTCCAGGATATCCGATGGGTGTAGCAGGTTAATCGCCTCTCCCCTTTAAAGAAGTAACTACTCTCTTTTCATCACTTCTTGTCCCATGGTAGCAGAGCATGGTTTCGATCTACTGACCTCTGGGTTACGGGTCCAGCAGGCTTCCACTGCGCTACTCTGCTTACTATGAACTAAATTTGTTACACTAGGCGTAAGCATATTTGCATCCCTAGAATGCATGGACGGATGGACGAAGAAATCTCCGAATTTTGCTGAGATATACAAACACAATGAGCAAAGTTTCCCTTGGAACACAAAAATTAAGCGAAAGAGTTGAATCGATGTCTCCAGCTCGCTTCTCTATTCCATAACGAGTCGAAACCAGCATTGGAGGTGCCTAATCCTAGTGTGAAAAAACTCTAATATTCCAGTTCTCTTGAAGAAACTGCTACTATAGACCAACTAAAATTGGCGATGGCAAACAAATGTCCAACAGCCGTCGTCGCAATGTATGCAAAAGACAAGAAAAAATACTCAAGGGGATGCAAATGCAAATAAACATACGGTTCAAACCTTATACACGAAAACAAAACACACATGTGACACTCCTTGTGGGTTCTTGCAGCCTATGCAGTATCAATCGTTGCAGGCATTATCAGAAGAATAGCACGGACATCGGTACCCTCTGCAAGAACCTTTGGGGTTTGTACCAACCCCACATTTGCAGAGGTGTGGTTTCATCAACACCGCAAGCACCTTATCGTTAGAGCGCTGTTTCTTAAAAGCTTTTCTCTAAAATAAATTAAAGGCATGAGTTCGAACTTTGTCGAGGTATCAATTATTTTTGGGCCGTTACATTTGATCCAAACTTCATCAAAATCTTGGTCATAGTATATTCACAAAAAATGCGTGTGTTGTACATTTTTTGTGAATATACTATGACCAAGACTATGCTATTTTACTTATCTACTGACTTTCTATTTTTCACTTCAAAATCTTGGAAGTCTGGGCTCACATTTGATGCATGCAGTGAGTAGGATCCAGACTTTAATAGGTACGATTCCTCTCGAGCCAGACTGAACCATCACATTCCCTGATGTAGCATCTTCCACTTCCTCACTTTATTGAGTCAAAACACACTGTGACAATGATCTCGATCTACTGTTCCTTCTTCCAGCAAGCATATTCTGAGCCAGTGGCCCGCATTTTCATTTTGTCGTTTATCTATATCAGTCAAGACAGCTGGTTTATGACTCCGGGTCAATGTTAGGTCCAAGAAAAACTGCCACAGTCGAAGAGGTTTGATTAAATCGGCCTCTGTAGTGCAATTCTAAAGAGCTTTTCTCTTAAATAAATTAAAGGCATGAGTTCGTTCTCTGTCGAGATATAAAATATTTTCAAGTCATTACAATTTTTAATAATTCTTCTTCTCCATTGATTGCAGTGAATAATGGGTAGAAAGGAAAAAGAGAAGAAAGAAAGCATTGGAGGTGAGTATTGAATATTTTAAACCAAGACTTAGAGTCAAACATTTTTGCAGGTAGCTAGTAATAATTTTAACCAAGGGGTTCTCTTTTCGGTAAATTGCCATGCCACAGGAGAGTTATTAACGTTTTACAGTAGTGAGGAGGCTCAATTCAAAATTTCCTTCGTAGGTTGTACGTGACAAACAAGATGACATTCAAGTGGCATTTTCTTTATTATTATTATTTTTTTTCTACTGAATTTTTTTATATTCACGCCAAAACCACGATTTCACACTATGTATTTTGATTTTTTTTCAAAGCCTTCTTTTTATGCCCCAAGTTATATACTGTCGGTACTAAGCTAATGTTTGGATTCATTTCCCATGAGATTATGTACCTTTTGGATCATTGGTTGGGGAGTAAATAACAATAGATAAATAAAAGAAAGGTCTTATTTTACATTCCTAAATAAATGGTTGTCACTTTCGGATTCAACACTCTTTATAACGAACTATAGTGACTTTTTTTGTCGACTAGGGTATATATTGTACTGATGTTTAAATTTTAGATCGTTCAAGTACTACCTAATCATAAGTAAAAATGTATAATCATGCAGCACGATCGTATTTGGCAAATTTTCGTAAAATTTCGTATGTATAAATATTGGAAACGACAATAAAAATAAAACACACGATGAACTTCATAAGTAGTTTGAAAAACATTCAAGCAGTTAACATAGGCAGCACCAGTATATATGAGCGAGTTCATCCATCAGTCAAACAAACATAAATTTCTCAGTTTGCAAACTTCACTTAAGAAGAAATATAGCCTTTTTATGTCGAATTCAGTAGGTACTTATACAACATTCATCAAGTTTCCGGTACTCCCCACCAAGTTCGAGATATACTGTTACATTGTTTTGAAATTCGAACAATTTGAGTGCAAAGAAATCGTCAACTGCCAATTTTATTGCGAAAACAAAACTTGTTCTAAATTATTTTTGACATTTTTTAGCTTTTTCTGGTAGGTGGGGTTTTTTTTTTTTCAAAAATGAGTGAATTCAAGTAAATTTTTAGCCTAATTTTGTGCATCATTTTTTATCTTCCTAGTTCATTGTTGATAAACTTCTTCTGAGTAAATTTTTGGTAACAAAATATAAATTTATTAGCCGCTTTTAGCCATTTATAGTGATTCTTTAGTAGATTTTTTGAAATTGGAGCAATTGAATAGGCTAAAAAAGTGCTGACCGACAAACTCGTCCTTTCATTTGGAAAGCTTGATTTTTTGACGCAAGAAAGGATTTTTTAAATCTCAGTCCTAAGGAGAGTTATCGTCTGGAATGACATATATATATATATATATATATATATATATATATATATAGTGTTACAATCCAGGAAAAGTTTCAGAACGCCACAAGATGGATTTGAATGAAGAAAATTTTCAAAATTTTTTATTTTAAAATTGTTGGAGCCATTTGGAATAGCTTTATTTTCTACAAAAATTCGCTAAATATGCGTTATTTATTTGTTGAGATGTAGTAGATTTGAGAGAGAGAGTATTAGGGGTCTCATCAGAGCTAAAAGGCCAGTACAGGCGAAAGTACTAAGCTGTATACAATAAACCTATAACCAAGAGACGCATAATACTTTCTCCCTCAAATCTAATACATCTCAACAAGAAAATGGCACACCACCATACGAATATTTCTTTGTGTTGATATCGATATTTCTCTGAACTAATATTCTGTCTTCCACAATTCAACATTTGTCATGTGGTGTTTACATTTCATCACTTCATGAATTTTAAATTTCTGTTCATTTTAGGGAGCAAAAGAGGGAGGAAGAGGAAGATCAAGGAAGATGAAGACGAGATTTATGAGGATCCAATTGATGTTGATGAAGAAGGTTCGAGCAGATTTGGGAATTCTCCTAATTTTAAAACCAACCATTAGTGCCAAGTATATTTTTGCAAAATCATCCTAGTAATAATATAAAATATATGAATTTTACCTTACTTTGTACATAACAACAATGTTACCTGTTGATGACTGCAGTGGTGAATGATGCCCACCTTCCTGAACCATTTGACGTAGATTGTTTGACTTTCTGAATGTCTGTGAGTATATTAGTTTAGAATTTGGCAGGTACTGAGATTTTTTGGCTTTGTGGTGAGAGTTCAGATATTGATTACCTGTTTGTTGTCCTCAGATCCCCTGATGATGCAATGTCCCATCATTGCGAAACGTCGGGAATGAGTAATTAAAGAGATAGTACACAAAAGCAGCCTTCTTAAACATCACCTGATTTCCTGGTGGATATACTTAAAGTTATAATTAAGGCTAAAATGGCAGATAATAAACTTTTAAAAGATGTCCATTCAATAAACAGTCAGTAGTTTTCTTTTTCCTCTTCTCGATCATCTGTCTTGACTACAATAATATGCCCACTTGATGGCAATGACGCAGAACATTGATTGTTACAACGTAAAGGGTCACACTTCATCAAAACTTTCGAAGAATCATTAGGAATCATACACATTTTCGAGAAACTTTGGAACCTTACTATATTATTTAATTTCTGCAGCTGGAGGGATTGAACCCATACAAACAGAAAATGGACCAGTTAGCATTTTGTTTAGTGAAATTTGGGGAACTGCTGGAGTCAAGCCTTTCCGCCAGAATAAAGTAACAACGCATTCGATGACTTCTAATGGTTACAGAAGGAGTACCAGGCGCTGCAAAGAAGAATGTTGAAAACGCCGCGGATACAGCGGCTTTGGAAGACGAATATGGAGCCAAGGACTACAGATCTGTACTTCAAATGAAGCCTGATCATAGTACAAGACCATTGTGGGTGGTATGTTAACGATTGTTTTCAGTACGTATTTGTAAGAATTTGATTCGATGACTCTATGTTGAAAATGAAGTAATGTTACTTAATATTGTGATATTACTTTTTTTTTTAAATCTAGCCCCTTATTTTCTAAGTTTTTAAACTTTAAAATTTTCGCGTTCCTTTCTGATTTGGTTCCAATAAATTGACCATAACCCCTTACTTACACATTAAATATGACATTTATAGTTATATGGTTGAAAACAGCGTTAAATGTAAAATCTTACTACATGTACTATGTCAGCCGAGTCAAAATAGAGACCCGCTTCGTTCGTCAATTTTGTCAAATTGTTCTCAAATTTGAGCACGTTGAGTGCAAAGGAATTGCTTTCAATTTTATGGCAAAACAATTCGTTCAAACATTTTGCGATTTAAAAAATTATATTTTTAATTTTCGTTTTTTTGCAGTTTTCATTGATGTTTTAGCAAATATCAATGAAATTTAAGTTCATTTTCAGCATAAATTTGTGTATACATTTTTTAACGTCCTATTTCATTGTTGATAAACTTCTTTTGACTTAAATTCTGCTATAAAAAAATTAACAATTTTTAGCCATTTTAGCTGTTTTTTTTTTTAGCACATTTTTAGAAATTTGACCAATTTAATATAGATATTAAATTGCTGGCCTACTAACTCATCCTTTCATTTGAAAAGCTGGATTTTTTTGGCGCACAAACGGAATTTCATCGCAATCCTAAGGAGTTATCATCTTTAATGACACATATATGAAAAAGCGTTAAACTCTGGAATCTGTTTCCTCATAGCGGATTTCAATGAAGAACATTTTCAAAAATTTTGGTTTTTGAAGCCTTTGCAATAGCCCCAGCCTTATTTTCTACGAGTTTTACTAAAAGCAATGCGCAGTTTGCTTCTTAATACGTTCCCATATAATTTTCAGGAATTTTTTACTTTAAGTAAAGGCCCTGTGATGGAGATTATCAACGCGATCCATTTCTTCTAATCTCATTCCTCTTGGCCGCTGTCTGACTAACTAAGCTAAAGTTGTTTACTACTATTTTTACCATATGTGTTATTTTGTGGTGTTCTTACTTTCGTTACTAAATTCTTCTCAAGTCGATCTATATCGGTCCAATATGTACTTCTTGCAACACCTGATGATCAATGACGGTGACGGAGTGAAAGAATTTCGTGGGTGGGGGCGGATGTCCTCTACCTGGGATTGTTCGAGTGGGGTATGGAATACCCCCATCAAAGGGGGGGGGGGGGGTCCTTTTTAAATTAAAAAGGTAAACATAATTTTCATTTATAGAAATATTAGCTTAGCTACCAAAAATTCATGTACTTACCTACAAAAAAAAAAAAGTAAAATTATTATACTTTATTTGGCAAAATTATATCGAAAAATACAGGAGATGAATCGTTAACCGCTGGAGTTATAAATCAATAGTACATAATAACTTGATGTAATATTATTTATATTGTAAACACATGATTAAATAATAATACACTCTTTATTTTTTCAATTTGCTTTATTTAGAAACAAAAACGCTTAATAAACACTCACGATAAAATTAAATGAAAAAAGTATATTTTTCATTAAAGATGAAAATAAAAATAAAATATCACCTTGCTGAACATCTTTATCTATTACTGGTAAAAGTAAAATAGTGAATAATTCACTTCTATCGATAAACACTGGTTGCAATCAGTTAAGAAAACATGATTCGTTTCTTTCATCATCGAAAAAGTACTGATTATGTATTCTTACCGTTAACGAAAGCGGTAGACGAGAGACACAGTAGGTATCGTAACTTGTTAAATAAAGTGATAAACACAAACATGTACCTATTAACAAAAATTGACGATGGTGGGGGTGGTTTGAGGGGATGAGCATATTAGTAGGCAGTACTCAGACTCATCATGGTTTATTACTGCCTGTAATAGGCCTCATCAAGGATCTGAAATATAAATAGTAATATACTGCTCTGCTCTTAGTCATAAGTCTCAGTACTATATGGTTCAGACTGCAAATAGTAGACTAGAGGGACAACTTATATGGTAGGTACTGGTTGGGGTATTTACAGGTACGCAGTTTGGGTTTGTATTCGGACTTGGATAATAAAAAATCATTGTTGCGCCAGGTTTTGTAACTGATCTGTAATGAATGATATTACAATGTTGTTAAAATTATGAGGTAATAGTAGAGAGGCTTGGATGGCTTGGTTAAGTAATTCTAGCCATTACTCACCAGTACTGGTGAGTAAGCTAGCATTACTTAAGGGCCTTCCTAAGTCATAGGGTAAAATTGTATCTCCTTTGAGACCCGTTTTCTCAGCAACTATATGACCTAGAATCCTAATTTTTTTTTTTGTTTCCTAAATCTAGATCTGCTGTGTTTACTGAGTTTTTTTCATATATATACAATAATAAGTTATATTTTTTATCCTCATTTGCCCAAACCCTTATTTTGTGTTTCAGTTTTCCCGCCATTTATAACACTAACACAATTTTTAGGACGATGAAAAAAACTCAGTGTAGAATTTAGCTATTTGCCAACAAAACAAAACAAAAAGCAGCTCGATCGGTTCGGTAGTTTCGGAGAATTAGGGACAAACGTGTATAAAAACGCAGTTTCGAGAAAACGGGAGAAAACTTCGGGGGCGTGGAACTGCGTTGTCCGCGTGCTTCTTGTTCTACTCCCACTGACGGCTTCACTTTCACAATGAAGAAAAAATATCCATCCACATTGTAATAACTGAAGTTATTACATCTCTAGTCCATTATTGTCAATTCATGGAACTGTCATGGATGCTATGTACTCCTACTATCCTAAAAACAACAACAATTGAAGAATTCACATGTATGGTTATCTTTTTGGTCTGAACGTTGTTTTGCTTCTTTCTCAGCCTTTCATTTCATCTCATTGCTTTCTTCCAATCGAATTGAGTTTTATAAAATAATGCCCAAAAGTGGTCGTGTTTTCTAAAACCGAAAAGGGAAAGGTGGGCGGAGAAAAGTGAATGTGGAAGGCAGAAGAAGAATCACTAACGCTTCTACTTTTTTTTCCAATTTCGTTTATATATACGTAAATTTTTTATGTAAATATATTTATGTACCTATATATGGTTCATGTTCATTACAGTTCACTCATTATTTACACATCGAAAGTTGTAATCCCAAGCAAAAGCTCGGAAGAATAGAGTAGAGCAGGGCGTTTGAAAAGGTGCTTCTAGAGGAGCGCTAGAGTGAAATGCTCAACTTTGAGAGCTGTTTACAGTAATTATATAGTGCCAAACCACCAACATATTGGTATCAAACGACTCAGCATTGAATAGAGAATTTTTAGAGCTAATAAAAAAAAAATTTTTTTTTTTTCATTTTTCGACTTAGGAAGGCCCTTAACCAAGCCCATATCGCTGACTTATTGCCTCTCCACAATTACCTCATAATTTTAACAACATTGTAATATCATACATTAAAGACCAGTTACAATCTGGTGCAACAATGATTTTGTATTATCCAACACCAAAAACAAACCCAAATTGCTCACCTACTCATTAGTACCCCAGCTAGTACACCTACCATATAACTTGTCACTCTAGTCCACTCATAACAATCTGACGAATACTAAGACTTATGACTAAGAGCTGCATCTTGTTATTTGTATTTTAGATCCCTGATGAGGTCTGTTACTGGCGAAAATACTTGGACTCTAATAAGTTACAAAGTTACAGCCTACTAAAACGCCCATCCCTTCAAACCACCACTACCATAGTCAATGAAAGGCAATATACGATCATATTAATAAAAATTGTATTCCTTACTTGCTGCCTTAAAATGTGTTCCAAAAAAGAAAGATGTTATCTTCGATTCGTTTCGTGAAGGAGCTAAACTTGAACACTAAAAACAACTAAAGTTCGCATTTAATCTGGTTTGTTTTTTACTGCCCTTTTACTCACAAAATGGCGACGACAGCACAACGCGGACACAACACCAGCTCTGATGATTTTTCCCTCAAGCGCTTCTGGAATTCTTCGAGTTTACCCATGAACATTCTGACACTACCCGCGTCAATTCCGGATTGATCCCCCATGGACACCTACATAGTTTGTAGGGCTACCGAAATTCAAACGCACAGATTAGTAAATTGGCCACGACAGATTAGTAATTTTTTCTTCTGCCTCTCGGGGAGGAGGCCCCTTAATCCGTCCCTGATACATGTTTGGTTGATTGATCAAGGCCGTTAAGATTTCCTTTTAATGCTATTGAAATCGGTTACTCTAAAACTTTCTATCTCTTTTTTCATCTTCATACATATCCTTCTTCACGACCTCTTCTCTCATGGTGATCCCTTGGCATCTACTCATCAACATATGATCCAAGTATTTTGAACTGGGCTCGCTTATCTCTAATTGCCAGGATTATACTAGGTAAATGAGGAAAATGCAACTCGAGTGTTCTTTGGAATCCTAAACATTGTAAATATCATTACAGTTGTAACATGTATGGTACACGTTAATTATGTTCTTCTCAATCCAGTAAGTACAATGATGCTCTCCAACCAATTGCAGGCTCTGTTTTTTGTTTTAGGCACCCAATGGTCACATTTTCCTAGAGTCATTTTCCCCACTATACAGACACGCTCACGATTTTCTCATTGCGATCTCTGAACCGGTCTGCCGCCCAGAACACATCCATGAGGTAAACATGTTTAAACGGTAAACTTGTTTCAGTAGATATAGTTCCTTTCGTACCCCCCCCCCCCCCCCCCTCATCCACATTTTACTATAATTTCAGTCTGTTCACTTACTTTACGTTTCTAATGTTTCTTGTTGACAGTGCATTTGCACTGTTGCTGTCTTGAGTTGGTATAGGGAAGTATTTCTACGACACTTGAGTGAGAGGGAAAGAGATTTGTTGTTATAGTACGTGAAAAAATAATAGCAAATTTAAAAAATCCTTCATCCCTTTAAAGTATTAATTTTAGTATGGTATTGATGGATTCCATTGATGGAAACGTTTAAACTTGTTTCATCAAGTGAGTCTCTGCAACCAAGTGTTTTTGACCTTTATTAGAAAAGCGGAAATCCAATACATTGACTGGAATCTAGAAATGTGTTTGCTCACAACTGGGTATTCATTCGCTAACAATTTGAAGTATGTGGGTGATGGTTATGTATTCGCCTTCCAAATTAGATAGAAAAAGAGGCTGCAGCAGATGAAGGCAGAGAAAGACTAATGGTAGTAGGATCACTTCCGTAGGCCATTGATTAATAAACTGTACAAATTATTTCAACTCCACACTCATAATGTACACCAATAAATCATATTGGTTATTTTGCCCTTCAATTTGAATTATAGTAATAAACTGATTAATAAACGTAGGACTGTTACAAAATACAGACAAACTTAGATAAGTGAAAAATAAAAAGTGCCTGAAGAAATATAATAAGTTCTTCATTTACTGTCGTGAGAGAGGGGAAACATAATTGATACAATCTTCGTTATTCTTGTAAATAGAAATATATAAATACAGCATTTTAATGGAAACATTGTCTTTAGGCTAAATTTGCAGGTACCTTTATATGACAGAATCGTGCAGCTTGGGTTAAAAACGGGGGTGGCATGATTGGTTGTTCAGTTTTTGTGCACAAATAAAAGAAAACTGGTGATCATTCGTGGGAAATCAGTGGCTGCTTATGTCAGGTGACAGCAGAATTATCATTAGCTGTTTGCAAAGGCGAGAGGTACCTGGTTGAAAACCAGTACAGAGCCTGAAACATGTCTATTTCCAGCGATGTTAGCAGGAGGGTATGATCGTCAGAGTTGATGACCAGAGGGTACAGGAATATGGACAGGGTTGGATGACAGGGTCCTTGTAAGGCTAATGGAGTGGGAAATGCTCTGGAAAATGAATGAGGGTCTCAGGCTCCCAACAGTTTCAGACTATGCATAAATCACTACCCTTCCAGGAGTACTTATTCCATTTAATCATTGAAGGAGATACTCTCCCAATGACGTCGGCACCCAGTCCCAAGTAGCCCTAGTGGCTGCTGAAGTCCACTATTGAACCATATATGTATAATCCTGTACCCAGTACTCTGAACGTCACAGTTTAGGCAGTGTTTCGATTATTGGTAATGACATCCTGGCTGTGTGACTTAAACTGTTGGTGATTTAGGTTTTCCCAATCCCCAAAAATCCCAAGCATCATGAAGGTGGTGTTCATTCTCAAAAGCCAGTTGAACTCAACCGCACTGTGACCTGATATCTGAAGTTGGGGCAGCTCCCTCTTGCAAATCCCTGGTAGTCATTCATCACTCGTCCTCAGATCTCACAATATGAAGTTCTGGCCTTTTGTAAGCACACTCACTTTTAATGGTAGCAGTCCAGTTTCCAATCTTAGGAAGTGACTAGGAGTTCTATCTTGGAATGTTCTTCAGGAAAGCCTGCTGCACAAACTCGATGTCGTCCATGTGTCAAATGGCCTAGACTTTGGCTGCATACAGGAGTACAGAGCCAATCAAGGCAACAAATAGCCTGAACTTGGAGTCCCATTCACTTACTTTATCCCTCCAGAGGCTCTAACCCATGGCTGCTATTGCTTTATACTCAAACAGGTCCTTATTGGCCCAGAACTTTCCATTACTAGAGAACACAATACACCAATGTACTGAAAGGTTTTTCACTGTCCAGCATCTCACCTCTGCATAATATTGACCTCTTTCTCTTTCGGAGCTCTCCTTTGCCGAATATCAAGATATTTGAGTTCTTGCTGTTGATTGCACACAGGGTTTCCTGACAGTAGTTCTCCAAGGCTCCCATCTTCTTTTAGGCGTCTAGCGCTGAGTCTGCCATGACAGGAGCATCAGCTCTCTTCCCGTGAACAGGATACCATGGCAACTCTTGCTCGCTTGGATGACTCCAAGTCGGCCAGGATTATATGGAGCTGTGGGCTCAATGATTCACCTTGCAGCACACTTTCCGAAATATGTTACTCAAACCTGTCTGCACCAAGGAGAATTTTGCATTGGTGTATATTGCTCTCAGGATAATGATGAACTTGTAACTGATACATAATTAGGCGAGTTTATACCACAGAAGAGAACACTTATCGAGTCAAAAGCTAAGGCGACGTCCATTATGGCAATCTTTTTGTGATGCTGGCAACTGCATGAAGATTTGAACAGAGCAGGATCTATCTCTCCTGGAACCCACCTGCTCTGCAGGTAATATGCTGTCTGCGTCAATCCATCTTGTGAGGCGCTCATTAAGAATAACTGTGAAAAGCTTCACTGAGGAGTTTATTTGAGCCGATCCTCTGTATTCCGAGGTATCCTTTCTATCTCCTTTCTTATTCAACAAATGCAGCCTGATTCTCCCCCAACTCTGAGTAACCTCCCTATCTGAAAATCTGATTGAAGGTTTGTCCTTTAGTTACTCTTGGGGGTGGAGACAGTTTTGGTGTACTTCATTTAACTGATGCTAGAAATGAATTCCTCATGCGAAATCAGAATTTGAGGTCCGGTAGAATGGTGTTGCTATCAACAAATAAGAGCTGTTACGTTATTTTTATTTTAAAACATAATATTGTTAGTCCTACTGTAGGTAACCTTTCCCAACAACTAATTAAAATTTTAATAAATCATCTACCTAGATGGTAGGTCGATAGTAATTTATTAGTTTACCTATGCCTGTGCTTTCAAAATATTCTCAGAAAATATACTACTGTATAAATTAGATTCACCAACATGAGAAATGCCCTATTGTTCTGGTAGCATTTTAAATTGTTCTCTCAATGTATATGGATTACAGTATAAACTCACAGCTTATTCTCTCTACGCTGCTGTGAGTGTTGGCCTGGAAACAGATGACATCATTGAGTATTTGAGGAGATTGAGCAAAACATCAATGCCTGACGGGATAGTGGAATTCATCAAACTCTGTACTCTCTCATATGGAAAAGTGAAACTTGTGTTAAAACACAACAAATACTTCATAGAATCACCCTTCCCTGAAGTCCTTCAGAAGCTGCTAAAGGATCCAGTGATCCAAGAGTGCCGACTACGACGAGATGCTGAGATGATCACGCAGATTGAGACCAAGAAACCTGTTACTCAAGTAAATAACTTGATATATTATTTCCCATTTCCATATTTTCGCACTCTGTCTTTCACGAAAAATATCAGGTTTGGAATGTTATTTTCTTTATTTATATTGTATTAAAAATTGGAAGTGAGCAAGGTTGAAGTCCCTAATTTACAACTTTATCTCCATGGCTGGGGATACATGACTCGTAATATTTTGGTATTTCACCAAATTGGAATATACTCATCAGTTACCCTTGTTACCTACTATCCTTTACCTAGGGATAATATAATTAAATTTTATAAGTCTACAAGTGATAATATTACAAGTACTAATATGTTCCGTTGCACAAGGGTTTACAAGTTACTAATATTAGAGAAATGTGACGAGTCATGCAGCCAAAAATATTAGTGAGCTGTCCATCATGAAAACAACAACTGACAAAAAAACTGTAGAAAGAAAGTGTGTAGAATGTAATAAAAACTTGTTTGAATTCCCCTTTCACACGGGTATGGACCCATTGGACGTGGGTAGGCTTGATGAAAACATAAGATTATGTAATTTTGAGGTCTTACTCTGGTTGTATCTTCTATAGCTCTGAACTCTTTTGTTTGGAAAGGCGCCAATCGGTCTGCCATTGGAGGCCTTATGGTGCCCCTTAAGCCACTTACGTAGTTGTAACAAACCTTCGTAACTCATCTGAACCGAACGAATCCGAGTTTTGGAGGAACTCCAATCCTTAGGAAGGAATTCCTAAGGAATTGAGGTTTGGAGGAACGGTACGGGGCCAATCTGTTTTGGAGGTTTTTCCAGGCTTATCAAAGGGATATGTGGAGCAGGGTGAGACAAGTTTGAATATTCTCTGAGCCTTTTTCTGGATCGGACAGAGTTTGCGCCAGGGATGGTTAGTTTTAGTTTTAAACAAACGCAAACTATTCTACTATTGTACTTAGCACTCCTAAGTTATGCTTAATGTTAACTTTAACCATGGGTGCGAAGAATATGTGGCATGAGAATTTTTCTTAAAAATGGCCAAGTGTGTGTTCTAATATATGTCTCGTACTTTTGTGTCTGACGTAATTTCTCTGAGCTTCATCTTGAGGGATTATTATGAAGGAGTGGAATTAGACACATTCTCATTCTGTATGCTGAATCCCGAAGTATCACATAATTTGGAAACACTCCATGCTCCATTTGCTCACCGAGGTAGACAGTGTTTTTGAAGATCACGCATGTCATGGACCAACACCAGGCCATTTCGTATTAACATACAACAAACATGCAGTTTAATGAATGATTTCCATCATGGTTGACGAAAGCATCTCTATGACTTTGTTGATTACTGAACTGTCAAAAGCTTCTATTACCCTAGGAAACCCAGCACTCCGATAGAAGTTTGCTACCTCTTCTTCAATATTTTGTGACCAAGTAACCACACGGCGAAACAGTCGGGCACAGACTGCTGCCACAAATCTTTTAATTACACAGTATACTGTACATCTCACCAACAGTATGGTACTGCACTCTATCCCACATTCAGTGAAATGCGATATACACCTGCTCGTTCACACTAAGTGCCCCACTATTTCTAGTTCAATGAGTGAGCCGAATTCTTCCACAATCCACTCTACTTTGACGGCAGACATTATGAACCTCTCTTTATACTCGTGTATAAAATTAAAAATTTATCGTCGTTTCCAAGACTTTTATCAACAGCCATGGTTTGTGTGAAAAGTATCCTCTTCATAGGCCCCTTAATCGAAAACCTTGCCTTCCCACACCTTGCAAGTCTCGAATCAACTAACTTTCGAATGAAGAAATCTTACAGCAATGTACGTAACTTTTTACAGGAGAACTTTTCCCAGTAGAAATGTTATTAGTGTTCACTAATATTTCAATCAACGCCAATAATTTGTTGGCCATTGTTCAACAGTGAATAATAATACTCTGAAATCAAAGTTTTTGTTTTCTCTATTTACTTTCTCATTTATTGTTAAACTCAAGTAGCAACGATTTATTCACTTAAAACCACGTAAGAGGCCAGAGAAATCATATAAGATAAATTCTATTTGTAAAGTGTAAATCAAGCATTTTAATTTCTCCCTTGATGGGAAAAACAAAAGATCATGGATATGTCTAGTACCTACTGCTTATCAGTTGGTACCTACTACTCAATTGTATACCAACCATGTAGTGCCTTCTTTTCACAAGATTATTCCATTATGGTTACAAAACAATATTAGTTTTTAACTTAGAGTAATAAATCAGCATTCCTTGACACTACAATGGCTTATAGGTCATGAAATGTCGTGGTAAAGTGAGAGCATTCCAAAAAGTGGCGAACGATTTTCCTACTATAAAAACTAAGGGAGTTACACTTCCCTAGTAACGCCTTGGTTGTACGTGAAAATCAATAGAAAATGTGCCGGTCGGGAAAAAAAGTGTCGGTCGGGAAAACTCGGCGCTTCGCGCCTCGCCAGGGGGCAAGCCCCCTGGACCCCCGGTTACCTCTATTTACATACTTCGGACGAAATTATTGAAACACAGTATGTGTTTGCGTTGTCGCGCAACCAAGTGACAACCAAACAAGCGTCATTGTTTACTATTCATTTATAACATCAATTTATATAGTTATAGTATGAAACTACGAAAATTGCGTTGTCGCGCAACCAAGTGACAACCAAACAAGCGTCATTGTTTACTATTCATTTATAACATCAATTTATATAGTTATAGTATGAAACTACGAAAAAAAATACGAAATAAATTCGTGATAAATCAAGAGCTTTCCAACGAATGGTGAACGATTTCTGTGCGATTAAAATGGCGGAAATTCCATTTCCCTACCAACGGCTCGGTAGTACGTGAAAATCATCCGTCACACATTTCGTTCCCATCCCGCGTTCCATTTTCGGCTAGTTAGTCCATGGCTAAAACACATTCTGTGTTAAAAAAGTGTCGGTCGGGAGAAAAAAGTGTCGCGAAAAATTCCTTGACCCCCAGCCAAAAGACATATCCATGTCAAAACCAAGACATTTATCAACAGCCATGGTTTGTGTGAAAAGTATCCTGTTCATGGGCCCCTGAATCGAAAACCTTGCCTTCCCACATCTTGCAAGTCTCGAATCAACTAATTTTCGAATGAAGAAATCTTACAGCAATGTACGTAACTTTTTACAGGAGAACTTTTCCCAGTAGAAATTTTATTAGTATTTCAATCAACGCCAATAATCTGTTGGCCATTGTTCAACAGTGAATAATAATATTATCAATTACTAATAAGTAAATTGCACTAATGTTATTAATAATACTTGTAAAAGCCGATGTGTAACACAAATAACAAGTTATTGGTATTTGTTTCTAATAGTATTAGTTACTAAGCTATTGTGCCGCAGAGCCCAGATTTTGGTGATTCTGAGTGAACAAAGGAGAGTTCAGCGTATCCACTAGGGATATTATTTTTACCTGCCCAGGAAGTAGTGGATAGCGTTAGTCAACATGGAGAAAACCACAAATACTAACATGTGGTATCTCTCATAATATCATTTCATGTTGTTTCCTTCAAATAATTGTGAAATGAATCAAGAAATTTCGATGGTCACAAAATGTGATAATAATCATGATTTCTACTTTATCCTATATACTACAATCCTATATTATATTTCTTCAAGGTTTTATTACAGTTTTCTTTGAAGCTTGTTGGGTTCTTCTAAGGAATAATAAAAATGGGAAACAATTAGAAAGACTTTATATATATATATATATATATATATATATATATATATATATAAAACAATCTTTATTTTCATCAAAAATGAACTCAAGTACAACGTAGGAGAGTACTTCATGCTTAGGTACAACTACAAGAATCGTCGTTTCATGGTAACAGTGTTCAAGTTTTAACTAAACTATAGGGTGCCCAGTTTTTTCTAGTCAAAGCCTTTGGCTAAAATTACTGAACATTCCAGTAGTCACCAAGAGGCTGTGCACCAAATTTCATCCCTCTAGGATAAACGAGAGAGATCAAAGTGACGTAATTAAAAGTGTGTCGTGTTGTTTGTAAACAACCGAACATGAGAAGCTCGGGATAGAGTGCAGCACGTAAACAATGAACTTACAGATTTGCTATTCTTTTGTTGCCTGTAAGGGCAGTCGTGATGGACACAAGTTGTTTTTGTTGTTTTGTCTGTTTGTGTGTTTCCTTATTATAGTTATTTATTTATTAATAATACTTCTAATTGTTGACCAGTATTGGTGGTGAGGAGAACGAATTTTAGGATGAAATTGTTAGTTCAGAGCCCCATTTGGAGAAACGTTGTCTCAATCATTAGTGAATGATAAAATGAGTCATTATAACATTTAAAATTAGGAAATAAAATTCAAACACTCTTCCTTGCACTCCTTATCTCTCAAGTCATTTCACAATTGTACAATATTTCTTGATCATTGTATTTATTTTAATATTTTCAGTTTGGAGCTGGTAAACCTGGTGCTGAGATTACACCAGTTGATCCTTCTCAGACAGTCCCAGATGCAGTGCCAGTCCCGGACGACATTACAGATTTTTATTCCAAAATGGATAAAGCGGATGAAGATGATGACGACCAACAAACTAGCACTGTCTCTTTTGAAGTTAACCAGGTTAGACAATTGAACTAGATGTACATCCTTATGAATTTTATTTGCTATCTAAAAAATTGGTGAGTTTTAAAAAGACGTCCTTCACAAATAAATGGATAATCATATTAAATAATAATCTTACACCTACAACAAGGAGGAGGATCTGTTTCAGATTACAAGCACTGTAAATCACACATTGAATAGAAAGTTGAAAAAAAAATCACCAATGGCCTTTGATGTGCTAAGAAAGCAATTAGAAAAGAATTGGGATTATCCCCTTAAACAGCTTACTGGATATATCAAGCCTTCATACTGCCTAGACTGCTCTTTGAAGTTGTAGTACAGTGGCTGGGTGTTTGAAATGTAAATACCTCGGCAAAACCAAAAAACTAGCCTCCATGTAATAAGCAGGGCTTACCCCAAGCAGAACGTTTACAGCTGCCACACGGGTCATTCCATGTCAAATCAACACACTTTAAATTTAAATTTTACCTCACCATTTTAGATTTTGCTCAAATTTGGTATACTCATAGTAGGTGTTGAGACTAAGAAAAATACCAAATTTTAAATTTTTATCTCAAACCGTTTCTTAAATATGGTTTCTTAAAACCATATGGTATATGGTTTCTTAAAACTTACAAAATCTCGCCAAAAAACCATGAACGGATTTTATACTATTCGCTCTACGAACTGTCCTAATTGAGCTAGAGAGCTGGGGGAGGTCTCATTTTGCAGCTTTTTTATGCTCTTTCCAGTGATATACAACAGGACATAGGTTCTAATAACAAAAATTTTGTCAAAATACAAATTAAAATTTTGATTTAATTTTTTTCTAAAAAGTACATAATTTAAAATTTTCAAAATATTCCTATAAATACTTAGTACGGTTGTAAACAATGTGACAAAATATAAATATGGGGTGATGATGGGTTCATTGTTAAAAAAAAATATTCCTGACACTAGTTTTCCACTAATAGCCCGGTTTTGACTAAATAATAAACATATTACGTACTTTTACCAAAGAGGTGAGCTATTTAATTAAATATATAAAGGAATACTATGTATAAAGGTAAAACATATCAGAAATATTAATTCAAAATACCATCTTGTTAAAACAAAACCAATAACCATAGATATACTCCAATAAAAATTAAGTTATTTAGGTTGTTTACTTTAATTTTATACAATTTAAACCAAGTTAAACAAAGCCTATTAATTAGTAAAACAATAATCTTGAACATTTCTATAACAATAAATTTGAAAAAGGTATGAAAATAGTCTACTTAAATAGTTATGTAATAATTCTGGTACAAACAAATTAATCAAAATTTACATAATATTGTACATATTTATGATGATGAAGTAGGTATACGAGTTGGTAACTAAATGTATCTAAGAGTAAAAAAAGTAGAAAAAAAAGTAAATCTAGCTGAAAGCGATCTTAGCGAAAACCCAACTGGCTTTTACAAAATGTAATTCCGTAAACTGAGATAATGTTTAGGGAAACTGCTGTCAACTCAAAACTTAATTTTTCCTCAGGTTAGTGTTAATCTAGATAGTTGTTTAAACATTATCGTTAGTACTGCACCAATTGTGTTACATTTACTCGTATACCTACTTCATCATCATAAATATGTACAATATTATGTAAATTTTGATTAATTTGTTTGTACCAGAATTATTACATAACTATTTAAGTAGACTATTTTCATACCTTTTTCAAATTCATTGTTATAGAAATGTTCAAGATTTTTGTTTTACTAATTAATAGGCTTTGTTTAACTTGGTTTAAATTGTATAAAATTAAAGTAAACAACCTAAATAACTTAATTTTTATTGGAGTATATCTATGGTTATTGGTTTTGTTTTAACAAGATAGTATTTTGAATTAATATTTCTGATATTTCTTACCTTTATACATAGTATTCCTTTATATATTTAATTAAATAGCTCACCTCTTTGGTAAAAGTACGTAATATGTTTATTATTTAGTCAAAACCGGGCTATTAGTGGAAAACTAGTGTCAGGAATATTTTTTTTTAACAATGAACCCATCATCACCCCATATTTATATTTTGTCACATTGTTTACAACCGTACTAAGTATTTATAGGAATATTTTGAAAATTTTAAATTATGTACTTTTTGGAAAAAAATTAAATCAAAATTTTAATTTGTATTTTGACAAAATTTTTGTTATTAGAACCTATGTCCTGTTGTATATCACTGGAAAGAGCATAAAAAAAGCTGCAAAATGAGACCTCCCCCAGCTCTCTAGCTCAATTAGGACAGTTCGTAGAGCGAATAGTATAAAATCCGTTCATGGTTTTTTGGCGAGATTTTGTAAGTTTTACATAGCCATATTTAAGAAACGGTTTGAGATAAAAATTTAAAATTTGATATTTTTCTTAGTCTCAACACCTACTATGAGTATACCAAATTTGAGCAAAATCTAAAATGGTGAGGTAAATTGGGTGTGTTGAATTGACATGGAATGACCCACACGTCTCCATAGTTTATGGTGATATCAACGTATATTTATTATGTACTTGTACTCAAATAACGATATACATCTATTGGTGAGATATATACTTACCTAAACACACACAATGTACACACTCTCTTTTGGTGTTTACATCAAATTAACATATCGCCAATCACCCACTTTGTTAGATCGTTAAGACGGTCGCAGTGAAAATCGAACCCACAAAGACCTTTGTTTGCCTTGAAAATTACTAAAATAACTTACCATAAGAGGAAAAACTCCCATTACTCAGGATTACGTTATCACTAACAACCACAATATTTACTTAACTGAACAAAATCACTATTTAAACTTAAAATTAAAATCAGAAACACGATTTTTTTGCTTGCTAATTTTTTAATCATCATCTCAAATCAATCATTAAGAAATTAGCTAGCTAAAAGTATCTACCTACTGTCAACGATCAACAAGCAACAACTAACTTGATAGTTGATACAAATTTGCCTACTAAACAATACGAAAAAACTCAATATAATCGTCCCCGTATAAATACATTATTACACCAGAAGATGCATGTTTGGAAATACGTTACAACTTCATCTGTACTATTGTCTTGGGTGACTGGATACAAGTTGCCTTTTGCCCG
This sequence comes from Adelphocoris suturalis, assembly GCA_030762985.1. Lineage (NCBI taxonomy): Eukaryota > Metazoa > Arthropoda > Insecta > Hemiptera > Miridae > Adelphocoris > Adelphocoris suturalis. Next base: position 153,510,558 of record CM061040.1, read on the forward strand.
GAAACCTCCCTTGGCCTTACCATTAGCTTCTCAATCCGTATTTTCTCTTTTGAGCAAACTATGGGTTGGGAACCCAGTTGATGAATTATAACAAAAAGGGGTATTCTGGTCCCCTTGTTTCATCTCGCCAATCTTCGTAGTTCCTAAAAAATCAATTTAGTTATAAACTATAAATATATAAACTAAATCCTACTGTCTAAACATTAAAACTGTAGATATAGGGAATTATTCCCAACACCAAAAGTATTATTCATTTATCTTTTTCACTATGACTCTTTGTTACCTTAGTATAGTGATTCGATGTAGATCCTTCTTGTATGCGAATAGATGTTCAAATATCACAGAAAGTAACGAGAAAAACAAGTTTTACTTTAGTGCAGTTGCTTCCAGAGTGGAAAAGGCGATAATCAATCGGTATTAGGAAAGCGTGACGTCACACTCTTCTTAGTCATTCAGATCTCAGATCCCTCCCCTTATCGTGATTGATTTTTAAATTCCATTTAAATTATGAAGAAAAGAAAAAATATAGGCATATATATATATATAGATATATAGAGAGAGAGGATATATATATATATATATATATATATATATCCCGTGTTTCACGTATTTGAGGTCTAGCATATAATTAAAAAAAGGGTTTCAGGCTGAATTTCAAATGGGAGCAAGTTCCTCATTCTGTATCTCTTATTCTGTATACTCTTTAAAGATATTGTACATTAATTAATATCGATATGATACCCAAATAATCATAATCCTCATAATTGTTAGTGATATCAACTATTGTGAATTTAAGCCTATTGTCAATTTTCTACATAGGAGAAAATCGAAGTGATCCAGAAGCGTTGTATAGAACTAGAGCACCCTCTCCTCGCTGAATACGATTTCAGAAATGACACTGTCAATGCTGACATTAAGTAAGTACATCACTCTCACAATATACCTGCATAAAAATGTCCTCATAAATCCTGCATAATTCATCCTCTGTGTGATGCAGCCTCTCTGTCAATAGAGACGCCATGTCAAGAGGGAGTATGACACAATTCAACATTTACACGTTTTGGGGAGTGTGAAGAACCTTCATGCAATTGTTTTAGTAGAAATCGCTCATTCACCCATCTGTGTTGTAACTATGTTTTCTGTATTACTGCATCTAGCATAAAAATACCCTCAGATGAATATAGATACTACTCTCTTTAGGGCAGGCCATCAGTTTAACACCGATCCTCAATGATACTAATTCAGTCGTGTACCAATTCAGTCTTCAGGAACACCTTAAGGGGTGCAGTATATGTTGGGTAGGGGACATTGACTCCGGAGACGAAGTTGGGGGTCTTAAGCTGCTAGATTGTCAAGTCTCAAAACATCGAAGAAAACTGAAAGAAATAAAAAATTTTGTTCGTTTCCCTGAAACAGATAATTACAATGTTAGATTGATTTCGATGGTTAAGTCATCATCAGTAACAGTAAGTTATTATTGTAACAATAAAATTTCATAGACTTCCGTTTCTTCAATGAAATAGGTTTCCACAATTTCTTCGTTAGCGATGTAGTTTGCCTCATGACATAAGCGTGTGTGAGAGAAAGAGAGAGAGCAGAGCTGCTCTCTGTTTGCACCAACTGGTCTATTAGGGTACTTTGGTACAGTGTCACCTCACCAGGTTGCCTTCTACTTCTGGTGTGTCCCTCATATAAGTACCTTGCCTGCTGTAGAATGAGCATAGTGCAATGTTATCCCTATAATTACTTGGAATCTGTAGGATCATGCAATATTTTTTCTTCTGTTCATACACTACAGATTTTGTAGTTACTTAGTTGGTAATGCTGGACTGGTCTCATTTTAAAGTTAACGATTTCCTTCAATACTTTCTTCATGATCACTTTCTATAACTGTTTCTAGTATCGATCTAAAACCATCAGCCGTTTTACGACCATACCAAGAGAAGAGTTTGAGGAAAATGTTTGGCAATGGACGAGCTAGATCTGGAGTCATTGTCTTACCGTGTGGTATGTAATGTTAGGAAAACATTCCATTTTGTTCCCTCTCTAAAATGTCATTGTTCCTTTAAATTTTTACTTGAGAATTTTCAATTTCTTGTAGGAGCTGGTAAAAGTTTGGTTGGAGTAACTGCTTGCTGTACTGTTCGCAAGCGTGCAATCGTTTTGTGCAATTCAGGCGTTTCAGTTGAGCAGTGGAAGCAGCAGTTTAAAATGTGGTCCACCGGTTAGTATCGTCCTTGAAATTATCATTTATTGCAGTATTTCATCTCAGCTGTAACCATTCAACAGTTGTTAAAGTACGTTATTATTTAATATACATACCTATGTTTAATTTTGAATTTAAATGCTGTTGAGAATAACGAGTAATTGAGAATAACGTGTGCTAATAAAGAAAATAAAGTTTGATGAACCAGAAGTTTTAAAAAAAGTTAAAAAAAAAAAAATCTTCAAAATTAATTAATTTTAGTAACCGTACAATTGTTCATGCTGTAAATATTGAGTTTACCTAAATATTGTTAAGGAATGCGAAGAAAATAGGTGGTTTATAAATATATCATTTGGCTCAACGTGTGCGTTGAGCTCTCTATATTTTCGTGTTTTCTTGCGGTTTTTCCGGCGAATTTAACTTTTTGTGTTTTTCCTCGAGCTTGTTCTACATTTTGTCTGTGATTTCGAACAAGAATTCCGTGGAAAAGTGCGTCCAGTCATATCCATGGGCGCCCTCTTCATCAAGATGTCTCGACATTCCACCTTTTCAGGATATCAGGTTTGAGAATGGTCAAACCCCCCCAGTCCTCTAGTTCGGACTGGGTTAGAAGCAAGAGAAGGTAGGGTAAGTGCCCGTATTTCATCGTTCCTCCACTTAGTCTGGCTTCACCAAGCGGTCTTTCGACAGGGTTGGAAGCAAACAGAGGAATATTAGGTCGAGTAAACATTCTCGTAGAACGCATCTTCGTGTGGAAAGATTCAAAATGTTGTACCAGGGTCTTATCCTTTCCTGGAAATAAAGTGTCGAGGAGTCGGTTTGTGCCGTTCTTTCCCATACATCGTTAATGCCGAGAGGCTGAGTGAGGCCTTATCAGGAGAGGATTGGGAGAACCATCAATCTTCAGCTATTTTCTGAAAAATCTGCTAGTGCTGCTTCACAATCTGATAACTATGCTCCCGTCCGTGAGCATTGAATGCTCCGGTCTGAGTTAATTAGTTCATTTTTGATTATTTAACAAGACTCCACCAGTGGTACGAATTTCTTCCATCCCGCAATGGTGGGATACCATGAAAAAAGGACTAGACAAAGCCGAATATGGATATCATTTTGACGTCTATTCTGCTCCCTCTTCGTTCTTATGAATTTCCATGAAATGTATACTACGTTGCTATTGGTAAGCCTGCTATTATTCTCAATTAATGAGATTTAATATCATAACGTATAGTCCCAGATGCTGTCGGTTCATTCGCCTCGGTACCAGGGGCTGAGCAAAGGACACTCTACACAATTCGTTGGGATGGCTCGATTTTATTAACGACCAACCTTTGCAGGGAATCATGGAACCTTAAAAACAGATCGTTACAATAGTAGGTGACTCGCCTCAGAAGTCCCTGGTTCTATCAGTAAAAAAAGTAAAGTAAAGTAAGTAGACAACCATTCTAGGTTGGGGCTTTTCGTCCGACTGCCTCGGGCGTCGCGGACATTATCAGCTGTCCTCCAAATGGAGGATCAGAATTCGTTCTGATGATTTCACTTAAAGCTACTCATTGCCTCACCCCCTTGAGTGGAGAGGGGTTCACCGTACATAAGCGCGAAAATTACTTGGACGTATGACCCTTACCTGGGCTCAATCCAAGTACTCACCATGCTCGACGTTGCTTAACTTCGCTAATCGCATCAGAAACGGTTCATTGCAACGCCTAACCTGTACGGCTCCTGGTTCTATCAGTTCAAGTGCTTTTCAGCCATAGCCGAATCACTCAACCTCCTCTCGGTCTCCTTCGGTACTGGAGCAAAGACATTTTCCACAATTTGATGAGATGCCTCCAATCTTTTAATGGCCAACCTTTGCAAGGAATCATAGACCCGTATAAATACATTATTACACCAGCAGATGCATGTTTGGAAATACGTTACAACTTCATCTGTACTATTGTCTTGGGTGACTGGATACAAGTTGCCTTTTGCCCGGAAACCTCCCTTGGCCTTACCTTTAGCTTCTCAATCCGTATTTTCTCTTTTGAGCAAACCATGGTTTGGGAACCCAGTTGATGAATTATAACAAAAAGGGGTCTTCTGGTCAAACAATTCCCCTTGTTTCATCTCGCCAATCTTCGTAGTTCCTAAAAAATCGGGCTCAGTTCGTTTGGTTATTAATTTATGAAAACTAAATAAATTTTTTAATTGATCGCACTTAAAAATGAACGACTACTATTCGGTCATGTCCCTGTTGTCTAAGGGAGATTTAGGGCCAGCCTCGTCGTCTGAAAGGTGCTTTTGAAAGATGAATTTTATGATCCGGATTGCTCCAGTACATCGGATATATTTAGCATTTACCACAACACACACGTACGTTTTCACGGCACTACCTATGGGATTATCTTTAGCTCCTCTCGTTTTTCATGTTACTCAGCCCGGTGATGGCTAAATTACGAGAACAACAAATTAATAAAATGAGCTATTTAAATGACAGCCTTTTCCTAGCGCCAAGCATGCTTACGCTCTTCGCAGATTGCAGAATCATTATTTGCCAATTTAGGATTCATGATTCCAAAAGAAACTTGACCCCGGCAACAAAGTTTATCTTCCTTGGTTTTGAAATTAATTCCCTCACAGTGACGATGGGGGGATGAGGAAAAAACATCCCGCTTGAAACTTTTAGTTAACCACACTTAAGGCCAAAATCATTATCCATTCGGAAATTAGCATGTACATTAGTGTTTTTGGATGAGTGCTTACCAATAGTAATGATGATCACATCAGTATACACTCCTCTGCATTTATGTCATTTAGAGAGGGTGAATGTAGAAGCTCTAAAACAGTCGTGACCACTGTGTTTTGTCAAGCCAAGCTAGATCAAATTACCACTACGGTTGTACAATCTGGACGAATAGCTCAGACTTAGGATGTTGGGGGGGGGGGGGGTTGTCCTCCTTATAGAGTCAATGGTTGGTGGGGAGAACAACAGATAAATTGGCACATCAACCTGAAGGAATTGGATGCTGTCTGAGAAGTTCTAATTCACTTTGCAAGTGATTGGTCCTCACACAGCATATTATTGATGTTAGATAACATGATGGCGGTAGCCTTAATCAACAAAATGGGCTCAGTTTCGCTGCTCTACCTACACGAGGAAGAAAAGCAGTATTGGGATTTTTGTGAGGAAATGAACTAATGGATTCGCACTAAATACATAGTGACACCCGAAAACTGAGTAGCTGACAAGCTATATAGGATAGATCCAAGGTCGGCAGAATGGGAATTATACCAAATCACCTGTAATTGAAAAATTAGGGGTCGGTCTGACTTCATAAATGCAAAATGCATTCGCTTTTTCTCTTTTTGGCCGGAGGAGGGCTCAGCCAGGGTGGACGTGTTTACCCATTCCTAGGAAAATGATTTTTTTTCTATCCCCCCTTCCCCGTGCACTAATGCCAAGAGTATTAAGAACTAGAGCCGAAGGCGCTAGAGGCATTGTGATTGCACTGGATTGGCTGGCGCAACTGTGGTATTCCATATTCAAATGCATGATGGATTCGGAACTCTACATTCCGGCTCATATAACGGCCTACTTTCTGATCATTCCAGGAATGACAGTCTACGGTCGCTGCGCCACCTGAAATTGATGGTGGCTGTATTGTCAGGGAGGCATGGTTGAAAAAGAGAATCTCTCCAGACATAATAGAAACACTGACTAAATCCTTAGCTCCTTCGACGATTAGGCAGTATCAATCGTCTTTTGAATTATGGTCTATTTAAGGCTGGGACCCCAAGGAGGTCACGGTTCTCGAAACATTGCAGTTTTTCGAGAATATTTTAAAATCATCATCTCAGGCGTTCAGCTCAGTCAGTGTCCATCGGGCCGCCCTGTGCTTGCTTGAACAATGCGACTTGGGTTCAGACCCTCTGATAAAACGATATTTAAAGGCAGTGGCTTGGGGGCAGTCCACGGCCCCCTGCTACGGAATACGAGAAAACCTGGGACCCTGAAGTAGTACTACAACACTTCACTTCCTCTGAGGAGCTCCCATCAATTTCCTTAGCGCCTGAGCTAGTCGTATTGCTTTTGCAATGATCTTGACAATTTGCAGAGCGAACATTAGATTCGAGTCGAGGGTTGTCAGAATATTCATTCCAGGTTGGGTTGGTTGAGGGAGAGAATATTTCAGGCTTCTCTTTGTAAGCAGTTGTTCGTTAGTGCATTGCTGAACGCTTTTGACATTGAAAATGTCTTAGTCGACGGGTCAACCGGAAATTTTGTTACGCAAAGAAAAAACGTCACGCAACCTATAAATGAGTTAGGTGTTATTATGATTCGTATACTAGCAATGAAATTACTGAGCAACCTATAAACAAGTTAGGTGTTATGATTGCGTATACTATCATTGAAATTACTGAGACATTTTCAATGCTTATAGCTCTTCTCTCATAAGAGAGAAAGTACGAGCGGCCCGCCGCTTTTCTTTTTTTTTTTTTTTTTTTTAATCATGAGAGTTTAGTGAATTGATGGCTTGCTAAGTATATATTGGGTAGTCCTCCTTCCTCATCCTGTTTGTGACCAGTTATGGTTGGTCATGGTGTTTGTAGTCAACTATACTTTTAAATTGAGAAATATTGAATTATTTATGTGGAAACACACATAATCAGATGACCCAGGAAAGGGTATTATACGGATGGGGGCCGCTAATGACCCTTCTGGTTGAGGTGCGGCTTAAACCTTTAAATAAAAATTATATATATATATATATATATATATATATATATATATGGAGGGGGGGAGGCACTACTCACGAGTGGCATAGGTGGGTTTGGAGGAATATATACCTCGAGGAATGCCTCGAATTGTGTGAAAAGCTCGTTCTCCGCTTTTCAGCTCACAGTGGATCAGCTGCTGTCACTTTTCAATTATTTTCAATCACATCTCTTTTTGATCAGGTAAAAGAGAGACTTTGAACGTGCTGCGTCAGTGAAAAGGCTTCTACGAAGACCGTACTATAATTGCTTGCTCAACTTACCTTTGGGAAAGATTGAGTAGAGTAGGTCGCAGTAGATGACTGTTTACCACCCACCCAGGCCAGACCTTTTTTTCCTCCCACTTATTCACCTGTACTATACAACAGGCTTTATACTGAAGTGAGAAGGCGTCGCCGCCTCGGACAGCTGGGAGCGAGGAGGCACAGGGTGGCCAACGGAACAGTGTGAATATTGCTTTTTCGTTTGAAAAACCGCGCTTTTGTGGGTATTTTCTAACAATTTCTTTGAAATACCACTGCAACACCGTGTACACACGATAGCTGCGTCAGTAAGCAGTCTTCTACTGTGACCTAGAATAATTCTACTCAATCTTTCCCCAAGGTAAGTTAAGCTAGCAACGACAATTACCGGTTACAGTTGGTACTATTTTTACTAAAACTGTAGAAGGCAGGGTAATCCTCTACCCTCCTCACTGTAAATGAAGCGTGTGTTTTCCCATTCCCTGTAACTTATTCTTCAATTACTTTATAAATTGATCAATGATGACGTGCCAAACCAATATATACAGTTTGGATTTGAAGAAAAAGATTTATGATTTTGGTAGGGGGAAATACTGCAAGTGTACCTAACAATGGAATGCCGAGAAGAGGCTTTGAAAGAAAAAAAAATTAGCCTTACTTAGGCTGGATGTCTAGAATCAGAGCTAACACTTGGAGCAGCAAACTCTCGAGATAACTGAATCAGGTGCTATCTACGAAGCATAACTGAATCACAAGTCACAGTTAGAAGAGCTTCCCCTGGGACCACCAGCTGATATTATGGCCATTGTTGGTATTCGATACATGTTCATAGATATATACATACATACAACACACACACACACACACACACACACACACACACACATATATATATATATATATATATATATATATATATATATACCAATGGTATAAAATATGTAAAATGCAACGTATTTAGTTCAGTGGCGCATTAAACACTCACATTTCCTCCAATAATAACAAAATGGTGCATTAGAAAAGCAAAAACCACTCGCATCGAATGAGTAGACACCTACCTTCATTACAACCAAATTCGCTTCCTAACAGTAACTAATGAAGTTTGTCAGTTGACGCAGTTATTGTAAGGTGTCACGTCAAGCGCTAGCAAACGTAAGTAATCGTTATATACTTGCATTTGACCTGTTTTTATGCTAAACTGTAGCACTATCTTGCTATGACTCACTGCACTGCACTGCTTCACAAGTCCATTTTTAGTTGACAGAAGTTATAGTTATAGTATAGTTATACCAACTCGATTTTGTGAAGTGAGAACTCCATTGAAGTTATATTGCTAATTGAAGATCGTATACGGCACCATCTTTTTTTCGTCCAATGGCTCTCGCCAATCACTGAGTTTACCCCTGGAATCAGCAGGCTAACCCTCTGTTCACAGCTGGGTAAGGGGTACTCCCTATTGTGGTATAACCTCCATTCTGTGTATGCCTTATTCTCAACAGCACAGGGATAACCCCTGACTCCCATTCTAGATTCCTGCCCTTAATCATTCAAACTTGCCACAGATCGTTATTTACCCTAGAGCCTTCCAAGGAACACATGAAAATCAATTTAAATAGGAAAATGATTCAATAATAATTTTACAGCTGATGACAGCATGATTTGCCGATTCACATCAGAGGCTAAGGACAAGCCAATGGGATGTGGTATTCTCGTCACTACATACTCCATGATAACCCATACTCAGAAACGATCCTGGGAAGCAGAACAAACTATGAAGTGGTTGCAGACCCAAGAATGGGGTATTATGGTACTGGATGGTAAGCGACTTAGACTAACATTCAGTTATCCTGTCGTATGAAGATAAGTTTGTCAATATTTGTTTTTAACAACTAGGGGTTTTAATTTCCGAACGCCTAAAAGGTAGGTAATAAGCACAAGTGATACAATCAGCCTGACTTGTTTTCTATAACTTCCTCATGTTTTTCTTAACTTTCCTGATGTTTGACGTATGCCTGTATAAAACTCGTGTTAAGGTGGCAATCTTATGAAAACCCCTGGAAAATTCCTGTTTTGGGGTGGGATTTATAGTTCTAGAGCAAGAAACTGTGGAAAAGGGAAGCCATAAGGGGAACAAATCAAAATACCTTTTTAAACGTTATTTGCTATGGTCTTTGTTATACTATTAAAAAAGTATGAATTATATTAATTCCGATCATGAGAACTTGCAGCGTGAACAATAAATCTTTGTTATACATGCATAGTCTTAATAAGTAAATGAAGTTCAGCAGCTATAATTATTATCGTAGTGGAGTTCCTGATTTTCTGAATGGGTACTTTCATATTTTTTATTGACAATAGTACATAAATAACCTAAATGTCGTGAGTAATAAAACCATAGCGACTTTTTCTCTTCACAGAAGTCCACACGATTCCTGCAAAGATGTTCAGGCGCGTACTGACAATTGTTCAGTCTCACTGTAAGCTCGGACTAACTGCTACACTCCTCAGAGAGGACGATAAGATCGCCGACCTCAATTTCCTCATTGGTCCTAAACTCTACGAGGCCAATTGGTTGGAACTTCAGTCTAAAAACTACATTGCCAAGGTTCAGTGTGCCGAAGTATGGTGCCCTATGACTCCTGAGTTCTATAAGGAGTACCTGACACTTAAAACGAGTAAAAAACTAGTAAGTTGTGAGTCATACCATCTGCATTAAGTCTATTTTAAGCCTATCTGTATTAATTCAGAAAATTTACAGTCTGGAGTTTTCAATGTGCTTCAAGTCAGATTTTTTATCTGGACCAAGACAAAACTAATTGTGTAAAATATAGATAAAATTCATGTTAGATTTATGTATGGTTAGCCACTAAAGTGACATTGACAAGTAGTTGGTGAGATCTGTGGAGAAAAGGTATGGTGATTAGAAGAGTTAGTTAGTTGTTAGCTGTTGTTAGTTGTTATTTGTTGTTGTGTGTGAGTTGTTAGTTAGTTGTTGTACAATAACAACCTGAAGGAAAGAGTGCACTTAGAACTAACTGATTTACAACTACAGCTTGGAGTGGATTGAATGTCTCCTGCCGAATGAACGAATAATGTATGCATGTAGAGAAAACGTAAAACCAGTAAGGGAATCGACCAAAGTTGGGTCAATGTGCATTCCTGATCGTGCATAACCCTTGAGGCTATTTTTTCCCCATACACCCTACCATTCTGAAATGAAAGGTTTGTCCGTGAGTGTGGAGTAGAGATAGAAGGTGAGGAACATCCCTTAAAGCTGAGACTACTGCCTTTTCTGATTTACTTCACGTTGTTGACTTTTTAAATGGAGCCCTAAGAGCCTTCTAAGTACAATCATCTGTCACTCACTATACATTACCTGAAGTCGTAACTCCAGAGTGAACGTGTCAACAGTGAGTGAGCGAGGAAAGTATTTTGAAAATATCCTTGTTGACATTAATATTTATATCTTATGGCTGCAGTCGGTAAACATTATGGTTGGCAAAAAATACAACATTTTTTGATGAGTGAGATATGAGGATGATTATTTCGTAATCAACTAACGACCCTGAAATTTCAAGCAGTGCCTTTCAAGGAAGTAGAACATCAATGTTCTGAACCACGCTGATCAGTTGAGTGAGCTCTGTGGCTAATTTCTCCTTATCGCTCTACGAAGTTGAAACTTTAAATGGAGCTTCGGATAGAATATAATTATAATGTGCGGAACCAAACTCATCTGCAGAGTGATTTGAAAAATTTGAAAACATTTCATTCACATTTCTGCAATTGTACTTATTGCATGATGACTTAATGTTTTCCCCAAAATGAAAAATCTTATGATTTTTAAAAAGTTTTTTAATTTAAATTTTTTTAATTTAAAAAAATTTTTTAATCAATGAAGTTTTTAATTCAAAATTCTCACAAACGTTGTAACTTGTTAGTTAAAATTGATACTTGATTTTTGTTTTTTTTTTAAATCAACAATAGTAGGTACTAGCAGGTAGGCAGTAGGCAGGTAGGTAGTAGGTACTTGCAGTCAACAACAAAGTATGTTCTTTCTTTTATAAGTTTGTAGTGGTTTTAATACACGTTTGTTTCAGCTCTTGTACACGATGAACCCAAATAAATTTAGAGCTGCGCAGTTTTTGATAAAGTACCATGAGAAGAGAGGAGACAAAACAATTGTTTTCTCTGATAATGTTTTCGCTTTGAAACACTATGCGATAAAGATGAACAAACCTTACATTTACGGACCCACGTCGCAGGTAAGATCTTACTTGATAATTCACTTATTACCAAGCTAATTGCAGCTGCGGAATTTCAAGTCAAACTCGTTTATTTTTTTTTAATGTGTTGTACCAAAATCCCTTATTTACTTGTTGACCTTAAAACACGAACGTTTTAGTATGGATCATTCTGATTTATAAACGTATATATTTACCAACACTAGACTACTTAGCCTTTCAGACCCACTTTGAAAAGAAAACAAACTTAGGTAATATCTCTATTTTTGTAGGATTGGGTACGTTTTATTCATCAATGTACAAGTATATCAATTTATTCTTCTCCAAACTGAATCTGTTTGTTAAGGAGTTCAGTTTAGAGAAAAATGTAAAGAAACAGAGGAGAACGTATTGTATATGTACGTACTGTCAAGGTGGCTCAGCTGATTGAGATGCGAGGAATCCAATGATACCTCCTAACTCCCCTAGCGGTGGACCTTGTTAGTTGGGAGTCCCATTGGGAAATGGATGGGTTAAAAAAAAAGAAGTGGAAATTTGAGAAAATGTAGATCTGATATTAGAAATGAAAAATTCGTAAGTTGGATATTTAGCCAGTTTAAAAATCGTACAAAAGTTTTAAACCAAATTAGTCCAAAACAAATCGAAGAGTTAGAAATTTTTTACATTTGTTTCCTCGTAAAAAAGTAAGTGACTAACGTAGCTTGGGGAACAGAGCACTAGTAGACAACCGTACTATAAGATGGTTTATTCACAACTGAAGATATTCTAGCCAGGCTGCGTTACAGTGGTGAGAGGAGGGCCCATCTCTGGGCTCATGTCCTTACATGACCTTCAACCTTCTAACAAGTCTACATCAGTGACATGTTGGAAATTTTTAAAAGTTTGAAAAGAAAATTGGAGGGTTAGAAAATAGAATTTGAAAGCTGAGAATTTGGTGAACAGAAAATTAGATGTTAAAAATTGGCATTTTGTAAATTAAAAACATCTTCAATTGGTAAGATCTTGCCATTTAGCTGAAAGCTTTAGCTATGTTGTTGGTGCACCCCCCCCCCCCCCTGGTGCGACGTCCCTGATGTTACGTTCAAGGAAAACTGCATTAGCAGAGGTTTGATTGCATTGGCCTCATAGCTCAACCCATTGGAGCGTTGCTTCTAAGCAGGAATTTCTCCTAAAAAAATTAGGGACATGAGTTCGAACAGTAGAACCCAGTCTTTAACACACAATAATTAATCCCTCTCGAACCAGACTGTAAACATTACACTTCCTGTTGTTAGCACCTTTCACTTCCTCAGTCACTTGTGTCAATCCACCCCATGACCATGACCTCTCTTGACTGCGACTTCTTTCAGTGAGCATCTGCTGCGCCAGTAGCCTGCAGTTCACCTCATCGTTTGTCCAACCCCGACTCAGTCGATTTGGCTGGTATTTGACCAGGAAGAAATGTTACGTTCAAAGAGAACTCCTGCAGTCGAAGAGGTTCGATTACATTGGCCTCATAGCTCAACCCGTTGGAGTGCTGTTTCTAAAGATAAATTTTTCCCAATGAAATTAAGGAGATGCGTTTGATCACTGTTAAGGTATTAAATATTTTTTGGGCAGTTACACTAACACTAACTGCAAAAAGTTCAGTCCGGGTTTTAATGAAATTCATGACAGGCCAAGCTGCAACCTTCAAAATCTCAATATCTTGCATTTCGCGAACTCATGATGAGTAATTGCGCACTCAAAAATTTGGGTAATGGCTGATTTTCTTCCATCAAATTTCATGACGATTCCATATCTTCCATAAAAAACTAGAGATGAGTTGCCCACTACTAGGTAAGCCAGTTCTCTCAGAAGAGCGAGTGTGCCATGGCTAAAAAGAGCCACGGTTATTTGATTCTTCTGAGTAGTGTTGGGTAAAGATCTGACCTGCCCAGATCCACATTCGTTCTCAGTTCTCCGCTCCATGGCCCCGTGGCTCCTTGACCACTTCCTTCAACTTGCTTATCATAACTGAAGCCAAGCGAGATTTTGAGAGTGCTAGCAGCTTTCCAGAAAAGTTGCCATAACCTGTAAATCCAATTTTTTTTCAACCAGTTCATTTCCCGCTTTTTTGACTTTCCTTCCTTCTAAGTTAGATTTACTTTATGAAAACAAAGATGTGGCCTTTTTTGTGTCAGATGGTGGAGAAAGAAAAAATCTCAAGTTGAAAGTAAAAACTAGGATTTCAAGGTTATGGCAGTTTTTCTGGAGGGTCGTTAGAGCGCTCTGAAAATCCCTAGCAGCTTCTCCTGACACTTTTTCATAGGATGGTTCACCCCCACAATGCATTCGAGCGTAAAAGATCAACTGAGCCGTTTAAAAGATCTGGATCTTTTGAGTGAGCAGAGCAGTCAGAGCCGCTCTTCGAGGTGAGCCGTTTTGCCTATCTCTACAAAAACCAGGGATAACTTAATTTTGTTTCCATCTCCAGTAACAGTGTATAAGGACACTCAATCAATAAAACGAGATTAATAATCTATTGACAATTTAGTGACTTATGCGGTTCGTTGATTTACATTGACACAACAACAAAAGGCACAATATCACACCCAACCAGCACAATTTATGAAAATTTGATTGAAATTGTACAAAATTGATGAATAAACGAACTTTCTGGTGAAGTTCATTCATAATTATGTGATAGGGTGTTTTATTAACCATCGTAGTGGCCTTCGCCACGCCCCAGACATAGCTGGTTTCAAAAGTATTAAAAAAATTGCGGGACGGGTGCCTTAGGTCGTACCGCCGACATTTTGCCCGGCCATGTTGGCAGCACTGTCCACGGCCAGCTAGTACAAAGAGTCCCCAGGCAGGTCTATGATACAGGGCAGGGTAATGGGTGGGTTTAAAACACCCTCTTGTGCCCCTGACATAGTTATGAATGAACTTCACTAAGAAGTTTGTTTATTGATCAGTTATTAGGGGGTGTTTTATTAACCATTTTAGATGTTTAAAGGGATAATCCTATCAAAATCATAGACTGCCAGGTCCAGGCCTAGGCAGATTTGCCCTCCTGACAGGGAGCTAAAGAGCAAAAAACTCGTTACATCCTCTTCTCCTCATCCCCTAATAGGGCAGGGGGATGTCGGTATTGACTCGTATACCTGGGCCCCTATTACCTGCTCCTCTCTATCGCACCCCCCCCCCCCCCTCTTTCCCTGGTGCCCCAAGGCCCCAGACAGAAACGGATCAGGGTAGATTCAAAGTGATGCTGGTCATGCCCACTTGAATAGGAGCACACATTGAATAACATAATGAATTCGTTGGTCAAACATAGGTTGATAATAGTATAATTCAATATAAGTGTGACCAGAATAAGTGTGTATGACGTAAGAACAGGCAACGTATAAAATCTTAAAAAGTATAAATTCTTGATATCTAAATATCAGTTCTGACAAGCAATTATTCCCCGGTTCTTGCAATAGTTCCCTTGGGATTCACACCTGGAAGCAAAATAAACTGCTATTAGGTGATGGCATGGTAGAACATTTGCCACCAAGGAAATTTTGTGGAAGTGCGAACCAAAACATCAGCTGCAAGCACATGCCCAAGGCACTTACTTCCAAGAACCTGAACTAGGTTTGCGAGCCGAGAAAATGGCATCCAGCACAGGGGGAGGAGCTAGTGGCCTATCATAGAATCTAGCAAACACTGTAAGGACGGTGTCCAGCCCGCCACCCAGAAGATTGTATCCTTTGGGCTTCACCTCATCTTACCACAGAGACCAAAGTGTGTCTGCAGAAGTGAGGTCTGAAGACTCTATCACCTCCAGCACTGGTCAGCACATCACTAACCCACTTCGCCAAAGTTTGGCCTGAAGCAGGACCAAACGGGCGTTAGACTGTAAGGAATAAGGAGTGATCCCTATCGCTATGCTTCGGGGGCATCTGGGCAACACATTCCACTAACAGAGATACCACTCACAGAAGGGGGCGTTCCTGGAAAAAGGGCATGGTGGACCCTTTCTGCTGCCCCTGGAGAACTGCCTTCGTATACCTGCGCCACTGGGTTGCTCCGGGGCGGTTTGGGCGGGATCAAGCCTTCAGAATGGCCTACCCCCTACTTAGCTGTTTCCATTTCCCTGATTTCTTCAATCTAGTAGAGATAAATATTTTCACCTCATATTCTGGGGTGTGGATGATCTCTTGTAGTTGAATAGAGGCTATCGTCTGAAGCCACTGCCCAGTTGCCAACAAGAGGAGGGTCACTAACTTCTCTGATAGTTCCCCTACATTCTCTGTGGGATTCTCCAGCAATCTGTTATTAATAATTAACTTATACACGTAGCATCTATAACTATAGCTGTGCGAGCCACAAGGGCAGCTACAAGCACAGACAAATACTTATATCAAAGTAACTACGATACGATCCAGATGTGCGAGCCACAAAAGCGGCTACTAGCACCAGAAAAGTGTAGGCAAACACAAATAACCAGGCTATGATAGGTTGTCAAAAACCAAAACCAAGGGACACAGGTTCAAGAACACACGTATCCCAGCTATTAATATACCCCCAGCTTTGTGCCTATTAGCTTGATATGCACAGCCAGAGATGAGGAACCCGGGATCCCAAAGTCATCCAAGTACATCATTGACACAGAGGACACTTTGGGAACAAAGATGTCACACAATAGATCTCAATAAAGTATGGAAAAATGGGAGAGAATATTAATAACCCCATCATCAAGCATTTGAATTCATACTGGTTCCAACCAGAACCTTATAAATACGCATCTGTGGGGGCCATGTAAGAGTGCGATAGCCCTCAGATTTAAAATGGGGGGGGGGGGGGGCGCATAAAAGAATTTGAAATTTTTTAAATTTCAAAGAAAACGTTCCCCGGATGACTTGGTTACCAGAAAAAGTGGGAGAAACGACTTGATCTTCCCTGTTGGACAGTGACACCCTACCTGGTCGGATACAAGCATATTAATGACATTTGGTTAACCCGTTCAACGGTCAACCCGAGACTGTCTCGGAAAAATGCGTTTTTTACCAGGCGCCCCCCGAGACAGTCTCGGGGGCCCCCTCTCCTAATATTCACCTCCTTTGGCTACCCCCCTTTGTCGACTGCGGTTGTGGGAAGTGTCTCAGGGATGTACTTACCTCACTACTCAATTTTGCCCAAAAAATTAAAAATACATTTGTTTAATCGTCAATAATTTGTAAGTAATAATTGTAAGTAATTCCTGTAGGCGAGGGAATGGTGAGAGCAAAGTTAAGGAGCGTTGAACGGGTTAATGAAAATGGGATCCTAGGAATGTGAACCCCCTTCAACCAAGTCGCAATATCTGATGTGTAATTCCATGTCAGGAATTTATAATTACATTTAAACTACCCCCGGGAAGGGGGCAGGAAATTACCTGAGCATGATGACCCGGAGGTGGCAAAATCCGGGGTTTAGTTCCCAATGCAGAGTTCAAATTGTCATCTGGACTACCTTTGGCGAGGTCAAAACCCACAAAACTGTCGGATTTGCCTGATTAGGCCGGTTGTCGAATCGAGGTCTGGAGGTATGTCTCCCCGATGTCCCACTTTCGATAGGGTCAAATAACACCGTCCCATTCACTCCCGACTCAGAACACAAATAAAAATCAACTGGAGAGTCATCAACTGGAAAATCATCCCGGGCTCGCTTGGCCTGAGTAAGATAGCGTTTTGACGCCATCCGTCCGAATCCCTGTCCGTGCAGATCTTGGAAAAAGTTTCCTGCATCAAACTCCCGTCTAGGCGTATGCGAAGGAAACATCTTTCCCGGTCTGTCGTGTGGGTAAACCCCCTTTCCCGGGGATTGTCATCAAAATCATCCCGTTTTGAGAATGAACCGGAGTCGCAGGAGGGAACGGTTCCCTGAGCACGAAACGATCTCCGAACACCAATGAAACTGATCACTTGAAATCAAAACAACACAACCCACGAATAATCACTAATCTTTCGTGGAAAATCCGGAAAAACAAATGCGACATTGTGTTTGGAAACGCAAAATATAAAAGCTGAAAAGTGCAGAGAAACTGTCACCGCACGAGCTGAAGAGCCACGGACAGGGCTGCCAACATGGCCGGGCGATATGTCGATGGTAGGACCTGCCTAAGGCGCCCATACCGCGATTTCTTTTAATACCTTTGAAACCAGCTCTGTCCGGCGCGTTGCGAAGGCTAATAAAACACCCTCCCCCTAGATATAATTAACGAATATGGCCATATGTCAAGGATTGGACATCATTTTAACTTGGAGGTTTATCAAAATATTCCCATTGAGCTTTTTACTTTCAACTTCTTGATGTTTGAGTAAATTGCGCTCCTTTGAATAATAACTTTGCTGTATAATGTTGCTAATAAATCAGCCGATTTAGCGAATTCGAGGATTGTTTTTGATGTGCACCAAAAACTATTCATGAGTACCTATCATGATTTATTGCTGTGCTAGTTTTGGAGACCTCAGGGGCATTGTTTACTCCTCTTAACATCATTGCTCCATATGTAATGAACACGAGTGTGAATACCTATTCGTATTTTCATCTAATCGCCTATTCACTAAACTTGATCATTTCTATTGCAGAACGAACGTATCCAAATCCTCCAAAACTTCAAATTTAACCCTAAAGTGAACACGATATTCGTGAGCAAAGTAGCAGACACATCTTTTGATCTACCTGAAGCCAACGTCTTGATCCAGATCTCGTCACAGGGTGGTTCTCGTAGACAAGAAGCTCAACGTTTAGGAAGAATTCTTCGTGCCAAAAAAGGTGAGTATTTATGTATTCACTGAACAAGGAATACGTGTTGCAATTGGACTTGAGTTACCTACATTACAAAGGCCAGCAGTTTAAACTACAATGTACTTACAAAAAAAAAAAAAAAAAGCGTGCCATCACAAAACTGGTACTGGTCGTGGGGGTTTTCGAGGGCACTGAATCCTAAGCCCGTGTTTCATGTAGACGTCTACTTTTTGAGGTACGGCATCTGCATTTTTGAAAAAATCACTTAAATTCCAGGATAATTTATATTCAATTAAAAGGTGATATTCTTGTTGGAAATTTAACGCAGAACACGCCTATACCACGTATGATGGGTCTAAAATGCCTCCTTAATGTGTCAAGAAATTTTAAGGCCATCAGAGTAAATCATAACATCATTCCCTTCTGTTTTTGTTAATTATTTTAAAATATTCGGCTACATATGAGGCACACTAGTTTATTATTTGCTGACGGAATTAATTTCCTATGAGGGTATCTTTAGCGAAATTCTAGTATGTTTTTTAACTTTCTTAGCAATTTTCTGCCGCGTTAGGGCATTAGGGGTATTTCATGGTCCAGCAGTTTTGAAAGTTAAATAGTCGAATCTGGGTCCACTGTACATGTGCTATGTACTTAGAGGTTAAGTTCCCCTCTCTCACTCACTCTCTCAAATGAAATTTTATGTACTTGAAATATGAAAAAAATGTTATTGTCCTAGCCTCCATTATACTTTTTAGTCGTTCTTTCACATTGTTTGTAGGTTTGTGTCAATATTATTATCTAGGGAAACATTTTGGAAGAAACTAAGGTCGACTACTTTTAGCGAATTTTCGTAGAAAATGAAACTATAGCAAAGGCTAATAAAATATTATAATTTTCTTGACGGAAATCCGTTTTGAGGTATTCAGAAATGATTCCTTTATTGAGTTTAATACTTTTTCATTCAACTGCAATATGAATTTGTCATTTGTCAATATAATATGTAATTGTTATTCCACACTCCTTAGGATTGAAATAAAGGATCCTTTCTTCAATCATTCAAGCATTCGAAAAGAAACGACAAGTTTGTTGGGCAGCATTTTTTTAGCACAAAGAACTTGTCAAGTGCCAACAATAGCTTTAAAAATCACAAAAAGTTTCAAAAAACGGCTGAAAATTAAATATATTTTAATTGAATGACCATTTTTTAATTAATGAAAATTAAATATATTTTGATTAAATACTTTTTTTAGCAGATTATTACTTCGAAAAATTATTCAACTATGAAACAGAACTATTTAAAAATGAATACACATCATTTAACTATGTTGAAAAATGTCCTTGAAATTCATTAAATTAAGTTTAAAAATGAAACTGTAAAAAATTGAAAGATTCCAAAAATTTATTTGTAAATCTTTGAATGTTTGGAAAAATATTTCTACCATACAAATTTCAAATTTGAAACAATTTAACTTGAAAATGGTACGGAAAATTAAGAAAATTCGCTCTTACGATCATATTGCATAACGGGAACTTTTTTCGTTTGGACTGCAGATCAGATGGACGTTAATAGTTTACATTGTTATCAAGCTTAAGAAACAGAAGTGTCTTTGGTTGACGGTAATATCTATTGAAGCCACTGCTGTTTACTATAATAATTAAAAGACCAATCTTCGGTGAAATTTTACATCCTTGAATTCACACTGAAGTTAAAACTGATTATCTCCAGGTGCTGTGGCGGAGGAGTACAACGCCTTCTTCTATACGCTGGTATCCCAAGATACTTTGGAAATGGCATATTCGAGAAAACGTCAACGGTTTCTAGTCAATCAGGGTTACAGTTATAAAGTTGTAACGAAACTGGCCGGCATTGAAAATGTGAGTATCTGCATTGAATTAAGAAATTGGCACATTGTAACCAAAGTTATTACTAGTTTATCCGTCCTAACTGTGATAGTTATAGGCTTTATAACTCTAATATGCAGACTCTGCTACCAGAGACATCTTAACCATAAACATCTTAAAAGGAGTTTAAATGCAAGAAATTGGGGAGAAAATACACAAAATATGGAAATTATGTTGTACTGGATTAGAAACGCAAAAGAATGAAATGAAAAGCAGCTCCTCTCTGCTAGGAAAAAGGGAAATCAAAATATAGAAAACAATGAAATGAACCACACCTGAGTGCACTGACTCTAAATATGAAAAGATAAACTGAAAACAGGAAACTTGAAATAGAGAAAACTAAAGGTTGGAAAGTTTGAATGTTGGAATAGGCGGTAGACTTAGTTGACGAGACTTGAATGAGGATGGCTGATATGAGAGAGACATGGAATGAATGTGGGAGAGGATCAAGAGGACGCTCATAGGTGACTTGTCTCTTTGTGGAGCTGAAATATAGGGATCCTCCACCGAATAGTCTCGATAGTATCAATTCGACCTCCTAACACATCGATGCATTCATTTACAGTGATAGGAGTCGTTTCAGAGCGCTCTGGAGACCTCCCTCAAAAGCATTTCCTACTGAGTGGTGAACTACTGTGATTGTTTCCAGAAACGATAATGGTGACGTAGACCATTGGGTAGGATTCTCGTGAGTCGAAGGTCGTAGGTTCGAGATCTGTTGAATGGTCTTTTTTTTCCCTCGTACAACTCCCTAAATATACTTCTAAAACGTCATTCTGACCTGCATGTCCAACCAATCTGAATTTTTACTAAGGGATTGACCACTTGATGTTATGTATTTTTGAGATGCGAGCTTGCGAGCATCCAGACCACCAAACTATACACTTCATTATGACCTACATGTCCACTAATCTGCATTTTTACTAAGGGATTGAGTGGAACTTTTTCAATGTTGGCGCTCATAAGGTCAGTTGATTTCAAAATGAGCAAATCGATGTGTTGGGAGGCTGAATCGATACTATCGAGAATGGCTATTCGATGGCAGTAAATAAGAGTGGGGGATCCCTATATTTTAGCTCACGCAAGTCTCACAGGTGTCCCCTCTCCACCTTGACTGCTAGAACTTTCTCCCTCATCCAAGAGGATGCGCTGGTGTCAGTGCGAGCTATCACACAACTCCAGCTATATTACAAAAAAAGAAGAAAGTTCAAAATATGCAGTCTAAGGTGTTGGGATAAGTGTCCATTTGAGGTTGGGTACCGCACCAGTAGTTATCACCCTTAGTAATTCAGTACTCCCTGCGTTTGGACTGTAATTACTTTTTGTTCCTCCGAAACCATTTTTTCCCATTAACGTGTAGAGCAGAGTCTAGAACACTCTTCCCGTGTTTCTACAAGTATTTTTAATCGTATACGTGAATAACCACATGCAATCATCATGCTAAAGTCCCTTTAGTATTTCAGTGTTAACGTTTCTCTTGAATTCAAGGTCTAGTAGAAGTTTGATTCATTTTACTGTTTGCTTTATGCGTGGGACGTATTATACATCTCACGATTTTAGTCTTTTTGCTAAAGATTGGAACTTCAATCACCAAATATCGTCACCTCGTTATCCAAAAAGCAACGGCCTTGCGGAAAAGTACGTTTCAACCGCGAAAAACCTGATCAAAAAATCTGAGACCGAAAACTCAGACGTCTATCGTGCGTTACTCCTCGATAGGAACACCCTAAGTCCTGCCCAACGCGTGTTTAGTCGATCCCAAAAAACACCTCTCCCTACTGTACACGAATCACTCAACCCAGAACTTAGATCATCTGGGACAGCCAACACAGCATATGCTGATTGCACTTCCAGGTCTAGCTCGATTTCTTTTGCGCTGGGAGAGAGAGTACGATATTGGGGCTCCCTTCAATCCTGGAAAGCAGACACTGTTGTTCGAGCTGCGGCTCAGCCTCGCTCTTACATCATATATTTTCAGATGATCCAGCTCGACGAAACACAAAGCATCTTCGACGTCTCCCAGGCTGAAAAAATATAGATGAATTTTTTTTGAAAACAAAAAGAAGTAATAATGTCAGTATTCGAGTTCGTATACTCCTCCAGTTCTAACCCCACATAACAATTATATGTTTCCCATAGTCACATGTTCCTCAATCATTTTGTATCAAGTTAACCTTACAATGTTCCAATAAATCACTTTTGCATCCTTTTTGTGACGAGTCGCTCATTATCATTTCCTTGATTCAATCATCAATAAGTGATCAATCTTAATATTACACTTACCCTATTCGGATTCCACTTAAGTGCGATGAAGAGACAAAAATGGTACGATAATCACTCAGGACAATGATCCAATACCTGTAAATTACCAATCATCCTATATAGATTGCCTGATTGCACCTAAAAACGTAAGCTGGTGGTCATCTCAATCTTCATGATGACCACCACTGTTCCCTGTCCTGTTCTGTTCCTGTGTCTTCACTGTTTCCTATCGCCATCGTGGAAAAATATTTAGAGCTATGAAAAGAAAAAGTATTGTATGCCTCACTTTTTCAGTGTCTAAAGGGCCGATTACACGAGCAACAAAAGTTGCGCAACTCCAAAAAAATTGCACTAGAAAAGTTGTACGCAACACAAAGCAATAAAATTGCCTCGTGTTGCGTCAAGATGTTGCAAGGAATTAATTGCACTGTGTTGCACCAATAAAGTTGAGCAATAGAAATTGCTCAATTGTTTCGTTTACATTGGCGACAACAGTTTGCGCCATGGACAGTGAAGAGGCTTTTTGCACCAGTTCCACTTTTGCCCTTTTTTTGTTCACTTTTTGCATAAGTGCGTAAATTTCGAAATTTTTTTAACGCCTCATCCGACAAAATCTGAAATTCGGACGCTACCGCCTCCCACCCATCCGTTTTTGCGATCCGATCCCTGTATTTCGGGTCTACAACGTCCCACAGTTCCGGTCGAACGTGAATCGAGTTAATAAAATCTATTATCTTCTCGTTTGGCCAGTTCATTTTCACAAGCGGGGTGAAGGGCAAACGAGAATGAGAGACACTGGGATACATGTGGGGGACACTGATGAGGAAGCTGATCGGAGAAAAATGTGAATCACAGAAAACTCTCAATGTGATTGGCTATTTCGTTCCCTCTCCCGACCCAAGGCCGAAAAATTGCCGCAATAGTGCAATAATTTTCCAAACCCCTTGGACATCATTTCAACACGATGCAACAGTTGCCGAGAGGGCTCGTAGGCCTGAAATGTTGTACAACTCCCGTCAATTAATTGCCTGCAATCTTCGGCAACTTTTTCGAGGAGAGAATAGTTGTCCAACTTTTTTGAAATAGTTGCGCAATACTTTTTTCTGCTTTTATTGCCGGAAAAAATTGCTCGTGTAAATGGGCCTTAAGAATAAGAGAACTAGAAGTTGAGAGGGTGTCAAGGCAGAATTTATGAGGGTGTCAAAAACTTATTTTTATGTAGGATGTATGTTCAGAGAAGCCATTGCTTTGAGGGAGCAATTTACAGTTTTGTTCTAAAGTAATCTTGGACCATTTTTAAAATTCTAGGATCCGGACATTATGTACAAAACACGGGAAGAGCAGGCGTTGTTGCTCCAGCAGGTGCTTGCAGCCTCGGACTTGGATGCTGACGAAGAGCGGATACCCGGTGAAGGGTTCCGCCCTGGGACCAAGAGGTCGGCAGGCAACATCGGATCCATGTCTGGCGCCGATGACGCCGTTTATATGGAGTACAAGAGAAGCAACTCCCTTATCAAACACCCACTTTTTAAAAAGTTCCGTACCTAAAATACCTTGTTCGATTATTTTTTGTATCGTTTGTACAATTGTTACTGATCTATTATAAATGAGAATAATTTTGTTTACTTACTCATCTCCATATCAAACCCTTTTAATCAACATAATGACTTCAAAAATACTCAATCAGTTATTTTCAACAATACTCTTTAAGTATTGGGGTTTGTCCGTATTTATGGACTGACAGAAATTTAGTTCTAATTTTAAATAGTTTGTTGGTATTTTGAAAAACATTGTTTTACGGTAAATTATTGATTGTATTTATCAAGCTGCCTAAGTCATCAGCTTACTTCTTTTATTTTTTAATGGTATTTATTCAGCCTGCATCCATTGCTGATTACAGGCCTGAGGACAGAATCATAGACAAAGCCCGAGTGTACCCACCAATTACCAGCACAGATTCATAGTTGAGTGGTTCACTTATCGGTTAGGGGCACACTCAGATTAGATGAAGTACACTCAGGGAACGCTTAACGCTTTTCAACATAAGTTGGCAGTTCTGGGATTAAGTTGTAGGGGAATTTTTCTGGTTTTGAGGGGAAAGGTACGGGGAAATTCCCTCTCACAATCCGCACTTGTCGACAACAGATCTGAAAGGTGAAGATGGGTTTACATCCATCCAGAAATGGGGCAATCCATCAGTACATCATCCATCCATCAGTAGTGGAGGGGAGTGCAGAATTCCGGCATACATTTTACAGACATCGAAGCTCCTTACATGATGTCGGTGTTTGAATGATACACTCATAAGTCATGAGGGATTAGCAAGACATTGTTACGTAGGTACATTAAGTACTTCTTCTTATGGTGCATCAATGCATAAATGATTTGTAATGCACCTTCTTACACACGATATTCGGGTAGAAACATAACTTTATCTTAGGATAGGCAGTTGATGAAAGGACCGAATAATTACCCAACAGTTTCATTTGAAAACGACGTTGTCTTTGCAGTTCTAACGTAGGTAAGGTGTCTATTTCATAAGGACAGGTAGGCGTATTTCTATAATTCCTCTTCGTTTTATAACTGTGTTAGCCATTCTCAAATACCTACCTATTCATCTATTTTAAAAGCAGAAAATTGCTTACCTATAAGTCAAAAAATTTCACACAAAAAATGGAAAAGGATAATTAGGAAGGTAGGTGTTTGTGAGATACACCTAGGTATTTTTAACCCATCTCGGCCTCACCTACATAAAACTGTGTTAAATTTGAATTTATTATTATTTTTAAACACGAGCGCTACAGAAATTTATTTTCTATAAATGAAGAAAGAGTTGAATTTAGAATCGTTAAAATAAGGACTCTCACTCGACCAAAGCCATACAATAAGACAACATCCGCTCCTGATGGATAACGTAATTGTGTCAATCCGGTAAAATATCGCATTTTTCAGATGTGGACAGTCAATAGTGATTTTTCCAGAGAGATTCACCCCACTCCTCTGTCTGGTGCTAACCAATCAGAAAGCTTAAACGTATAGCCGTATTTCCGCAATAAATTCCTGGTGGACGTGATTCCATCTTCACTATTTTCTTCGTATTTTTGCTTTTTGTGACGTTATCCTTGTTATTTGGGGAGACGGGACAAGGGCCTTATTAGGCAAAGACGAAAGTCATTAGCCCTCTCGACCTGATCAGGCTCCCTTGGTTGAATTGAACTGAAAACTTGTTGCTTGTTGTTGTCGTGTTAAGAAGTGAGAGAACGAGAAGGCAATGATTGGCCTGTTAGTTCTGGAGAACAGAGATTTGTTGTTGAAAATAAAAACTAATAGGTGTGGGAAGAATGATGAGACTGTTGAACAAAAAAAGACGTGAGGTTTAGAGAGAGCATCAAGCAATCATATTTTCTTGGAATTCTCGTTGATTGCGGTATCCTGATGAACGAAAGGAAGGTCTACCACCAACTCATTCCACAAACCAAGATGAAACGGAAAAACACACTACAAACTTGGTACGTAGAGATCGCATGAAATCAAAGAATGCGATGCAGCACTGTCACCTCTTCCTCTCCGTTTATTTCTAATGGGATCTATTGGTCACATCTACCTACCCAACTACCGGTTAGGTTCCTAATTTCATGTGCTGCTGTTATTTTTAATATGATTAGTATATTCATCGCCTATTTGGTCCATTGCCAACCATTCATTCAAATCTTCAAAATCCAACCACTAATAATAATGGGGCAAAAAATCCGAATACAATAAACGACGTATGCTCTACTGCAGTGTTTCTTAAAGTGGGGTACGTGTACCCCTGGGGGTACATAGAAAAGTCCAGGGGGATTTCCAATAGCAAGCTCTGTGTATTGCTGCATTCTGAATCTACAATGCATCGCAAAAATAAATAATAATAATGATAACGAAAAATAAATGAATAGGAAATAACATAAAATGCGTCAGTAATGGTTATGGCACACAGACCATAGACGAATGGAAGGCAATATACTCCATAGGACATGCAAGTATCTTATGGGCTGTTGGGATAAATGTTCTCTACATGAGAAGTGACCAAACTGCCCCGGTTTACGACTTTCATAAGGACTTCAAGGGAAAGATTACTAGAAGGGATGAATGGACGGGAGTCAGGCCTCCTACTCACGCTGGGGATGTAGTCATCTACACTGATGGCTCCAGGATGGAAGGAAGGTCTGGGGCTGGTATATTTGGTGGGAGATCACACCTGGAGGCGTCATTTCCTTTGGGCGAGTACACCACAGTATACCAGGCAGAACTATTTGCAATAAGGGAATGTGTGGACGAGAATCTGAGACAAGGAATGTGAGGGAGGAGTATTCTCATTCTCTCAGATAGCCAGGCAGCTCTTAAAGCACTTGCAGCACCTCAAACTAGGTCAAGACTGGTGAGGGAGTGCTGGGAAATGACAACAAGATTACCTTGGAATGAGTACCCGGGCAATCAGGAGTGGCAGGAAACGAACGGGCAGACCAGCTAGCATGAAGGGTGGCTTCAATGCAATTCATTGGGCCGGAACCCGTCATGGGTATAGCAAAATTCACGGTAAAAACCACTTTGTGGGAATGGATAAGGAAGGAACACGAACGGCTCTGGGATAAAACCCCAGAACAGAAACATGGAAAACTGGTAATGAACGCACCCTGCCATTGTAGGAGTACAGCCGCCCTAAATCTCTCGAGGAGGAAAATGACTCTTGGTGGGAATGGTGACTGGGCACGGGTGCTTCAGGAAACATCTGCACAGGAATGGAGCCTACACAGGTGATCCAGTGTGCAGAGTGTGAGGAGAGGAAGAAGAAACCGCCTCTCATCTTCTCTTTGAACGCCTAGCACTTGAAGCTAAACAATTCAGAACCTTTGGGACCCTTGACCCAGGGGAGATAGTATGATGCGGCGGAGGGGGAAATTGACCCCTCCCACGGACCCTGAATTAAAATAATAATAATAATGGTTATTTTCTGGGGCCAAGATGTGGACGAACAATGAACCAACAACCACTCATTCTGTGAATAAATTTCAATCTATGTATTTCTTGTCTTCGAATTCATGCAAAATCACTACTTACCAAATATTTCACTGGTTTCATTAATTTTTAAACCTGAAATTTCTCAATACAAAAGGTGCAATATTTCTATCATTATGTACATATTCCTCGCGTTCTGTGTGGCTGTCATAATTATTTCTCATTCAACCAAGCAGAAGGGAGGGTTTATCATTCTCCCCCCAGAAGCTCCAGTACCGCTTGCCCTTTCATACGAGTTTGCCTTGTATTATTCCATCTGTTCCATTTTTTATTATTCCATTTCATTTGAATATGCATAAGTGAACAGTTTTTGTAAATATACGTTTTTTCTACCTTTCCCTGAGTTTGAAGTTGAATTATTTTGATTTTCACCTCATTTTTGGACAAATCTGTTCAGAAAAATGGCAGAATATAGAAAAATACTGGATATTTTTACGTGATTGAATACTATATAATGTAACAAACATTATCTCAAAATTTGGTAAAATTTGAACGAATTTTGAACCTGTAATGCTTCTTAGAAGATAGGCGGATCGGAAGAGTGTGAAAGCGCAAAATAAGTCAGGACAGGAGAGCTGTGTTGGTCAGAGCGGGCCTTTTCAATCCAGGACTGGGGAGCCGCATGGGCATTTAAGTCAGGCGCAAAAAGGTTAATCCCAAAACGGATTTCTATGGAAAACTAGCGATCTTCATGAAAAATTTGCTAAACGCTCAACCCGCTTACTGATCTATTGATCCCTTGAAAAGGTACAAAGGAAAAAGTATATGGAAACTAGGAAAAAATGGAATGGTCCCAAGGAAATGGATACAATTCAGTACCTGAAATTAAAGGCATATTTATTTTCTGATTGTTGTGAAGAAAAAACTACTAGCTAATAAAAGCTAAATGAAGATAGGAATTGAATGAAATAGACACGGTTGTATATAAAATAATACTTCTATTTTCATGTCATGAAAATATTTACGAAAGTACACAAAGTCTGGAGAAAAACATTTTTTTCTTCAAATTATTTATGTTACATTCATTTGTATTTGAGTAAGTAACTAATTGCGTAAGCTCTACTTCGTCCATGGATCTGTTTATTACTAAACTAATTGTAGATAATATGAACCTACCTTCACTTGCAAGACTCTTAAATCTAGAAATGTAATAAATTATTGTTGTCCAGGCGATTATCACATTTACTAGAATGATAAAATTGTTAAGTGCTAGTAGATAAACCATTGTAATTTGAATCCCTTCAGAACTTCAAAGGCTTTTACAAATCATTAGGTAAGGAGGTACTGATGAAATTCCTGGATTCATATTGAACTACAATTGTAAAGGAGGACACTAAAAAGTATTCATAACTGGTATTTCCCATAAAGACACTGGAAGGCACTTAAATGGCCCTAATACACAAACACTTTAATCCATACCAAATAATTTATATGCTATAGAATTGGCTAATGTTTCCTATCAAGCATGCATTGCAAAGCAAGGGCCCAATCACATAAGGACGTCGTGTCATCATTTTGTCATAATTATTTTTTTGCTCATGGCAACAACATTTCAACGACTTGAACATTCTGAGGAACTGAACTTTCAAAACGCATAATATGGTAGTTATATTAAGTTGGGTGGAAGAAAAGTGTATATGTTACCGGCAAAGTTTAAAATCAGGCATTGTGTAAAATGAATCTCATTTTATACTTTACCTAGGCATTGTATAGAATGCCTGATCGTGCACTCGGCAAAGTGTCCTTCTGATCAATCCTTACCTGGTCTGGGCACCTTTGTTGGAGATATAGGTCAGAATGATGTGTATAGTTTGGTGGTCTGGAAGCTCGCATCTCAAAAATACATAACATCAAGTAGTCAATCCCTTAGTAAAAATTCAGATTTGTTGGACATATAGGTCAGAATGATGAGTATTTATACTTTGCCTAAATCAATGGCAGGCATTATGTACACTGCCTCTAGGCATTTTGTACATTGCCTAGCCATTGTGTCTAAAGAGAGCTAAAAATGGAGGAATTTCATACTTCGCCGAAAAAGTGCAAGCATTGTATAGAACGACTTGTCATTGTATACAATACCTGGATTTCATACTTTGCCAGTAACATATATCGTTAACAAATAATTCATTGATAGGCATTCAGTTTTCAACAAGCATTTACTGGACACTAAACCCTATCAATTACAATGCATGACAAATATCACACAAATGTGTACACAATTAATCCAGGAGGATCTTTCCAATCGATTCACAGGCACTTAAATCTTCAGTTCAATACTAATTATGACGTGCAAAGCTGTTATGTATCATCCACAGAATATTCTCGCTATCAATCGGCCACAACCTAGGATACTGATAGTGGGGGAGACATATAACGTGCGTTTCCTTCATTCAAAAGAGACCAAGTTTCTAATCAGCCCGCTTGATGAAGTGAACCTAGGAGCCTCACCGAGAAATGAATGCATAATCATTATAGCCAAGAGTACTTACAGCAATCTGGAATCAGCATCACACAGAAAACATTCCAGTAGGTATATCTTTCTAGTTGGTATACCTTCAAAAGATCAGTCTGCACCTACTATCGTCTTGAGATGTAGGTATTAGGTACTACCTACTGTAACGGCCCAAAAATAGTTGATACCTCGACAGGAGTTCAAACTCGCGTCGTTACAACTACAGGAAATTTCCCGTAGTTGCAACACTCCAACAATCTGAGCTATGAGGCCAGGGTTGATCAAACCTCTTCGTCTGTGAGAGTTATTTTCCTGGTGCGTAACTTTCCCCGGAGTCAAATACCAGCCGTCTCGGCTGGTTTGGGGTCGGAAGAATGACCGAATGAAACTGCAAGCCGCTGGCTTAGCAGATGCTCGCTGGAACAAGTCAGCAGTCGAGCGAGATCATTGTCATGGTGTGTTTTGACTCAAGTGAGTGAGGAAGTGAAAGGTGCTAACGACAGGAAATGTGATGTTTACAGTCTTTTGGCTCGAGAGGGATTTAATTAACTATTGTTTTGTATGATTTCGGGTCCTATTTCAACTGCGCCACTGTAACGGCCCAAAAATATTAGATACCTAGACAGGAGTTCGAACTCGCGTCGTTACAACTACGGGAAAAATCCCGTTTAATGGGGTACATGAAAATGGGTTTTGTCAGGTATAAATGACTTCAGTATAACCTGACGAACGGTAGGATGTAGGTCGTTTGTAGCTGTGAATTTTTTCACAAAAATATAAGATGATTAAAAATCCCTATCAGTAACAATAATTGGCAAATACCATCACACATTGGGAACTTCTCTTTCAAAGAAGGTAAAGGCATGAATTCAAATTCTGTTAAAGTATAAAATATTTTGGGCCCTTACATTCGGAGCATGACAGCAGGAACCAGACGAGGGATATGTAATCCCGCTCGAGCCAGACTGAAAACATCACATTCCCTGATGTAGTATTTTCACTTCCTTACTGAGTCAAAACACACTGTGTCAATGAACTCAATCGATTGCGACTTCTTCCAGCGACCAACTGCTGAGCCTGCAATTATACTCCATTGTGTGCCAGACCCCAAGTCAGCCGAGATGTCTGATACTCCAGGGAAATGTTATGTCCAGAGAAAACTCGCACATTCGAAGAGGTTTAACTACATTTGCCTTGGTGGCACAGTGGTCAAGGGCGCGATCTTAAAAGAGCTTCTCTCTCCAAGAAGGTAAAGGCATGAATTAAAATTTTGTCGAGGTATCATTTATTTTTGGGCCTTATATTTGGTACAGGACAGTAGGACAACCTCACTAAGGGGGTTTGGCAGAACTAGATAACCTCAAACTCGGAAGAGACTCCAGAGTTTCAGTAAATTTGCCGTTTGACAAAATGCGATAATCTATTTTTTCTCGATACCACCGAATTTTTAAGAGGTCTACGTGACACCCCGATTTGTGTGGTGTTATCGTGACTCTGTGGCATTACCTTGTTTCCTATTCTTGCATATGCGAGCAGTTTACCAAGGTATATATAAATGATAGGGAAATTATGAATTTTACACGTAGATGAGTATCCTCATACACTCATTCATCAATTGAAGTCTAGCCTATTGTTAATAGATTCTGAGAAACGATAGCCTCAGCTGACTACTACTCGTACTCGTACTAATTAGTAATAAAGTTCCAATTGCTTGATTGCTAAAGCTCTCATGAAAATCAGAGTGCGCATTACAACCAAAGAATCCGAGACTACCACACCAAAAATGTCATGATAAGCTTAAATGTGATCCAGAATTCATATTTCCAGCCTCCAGCAAAAATAAATTAATTTGTATGGATGTTATCTAAATAGAGGGGTTCTATCACAACAGTGTTGCCAAGACTGTATATATATTCTTATAGATTTTGCCGTACATTCCATGGAGTTTCCCCGAATCATTGAATTGTGAATCGCTACGATATCGACTTAGTCGAACGTATTTTGGGGTAATTCAGAACTTGGATCAATCGAGGGTGTTACACAGAACTCGGTTTCCAAGTTCTGAGAGTCAAAACACAGAATCGAATGACCTCGATCGATTTTTTGCTTCTGGCCTAAGTATAGGTAGCAGAAACATTATTTTCACTTTTGCAAGAAGAAAAAAATACAATAAATAAAAATTGTCTCCAAAACCAAAAATTCCACTCGCATTATGTTTTAGACCATTCTGAACAACCTTGATTTCGTTTATGTACGTGTGTACGCGAGTCCCAAATCCTTGTAACAAACATAATTTCCAGTTTTCATCCGAGTTCTATGAAATTTTCAGGGAATGTGGGGGTTAGGCTATAGATGGTCCCCTCAAGTTCCATTGCTCGCAAATCAATAGTTCACGTTGTGCATGCGCATACGTAAAATCAATCAAGCTTTATTTTCTCATGCGCTAGTCATCTGATCTCGCTCAAATTTGGAGGATAATAGTGGACAACTGCTGCGCATGCGCGAACCTTAAATTATTTAATTCAACATTTCTCCAAACTATAAGATCCAGCTATGGAACCTTTCAAGATAATTTGGAACATTTCAATTATCTCTACAATTCATGTTACGGGTACGAGGAAGCTATGTGCCACACTCAACTTGCCAGACTTTTTTTCTTCTTCGTTAGAGGTTTGAGCTTATAATATTGAAAGCAACGTTAGAGTGCAGTATTTAGCGCCTTCATAAAGAGTTTTCATTATTTAAAAGCATCTTCGTGACGTTGAAATTCATCCATGGTCAGTCAATTTTCTCCTAATAATTCGAACCGTTACATCCTCAAAAGCCTTGCGAGAAATTGGCGTCGACTGAAAAATTAGACCTTGCAAATTTTCGGCAAGCTTAAAAATATTCAATGATAATACAAATCAAGCTTTGAGGAGAGAGGAAAATGCCGAAAAAGTGCTAGTGTATTAACCTTTTATGGCAAATGGCCAATTTCAAGTCCTGTTTTGGTACTAACCTTCATCAATTAAATGAAATCTACACAAAATTATTATTTTTGCGAATTTCACAGGAAGGGAAATTTATTAAGCCTTTCGGTGAGTGTTTATGCATTGGTTAAAGAAAAAGGTTCAATGCATTTTCTTATCACTTGATTATGAGGGAGCCGTATTTGGCAATGACTCGATATCAGAAAAGAGTCGTCACGTTTTTCTATAGTTATAATGATTTTTTTTAAGGTGAGATATAGATTAGTTTGAAGATTTTTATAGGGGTTTTGGGGTTTTATCGCCTTTTAGAGGTGGCGAATAAAACGTTTGAGAGATCATTCTTTGTGTAGGTATTTAACATAATAGGTTACAATGAAAACTTTTTCATTTTTTCGAATACACCTATTACATTTCAAAATCACGATTTAGGTTCCTGACAGCCAAGATATGTCCGCATAGATACGTCCAAACCAAGCCTCACTCAACCGTACAAGGGACCCTTTGTTATCCGCCAATGATGGCAGGACCCTCATGTATGCGAACTCTACCTGCTTCCCTATCAACATTTCGGTGGATAGGGTGAAACCTGACCCTCTTCCTGGAATTATCCCCACTTTGGTCAACGACCTATACAAGGGACGCAGCAACTCAAGGAGTTCATTACACCACAATGGCAGGATGGTCTTGATGACCTCAAACTCTCACTCTTTTCAAAGCCTCCAGACAAGAGAAAGCCACCACGCGACCAGCTGGGAGAAGAAAACCAGCTCGCCTCGTGCTTCCAGAACTTTCAAACTAACTACCATCTGAAGCTTTTTTTAGAAGCCAAGGCCAGGGCCAGTCCTATTCAACTACCACTCTGCCCTACAACCAAGTCTCTCCCGACGCAACCTATCACAAGGCCAAAAGCCTCGTAAGGGACAAGAGTGATTTCTATTGCCACGGAACTCCTAATACAAAAATTTGAATTTCACCCTTCACAGACTCGTGCCCGACCTGCTGCATACACGGGTGTAACATGCCAACAACTTGGCCCCAATCGATGCAAACCACAATACGAACCCCATCTCCTGTGCTGAGGGCAATACACACACACACTTCTTCAGCTCGCCAACGCTTATCAACACTAAGCCCAACTGACGTCGCTCTTGTACTTCAATACGCCACTGTCGACCAACCTCGCTGCCCTTCTCTGAAGATGTCTGCTTGTCCCCCCTTCACCTTCATGATGCCGGTATCCAGACCCCAGGAGCCACTACAAGAAAAACCACCGCCATCCATACTCCAGAGTCATCCCAAGAAAAGGAACTTAAAGAAATCATTAAAAAAATAAATGAATAAAGTGAAGATAAAAAAACAAGAGAAAAAAGCTACAAAGAAAAAATGCAAGAAATATAACAATAACAGCAAAAAAAAAAAAAACACAAAAAATAAGAAAAGAAAAATCTGGTAATACCACTAACTATTTATACCACAAAACCTAATAATAGTTTTCCTATTACAGCTCTCTGTTTCACACCTTTAGCACTCGTCTCTCCGCCTGCCACTCCACACACTCAGCACTGGTCACTACTCGTTGTACCTGTTGATGTCCTCAGCACCTGCAATTTCACTCCACTTCTGCTGTCTTACTCAAGCACCAGCCTCTGCCTCCTGAAAATTTCAATTTTACTCCAGTGCAATGATATTTCAGGAGGAGGAAGAGTAGTGACATCGCTCCTCTGCCCTGTACCTTGGGTCGGAGGGGATTTTCCCTCCAAGCCCTGACTATATAAGAGCGGAGGAGCCGCTAATATAACACATTCATCTGGCAGTTGAGTTGTTGTTCACTACCTGGATCCCCTCACCAAAGTCCTTTTATCAAGTCTCCCAATTCGCACATATTCGTATCATTAAAAATGCCATGGTGCATACTGCATAGGTAGGTTGGGTTTGCCGTATGTACCTCAAATAGTGAAAGTGGAGGGTGAGAGATGGTAAGGTATGAAGATGATATTCTGCCTATTTTATAAGGAACAATCGTTTTTAAAAATAACTTGAACTGTTTAAGAACTTTTCAAACCCATTACACAGTGAGGTTGTTTTGGGAGTGATATGATGACTTTCTAATAATGCGGTATTAGGAAAATGAGGTAATTTAGATATACTAACGTATGTATCTACCACTTCGAAGAAGCCATTTTGTATTTGCCTACAGTTTTACATAACCCAATGAGAGAAAAGATCGTCTACATACAGCCTCGAGGAAAAGGATTTGTTGCAATATCCAGTAACACAGTTTCTCCATGACTTGTACAGAGGTTTAAAGTGATTCAGCACCATTCATCATTAATCAATTAATAAAAGAAACTGTAATTTTGTACTGAAGTAGCACGCTATTATGTATTTTTTACTAAACTCAATGGTTGAATTAGGTTAGTTTACCAACCAAAAATACAGGGTGTTCATAAAAGAATGCCCTAGTTTCAAAAATCCGTAACTTCGTTATCTTTAGACTTAGCGGGGAAAAGTTGGTTTCTAATGAAAGAGGAGGTTCCATAGTTTTATTTGGTTGCCGAGAGATCGATCCACTGGTAAACTTGACAACGTTTTATCAGTCGATATCAAAGCAGTAGCAATGGCGACGCCACAGCAAAAAGCTTTTTGCGTAGTGGAGTTTGTTAAAAGTGAGTCTGTAGTTACAATTCAGCGTGTTTTTAGACGACGTTTTAACGTGAATCCGCCTGATCCCAAAGCAATTAAAAGGTGGTATCAAAGCCCCATTGGGCCTCAGCGGTTCGTACATTTCTCAATGAAACCCTCCCACAGCGATGGATAGGTCGGAATGGGGCTCAGGACCTGGCACTTCATCGATGGCCACCAAGATCACCTGATATGACGCCATGTGATTATTTTTTATGGGAGTACATCAAAGACACTGTGTTTGTACGACCTCCAAACCAAATCCGAATTTGGACGACCTTCGCATGCGAATTCAAGCTGCAGTACAAAGTGTGACACCCGGCATGCTAATGCGGGTCTGGGACAAGCTTAACAAGTTGAGTGCCATGTGTATCTGTGCGATACACACCATTAACTGTCCCAGCGTGCCAGGTGTATCTGGGTGATACACAATCCTGGTTTGCTTCAAAAGCTCGTGTATCTCCCAGATTCACACTTAAGGCGTTTCTCTCTTCTTCTTTGACCTTGAGAAACCCTTCGGAAAGGTGGAACAGTGTTGGCCACAACAATTTGGCCGAGACACATTCGGTACAAACGGAAGAAGAATAAGCTTTTGTCAGATGTCACTTTTATCATTTCAGCTATCTGGCACTTCATTTTCCTACTAGTTTTCGGTAGCAACGCAATAGTGTTTTTTGTTTACTCACGTATACAGGGGGAAAATCGTCAAGAAGTTCGAATAGGGATCTATCAGAGTGGTACTCAATTTTCTGTTCCACCACTTGAAGTCCCAAATCGCCGCTCACAGGCCACGTGTATCACACGTATACACGCGGTTTTTTCAATGAAATTGGTGTAATACCACTAAAATAACTCTTTTATGGAAAATACCAGTGGGGGAAAATGATTTTGATGGAAAATAATTTTTATGGAAAATACCAGTGGGGAAAATCGTCAAGAAGTTCTAATAGGGGTGTATCAGAGTGATACACAATTTTCTGTTCCACCACTTGAAGTCCCAAATCGTCACTCACAGGCCACGTGTATCACACGTATACACGCGGTTTTTTCAATGAAAATAGGTGAAATACCACTAAATAACTCTTTTACCATCAAAAGCAAGGTCTTCTGAAGCGAAAAAAATAAAAAAGCACGCTTGGCATCTGAGGACATTTTTTTTTTTAGTTGAGAGCGGACAGCTGTGGCACTCAACTTGTTAATTACCAAAGTGACGTCGTTCGTGTTGCTGGAGGTGAACATATCAAACATTTGTAGGAATGGAAAAAAACTATGGATTGCAACCTTCCATTTAAGACCTATTTCATTTCTGTAACTTCAATATTGCCAGAAATACAGATGTTTGAAACTAGGGCATTCTTTTATGAACACCCTGCATAATGAAACCAAAATAAATTAATGACGAATTTAAGTGAATTTGTTCATCAACTCAAGTAGTATAGTATTTTCATTGAGCTTGAACTAAAGCTTTTTGGAAGCCAAATATATCGTTAAGTTTTAACTAAATCAACTACAACATGAAAAAGAACTACCAAAATGTACCTAACATTATAGTATAAAGTCAGACGTGTACAAAAACATCTTAAAAGGGAGTCTAAAATTACATTAATTTGTTCAAATTTGTTTCTAATTGAGACCGATAGTAGAGACACTGACTTTCAGTGCCTATATTACCATCTAAAATTAATTTAGTTGCTACTTGAGTCTGGCAGGAGAACGGGGAATTTATTTGGAATTATAAAATCAAGAAACTGAAGAATCAATTTTTCTACATTTATTCCAGATCCTCTTTTCATAGTTCCTCATTTGTTATGAGTGAACGTGAAAATTTTCAAGCAACATATTCGGTATTTGTTGTTATCGTAGAATAAGTACCTAACAGCGCTTACTTGTTAAAGTGATAGCCGGTTAGAGTTGGGTGTGCTATAACGATCGATCAAGAAACTGCATTAAATGTCACAAGGGGGGCATAAGAAAGGCTTAGACATCGAGGCCCAACAAGCATCGTGAACTGTTCAATCTGTTGAGGCAACTCGAATGCACAATCAAATGAGCCGATACACCTTGATTATCTGTTTTCATGGAACAGGCTAACACGCACGTATAATCACTGAACAACGTTTAAAACGGCTTGAACACAGCAAAATTTGTTTGAGTTACTAGTTTACATGATGATACCCCCCACAATTTTTTCAAAATTTTCATGTTGAAATACATACTTACATGTATGCTTTACATTGAGTTCTTAAACACTGCACTTTGTCGTAGTACTATGCCGAACGTGAATTTTGTTCGAAATAAAACCCTAACTAGGTACTCAAGCAGTTGTAGTCGAAATTATTGGAAATGTGTCGTTTGCACGTTCGTACAGCTTAGAAGCTGAGAAAATTTCGAAAAATTTTTTTTTACAAAATACCTACAAGTTTTTTTAATTTATCAAAGAGAGAACCGAAATTCAATGAAAAAGCCGAGACTCTCGATGCATAAAGCAAACAGCCATCGTTTTGCGTTTTCCATAAAATAAAATATCTAGGTACTACTTACTAAACAATATTTTTAATCTAACCTTACCAAAATACTTAAAAACCAAAGCAAATGAGAACACCTGAGCACACCGCCAAATCAATCGGCAGCTATCAAAACGTTGATAACAGAGTAGGTAGGTATATACATTTAACAAACCTAGGTATCAGTAAATTTCATACTGTAACGATGCGCGAGTAGATTTTTAAAATACAACTTCTTACTAACTACGCGCTTTCTAAACATTTTAATCAAAACAAAACAGAACAACACAAAACCCCAAGTCAAACTGTCATTTAAAAAATCAATTGTTATCCTAATATACTCAATTATTTACACTCAGCATGTCTACTTCTTTCCAGAAGTGCTACTCATACAATATTACGATGTCTAACAAGAAAAATTATCGCGTTCGATTCTGCTCTCAAAGAGAGGTTAGGTACCCGATCCCTAGCTACAATACGTCGCATCGCCTATAAAAATAACATTTAAACCGAGAGTTTCTTGATAATAAATTAATGTTACGATGTATGACAAACAAATTATTTTTGAGTTAAGTATAATATTATTTACAAAACTAAGAAGACCTTGATCGGTGGAGCATAGTCACTGGCGTACTACCTGCGAAGGGTGAAGCCAGAGGTGCCATCTGGTCCTTTAGGCAAGCGAATGATGCCGGTGCAGTTGTCAGCTTTCGGGATTTCAGTTTTTCCCTGGATTCTAGGTATTCTGCAGCACATAGAGAATCATCCAAGATGGAATAAAGAGCAAAAACCCTACACAAACTATAGGTGCAGCAGCATAAGAATATAAACATTCCAATATCCAGGGAACCCTTGGGTAAAAAAAGAATACCATGTATAGAATCCATCATCAATATTTTAAGTGCAGGTAGAAATTTCCACGTGCAATCATCAAATGAGTAAGTAATGTTGTCATTTTCAATCTATTATTTGCTCAAAAGGATTTCCACTGTCCTCATTAACCTGCCAAAATATATATAAATACATCACAAATTGTGAAAATGGTTACACAAAGCTTCAATATTTTTCGTTGCAACGTTGATTTACTTGTTTGATGTACTTTATAGGACAATTTCAGTTGCGAAACACTTCTAGGATTTTTCTCGGACAATTTAATGCAGAGAACCCAAACTGAGGACGAAGCAAATTGACTTACTTCTTTTACGATTCGTAAAACCTTTTAGGAAGACATTCAATCTACAGTTCTGAAAGATAACCACAGGAATCCAATAAGGCATCCTTTATTTTCCAACTCAAATCTTGTGTAAGCGAGTCTACAGGCACTGTGTATATATATATATACAGTAGACTCTCTTAACAGACGGCACACTCCATGTTTAATACGTGTAACTACATGTTGAATAAGCGTTTTTTTTCCACAAAAATGCCTGGACATATATATATATATATATATATATATATATATATATATATATATATATATATATATATATATATATACATACACACACACACACACACACACACACACATATATATATATATATATATATATATATATATATCTGTGTGTGTGTGTGTGTATTTTTTTCTTGCTCGAGTTTTGAGAATTTTTTTTATCTCAGCTTGGAGTTCCGGGTGTTTGCCCTACATGTGAGTGCACCGCATTGTTCGGGGTAAAAGTCATACATAGAGTGTACGAAAGGGATTTTAGTTATTTTATGTTTTATTCGACGGCAAATCATTTATAGTAAATAAGGAGCGAGAGATGCTATTCCCCTTATATTACCTTCAGTGAAAGCCATGCAGTCGAGATACCAAAAACAAGGAAAGGGAGATGTTCACTCTTCCGGAAAGTGGAGCCGGTTAAGAGAGAGTCAACAGTACACTATGGATACAGTATAAGTGACGAAATCATAAAAAAACAGCACCAAAGAAACTTCAAGTACCTAACTAAACAACTCGTAAACGAGTTCCACTATCTGCTTTACAAGCAGATACCATGTTACATGGATATGTCTTTGATTGGGGATTTCATAAAGGTTGTCCTCGAGAGTTGTAAACAAATCCCTGGGCAGCATGGCCGCATCCCGACTAATTCCAACAAAACAACAGTTTACTTATAGAAATGTTGAAAATAACTGTGGAGAGAAGCCACTACAATGAGTTGTTGTTAACAGTGGACTAAAAATTTCCTATGGAGTGGAGTAAATGATGCTATTGCTTTACGTTGAGAATATTGTAACCGGCTTATTAAAATTGTTTATAGTCCAATCAACTTAGTTTAGGAATGTAGCCAGGTACGTAAGGAGGGGGAAATTGGTAGCTTGAGATGTGAACATTTATCACATAAATCAAGCGCTTTCCAACGAGTGGCGAACGATTTATGTGCGATGAAAACTGCGGAAGTTCCATTCCCCTAGCAACGGCTGGGTTGTACGTGAAAAACACTGAAATTGTGACACAAATTTTGCATCACGGAAATTTTTGGTTGACCCCCCAGAGCAAAGACATATCCATGTCAATATTAGATCAGTAAATAAATACCAAGTTCTATTTTACTCTAACACAGTCATAACGCAGTGTTAGTAAATTATTATTACTCTTTCTTCTTAATTGATATCCTTTGCTATGAACTTGAATAATACTGTAGGAGACTTAAAGTAGGAAATCGATAATAGAAGCTTTTCATGACGAAACAGTCAAATTATGTGTCAGGGGTTAAAAAAAAATGCCCTCCGGGGTTTAAAGCTCTGTGTCCACTAATAAATAAGCCCAGGCCACGCTACGATATGGCAATGACTACCACACACTGGGCCAACAGTGAACCGATTCTAGGTGGACAACATTATTTTATAAGCTATTCTAATAGAAAGCTTTGTGCTGATTCCGAATATAATACCCCATGTCCCTATACCTAAAACAATTTCATCAACACAAGAAACAGATTTTTGACAATTTTGCTCTCTTTTTAACCTTTGGAACTAACCTAAATTTTTTTTGTGCGAAAGAAAAATTGTAGAGGAAAGATACCAGCATCAAACAAGACCACTGCCAGCTCTTTTTTCCTCGATTTCGGGCGATTTTTTAAAGTTCTCGTGACCTACCACACACTACCCACTTCCATGGAAATCCCCAACACAAGAACTTTGGAAATGGAATTTTAGTCACAAGAACTTTGACAAATTGCCAAAAATCAAAGAAAAGAGCGGTGATCTCATTCGATGGGGAATTCCTCCTACTAGAACTTTTCTCTCGTACGAAAAAAATTGAGGGCAGTCCCAAAGGTCAAAAAGTGAGAAAATTGACAAAACTCGGCTTCTTGGGTTGAAGAAGCTATTTTAGTTATAGATGCGTGGGGTATATTCGGAATCAGCGCAAATTTTCCCTATAAGAATAGCTCATAAAATAGTTTTGCCCGCATTTGGACTTAGTATTGGGTTGATGGTTTTTCGTTGTTTTCGAAGTCAGCTGAAAAAATTGAGATGGTTCAAGTGCAGTTGAACAATTTCTTTGGTCTGAAGGATTTTAGTTCTACTAATAAGATTGTATTTTTAGGGCTGGAAATTGAGAAAGGTGAAGAGGAGATTCAAATTATTCAAGGTTTGCTTATTGATAGGGTTTTGAAGCATTTTAACATGATTGAATGTACAGAACAGGTGTTGCCTGTTCAGCCAAACACTGTTTTGCCGAAAATTGATGGATGCGACAGCAGATTTCCCTATAGAGAACTGGTAAGAAGTACAGTCTACTGCTTCCATGATTACAGTATCAGCTTATATGGACTCTGACTTTGCGTCAGACCCTATAGATAGGAGAAGTGTTTCTGGATTTATGATACGTTTAAATCATAACGTGATTTGTTGGAGCTCTAAAAAACAAAGTATCGTAGCACTTTCCTCTTCGGAGGCAGAGTATGTTGCCTTGGCAAATTGTATTACCGAGTTCCTTTTTGTTGTACCGGTTTTGGAAGAGTTTGTGTCCGATTTTCCAGTCGTTATATTTGAAGACAATCAGTCTTGTATAAATATGGCTAAGACTCTAGAAACTAAAAGGAGCAAGTACATAGATGTGAACAGAATTGTGTACAAGTGAACTGATCATCAGCTGGCTGATATTTTTACTAAGGGATAGCCTTCTGTTAAATTTAAGCGTTTCTGGGATGAGATTGGTGTTTATTGCATTTGATGAGTTCATGATGTTTTCTTGTGTGTTAATGTATTGCTTTTCTTTAATGCTGGTATGTTTGAGAGGGAGAATTGGTTGGTAGCAAAATACCACCATTAGCCGCAGGTGTTCTAACTAGGTGCTGGGGGTTGCCCCCACTACGGTATTATAGTTATGTTCTTTCTTGCCATTGTCCGTGGTGAAGTCTACGCGTCTACTGTTACCTGTGCTGAATTGACTATTAAATATACATCCGAAGTGTAACATTTAATTTGTTCGTTTTCATTCTTTCTCTGCCTTGAAAAAGTACCATCCGAAGACCTTCACATCAGCTCAAACATAGACGATTTTGAAAAAATAAAATTTCTGAAAATCTTCAAAACTTTACTAATCTTCCAAAAAAATCCTGGAAATACAAACCTCATGAAAACTGCTTCATCTAATACTCTTTCCAAAGGTATAGTCAATTTTACTATTGATTTGTTATTTAGGGGAGAAAATTATGTTTTAATGATAAAGAATGTGATTTTTTTCCATCAAATTGATGGTTTTCTTGAGAAATTACCCTCCATGAATCTACGAGTATGAGGTCGGTTTCCACGTATTTTTTCACGCTGGATCGAATGGTAACGCTTGCAGATCTCTCCAACTACGCTACAATCGAGTTTTACACTTAAACTCACAAATTTTTAGTTTGTTTGTTAAGCTTAAATGTATGTGTGTTATTGGGTAAAACTAGTTGATTAAAGTTTAAAACTGATCCGTACTGGATCCTAACAGAAATAATTTTACCTTATTACTTGAATGAAAAGTCAGAGTTATTTTCAGAAGGCCTGTATTTGTTGGAGAATAAAATGTAGAGGGGAAAAGTCAAAATTCAATCTGAAGGACGAAGTTGAAAAAAGGTAGTGAAAAGAGGGATTCAGGAGCAGCAGGTGAGGTCAGGGCTGAAACAGGGTTAAAAAATGAATGGAAAGTGCTTGGAAATAGGAAAACAGGAAACTTAATTTACATGCAGAAAAAATGGGTCTCAGGTGGGAATTGAACCCACATCCTTAGGTTTTTTGTACCAAAGCTCTTCTTCATCTTGGCCACAAGACTGCTGGATAGAGACAGAGAGCCAACACCCCCTGAGAACCATTACTCTGCATTTTTCGATAAATTCAACTTTAGATTAATCACTGCTAACGAAACGGCCCCAAGAAGAATTATTTCTCAATTTAATTAATCGCCATATGGGTCCGGCAGGGAGGTTTGTTTAGAAATAGGAAAACAGGAAACTTCATTTTGGCTCAGGTCCAAGCTCTCTCCATTCAGTGGTCCTTGTGGCCTAGATGGAGAGGGCGTAGGTACGGAAAAACCAAAGGACGTGGGTTCGATTCCCGCCTGGGACCCATTTTTTCTGCATTTAAATCAAGTTTCCTGTTTTCCTATTTCCAAACAATCCCCCCTGCCGGACCCAAAAGGCGACTAATTAAATTAAGAAAGAATGGAAAGTGGTAGACGATAGAGACATAGTTTCAACTGGTAAGACAAGCTATGTCAGACCTTGGGCAGATTAAAAAGAGAGTAATTAAAGCACTGCCAACATAGGCTCGCTGAAGTGCAGAGAGGAATCACTGGTAGTAATTCCCTAAACCTAATGGTGTAAAACTACCTAGTGCATCAAATATCCAACTAACGTACAAATAATATTGTAAATATGTAAAATAACAATATTTAGGGAAATATATAGGCTGCCTCACTTTTGGGTGCACCAACAATTTGGGATCGATTTTTCAACTAATTTCCAACAAAGATGCCCTTCCTAAGGGAGTTACAGCAACATCAGAATTTGTTTCGTATTTTCGACTTTCGGTCACTCAAACGGCCATAACTTCCTTATTTTACATTATTGTACTGAAACTCGAGATCACCTTTGAAAAGAGCGATGAATTTCCAATCTCCCTCGAGCAAATTTTTTTGTTTTATAATTTTTATTCTTAAATGAAAAATCATCCTAAAAAATTATAAAATTTCCACTTTTTCTACTTTTTATG
Source organism: Adelphocoris suturalis (assembly GCA_030762985.1). NCBI lineage: Eukaryota > Metazoa > Arthropoda > Insecta > Hemiptera > Miridae > Adelphocoris > Adelphocoris suturalis. The sequence continues at coordinate 153,554,778 of CM061040.1, forward strand.
CTGTAATCTTGCCAACTGATCCAAAAACTCAGTTTTTCAACTGTATAATCAATTTTACTATTACTTTCCTAACTTTATTATCATAGAAAAAGACGTTGTGTTGAGAATCTAACTAGTTTTTTGTTGATTTTTTTTTGCTTAATTTTTTGTGTTTTTAGGGGTAAAACTCGGGTATAATGGGCTCAGGGAGATCTGCAAGTGCTGCCAATCGATTCAGCGTGAAAAATTACATACAGACCTGTGTGCCTGGATGTAATGGTGACATTTTTCATAAAACCCCTACATTTTGTTGGGAAAAACGCGTCAAATCTAAAACGCTATTTTCTCCAAAAAATTAGCAATTATTACGCTATTTTCTCCAAAAAATAAAATTTATTATACGTTGGAATACTGTGTTTTAGGGCAAATTTTGGGATTACAGCTTGGGAAAAATGCTGTAAATTATTACAAAAAAGTTTATTTAGTTTTTTATTTAAATTCAAGCCGTGTCTCCATCAGAAGGGTCCTTAGTGGCAATGAACAAGGTGCAAAAGGGACACTGCAATGGGCACGATTCTAAGGGGACCCATGTTGCCCGTCAACCACTAAATGGATATCCATCACAGACTCCACAGGCAGATCAGAGGGGGAGAAATATTAATAATAACCCGCAAAGCAAGGCATCGCCTGGATACAACTATGACCACTTTGTAACCCCTACAGGGAATACCCCATTAATTAATAACTGAAATAAGACTAGATGATGCGTAAAAGTACATAAATATTACTGATAAATATACTGATGAATACCATACACCTTAGTTAAATAAAGGTATGACTATGTATATAAATAAATATATTACAGTTCTTTGTAAAGCACAGTGGCTCTCAGGCACACCAACAGGGACTGGAACTTGTCTGGTCCAAGCAGAACATCTACCCACTGAGCAGGGTGCCTGCCCGATCGACCACTATTCGGTCCTTCCTTGGAATTTCGGTCATGAAAGAGCCAACCAGGCAAAAGTCCTGAATGACTTCACACAGGCCAGTGCCCTTGCCCTGCCATTGCTCGAGCCAGATGGGGATCTGATCCTTAATGCACATAGGGAGCATTTTGATGGAATCATCATAAATGGCACTCCTTGCGAGAGCATCAGCACACGCATTGCCATGAATACCCACATGACTTGACACCCACATAAATTTATGTTTGTGCCCAATGTTGTGGCTCAGTGTAGTGACATATGCAGGCTTTCAATAAGGGGACCATAGGAACATGTACTTAGTGAGTGACTAGAGATGACATATCCAGAACTCCCAATAGCTGGCAGTGTCGAGCAGCCAGCGACACTGCCCACAGCTCAGCTGTGAACAAAGTGATAATAGGTGGTACACAGGTAAGTCACAGGTTGTGACTTGGAAGTTGGGGTTGGCTCCATAAAGCAAGGCTATCACCATCAGGTGTCTTCGAGCCATTGGCGAATAGGAGTGTCCATCATATCACTGGATTGCTCCGAATAACGACATTTAAGGATATGTGGGGGCCCTCAAGTGAAGGTCAACATGCATACCGGGCAAGGTCGATGGTGGTATGGGGGAGGGGGGGATGGAGTCTTCAAAAGGGATGTCTCCTTATTCAGTCCCACCTTCAGATCTGCTGAACACAAATGCCCAATGGGCAAGTTTGAGTTTGGAGCCTGGTATATGTTTCATCCAGGGGAGGTAGAGTTACCATGGTATGCAGGGGGTGCCCAGGGATTTCTGTAGATTTCACCTAATCCTTAGTGGCTGGCTTAATCCAAGCACCTCAAGGGAAGCCATTGGGGTAGTACAAAAGCCACCAGTGGCCAAACTAAGACCGTTGTTTAATATAGGTTCCAACTTACGCAGCAAGGACTTTCTTGCTGATCCATAAATGGGGTTGAATAGCAGAGAATTAGCTTGCGACCTCACTTAGCAGATCTGTGAGGGGGGGGGGGGGGGGGGGGGGCACTCTCTAGACTTCATTATCGTTTCAAGACGTCCCAGGTTCTCCATTTCAAATTTCAGCTTCATAGGTTGAATAACGAAGAAATTAGATCCGCCGCTACTTTAGTCTTGTTTTTGTTAGACAATACTAGAGTTTTTGTACTTTTTGTAATTGGCCCCCCCTTACCCCAGTCTCCCAGCCTCTCATCGGTATAGTGGATGCGCATAGTGCAAAGGCGAGGATAGGACCTTTTAGGAATAGTGATTGGTGATGTTTTAGTGTGTGCAGTGAGGTGTAAAAGGGGATAGGACCCAGAAGAAGAGGAGGGGGCCAACATGGGGGCTGACCGCCACGGCTAAAAAGGGAATGAACCCGGAATGTCGGCAGTGCGACGTTCGAGACAGAAGAGAAGAAGATGAAGAAAGGATGGAAGTCCCAGGAAAGAAGGTGCCGAACACGGCTAAACAATACAGCTACCCCGAAGTAATACAATAAACAGCAGTTCCGGGGTAGTTCGTCAAAGAAGAAGGGGTGGTTTGTAACAGAGTTACCTCCTGAGAGGTCCATCAAGCTGACCACCACGGTCTACAAAGGCTGTAATGAACCCTGGACATGTCGGCAGTGCGACGTTTGAGACAGAAGAGAGCAGAAGATGAAGAAAGGATGGAAGTCCCAGAAAAGAAGGTGCTGAACACGGTTAAACCAAAGTACAGCTACCCCAGCCAGTGTCTGTGCCTAGTCAGCCAGTCGTCATTCTTTGATTTTCATTCATTCAATTTCTATATATATTTTAATTTCCTAAGGTATAAGTCTCCATCGTTGAGCATCCGTTTTGTCCCGATTGTTCAATGAAGATACTTCTTATGAAGCTTCATTGACAATCCAGTAATACATGGGGGCTGACCGCCACGGCTACAAAGGGAATGAACCTCAGCTAATGTCAGCAGTTACGACGTTCGAGACAGAAGAGAGGAGAAGATGAAGAAAGGATGGAAGTCCCAGGAAACAAGGTGCTGAACACGGCTAAACAATACAGCTACCGCGAAGTAATACAATAAACAGTAGTTCCGGGGTAGTTCGTCAAAGAAGAAGGTGTGGTTTTAGTGGGTATGCACTAGTTGTGAGTCCCACATGAAGGGCGGCCTCCTTCCGCTGTCAGTGCATAACGCATTTCCACCTCTACATTAAAAAAAAAAAAAAAAAAAAAAAAAAGCAGTTGGTATGGACGCACATTGCCTGACTTTTCCCTGTACCGTCTTTGTTGCTTTAACCTTTGTATTTGTGTTTCTTCTATGTTTTCCCCCGCACCTCAACCAGAAGGGTAATTAGCGGCATTTTGTTCTTGATTTCGATGTTTTATCGAAGATTTCAGCTTTTTCATTCTCAAGATTTCGTTTCAAGATTCATTTTACACGTTTTAAAGATTTGTGTTCTTCACGTCAGAATCTTTTTTGTATGAAGTAGAGGTAAGTGATCGTTGTTTCTTACTTCATGTTATATTTTGGAAATTGCCTACTCCGAGTTTTGAGTAGCGTTTCACTACAAGAGTCACGTTAACGTCTTTATAAGAGTTCTTTTTCTCACAGGCTTACAAAAACGCTACAAGAAATCAACGTGAAAAGGTTAGCATTCATCGTGCTCGCTCTAACAGCTTGTTTTTGTGTTTCCTAGAAATACCAATACGAGAAATACAAAAACTCTCCATTTCGTGACATTTTTCCCTTTCAGGTACAGGTAAAAGCGTGTACCACGCAAGCAATTTCTTTCTTGGCTAATTACAAAGGTTCATTATTTTAAAAATAAACCAAATTTGAATCAATCATTAGAAAGAATTGAAAAAACTGCAAATTTTCCTATTTCTTCTAAATTTTACTTTTTAGGCTGATTTTTTTACCTTTGAATGAAATAAAAAATAAATTTGCCCTAGGGAGAATGGGAATTCAATGCTCTTTCAGAGTATAATTTCTAAAATACGGAAGTTGACCATTCAAATGACCTAAGGATGAAAACGAAAAAATAAAATAAAATTGCCACAACTACCTTAGGAATAGTTTTCAAGAAAATATCAATGGGGAAATTTTTGTTGCAAATTAATTGCAGGATCAAACTCTAGCCGGAGGTGCACCCAAAAATGAGACATCCTGTACCTATTTACAGGGTGACCCACCCAATAACTAACGAGGTAGAAGAAAAATTCAAATGGTAACCCCCTCATTTTTTCCGTAGATCTAAATTATGAGATTTTTACGCATGTGCGCATACGCAAAAACTTCGCAGTTTCCATGAACTTTGTTATTTCAAGTGGAGATTCCGCTGCTGTAATGGATTGAACCCCCATTTTTTATTGCAGATTCGAATTCTACGTGAAACTTCATAAAGAAATGAGCCATCACTAGATTTTGTTAGTGCGTTAAAACTGGCGCCATTTCGTATTAAACTGCGCAATTCAACTAAAAAATAATGAATTTATGAAGATATTTAACTGCCACGTGTGGTACTTGATTTTGGGGTATTTTTTCACGCAGAATCGTTTAATGATGTCAATTTATTGATATTTGCAACACCAACTCAGGAACACTCCAAAAAACGACATTTTAATACGGTTTACGCGGAGTGGAAATGTGTAAAACCAAGTGCAATTCTGACGAATTTTTCGGCGTTCTCCAAGTAAGTGTTACAGATATCGATAAAGGAACATCTTTACGCGATTCAGCGTGAAAAAATATCCCAAAATCAAGTATCACATGTGGCAATTGAATATCTTCAGACAATCAATATTTCACATTTTCACGCTTTTAGAGCGGAATCGTGCACGTTTTTGCACACTAAAAAAAACTAAGTGATGGGTTGTTTTTTCATGAACATTAACGTACGATTCGGATCTGCAATAAAAAATTTGGGTGCCTATTTAAAATAACAAAGTTAGTGCGCATGCGGACGTCACCAAAACGTCCTATTTGAGATCTACGGAGAAAGGGTTACCATTTGAATTTAACTTCTAACCCATTCATTAAGAAAGTGTAATGGAGGGGGGGTATTGGGACACCCTGTACCTAGATGCAAGGTTTGGATGATGCAAGAACAATCGAAATGGGGCTTTCAGTTCAAATGAATCAAAACTACCTCGTACATACTGCTCTTTGGTCGGCTGAATCAAAAATGACACTCCTGACTTTTCATATAAAATTTAAGCAATCGTATTGATGCCATAAAATTTTTAATACACATTTTTACACAGAAATCCGTTTCATTGTATTATAAAATGGATTTTAAATTTTAAAATCTCTTGGTAGTTTTATATATTACTGTCATGGTGCGCTTTATCTTTGAAACGGATCGACCTACATGGTTCATATTTGGTATGAAAATAGTTCTTCCGATTCCATAGCTTAAATTCGTAAACCAGCAAAATCTGGCCTTAGGTGCACTCCGAATGTGATTTTGGAATTTTCAAAAATCATTAAAATTGTGGGTTTAATAAAAAACTGTTAGGGGTATCATTTTCAATGAATCTACGCTGAATCAAATGACAACAACCAAGAAATTCGAGTGAAACAAACCAAACCGTTCTGAAGAACTAATTCTACGTTTTGGAACCTCTATTTTTAGGTTTGTTTGGACACGTAGTTCCGAACCAGTTCGGAATTCATCTAGTTTGGGATAGAACTGCAAAGGGAGGGGATTTGAACCGTTCACAACTCCCAGTCCGAACGGCATTTCTACTAGTTCGGAATCGAAACCTCCAATATCCTCTCTCCCTCTCTGTTTTCTATAAACTCCACTTCGATTGTAACTCGCCACTGTTTCCTCACAATTTTCATTTTTTGGAGGCATCCTCATTCCTGAAAGAAACCCAACTTCATCATCGCTGATGGGGTTTACCTTCACTTGAACAATCCATGATGATGAATAACAGTGGCGTAGTTTGAGGATAGAGGATGCAGAAGTTCGTTGTATGGATACAATCAAAATTAATAATTGTACGCTTCTAACTTCAGTAGGTACCTATATAACACCTTCAATTGGAGAATGTAATTCGTATTATACGAATCCGGTTGCCTAGTAACTTTAGACGCTCTTAGGAATAAAGATACTCATATTAAGTTCGTTTGTGTAAGGGCCAAAATGGCGTGGACCTTAATTGTACGACAAGAAAAGGAAATGATGCCGCTAATGACCCTTCTGGTTGAGGTGCGGCTTAAACCTTGAAAAAAGTGGATAGATACCTACTGCAAGCAGTGCAAACTGAAATCAACAAATCAAGTTATTCTCACTACCTTCTCGGGCTAGCCCATTAGCTATTTTTCCCTAGAAAAATATCCACGGTTCAGTATTTACCAAAATTCCCCTACGTTTCACTACCTAGGTAGGTACTTGATCAAGCTTGGTTGCTCGACCCATAACAGTTTCCCGGATTCTTTCATTAATTCATGATGGATGGTATATTTTTTGTATAAAACCCGTATAAAAATCCCAGTTAAAATAAAGCAAAAGTATAATATATACCTACAGAAAACTATAAAATAAAATGAAATTTATCGTTGCCCTCCATAAGAAACAACTTAGCTATGCCACTAATAAATGATCAACAAGAATCGAATAGGACTAATAGGTAAGCTGATGACAACAATAAAGAGAAGAGATCAACAATAGGGGACTCGACAACCAATAATACGATAACAAAACAATATTTGAATGTAACGCGGGAGGTGTGAGCACGTGAGGTGGGGCCAAGATTGTTTATTGCGCATGTCGAGAACTACTAGTTCTGGAAAAAATACAGAACTATTTGAACTGGTTCGGAACGGTAACGAATTCCTACGTCCCAGCAACGAACTGCTAGTTCGAGGTCTTCCAGAACTGGTTCTCGTGTTGTCCGAACAGCCAAAAGTGGGCGTGTCCAGTTACAAACGGTTACGAACTACTTGTCCGAACAAACCCTTTACCATACTTGTTTTTTTCACGAAGAGCTCATATATCTAAAAAAAGAAATGCAAGGGTGGGGGAAAACTTGCATGACGGGAATGCTGTGGTCTTTTGGAGTGATTTGCAGTGAGCTGCGTGACTTGAACTTTTTTCTTCTGGCTTTAATGTCTCTCTTTTCAAATATATATCTAACCCCCAACAAATATCGCTTTTTATTCCTGTATGGGGAAAGAGACTGCAAAGTTCATCGGCATTTATAAACGACTTTCCAATCAATATCAGAAGGATCTAAGATGCCAATAGTGATTGAATCTAAATACATAACATCGTCAATAAATAAATTATAACTAAAAATATCATAGAGAACGCCCTTGCCCAAGCAAAACTTCGCCTGACGGGGAATGGCTGAGAGACAGCAATGTAAAACGGGCGAAGTTGCCCATTGGCAATTGAAATAAACTATGAAAAAAACAATTTACCTGTCATCTAACGGAGAACCTCCTGCAGGACACTGAGCCTCTTCTGGGCTCCTTGCTTCACCCAAAATCCGAAGTCTAGCTTCAGCATACTCCAGCTCTCTCTATAACAAAACAATAGGTACAATCAAGCATGTGTACGTTGAATTAAGTTTGAGCATCGAAGGAAAATCTTCATAAATGGAAATTTAAAACATTATGGAATTTTCATAGAAAAATAGTGAATGTATGTTAAATTAGTGAAATTAGAAGTTAAAAGCCAGGAGAGGTCAATAATAAATTATTACCTCGCGGGGAATTGAATTTTACTTTGATTTCAGGCGTTTTGAATCCCCTACTTACCGCATAATAGCGAAATATGAACTATTCATTCGGGCAAAAGAAGAATAACAAAACATTGCAACCCAAACATAACATTAAACCTTTTTCTTATTGAAAATATACTACTTCATAGAGGAGGTATATTGAGGGGGACAATGGAGAGGATTTTATAGGCCACATTCTGCAATGTAATCCCACAATAATTCGCACATAACATGGGATCACCTTTCTAGTGGATCAGGCACACCACCCCTTGTGGTGCCTGCCAGACCATAACGACTAGACTGTGAGGTCGTTGGTCCTCTCCACCCATCCTTATCATTTCCGCTGAGATGTTATTTGCACCAGAGGATTTGTTGCACTTGAGACGATCTGCAGATTTGATTTCCCCAAGCGTAGGTAGGCTTGTAACTTTTTGGTCAGAAGGAGGAGGAGGAGTTACTGCTGCTTCTGCCAATGTAACGTCCCCTAGCAGCTCTCGGAAATGTTCCTCCCAACGATTCAGAACATTTCGAAAATCGCCGAGGAACAACCCTTCCTTACTTTTGAACATTGAGATCCAGGGTTTGAACTCCTTTCTAGAATCGTAAATCTTTCTATAAAATTTCCTCACTTTATTTTTCTTTCTCAACTCCTCCAGTTCTTTTATTCCACTCCTATTCCGCATTCGTTATTTTCTTCTATGCAGTTTGTTTTTATATTGTCTTATATGCAATGTCGCGAAAGCTTCATGCTTTTCATTAGAGGCTTTCTTGCATTCATCATCAAACCAAAAATTTCTGAGGGCCTTGTCCAACTTTCCTAGTGTGGCATCTGCTGCCTCAATTATAGTTTTCTTGCATATCTCCCATTCTTCAGCAACACTGCTACTATTGTTAATAGGATTTGATTTGAGTACCTCTTCCTCTTCCTAAATTACCTCTTCCACTTCCTAAAGAAAATTAAAAGCCACAGTAGGTAAATCATAAATCAATAGTTTACCTCGAGGAAATTAAATTTTACAACAATATTGCAACAGAACTTTTAGTTCGAAACAAGCACAGTAGATGTATTCACACTTATCACAGATTTAATACTCCCGCCTCCGTATTCTTACTAGTCCAAAAACCGCTTGAACTACTCGAGTTGGAACTAACAGTCCTGAACGCCTCTATCACCTCCTCTATTCAGTTCCATTGGTTCTGGTTCGTCCGATCTGATTTGGGACTGTTTCTCGGGACAAACCTAATGAGAGAGGCGTTAGGCATTTTAGTAATGAAAACTATAAGAAATTTCAGTGATTGTCAGGCAGCCTGGGATGAGGTTGCTGTTTTGTTTTCCTTGTATTTTATTCAGTTGTGAGAAAACAATTTGTCCACTTTTTGTTATTATTATAATTTGCTGACAGGTTTCACAAGTGCTGTAAATAAGCACCAAAATAGAGCCACCTTCTTATAATCGTAACTTTAATAAAACTAGGAAGGTCAGCACAAGTTCATCTTTCGTTATATAAATAATGAGGGTTACCCATTGATCTAAAAATGTTGTTTACTATTATTTAATGAAACTAGAACAGACTGAGAATCCCCATACCATCTGCACTTTTCTATGACGAGTAATTATTTTTTATGATTATTACTTTTATGATTATGATTTATATTATTCAGTCACGTTGAGCTAAGTAGGAACATAGGTGTAAATAGAGGAGCATTCAGGTGAAAATTTTGATGGGAATCTACACAGTTCAAAAATATTGAACTGGATGGTTTCATTCATGCAGTTTTTATGACGTATGAAAAAAAAAATTGATAAATTATATAATTAAAAAAATGTGGGTACGATGGAAATCAAACCACCTACTATTTACCAAATAACGAACAATTTTTATTACTTTACACCCTACAACTAGTACAATAAGGAGTAACAAGTTTCAGTTTTATAGATAATTTTTCTCAATAAAACCTATTCTGGTATTAGTGCCCATACGTCATCGATTGATACCTTGATGTTATTGATAAGACAGTTTTTGTCTTACCTGCTGAAGAGTTTTGAAAGGGGCTTTCGGCTTGGCATCACCGTTGGGGCACTTGCATCCATTTTGAGTTTGGCTGGGGCGCTGGAGTATTTTCACAGTAGGTTCAGACGGCATGAACTTGGACCTCAATTCATCGGGAAGAATAATGATGGCTGAATTACTATGGGAACTGTAGGAAAATTAGTCATTGTAATATTTATACACCCGTAAATTCATTGTGTATTTTAAAATGAGAATAGATTCCATTCCAGGAAATCGGACAAAATCACTCTTCTACGATGAGTAGTTTTCTGCACTGGTGATGTTACACTGGGCAGGAAGAGGTGCTTTGACGTCTCCAATATTCGAAACTTTGAAAAATCAAAAAACTAATCATTGGAGGGTGATGTCAAATTTCTGAGGACGGAATCTCCTCCCACTTAAAAATAGTATATCTGACATTGCGTGAAAACACTGCGGATTATTACACAAGGGTTTATTATTCTGTATTATATAGAGCCCTTCAATACTGATCGGTAGAATATAACTATTAAACGTAGCCTATGTTACATTATCAAAATATAACGTCAATGCCCATATAATTGGATTCTGATGTACTATTGTAATTCGATGTACTCTTGTTAAAATCAGGACTAGCCAAGTGTAGGTGTTTAATTTAATTTAATAAATTTGTCCTCGCTAGGCGTCTACGCCTGTGCAGTTATTCGAAATTATCAAAAGTGACGATTTGGTAAATGTTTAAATGAGGATATCCCTCAATATATTTCACCATTGATGTCCATTTCAATAAAGCTTGGAATTATCCCTTCAAACTGTTGAAACCAGTAATTCTTCCCTTCATTATCTATAATCCCCCTTCACTTAGCTTGCACTTGATTGGTTGTATCTCCAGCCCCCTTTCCTTTCTCTCGACCAATGGGATTCAATCTCCCTTCACCTGTGACTATATAAGCTGTGTCATTTCTAATGTGTGTTCAGTTATTGTTTGTTACTGATGATGGCCTAACTGTCGAAATCGATTCAACATTGTAACTCTTTATTTTTCGTGGAAATAGACAACGTTTTTTCACTAACTTCCGTTACGTAAACTATATATGTAAACCAACCGATTTAGGGCCACTTTCACTAACGACTTATGTAGTGGAGATTGGCCGAACTCGATTAAATATAATCTCGATGATCAAACCTTGGCGTCTTTCACCAACCCAAAACTCGTTTAAACCGAGATTGGAATAATCGAGTTTCCTTAACGGAGATTCCGCAAACTGTCCAATGAAAAATTGGACAATTTGAAACGACAGTTAGAAAACCCGCCATGTGTCCGACATATCAAGACAATAAAGCAGTGAATCACAACCACGACCGTTTTTACCCACGCCGTTTTTATCTAGTTACTAGTTACTATCTACTCGCAACTTTTCGTTGACTTCCAACAAAGAAAGTGTGACACATCATTTGACGGAAGCAGGACGGTTGATCACCTTATTTAAATGTACATAAGTTATTTAATGTGGTATAGGTAGGTAGGTAGGTAAATACTGTACAACGGATAGCAATTCAACATCGTATTATAATGTGCTATCATCATCGATTATACTTCATTTCCCTCTCATCCTACATCAATTTCGTATTATAATTCATCGATTTGGTGGTAAAAGCCTTTTTCCAACTCAACTGTTTGAAGGGAACTCCAGGTGAGTGTCAATAAGATCGAGGACTTTCAAAACTGTCGGTTTTGAGAGCCTGAATCTCCGCCCAAATTCGATGTCGTCCAACCCGTCAAAATGTGGAATGCGCCGTCGGATCGTCCTCATCCGAGGAATCGAAAATTAATCCGAGCGATAAATCGCGTGAATTCATCATCAAAAACTTGAATAACAATAAACTTCAACTGTGAATCAAACTGTAGAGGTATCAGCTGTTGGTGCGTGGCCATATTGCTCGATATCATTGTTATCACTAATCTGAGATTGGCAAGTGTAACTGGCCGGGGCTTGGGAGATTAACCTCAAGCCACCTCGTTAGGAGTTTAAACTCGTAAAGTGGTCTGGTGAAAGACGATTAGCTGGAATCTCCGTTATTTGTTAATCTTTTCTAACTTAAACTCGTTTATGTTGTTGGTGAAAGTGGCCCTTAGAGAGGGAGTTAAATTTTGTTCTTTCTAGAAAATAATAGACCAAAACAACTGATTTCACTCCAACCCACAAAATTTGTAGGTTTTACATTTCAAAGTATAAAATAATAGAAAGTGGAACGCTTTTCAGGAAAAAATTTAATTATATAATTTCTATATTGTAAACTTTTGTATGCAATACAATGCCCAGATCTTTTTTTACAACTGCATCACCAAATTGCATATCAAAAAATGATAGATGCTGTACTTCCTGTTTCATCTTATTTTTTCTCAATTTTTAGGGGGAACTTTGAGGATGTAATTTTCAACAAACCAGTAAAATGTCAAATTACAACGCAAGAATGCTATGAAAGATGATATAATGTCCCAATATAGAATACAAAATTTTCAAAAATCTCTAAGGCCCACTTTCACCAAAAAGAGTAGGTAATGACGACACCTGATTAATTGTCCCGGTGTTCAAATTGTTCAACGTTTTGGCGATTTTTACTGGACTGTTTGCCTAAACTGTTTTAGGGAAACTTCGTTGTTCCAAACTCGGTATAAACGAGTTATGGATTGGTGAAAGACACCAAGGTTTGATCCTCGAGATTATTTTTAATGGAGTTAGGCCAATCTCCGTAAAATAAGTTGTTGGCGAAAGAGGGCCTATACCAAAACAATACCTCCATTTTACAACTCTTCACGAGACTGGTGGTACATAAGTCAAACCCCCTCCCTCTTTCTCTTTTTATCCCAAAAGAGTAGTACACTTGAAGAATTTTTTTAAAATGATTAACGATCAACAAGGGATAATTTCAGCAGTGGTTTATACCTGGAGAGTCCATTTTGTGTTGGGGAAGAAATTCTGATTTTTTCGATTTGTTTGTCAAGTTCCTGAAAAAGAAACAAAATCATTTACTTGACATAAGTGACAACATTGCAGTAACATAAGGTAGATGATATTATTTTGGTTTACATCGCCCTTTTAAAGTGGCCCATTCACGATCCCGTGGCAGGAAGTGAGGGGGACCAAAAACTTCCCTCTCTTCTTGCACGGGAGGTGTGTAGGACTTGTGTGGAGGCCTTCCTGCTGCAGGTGTCCTGCAGAGCTCGTCGGATGGGTTTCCCATCGGACCATCCTGCGGTCCGGGGTCCCCCACCCTATCAATCTGCCATTGAAGAATGGAGAGCGCAGAAGGTAAACACAGAACACCGTATACTGGCGGGAAACACTTCGGTTTGAGCTGGGAATGACAGATCATGTATGGAGAACGCATTCTGAGGCAGGAGAGCGAAGAGGGGAATTTCGTTGAACTCCTCACCTCCTGCAGCAGGATCGTGAATGGGCCGCTTAAAGTAAACAACACCGTTTAAAAATAAAAATGTTCAAGCGTTACAACTCCTAATATTGGAAAACATAATAATATGATTTTCTACACCTTTTAAACATAGGAACATACAGCGTGCAGGTGTTCAATTGAACATTTTACTTTACAATTTTAACGACATTTCTGTGAGTATAGAATTCGACAGAAAGATAACGTCAAATTTATAGTGAAAAAATATCTTCCACAACAAGTTTAGATAATCTAGAGGACCTAGAGGAATCGAGTTTATCTTACACCAATTTGACAACGCTCAAATTGAAATCACTTCGATGATTTGTCAGACTTATTTTTTTGATAGGTGAGGTTCCTTGGTGGATATATACCAGTATCTTTTTTGGAACGGTTGGTGATTGGTTCTTTTGTAAAAACATCACCTTTTGGACTTGTTTTCATGTCCAATTTCCTTAAGGTGAACTCCATTTGGAGTCATCATCATGAAAGTTTGTACAGGTTTTCACAATAGTTTTTTGGAATACACAAGACTCAACCATGTTGAAAATTATTGCTCACATAGTTAAGCTGGGAAAATACAGTTGTCAGATAGGTGCAGGGCTGTGGACAAGTAGGAAAAAAGTAGTTTTTCACTCTGAGCTGAATAGTTTTGGTTTAAACATTTCCCTGTTTTTTGAACGTTCATTTTAGTCATTCCACTCTTCAGACAGGGTGCAATGCTGAGTTGCGAATCATGCATCAACCTGGCAGTCCTACCACATCTTGGCTTCAAAATGTCTTCCTTGGTTGGTGTGGATTTCACCAGGAACCCCATAATCCCAGCGGGTTCATAGCTATTCTAACCTCTTGATTAGATATGGCAACCGCTTCAAGCCTCTAGAGTGAAATGCTCGCATTTCTTCGCAGTGAAGAGGGAGTAAGAAAAGGGCGTTTTCGCAGTCCCCCAGTTCATATTCAGTGCAAGATAACCGGTGTTTCTGCTGCCCAAGGAACATGATCCGAACATGAACATTCTGCTCCGCTGGAAGACCAGGTGCAGCTTGTTACGCGCATGCGCTCCTTGAAACTTTGGATAACCCTATATATCCTTCCTCAAACTTCCATAACCTTACACAGAACAGCAGAAGGTCGGACGTCGAAGGGCACACAAACAAGGGTTTGTTTGAAAAGTTCCGCTAACGTGACTCCATTTTCATGGATCTTCACGTATCCATGGTTACTGCCCCGAACATGTCCTTGAGCGTTTCCGCTGCCCTCTGAACTGAACAGCCATGGAGGTGCTCTTGCTCTGCACTTGCTCTGAACTGAACCTGCTCCAGAGAAACAGTGGAAACAAACCTAGTCATCACCATCACTTAGTAGTTGCCAGATGACTTCGAGGAAATAGTTCAAGGTTGTAATGGTAGTTAGGTCGTTATGCTATATCTTTAGTCCACTCCATATGTCTGACAAGACCATGCAAACCAGCAGTCAAACGATCGAACGAACATTTACGAACTGCCACCCATTAATTATAGGTACGTACTATCAACTAAATAATATGAATATACTTTGTTAAGATAATGTACCTTGACAAATTGAAAGAATTCACTCTAAAATACTTAGATGTACCTACTCAGTGTATGTAAGATCTAGGAAAGATTATTACCTATGGAAAGGGATAACAAAATATGTAAACATAAGTAAATCTTCATACCGTAGGTGCGTTTTATAATTCACTTTAAATACAAAATGCAATTCAAGTGCATCACCTTTACTATAACGGCTGTATCACGGCTGATTTGATCCAGAAACCTCAAACTAGAAATTTTAGGAGTAGCAGCTTGCAGCTCTAAGCCCCATAACCTACATAGAATCTATTTGGCAAAGGGAATATGTGCGTCCAACGGAAATTATACCCTAGCAGCAACGTCGTGCAAATTTTGGTAAACATACAAAAATGTGTACCTATAAAATTGGTTCATTTGGTATCGTAAAAGTACCTACCTATCTACCAAAGAATAGGAAGGCACTTTCACGGCAACAACTTTCTAATTCATGAAAAGATGGTATGTGTACTGCCGGTATTTAAAGACAAAGACGTCCTCTTAAAACTAATTCCTTTGCTGAAAGGGGAAAACTGAAAGCTATTACTTACCCCGGATTCCTCCAATTGTTCCCAGGTATCCTCATCTTGGGACATTCTTCAAATCGTTAATTTAACCCTGTTCCTGAAACTACAAAACCATATCGAATATCGGTGATAAGAGAAAAGTAGGGAACGCTGATAACGGACAAGTCTGTTCGGAGTGAAACAAAATCCCTCTTCGAACTGATTTCGTGCATTTAAATTTTTTTTTATTTATATCTTACCATCCGAAACTGGAAATCCCTGACTGATTTGTAAAACATTCTAATCCGGAACATGTGCGTAGCATTTTATAGGAAGTGAGGGCAAAAATCAAATTGTAGAATGTATCTTGTGGTACAAGCCGCTTTTCTCTTTCCAAAACTCGTTTACAAATTAATATAATGTGATGTTTCCAACACTGAATGTCTCTAGGCATTCTTTATTTGCAAGTTTGATTGGAAATGCAGAGCCAGTACCGTTTACAAATAGGAATTTCAATTTCCGACTCTGTGCTGGGATGTAGGTAATTTTTATTTTTACCATTTACCTCCATGGTCCGCAAACCGATATCTTGGTGAGCAATGTCAGCATGGATCAGCAATGTTGATGTACTGGAGCAAAGAGCTTATAATAGGATTGAGGGGGCAGAAGCCACTTGAGACAGCCCAGTCGGGGAGTAAAACCAGGTAGCCAATAAAATAACGATAGCAGTATCGATATTTTGGATCGATAACTACTATCGATGGCTTTGGAGCATCGATGTACGTTACTGAAATTTCAATTCGAATTCGTTGTTAAAACCTAATTTTCCCCGAACCGCTAAATTCATGAATATTCAATTATTTTATCTATTTCCCATGTGATTATTTAGGTCTTCTGTTGTTTCTTCTCTCAACAACACATTATAGGTGTACATATTAGCCGTATTTGTTTCTTGCATTCTACTTGTTTTTAATTTTCTAGCTTCAAACTTCACTGTTTTGATTATAATCAAACTGGGCAAACTGGGTTAAAATAACTATTTTCCTGTAGAAAATCCTGTCATCTATACTATTTATAAGAATGAAACTCCGTCTGTCTGTCTGTCGTGTCTATGCACGGCCAAACGGCTGAGTGGGGGGAGTATACGAGTGGTGGGACTTCTTGGGATTTTCCGATAGGGGGAACGAGCGAATTTAAAATTGTCTAATCCCAGCCGAACCATGGGCCGTAGGGCGGGAGGGGGGTCGAAGTAAGAATTAATGTGCGCTTTTTGGACTTCCCCGCTTCCTCTACCCCTCTAAACGGCCGTTGAAAATTCCGGAAAAATACCGGTTTCATAGGTTTTTGAACGAGGAAGACGACGGCGCGATCGGATCGCGAAAAAAGTATCGGGAAATGCGTCAAAAAAATGCGAGAGTACGGACCCGTTTTCTCGAAAAGTCTGACGAAAAACTACGTTTTTTCCCATTAAAATATACCCCGTAAAGGTACGTTTTTCGGAACAGTTTTCGTGGGTGAAATAAAGGTTTGGGTGCGCGGATTCTGAATCCGAAATCGGATATCGAAAAAAGTGACGGGAAGTAGGTCAAATTGCGAGCTGAAGCGAGCCGAAGCGTTCAAATGACATTTTTAATCCAGCCCGCCGCCGTTTCACAATGTTGCTTACCAGAAGGGACTCGATGACTCAGAGGGGGTTTCCCATTTGCACTTCTACGCAATACCTTGCGAGCGAAGCGAGAGCCATTTCAACAGAATAAATTCGGATTTTTTCCTACAAATATACAGCAATACCTTGCGAGCGAAGCGAGCAACATCCCCGAATAAACTTTTTGTGGTTCCACGTAGTTTTATAAGATTCAATTTGTTTGTAAGAATTTCCAACAGAAACAAACGTCTGCCAAGTTGGGTGGGCAGTATAACTTCCTCAAGCGAGCAGCATCCCTTACAGAAGTTAAACCTACCCTTAGGGATCTACCGTTTGCGAGCGAAGCGAGCAACATTCCCTACATGTTTCAATTGTAATACATCGCATGTATACAGCCACACTTTGCGAGCAAAGCGAGCAACATACCTTACATACCACACTTTGCGAGCGAAGCGAGCAACAGCCCCTATATGCCATTCTTTGCGAGCGAAGCGAGCAATTTAACGAGGGGTCCGGGGGGCTCGCCCCCCGGCTGGACGTGGAGGCGAGCGTAGTGAGCCGGAGCGGCTAGTAAGGTTATAATGCTGTGGCATCCTCTAACAAAGCATAGCTTCACCATCCTAGGCTCGATATCAACACAATCAAAATAATTCAGTACACCACTACTTAAGTTTGAATTTACGATTACAAAGCTGGAGGGTAAGGCCACTACAAGCAAATTTTGAAATGAGGTTTTATAACAGGGGTTACCCCCCACCACACGATTTAGGCTCCGCCCCTTCGAGAAAACTGGCTTCAGGAGCTCCCACAGTTTAACAGACACATGCCCTCTTTAGCTCTTTGTACTGAAGGCATTTAAGTGAGGTACTGTTCATACGTGCTGCTACCATCGCCATTCAGTAACAAAAGAGGTAACCGTTTTGTGGCAACACTTGGATGGTTCCCTGTTAGAGTTGACCTGCAGGCTACATTTTTTTTTTTTTTTGGTTTCTTATGAAACCTGAATTAAGTACCTAGTTACATTCCATAGATTCCCTAACAGAAATTCCTTACTAATATATTCTGGTTATAAATGTAAACCAATGGTGAAGTTCAACATTCTTGGGTTTCAAACTTATTACTAACAAACAGAAACACGTTTTTCATTACCTGAGCAAATGCAAAATGTAGTGAAGGTACATAAGTACAGAAGTGTCAATAAGTAGGTACATATAATTGTAAAGAGTAGGGTACCTACTTTGGATCAGTGTTGAAATTTTCATTTTAAATAGACATTAAGTTAATTTGTTAAACTATACACTTATATAAATATGGTGTATTTGTAAAGCTTTAAAAATTAGGATGAGTTTCAGGAATGTCTCAAATTAAAAATTTTTAATTTTTTTTTTAAATTAAAGACATTGCTACTGTTTCTTTTTGAAGAAAATTCGCTCGGTAGGTAGATGGTGTTTTGAACTAGAATACCGCGGAAATTGAAAAAATTTCTATTATTTATAAGAATGAAACTCCGTCGGTCTGTCTGTCGTGTCTATGCACGGCCAAACGGCTGAGTGGGGGGAGGCTACGAGTGAGGGGATCTTCTTAGGATTTTCCAAAAGGGGGCATAAGCGAATTTAAAATTTTCTAATCCCACCCGAACCATGGGCCGTAGGGCGGGAGGGGGGTTGAAGTAACGGTTAATGTGCGCTTTTTCCACTTCCCCGCTTCCTCTACCCTTCTAAACGGCCGTCGAAAATCGTGGAAAAATACCGGTTTCGTAGGTTTTTGAACGAGGAAGACGACGGCGCAATCTGATCGCGAAAAAAGTATCGGAAAATGCGTAAAAAAAAATGCAAGAGTACGGACCCGTTTTCTTAAAAATTCCAACGAAAAACTTAATTTTTTCCAATTAAAATATAATATACCCCGTAAAGGTACGTTTTTCAGGACAGTTTTCATGGGCAAAATACAAATTTGGGTTCGTGGAATCTGAATCCGAAATCGGATATCGAAAAAAGTGACGGGAAGTTGGTCAAAATGCGAGGGGAAGCTAGGCGAAGCGATTAAAATGACAAGTTAATCAAGCCCGCCACCGTTTCACAATGTTGCGAGCAGGCCTACACACGCGCGCGTTGGAGGATGGAACTTTTCCGTTTGACATTTAAACAGAATAAATACGGGTTTTTTCCTACACATTCAGCAATACCTTGCGAGCAAAGCTAGCAACATCCCCAAATAAACTTTTTTGTGGTTCCACATAGTTTTATAAGATTTATTTTGTTTGTAAGAATTTCCAACAGAAAAAATCGTCTGCCAAGTTGGGTGGGGACGTATAACTATCAGAAGCGAGCAACATCCCCATACACACGTTAAAACTATCCTTAGGGATCTACCGTTTGTGAGCAAAGTGAGCAACATTTCCTACATGCCACACTTTGTGAGTGAAGCAAGTAAAATCCCCTTTTTGCCCCACTTTGCGAGCGAAGCGAGCCGGAGCGGCTAGTAATTTATGGTTTTAAGTCAAGTAGGTAGGTACCTACTTACAGGATGAATGAATGGAAGTACGACAAAGCCTCAACAGAAGAAATTTGATTTTTAAATTCTCTATATCCAAAAAAACTACCTATCACACAAGTTCTGCCACTAGCCATCTATATTACTTATCCCATTTATTTTAGGGTTTTATGTAGATAGCCTAGTACAAACTAAATCACTCGCCGCGAAGTTGTGAAAAGCTATTTCAAATGGAAGTTAGTGAAAGAACGTTGTCTATTTCCACAAAAATAAATAGTTACAATTTAAATCGATTTTGTGGCTAGGCCATCGAAATTTATTTCACATTGCAACTCTTCATTTTTTCATGGAAATAGACAACATTTTGGTTAATTATTTTCATTAATGAACCCTTAATTATTGGCAGGAATAAAATGTACATATGTACCTATATATTATATAAGTGTCTACATATGTATATTATATAAGTGTCTACCTATGTATACGAATATACCGAAACGTTGGCCTATAAATATCGCGGTTCATTTTCTGATTGATCCTCAAGAACCCAACAAATCTTATTTTGAACAAAGCAGTCGAGAAACCAAACCTTATCAACGTGAATGACTGTATATCTTAACGCCTGAAAGTCGCTTGAAGTTTCGAACACACGTGACCATGAAGTTGCTGGAGTTCTCTTCTTGTTACCATAATCCATGCTATAATCCATCTATAATCCATGCTGCCATTACCTCTGCTCTTTGTCGTAGTAGTTCATTGTTGTTGATAACATGGCTGACAGGAAAAAGGCAAAACGGAGAAAAGAGGTAAAAATATTGACAATTTTACACCCGATTCGTAATAAGTAGTTTTACTTCATGCGTTATTATAGATTTAAAGATTGTCAATCAAATCGGTGGTCTGCTGAAATCCCATCGTGAAATCTCTTTGATGACCACCTTGTCACGACTTATTTTCTTTTACCACACGGGGAAAGGTATTTGATTTGAATTGGTGTGCAATATTGATCAATTTGGCTTCTTTTTTCAAGGGACACGCTTATGATTTCAGGGTCTATAACCAAAACTGCCTTGTACTTATGTTAGGGTTTCATGATGTCAGTTCGTCTCCTTTGAGCGTGACGTTCAGATACATGCCACGTTAGCTGGATTTGACGGCCCCATGCACCGTTATGTGTCAGGTTCCCGTATTTCGATCTCATTCCCAATATTTTCGCTTACCTCTCGCCTCATTTCCCTAAGGCTTTCTCAATGTTCTATAAAGCATAGACAGACGATTATCAGTATCACTATGGTTATTATGTATTTGGCCATATGCGATATTGCTACTTTCAATTTGTTGAAAAAATCTTGATGAAGTGGAGAAGGGAAGACTTGGAAGAAAATAATTGATGTGTTGTTAGGTATCTACCTGCTGCCACCAATGACTGTGAAAAATTCACTTCTTCTAGGTTTATTTGGTATTTTTTGTATGGAAATCGATTTCATCCTAAAGATAGTCACACGAGCGTGAATGTCAGGGACTAGGATAGGTATTTTAGCTGATGCATAAGGAGGAAGATCAGATTCCCACCACGTCGTGTCCCATCTGTATAGTTCAATTCCAGTTTTTCGATTCGGTCAGTTGTAGTTTGGAACAAAATTCTATTATTGTGAATGTCTTGTCACAAGTGCGGATGTGATTTTTGACGGAAATATCCCCTGGGACGCCAAAACACGGCACATTTTCGCCATTCGAACACTCGTTTAATGCACACCTAATGGTCTTTCATGATGATGATATTTGCAAAAAGGCAGGGTGGCCCCCAACTGGAAAAGTCAGCGAAAACCTGGAAATGTCGGAATTCTTTGCTTCGGGAAAAATCAGGGAATTTTTCAAAAACCACCAAATTTCAGGGAATTTTTTAATGAAAACTTTGTGTAATAATTTGCTGCATTTTTAGGTATTTTTGAACTCCTAAGAAATCCTACTTCAACGGCATACTTTATCACACTTATTATTTCATAGGCATAACAAATGATATCAAGAGTGATGTTTAAGCTTTTCAAAGAGTATCACCACTGCACGCTGATTCATTGCATATCAACTAGTAGTGAACCGTATGTGAAAAACATCAACAGAGTATTGAACTTGGGAGCGAACCCAGTAGATTAGAGGTCTGATCCAGTGTGAGACACAACAACTTGTTGGCGTGGGTATGATGGTTTGCCTTTCTTACTGTTGAAATTGGTGTGGTTAACTTTTTTGGAGTTTTTATAGATTTTTTAGCACATTTTAATGAAATTCAAGTACATTTCATTTTTAACAAAATTTTGCACATAACTTTTTTAATGTTCTATTTTATAGTTAATAAACTTTATTTGAGCAATATTCTGCCAAAAAAAAAAAAAAAAAAATAAATAAATAAATAAAAATAATAAATAAATAAAATAAAATAAATAGGTAAATAAATTTAACGATTTTTAGCCGTTTTTTGCTCATTTTAGTGATTTTTTCAGTACTTTTTTTGAAATTTCACCTATTTAATTTGCTCAAAAAATGCTGGCCAACAAACTCGTCCTTTTTTTGGAAAGCTTGATTTTTTGGCGCAAAAACGGAGTTTTTATCTCAATCCTAAGGAGAGTTATCGAAGGACATATATATGAAAAATATACATGAAAAAGCGTTAAACTCTTGGATTCGTTTCAGAATGCCTCAAAACGGATTTAAATGAAGACATATTTCAAAAATTTTGGTTTTAAAATTTTCAGAGCCATTGCAATAGCTTCATTTTTTACGACAATTCGTTAATTGACTTCGAAATGTTTATTTTTTGTCAGGGAAATCTGAGGTTCGGTCAGGGAAATTTAAAATTTCTATTTGGGGGCCACCCTGAAAGGAAAAAGGATGTGTGTTATTACTAGGGCTCGGATCAACATGCAAAAATTTGAGGCCAAACATGCACTGAAAATGCCAAAACATGCAAAAACATGTATTTTTAAAATAATTCAAAGAAGACTTGCTTTTTTGCCATGAATGCTTGTGAAACCCCTTTTTAACGAATATGTACGTAAAATGTTAAGAGTATTTGAACGAAAAAAACCTTGAAAAAGTAGTTGATGAAATTTATTGATAAATAAATGAATTTAAAAAATTGAAATTTTTTATATTATGCGTATATAAATATACAAAAATCAATAACGTGCTGAAAGATTTAAAAAAAATGTTTGCATTATATTTACAGGTACATTATTCTTCTGGCTCACTCCGATCAACTTGCTGATTGAAAGTACAATTTACAACTAATACCTTCTCTAGGTTGCCAACCTTGAAACTACGCCTGTTCTCACTTAAAAATGACTTTAGTGTAGAAAATGACCTTTCCATATCACAGGAGACAAAGGGTAGAAATCGTTAATTTGCAACCTCTTCAGCCGAAACATTCTCCGTCAATTCCATTCCAAACAGCCTGGTTTTGCATTTGAATCTCGAGTGAGACCACTCACCCCATTTCGGTTCGAAAATTTTTATAGAAAAAAAACTACCATTAGTTTTAACTGCCATTAGTTTTAGTTAGTAATTTTAAAAAAAAGTTTGGTTTGTACCTAAAAATTTGCTAAAAAAATCCATTTTTTGTCAATTTTTTTTAAATTGCTGGGAAAAACATGAAACATGCGCAAAACATGCACAAATCTGGAAAAAAACCCAAAACATGCACAATAAATTTCGTTTTTTTGGGTTGCAAATGGTCTGAAAACACTCAAAACGAACTTCTATGAAGGTTTGGGGCTTCAGAAAAAAACATGCAAAATCCGAGCCTTAGTTCTTACATTCGAGTTTTAAATTTGAAGATCTTTGAAGCTTTTCCCGGCAGGGGATGTGAAGAATTGTCGGGTCTGGGGAAATATTAATGAGAAATAAGGGGTAATTCTCCGTTATGATAACGATTTGAGTTTTTCACTGCACTTGTACAAACAAAAGGTAGAGAGAGAGAGAGAGAGAGAGAACTTGAAACGTATTGAAGGTTGAACGAAGAAGGGTCCGGTGGGCAGCGAACATTAACCATAACTGTCTGGTGGACCGCAAAAGCAACTCACCTGAAGAGACAGGGAGGAGACAATGTAAACATCAGGTAACAAGTCCTACTTTGACCAATACAGGGCACTATTAATATGGAAGAAGATCAGTCGGGATGTCTCTGTTGTCCATATGTTGAGTTCTGTCGCTCCCTTGAAATTATCTTCTAGTCCATCTTCCCGGTCCGATAGCTCCCTTGTAGGCTTTTCTCAATTTGTGGTGGGCCTCTGTTTTTATCACTTTGTGGCAGTAAAGCTGGATTCACATGGAGTGGAACGAGTGCGGAAAGCGGCAGGATGGAACGCCGTCTGATTGGCTGTTGGGAACAACAGTTGGGGAGGGCGGCCACCATGTTTTCGGAAGGGGTGGACAGCGGTCGGTGGTAGAAATTTTCATACCGTTTCCACATTTCGTCCTGCTCTGTGCAAGCACAGTGGACAGGAACGTTGATAACCGCAATTAGAGGTTTCAGATCTTAGAGACTTTCAGTAGGAAAGTTATGATTCTGTCCACCACAGAGACCCCTTCATGTGAGCACTCTGTACCAGTCTGCCATGTTAGAACACGTGTAGGAAGCTAATTGGCAGAGTTCAGCAGGCCCGTGAGAATGATCGTCAGCTTAAGTTGGTGGATAGGTGAAAAATCCCCCTCCTTCTGACCTCAGGTAGCATCGATTGCCATAAGTCTGTAATGAACATGACAGTTTCTTCCTCCCTGTTGCAATGGTAATGTGCCACGTGTATAGCAGCCAACTCCAAGGCCACAATTTCAGATGTAAAAATGGATGAAAAAGATTGTAGTTTACTCCCAGTTCCCTTGCCAAAGTTCACTCATAAGGGATTTGTCCTTTTTTTGACACCTTCAACAGCTTCATTTGATTTCCAATGACGATAATAATGAATATTGGAGTGCGTGAGATTAAGGAAAAGGTACATATTCAACTTAACTCACCTGTGACATAAAGGTTATCGTGTAGATTTGATAAGTCTGTCGCAGAATTGATTTAGTCAGATGATCATTTAGCCGCGGTTATGACATTCTTTGCTTCATCCACTACCCAATCTCCCTGTAAATAAGCTGCAGGAAGGAGCATGTGTCCAAGATTTTCTTCAAAAACTTACACCAGATTGGGTGACAGAGCCAACAGTGCCCCACCAGGAAGATGGAGGGGATGAAATACTTACTTCCCCGTTTCTGTTACGCGAGCTTCAGGCTGTACTGCAAAAGAATACAAATTCATTGCCGGGTATGGACGAGATAACCTACCAGATTATACACAAGCTGCCTGAAAATTACCAAAGAATGCTTCTCCTCCTCTTCAACGAATTCTGGAGAACGGGAAAATTCCCTAATGACTGGTCCTACTACATAGTTATCCCTATACTAAAACCAGGGAAACCTAACAATGATGCCAACTCATATCGTCCCATCTCTCTTGCCTCCTGTTTTATGAAGGTATTTGAACGAATAGTTAAATACCGTCTACAATGGTGGATTGAAAACAAAGGATTACTTCCCACTAGCCAATTCGGATTTAGACGCAATCGTTCCACAAACGATGCCATAAACACCCTAATCACTGACTTGCAGAATGGTTTCACCTACAACAAATCTACCACCGCAATTTTCTTGGACATAGCCTCAGCGTACGATGACGTGGATTGGCCCATATTATGTACTAAACTAGCAACACTCGGGATTCCAAATATGGTAGTAAGAAATATCAGGAATCTTCTTTCCACCTGCAACATTTTCATTCGAACCAACGGGAAACTACATGGCCCAAGATGCACATCAAAAGGTCTCGCACAAGGGGCCATTTTAAGCACAATTCTCTCTGCTCTGTATGTGGTAGGACTCGATGATGTCCTCCCTGAGGAGGTGTCCGTAATACAGTACGCTGATGACATTAGTATATATAATACTGATTTGGACTTAGAAATATGTAAGTCCCGACTTAACGTAGCGGTGATGAAAACTGTGGAATTCTTCACTAAACTGGGACTCAATATATCTCCCACTAAGTCGGTGGTGTGCCCTTTCACCAGGAGACGAAATGTACAATTCGGTGATACTATCACTTTAGGCACAATAACCTTTCCATGCGTTAGAAAGGTGAAGTTTCTGGGCCTCCATATGACGAGTAAGCTCTCCTGGGACTATCATGTTCGAATGATAATTAAAAAAACGGATCAGTACTCAAACATCTTAAGATCTTTTACGAGCACACCCTGGGGAGCAGATCCAACCATAGCTTTGAGATTTTTCCGATCAACGATTCGTAGTGTCATAGACCATGGGTCAATCTTCTATGGAGCAGCCTGTGAATCAGTCCTCAAACTTCTAGACCGAGTACAATACAAAAGTCTCAGAATATCAATAGGTGCCTATGCCGATTAATGCACTACTGGCAGAGACGGGCGAACTCCCACTGAGACAACGCAGAGGTATCCTAAGTGACCGGTACTTGGTGTCACTATACAGTCGAGATGAAAACCCTTTTCAGAAATCAGAAAACTCGCAATTAATATGTTGACTCAGCCATACTGGAAAAAGAAGGTCGAACCACCACTATGCAGAAGTTTCCTCAACATACATGCCGAGACATCGTGGATCGCTTCAATAGCCCGACCAGAGATATACTCCCTTCCCTACAATACCCTTCTATACCCACCTCATGTGACCATTGGTAATGATTCAGAGTGGCCACAACCCAAGCATCATTGCCACATTACGGGAGAAATGGCAGAATGGCCACTTCATATACACTGACGGCTCAAGAATAAACGACCGGGTTGGATGTGCTTTTTATGACTCGACAACAAATATTCTGAAAACCTTTAGACTCTGGGTCATGCATCAATATTTTCTGCCGAGCAGGTTGCCATCCTGCTGAGCATACTATATGCAAACACATTAACAGACGATAAGCAAGAAGTGATTATAATCTCAGACTCCCAAAGCACTCTGATGAAAATTAAAAATATTAACCCTACGTCCAGCCTAAACAGTATTGAAGGACACATCCTACGACAATTAGGGGAATTAAAAGCGAAAGGAAAGCGAGTGTATTTTGTCTGGCTCAAATCCAATTCAGGCACACCAGGAAATGAAATTGCTGATGCGGCTGCTAAACGAGCTACAAACCAACCACTGGAAGCACCTCAACACATCTTCCCGCACACAGATTTGTACTGGAACATACGAGAAAGATATATATGAAGGAATGGCAAACTTTTTACTGCACGTACCCGAAAGGACGGAACTATGTTGGCATGTTCCCTAAAGTTTTCCAGTATCGGCGAGGAAAAAAAAAAAAAAATAAAATAAATAAAAAATACTTCAAAACTATTTCTTGGCTGAGGACTGGCCACGGTATCACCAACAAATACATATGATCGGCAAAGTACAGTCCCCGGGATGCAGAGCATGCCCGGAAGAAATAGAAACTCTAGAGCACGTCATTTTCAACTGCCCCCACTACGAAACTCAGCGACAAGAATTGTTCCAAGCCATATCACGAGAAGCAGAGCAACCATTCAACATGTGCCACGTTTTGAGTTTGAACAACCAGAACATATACGATTCGTTATATGACTTTTTTGTGACAGTTAATTTTAGTATTTGAAGCAAATTAATGTACATATTCTGTTAATACTTACTGTAATCGAATAATATTGTAAAATTATGGTTGAATGGCTATTTGCCTATACCAATAAATTTAAAAAAAAAAAAACGCTGCAAATTATTTCACAAAGGTTTATTATTTTTTCAATTGAGTTTGATCGTAAGTAGTTTTAGTTGGCTTGCGTACGTCATAAGGCCCGTCCAGACTCCTCGGCGTGTCCTATTTCGAGTTGCCACAACCTATACTTCTATAATTATATACGCATGTTTATATTTCTCGATTTGAGCTCCTATCTATTCAAATAGTTATTGCCTTAATAATATCATTATCTAAGTACGTACGAAAAGTCGAGAGGATATGTTATTAAATATACGTAGGAAAAGCATTGGTATTAACACACAAATATGACCTAGAAAAAACATATATTCATGCCTCGAAGGAACGTTGTACCCACCTCATGGTGCCGCGGCGCCTCCTCTCACTCCACCCCCCGCTCACCCCCCTCACCACCCACCGTGACCCCCTGCCAAGCGTGCCAGGCGTGCGTCTAACACGTCTAACACTCAAAGCCACTTTTTCGCCCGTTTTTGGCCCATAGCATCTATGCGAGTAAAGCGATCGGGATGGTTAAACGTTAGGACCAACTAGACCCCAAATGGAGTCTATGTGCGAAAGAACGGGGTTTTTAAGTAAATTCTTAGGCCTTTTATGGCCCGGACGGCGGACGGACATTTCAAATTTGGATTCTACGCACCTTGAAACGTAAAGTGACAAAGTTTGAGGGGGGGTTATAAAAATTTTTTGCTTTAAAGAAATTTTTTGCTTAAAAGTTTTTTTTTTTTTTTTTTTTACATAGGCTTATTATTGGAAATAATAAACCAAAAAAGGTTATCGTGCAAGTTGGCAAAGGCTCGTTTTCGATTTTTTTTCTCCAGATTTTTCCAGTGTTTTCAATTTTGACAAATCTTGGTATAGGTAAGATCTGGAATTGAATTCCTCAAGCCAATTTTTCCCATCTTTGGTTTTTAGTGCGAACCGAATGGGCGTCGATTTTTTAGATTCGAGAATATCAAAAATCAAAATGTATGAGGTATAGGAGGTGCTCTTTCCCCGCGTGGGAGAACGGCGGTTCTGTATGCTTCTTCTTTGATTTCATCAATGAATATCAAATTAATATTAGCATTACATTAAATTTTAAAGTTTATCAATTCAGACAATGTGTGTCTCTCACCATAAAAATGGCATTTTTCTCATTTAAAGCACAAAATTGACCCTAGTAACATCACCAAACATAATTGGTCAAGACCAAAATGTTCAAGTTTCAGACTATGTGTCTCTCCACATAAAAATTGCAAATTTCTCAATTTAAGCACAAAAATGACCCTAGTAACATCACCAAACACAACTGGTCATGACCAAGATGTTCAAGGAGGCATCCCAACTTTTACTTAAACATTATACAGATCATCAATCAAATAATTCGCTCTGAAGAGGCCATATATTTGGCGAAAGCGCTCAGCATACCTCATTAAACCACATTATCAGAGAAGCCTGTAAATTCTCTACCCTCAACCAACCCAACCTACTAAAATTCGATTATATAATTTTTGGAGCCATTGCAAAAGCTTCTTTTTCTTCGAATTTTTGTTGATGAAGGAAACCTATGAGTTTCCGGGCAGTATCGCAATGTCAGGAAGAATTGGGGGAGGTTCATACGTGGAAAAGAGTGGACTGTGTTACAGCTCATGCACGACCGTTATTTCTTACAGGGAACTTGAGTGCTAATCAGGTCCGTGCAAGATAGCGCTTTTGCGACATATTATTTTATTTATTGCTTGTGAAGTTTGGCAAAAACCGCCCCATACCCCCTCCACCTGCCCAGTGTGACGTCGCCACCGCACGAAACTTTGAAAAATCTTAGGAAGAAAAATTACTGCTTATCATAGGAGAGTGCGGTTGATGCCGACCTTATAAGAGAGTTTTAGTGGCAAATAGGAAAAAACGTATCGTCTAGAACGTTTCCCCTAATTTTTTGGAGGATGCGTTTTAGCTGTAACTCCAACGCGTCAGCATTACGTCTAACGCCTCCCTCCTCTACCTAGAAGTAACGTCCACAAGTAACTTTACATCATTCTTCATTTTTCTGATGTTGCCCAAAAATTATGCGAGATCAGATTGGTTCTGACGAACTGATTGTACAGTTGAAAAAAAAAAATAATAATGAGGGGCTCATAACCTTGACTTGAATCTTCCGAAAAACGAAAATTTTTTGAGGGAAAGAAATTGTTTTCGTTAGCTACTTATTTAATTACTTTTCCATCCTTTATCAAAACACTTGAAACCACTGATTCTCGGGCCACTCAGTCCCCAAAGTGTCTTGGTCGAAAAAATGGTGAGGCTGAAAGTCGTTTACATTTTTGTAACTTTTTGATGGTTAACCATAGGACTTTTTACGTCCTTCAATAAACACACGCACACACACGTCTCCAATAAATTAAAACTCCGTCGTATTAAAAAAATTTAAGTAGGGAAAACACAAAAAAATATACAAAGAAAATAGTTAACCTCTCAACTCGAAAAAAAAGTCGGGATCGAGGGACCATTCGAGTCTACAAGGAGCTTAGAGCCTAGTGAAAACGAAAAGAAAAGAACACTCAATAGCTCTTATAGAACTGTTTTGTCGGCTGCCAGAGCGTAACAGCTGAATGTATTGCAGGCCTCAGATGAAGGACGCATCGAGATAGGCTGCAGTACCTTGGGGCGCTACGTTTCTGTCCAAGAATACGGTTGCGTCGTCGGTTTTGTGCTATTTGGATTCATTACAGGGACACCATTATATCTCGCTTTTATACCTATGAACTTGATTTTGGTGAGAATAATGAATAGATCATGACCTTACTGGATGTAACCCCCTCCATTATGACATGACATGGAAGGGCTACGATAAACCCCCTCCCTCCCCCTCCCACTCAAATCCACAATAAAGTAAGAAATGCCACCCTCCGTATCCAACTAATCTGAATTTTTACCAAGGGATTGTGAATTGATTAGAACGTTCAAACTTTAGGCTTTAGTCGAATAAAACCAAGACATAGTAAGTAAACTATACCATGTGAAATTGTAAAATATGTTACTAGAGTTTCACTTGTAAATAGAAGCCATAACAGCATGGTTATAATGAAATATCACGACAGATTGACTGCTTACTGTTATTAATGACTACTTGATTTATCCAGGCCACTGATTCGCTTAACTAGTCAAAACTAGAGTAAGTTTGCCTACTACTACTCTTGGAGAGATTTTACACAGATCAGGTAGGTATTTCCTTGGATCATTGGTCTGGATGCTCGCTACACTCGCATCTCAAAAACACATAACATCAAGTAGTCAATCCCTTGGTAAAAACGCTGCAAATTATTTCACAAAGGTTTATTATTTTTTCAATTGAGTATGATCGTAGTTTTAGTTGGCTTGCGTACGTCATAAGGCCCGTCCGGACTCCTCGGCGTGTCCTATTTCGAGTTGCCACAACCTATAATTCTATAATTATGTACGCATGTTTATATGTCTCGATTTGAGCTCCTATCTATTCAAATAATTAGTGCCTTAATAATATCATTATCTACTCGTAAGTACGTACGAAAAGTCGAGAGGATATGTTATTAAATATGCGTAGGAAAAGCATTGGTATTAACACACAAATATGACCTAGAAAAAAACATATATATTCATGCCTCGAAGGAACGCTGTACCCACCTCATGGTGCCGCGGCGCCTCCTCTCACTCCACCTCCCGCTCACCCCCCTCACCACCCACCGTGACCCCCTGCCAAGCGTGCCAGGCGTGCGTCTAACACGTCTAAAACTCACAGCCTCAAAAAGACACTTTTTCGCCCTGTTTTTGGCCCATAGCATCTATGCGAGTAAAGTGATCGGGATGATTAAACGTTAGGACCAACTAGACCCCAAATGGAGTCTATGTGCGAAAGAACGGGTTTTTTAAGTAAATTCTTAGGCCTTTTATGGCCCGGACGGCGAACGGCGGACGGCGGACGGACATTTTAAATTTGGATTCTACGCACCTTGAAACGTAAAGTGACAAAGTTTGAGGGGGGGGGGGTTATGAAAATTTTTTGCTACACGATTACATAGGCGTATTATTGGAAATAATAAACCAAAATTCAGATTAGTTGGACAAGGCGAGCACAGCCTGGTGGGACGACAACGGAAAAGGTCCTTAGTTAAAGGCCCCTCCAGAGTTTGCTGACACATAACCGACTAGATCCATTATTTCTTTGATGCTTGGGTTATCCCACACCCCTCTGGATGAATTCTATAAGGCTGTCACTCTATTGGCCAATCCTTGCCTATGTATGACCCCGCTTCAGTGGGATTCCCTTCAAAATGTAAAATGAATATGTAGTTAACGCTCATTCGGAGCAGTTGGCAGGTATCTAATGATGTTTTTTCTTTTCTTTTTTTCCCCTCTAAAATGGCTAATTAGACTACATATTGTGGCTTACTGCCCCAGTTACGGCCTCCTCGACTCACTATTTACTCGCTAAACTCCTTAATTTAATGTCGTCCAAGCTTTTGCAGAAATTGTGTAGGCAAACGTGTAGCCGGCTACACTACTAGGCCACCTCCTATCCTAGCTCGCACTGTGTAATGAGCCTATTGTATACTCAAGAGACTGCACCCAATAAAATAGAAATTCGATAGCTGCTGTGCCGTTTAATACGGTGAAAAAGATCAGGGAATTGTAATATACCTACCCAGCTGTATTATAAAGCAAGAGTTTAGCGAAACTAAAGAGTTGTACTATAAAACGATATGTACGCAATTAGCGACTTGCAATTTAGGGAAGATAATAATAATGAGAAGAAATCAATTTAGGCTGAAAGTTGAGTAATTTTTGGGAAAGTCCTCACCATCGAAAATGAAAAAGGTTGGGTTCTTGCAAAAATGCAAAAAAACGTTTTCTTCCAAAATTAAAATTTCCTCTTGCTTTTTGCGTTGCATAGCTTGCTGATCAATTTTTGATTCGTAACTAATTTTGATAAAAATTTTAGGAATTGTGCGGGTTAGCTCCCAGACGGTCCCTTATAAATTTCCTTCGTCCTAGTATCAATGATAGCTCGCGTGCATGTGCAAAAGTGAATATTCTATAACGTTGATTTCTTGTGATCTATCTTTCCAATTTCGTTCAAGCTCAGTGGGAAGTTGAGTTTGAGTTTCAGGAAGTTGCCATATGAATTTTGCCGTGATTGGTTGAGTAATAACTATTGCGTACTCACAAAACTTGAAATTCGTTGACACGTGTGTCACTCGGAAACTTATGGGCTTTTTTGTGTGGAACTTCCAGGATTTTTATGGAACTCCGTGATAAACCTTGTAATTCCATCGCAATCGGATGAATAGTTGTTTTTGCGGATGCGCAAACGTAAATATCCTGAAGCATTGCATTTTTTAAACGAACTAATTGGACAAATCCGCAAAAAATAAGTTCCAATAATAAGCCTATGTGATCGTGTAGCAAAAAATTTTTATAACCCCCCCTCAAACTTTGTCACTTTACGTTTCAAGGTGCGTAGAATCCAAATTTGGAATGTCCGTCCGCCGTTCGCCGTCTGCCATAAAAGGCCTAAAGCCGCGTTTACACTAGCGAAACTTCCTCGCGAAACAGTTGCGCGAGGACGTTGCGCGAGGCAGACTCGCCCGTGTAGACGCCTCTCCACTCGCGAAACGTTTCGGGGTGAGGACGCTCGCAGTGAGCCGGAGGGCAGTCGGTTTTCGTCCGCGCATCAAAGTGTTTCGCGCGAAACAAACTCGCTGGTGTAAACGCGGCTTTATTGTTTCGCGAGTAAAATGAACCAGGAGGATAGCTAGAAGCTCATCGAGAACTGAGGCTTGTCGAAGGCGGCTCACCCTACTCGCGCAACATCTCGCTCTGAGTTGCGCTCTGTTTTGGGAGGTGCGAAACTTCTCTCGCAGCGAGGAAGTTTCGCGAGGATGTTTAGCGCAACTGTTTCGCGAGGAAGTTTCGCTAGTGTAAACGCAGCTTAAGAATTGACTTAAAAAACCCGTTCTTTCGCACATAGACTCCATTTGGGGTCTAGTTGGTCCTAACGTTTAACCATCCCGATCGCTTTACTCGCATAGATGATATGGGCCAAAAACGGGCGAAAAAGTATCTTTTTAGACGCGCGCACGCCTGGCACGCTGGGCAGGGGGTTACGGTGGGTGGTGAGGGGTGGTGAGCGGGGGGTGGAGTGAGAGGAGGCGCCGGCGACGCGGCACCTTGTGGCGGGTACGGCGTTCCTTCGAGGCATGAATATATGTTTTTTTCAAAGTCATATTTGTGTGTTAATTCCAAAGCTTTTGCTACGCATATTTAATAACATATCCTCTCGACTTTTCGTACGTACTTAGATAATGATATTATTAAGGCAATAACTATTTGAATAGATAGAAGCTCAAATCGAGAAATATAAACATGCGTATATAATTATAGAAGTATTGGTTGTGGCAACTCGAAATAGGACACGCCGAGGAGTCTGGACGGGCCTTATGACGTACACTAGCCAACTAAAACTACGATCATACTCAATTGAAAAAATAATAAACCTTTGTGAAATAATTTGCAGCGTTTTTATGGGTTGTATTCGTGTAATCGCCGACAGACGAATACGATTACACGATTACGAATATAATCGCAGTTGACTCAGAATCAACGAATACCTAGATTTACAATCGTATTCGTATTCGAAGGTAAGATAAGATTATGCCCAACATTGCCGCCCAATATCTTTGACTTTTCATAATTAGCTCGTCCGATTTATAAGGTCACAAGCGATTATGGAATATGACCATATAGTTCGAGGTCGTATCACAAAAATCATTTTTATTTTTAGAATTGGGCAACTATTCGTTGTTCATCATCATGACTGTAAGTGATTGGAGCAATTTTGAGTTACAAATGAGTTGAAATTACAAAAATGTTGGCTCGATTATTTTTTGTTCTAAGAAGACGGAAATAGTTGAATTTTGAGGTTTAATTTCGTAGATCGTTGAAAATCGCGCAACAAAAAACTAAAACCATGACTTCACACAGGGTCAGGGTTCGAAATGGAGTTATATTATTATTTTTTTTAGAATCGCTCAATATCTGATGTTGACTTTTATTTTTTGAGCGAAAACATATCACTCAAAAAATGAAACTCATACCAGTGAGCGGAAAAATAAAACTCAAAATCAGATATTGAGCGATCCCAAAAAATAATATAACCCTGACCCTGTGTGAAGTCATGGTTTTAGTTTTTTGTTGCGCGATTTTCAACGATCTACGAAATTCAACCTCAAATTTTAACGATGTCAATCTTCTTAGAACAAATAATTGAGCCAACATTTTTGTAATTTCAAGTCATTTGTAACTCGAAGATTGCTGATGAACAACGAATAGTTGCCCGATTCTAAGAATAAAAAATGATCTAAGCGATATTTTTTTTTCTTTGCTCATAATTTAGAACTCAAAATTGATCAAAATAACTTGAAATTTACCACTCAGGCTCAGTTTGGGACCTAGTTAATATCCCATCATCCCACAGCCCGATAACCCCCCCCCCCTACCCCCTCAATACTCAGGGTTGGTACGGGTGGAAAATTATAAGTTTTCCGGGTCGTGTGAGGAGGTGTACGCCGAATGGGTTAAAATGGGTACCGGCTCTATCTAAAATATCCGGTAGAGAGAATCTAATTTTAAAGAAAAAGTATGGAATGCTTTGATTTTACGTAGACAACTCCAGTGAAATTTTGTTAAAAAAGAAACTATTAAATGTCTCTAAAAACTTAAAAATTTAAATTTTCAAGAATTTTTTAAATTTAAATCCGTTCTGAGACATTCTGAAAAAATATACAGGGTGTCTCAACTTAAGTAGGCAAGACTTCAGGGATCGATTCTACAAGTAATTTGCAACAAAAAGTGCCTTGTAAACTTTTTCTTTTAGAGGCTTCGTTTCCGAGTTATTTCTTTTTTAAGATTTTTTTCGTGTTTTCAAACTTACATCACAAAAACAGCTCTAACTCCCCAATTTGTCGAGTTTTCTCAAATCTAAGGATACCGTTGGAAAGAGCGTTAAATTTCCTATCATTCTGATGTAAATTTCAATTTTTTTGATTAGTTCTAGTTAGTGAAAAAAATAGCCAAAGTTTAACATTTGAAAAAATGTAAAAATTGTCGATTTTTCTTCGTTTTTCTGCTCCTCAGTGTGGAAGTTTTTCAGCAAGCACTCTTTGGGAAAAACTTTCTTAATCTGTCAGCTTTCCAACAGTTTACTAAAAAAAAAAAATTTTTATAGGGAAGTTTTGGGAGAAAATGGCGTTTGAATGACAAAAAACGTGATTTTGTCGGTCAAAATCGACGTTTCATTTATTTATTTATTTTTTTTTAAATTTAAGTATTTTATTTTTATTTCATTATGCACAGCTGTATTCGACGATAATAAACCAAAAAAATAATAGTGGCTCTACCTAACTCATCTTCCACCTGCCTCATCTACTTGAGCAAAATTAGATAATTATCGGAGGGGCAGGCGGAAAAATACGATAATACGACCGGCTACCTCAGTCAATTGTGCTTCAAAATTATTCCTCGGATACTTATCTTTCATTTGAGTGGGTACCTAATAATACGGAGTGGATTACCAATGAAAATGCTGTTGTGTATCAGAGATCGCTCGTGTTATAAAAAAATAATAATTACTTCTAAAAAAAAAGGGGGAAAAAAGCAGGTTTTCAAAGTTTCTCCCTCCTTCCTGTATGCAGAATGCACATACCTTACGTAACGTCACACGATCCGCGAGGAAGAGATGCCACCAACGCATACAGGAAGGATGGAAGCACTTTGAGAACCTGCTTTGATATTAATTTTTTATAGCACGAGTGATCTCTCATGCACAACAGCATTTTCATTGCCAACCCACCCCGTATTATTAGGTAGGTACCTACTCAAATGAACGATAAGTATCTGAGGAATAATTTCGAAGCACAATTGACTGAGGTAGCCGATCGTATTATCGTATTTTTCTGCCTGCCCCTCCGATGATTATCTAATTTTTCTCAGGTAGATGAGGCAGGTGGAAGATGAGTTAAGTAGAGACACTATTATTTTTTTGGTCTATTATCATCGAATACAGCTGTGTATCATGAAATATTTTTAAAAAAAAAATGAAACGTTGATTTTGACCGACAAAATCACGTTTTTTGTCATTCAAACGCTATTTTCTCCCAAAACTTCCCCATAAAAAATTTTTTTTTGGTAAACCGTTGGAAAGCTGACCGGTTGAGGAAGTTTTTCCCGGAAAGCGCTTGTTGAAAAACTTCCATACTGAGGAGCAGAAAACGAAGAAAAATCGACAGTTATTACATTTTTTTCAAATGTTAAACATTGGTCATTTTTTTCACTAACTAGAACTAATCAAAAAAATTGAAATTTACATCAGAATGATAGGAAATTTAATGCTCTTTCCAACGGTATCCTTAGATTTGAGAAAACTCGACAAATTGGGGAGTTAGAGCTGTTTTTGTGATGTAAGTTTGAAAACACGAAAAAAATCTTGAAAAAGAAATAACTCGGAAACGAAGCCTCTAAAAGAAAAAGTTTACAAGGCACTTTTTGTTGCAAATTACTTGTAGAATCGATCCCTGAAGTCTTGCCTACTTAAGTTGAGACACCCTGTATACTAGCCACTCCGGCTCGCCTCCACGCCCACCCGGTGTGGGGGTTGGGGGATCGCCCTCCCTGGACCTCCGCAATTGAAACATGTAGTAGTAGATAGAAACGAAAGTACATGTAAAGACAAAATACAGGACTCCCGTTGAATATGGTACTATGGGTATTATAGTAGTATAGTAGTGGATACAGGCCTTTCAAGGTGGACATTGAAGAAAGAAATTAGCCTGAGGGCTCACTATGCTGATCAGGGTGGCTCCGTACCCTGTCGTTATTACCCAACAGTATAGAGTGAGGGGGGGGGGATAAAACTCATACCTCAGCGAACGAAAAATAAAACTTGAAATCAGATATTGTGCGATTCTAAAAACTAAATATAACTCCATTTTGAACCGAACCATAAAATCCCGTTGTTCGATCATGCCCGTTGTCCGGAGCTTTTTAAAAGTGAAGCAGTTGGACTATTGAAATTAGTATTCTCAATTCCCAAAAAAATTTGGGAAGTAAAAAAAAAAAAAAAAAAAAAATGTTTCTGGAAATTTTTAAAACGTCAAAAGTATGCATTAATGTTATGCCTCTATTCAGTACCTTAGGTTTCATAGCGATCAAAATAATTATGATCAGCATGAAGTTTCCTATAAGAATTGCTGATGAAATGATTTTTTCGATTCATCAATATGATTGATTGCATTGAGTGCATGATTTGGTCCACTTTAGCTATAGACAACCGCTAAGCTAGAAAAATAGAAATTCAATGAAGAAATTTTTCAAAAATTTTGATTTTAAAAATTTCTGAGTCATTGCAATAGCTTCATTTTCTACGAAAATTCGCTAAAAATGGAGGAGGTAATGCTGAAAAAATGTGTCAATTCATTTCTGTTTTCCGTATTTCTTTGTTATGCGTTTTAGCTATTGGACTAGATTAACAAGAAACCTCGAGAATGTCGAATTTGCGTATGGTAGGGGAATAGATGAGGTATTTAGCGATCCTTTTAAGTAGTTGTTACAAGCCAAAAATATATGATACCTCGACGGTGTTCGAACTGTTGTTTTAGCGAATTTTCTTATAAAATAAAGCTATTGCAATGGCTCCAAAAATTTTAAAATAAAAATGTTCAAAAATTCTCTTCATCGAAATCTGTTTTGAGGCATTCTGAAATGATTCCTGGATTTTAGCGCTTTTATAAATATATATGTAAATATATATATATATATATATATATATATATATATATATATATATATATATATATATATATATATATATATATATATATATATATATATATATATATATGTGTGTGTGTGTGTGTGTGTGTGTCATTCCAGACGATAACTCTCGATAGAATTGAGATAAAAACTTCGTTCTTTCGCCAAAAAATCAAGCATTTCAAAAGAAAGGATGAGTTCGTTGGACAACACTTTTTGAGTACATTAAATTGGTCAAATTTGAAAACAAAATGTGGTGAAAAAATCACTAAAAATGGCTAAAAACTGCCAAAAATAGTTGAATTTATAAATTTTAGCAGAATTTCAGTCAAAACTAAATTTTCAACGATTAACTAGGGTATTACAAATTTTTGCTCAAAATTATGATGAAAAACGTACTTAAATGTCATTAAAATTTGCTAAAATATCTATAAAAACTGCAAACAAATTTAAAAATCAAAAATCCCTCTTGAATCAGTGGAGTTTTATTTAGAATAAGTTTCGTGCCATAAAATTGGTTTTTAACAATTTCTGTCAACTAAAATTGCTCCAATTTCAATGCAACTTTACATACTATAGTACGATAGATAGTTTATGAAAATTCGCCCATACGATCATGCTGCATGACTGGAACTTTTTAATTTCTTTAGGAGAAATTCCTGCAACGGTCAGTTGGCTCCAACAGCAATGAGGCAAGTGTAATTAAACCTCTTCGACTGCGGGAGTTTTCCTTGCATGTAACATTTCCTTAGGGTCAAACAATAGCCGTATCGGCTGATTTGGGGTGGGGCTAACAGCGAAATGAAACTACAGACTGCTTGCTCAGCAGACGAAGAACTGTTGCACAAGCACGGCTGCTGCTGCTGACGGCTTGCTTTTTTGACTGGAAGAAGCCGCAGTCAAGTGAGGTCATTGTCATGGTGTGTTTTTGACCCATGTGAGTGAGGATGTGAAAGATGCTACATCGGAGAATGTGATGTTTACAGTCTGATTGGAGAGGGATGCATTAATTATTTCATATTTAAGTCTGGGTCCTTCTGACTGCCAAATGTTGCAACCCAAAAATATTGGATACCTCGTCAGAGTTCGAACTCATCTCCTTAGTTTCTTTAGGAGAAATTTATCTTTAGAAACAGTGCTCCAACGGGTTGACCTATGAGGCCATTGTAATCAAGCCTCTTCGACTGCAGGAGTTTTCCTTGAACGTAAAACGGTGTCCAAAACTCAACCGATTTTCGTGATTCTTTTTTGTTCAATTGAGCATTCGGTTTAGTTTTGGAACATATTCAGGAGTTTCAAATTTCATTATGGAAGGTCTTGAATGTAGGGGCTTCATTATGTTCTTCTTATAATTAGTTACATTGGGTTGAAGGCGAGTGTGAGGTTCGGATACGAGCTGAAACATATTTCCATCAAGTAATAAACGTTGTTGTTTGTGACAACAGGCCAGGTTAAACATATGGGAGATCAAAACAGTGAAGTAGGAGTTGATTTCCAACAATTCTTCTTACCATTCTCATCTGATTTTCGTGCTGAATGACTGAGACTTTTTGACTTGTGTGGAGCTGACCCAGAGCTGATGAACTGATTGGAACAGTCTGAAAAACTCAGAAATATATATTAAGCACGAGTTTATATACCTAGGTAAATTATTTACATGAACAAAACGCATACTCCTCTTTGGACCTTTTGCGAGTGATGCATTTTCATGGTTTTCTTAATGTGATGTTTTTTTTAATTTCAGGATTACAGTGATGTAGAGGAGAAACCCGAAAAACCATCGAAGGAAGAGTACAATGTGGCAAACTGGTTAAAGAAAAACGTTCCTGCCAAAAAGACCAAGTTTTTGAATCATAATGTCCAATATTTCACTGGTACGTACCGCAAAAATGTGAATACTGTATAAATAAGGTGTGCATAAATACATGTATAAATACTGCATAAATGCATGTATAAATATTGCAGCCGCATGTTAATTTTCTAAATTATTGGTAGTTATGAATACATTTTGATGTATTGCAATTTCGTTCTCAGGTTCCAAGGCTGTCGAGGCCCTCATGGACTCAAAATGGAGAACGCCAGCCAAGGAAGGGGAGGAACCGCTATTTAAAACCCGCGAGGATTGTGTTGCTTTCCTGGATGAGTAAGGGTTACTGTTGTACTTAAACTGGGAGACTTTTTAGCAAAGATAACATTCTTCAAAGCCATTTTTCATATAGCCCATATTCTCGTGACGTCACGCCTTGAGTAGGTTTCAGTGTTTTTTCCAAGGTCCGCCATGACGTGGTAGATGTCACTAGATCGCAACTCAACCAACATATTTTTCAGTTGAAGTTTGTTGTCTCATGTCAACCTAATACGTTGTTATAATGACATTTTTCAACAATTTGTTTTGCAAAAGTAATATTGTAGTAATATAAAGTTTCAATTCAACTAATTGGTCGCAGTAATCATGCCTGCCAGCGTGATTATTGGCTGTAGACAATGGTACGGACTAGAGACTAACTATTATAGTTAACCAGAGTCTGAAAACTAAAGAACTTCATTCGTTTAGACCGAGAATACATAACCTGAAAAGTAATGGAGAAAAAATAATTGAAAATTACTCAGATCTCTTTACTGCAGTGTAGGTACATTGCCATTGCCCAGGCAGTTTCATCAGCGTTTTAAAAATGCTCTTAATACTATAACTAAGGAAGCTATACTTGTTATATTGAATGAATAAAAGGATAGACTTTGTAGTTTCTTGAAGTAAGCAATCAGTTGGTTGATTGTTTGACCGTTGGTACTTGGAGTATTGCATGGTTATTTATAATCAGGTAAAGACAAAATCCATTGGCAGAAGACCAAACATTACATCCGTGGCAATGAAGTTCCCCTGGAAACCAGCTTACCTAGGGTATCACTGATAGAAATGACTTTCTCCCCATTTGGTAGTGCTATTAATTAGAGTTGTAATGTAGGTACTTTTATAGATTACATAAGTGATAGTTGAATGTCATTGTAGAGCATGTAGGAATTGTTCAAAAGCCAATTTTGAAGTTTTGTATCTTGTAAAACTTGTGCCCATGACTGTGTTCATTAAGAGTTTATGTATGAATTACCTGGTGCGATATGATTCGATTGTGGAGCAATATTTTCTCCACTATGCAGGAAACTGAAAAGTTTCAGTCGTGTAAACTGATCTTATAAATTATTTGAAAAAAATTTTTTTGTAGCAATTTTCGCAACGCTGTTAATGCGTTTTTGTTTGCAGTATGTTGAGGCACAAGTTTTTCCACCGAGCCAAAAAAGTTCCTGTGTCAGAAGAGTTACTAAAGGCGAAAAAGAAGAGAGACGCATCAAAGTCTAGTGACGAGAAGGAGAAGAAAGAGAAAAAGGAGGAAGAGGTTGCTGAAAGCAGTCACGCTGAAGGCAAAGGCCAAGAGGTAACGAGTGTCTTGTTTTTGGCTAGGGGTTTGTTTTTGGGTTGCTGTTCGTACGTTCATCTTGAATAACTGAAACGATGTTGATTAATGTAGGTAACTTCTCATTTCGTTGGTTTGTAATAACCTATCAATATCACTAGAGTTCAAGACGACGTTTTTTGAAGGAAAAGGACTAGAATTTCAAAAATATTCAGCTTGAAAGAAAAGTTGCTAATCCTCACTCTTAAACCCGCCCTGGGAAGTAGAGGAATCACTGTCATTATTTTTTTATGATTTGAATCTAATTCACCAATCCCACCATGACAAGCTGATTACAATAATTTTTTTCTTTCTTTACAAAAAATGTTGAGATTTTGTACGTTTCAAAGTTTTTTCTGTAGGAACTAAATCTTTCGGTATTACCAACAGTTGTGACATTAACAGGATGCCCCCCCACTGGAATAGTCAGGGAAAACCTGGAATTGTTAGGGAATTCTTTGTGTCAGGAAAATTCAGGGAATTTTGTAAATGAAAACTTGGTGTAATAATTTAAAGAGGTAACTATATTATAACTCCTAAACAATCAAACTTCAATAGCGTACTTTATCATAGGTAATAGGTAGGTCCATATTATTTCATAGGTGAGTTATATGAACGACAAAAATAATTATCAAGAGTTGTGGTTAAACGGTTCAAAAGTAACAACGCTACACGCACATAAAAAGTGAATGGATATGCCATTGGCTTCCCTGGTAACTACATCACCTTGAGTAAACCATTTGTGAAAACTCGGCGCTCCGCGCCTCGCCAGGGGGCAAGCCCCCTGGACCCCCGGTTACCTCTATTTACATACTTCGGACGAAATTATTGAAACACAGAATGTGTTTGCGTTGTCGCGCAACCAAGTGACAACCAAACAAGCGTCATTGTTTACTATTCATTTATAACATCAATTTATATAGTTATAGTATGAAACTACGAAAAAAATACGAAATAA
Source organism: Adelphocoris suturalis (assembly GCA_030762985.1). Lineage (NCBI taxonomy): Eukaryota > Metazoa > Arthropoda > Insecta > Hemiptera > Miridae > Adelphocoris > Adelphocoris suturalis. Next base: position 153,597,175 of record CM061040.1, read on the forward strand.
ATTCGTGATAAATCAAGAGCGATTTATCAAGTAAATGTCCTAAAGAGGCTACATACGAAATTACAGCTTCCTAGAGTGTAAAGTATAGAAATTAGCTTTAAAAGCCACTCATCTGATCCGGACCCTGGACATCGTCAAGTAAATGTCCTAAAGAGGCTACATACGAAATTACAGCTTCCTAGAATGTAAAGCATAGAAATTAGCTTTAAGAGCCACACATCTGATCCGGACCCTGAGCATCGTCAAGTAAATGTCCTAAAGAGGCTACATACGAAATTACAGCTTCCTAGAGTGTAAAGCATAGAAATTAGCTTTAAGAGCCACACATCTGATCCGGACCCTGAGCATCGTCAAGTAAATCGTCAAATTATTTAACCTCCGTTTCACAAATCAAACCGTTTTCGTAATACTCAGATCACCTGCTATGAATCAAATCATCGAAACACAAGCTCAATGAAATCATCAGAAATTAACAAGCGGTTGCAATCATGTTCACAATATCAATTATTGAGAATGATCACCTGTGTGTAAACAATTATTTATATAACCATGCTCATAACTCAGTTTGTTGGACACGCACTTCGCAGTAGTTAACATAATATTGTTGGATAAATCGAGAGCTTTCGAACGAATGGTCAACGAATTTTGTGGGATGAAAAACGACGAAGTACCATATCCCTAGCAACGACTCGGTTGTACGTGAAAATCATCCGTCACACATTTCGTTACCATCCCGCGTTCCATTTTCGGCTAGTTAGTCCATGGCTAAAACACATTCTGTGTTAAAAATCAACTGAGTATTAAACTAGGGAGACTTAAACCACTCCTCTGGAATTGTTCCAATTTAAGGGAGCTTGGAGATTGTTAGCATCATTCGCTTTTACCCTTTAGACTAACTGATTCGACTTATATTTTTGCTAATTTATCTGCGCTATAGTAAGTAATCCATGAGCTGTAATATAGTTTAATCTTCTATTTAGTACCTAACCAAAAATTTCTGTAGATAGAAGGCAAAATAATGATTACCTACTTGTCATTTTACTCTCTCGTTTTACTCTTCTCGATTATGGTCGCGATCAAGTCCATCCTGGGTATACCTTGACTATATGGTAATATGAATGTTTATTGAGTTCTAAGTAGGTAGATGACAGGCAGTTGGCTTATTTGGCCCCTATCCAATCAATCGACCTATAAAATTACGTGGTTGCATCATAAACTAGTACTCTTATTCTCATCATTAAACTCTTGAAGGTAGTTAAACATTTATTGACTGGTACCCATTCTTTACACTGAGAACGGAACGAAATGGACTGGAGTGGGCTGCAAAAGCTAAGCGATACGCATTGAACTTTTATTCCAATCCACCATTTTAATTTTACTCTCACCAAGCTGATTTCTATCGAGTGGTTTGACCACTGTGATTTTAACCTAACCTATGAGATTGACCAAGGAAAAAAAACTGTTCACTTTGAAATTTTAGCACTTTGAATGTGAGGCAATTGGTCACTACCAGTTTTATGAAGAATAGAATTTCTCCATTTCTTGTACATATTTGGTTTAACGCCTAGAATATTGTGGAAAAGAATCTCTTTGCTACCATGCTTACCTTTCGAGTTCTGCATTTCAAATTTCGACATAGGACGTATTGCAAGTCAAAATTGGAATTAGGTCGTGCTGAAAGTAAAACTTGAAAAATAGTCCATTTTGATGGTAATAAATTTTGAACAAATGAAATGGTTGTCACTTTTGAAAGTCAAAATGGTGGGTGGGTTCTCACCTATATGAAATAAGAGTTTGAAAATCCAAAAGAATATCAACATAGAAGAAGTACAACATTTTGAAACGGAATAAGGACTTTAAACCCAGATTTCTTATATTTTTAGGAGCCTTCTGAAAGGGAAAATCTTCATTTTCAGATGGAGGGAGCCTTGCTATTGCCAACTAAACAATAAAACAAGATTCCCAAAAAAGTCGTTTTATGATGCTTTGAAATTGCACACCACTGTATCTGTTTGCCTGTAACGGGTGACAAGAGTTCCCAAATCCGGAGTGATGATGAACAAATGCAATGTCATTCTTGTTACAGTTATCTGAAGCAGATGAAAGAAAAAAGAAAAAGAAGAAGGTGCGTCTTGAAATGCATTTTAAGCAATATTTTGAAGACAATCTTGACGCTTATGTGTGGATTTACGATCCTATCCCTCTCTACTACTGGCTGTTTGGGTTTCTTGTCGTCCTAGCTGGTATTGGAATATGCCTGTTCCCCCTTTGGCCACCTTCAGTTCGGTATGTACTTTTAAATTGTGTTGATTATTGCAATTTTTTTCTCAAAACCTCTTGTATGTGCTGTAAATCTTGAGCTTTTTTTAAACATTCAATTGTTTGGTTTTAGGATGGGTGTATACTACTTAAGTATAGCAGCTGCGGGTTTCCTTGTTTTCATCATTGCATTGACGGTCATTCGGTTCATTGTTTTCTGTCTCATTTGGATTCTCACTTATGGAACCCATCATCTCTGGATCTTCCCTAACTTGACTGAGGATGTTGGAGTCCTCGCATCGTTTTGGCCGCTTTATCACGTAAGTTTTTGATTTTCAGTAACTCGTTCTATAGACATCACACTACTTGGTTGTTGTGGTTGAAGGGTTTATTCTAAAGCGTTGAATCCTGAGAACTTCGGAAAAGTTGATGGTGCCGGTTCAATGTGTGCTCTACACGGGCTTCCGCGTTCTACCGCCCGCTGGCTGGGGTCGAGGTGCGCTCTACAGATCTTGCTCTACATTGATAAGAAAGGCTGCCCTTCTAAATACAGGGTGATTCCCTCGCAGATGCAAAAAAAAAAAAAAAAAAAAAAATTGGGTGAAACTACATCAAAAATGGAGTAAAATGCCGCCAACCGCATATTTTTATCTCAATCCGTACTTGAGATATGATTTTTTAAAGGTTTTTTCAGGAATACCGTGTTTTTTCATTTTAAACTCGGATTTCTCCACTTTGCCTCATTTAATTTCAACTTTCAACCTCATTTTACTTGGGTTCTTAAAAAGTACCATCCGAAGACCCTCACATCAGCTCAAACATTGACGATTTTGAAAAAATAATATTTCTGAAAATCTTTAAAACTTTACTACTCTTTTAAAAAGAATCCTGGAAACTGGCAAATCTCATGAAAACTGCTTCATCTAATATGCTTTCCAACGGTATTATCAATTTTACTTTTATTTTGTTATTTAGGGGAGAAAATAATGTTTTAATGTTGAAAAATGTGGGTTTTTCAATGAAATTGTTGGTTTTTTCGAAAGATGACCCTCCATGAACCAACGAGTATGGGGTCGGTTTCTATGTATTTTTTCTCGCTGGATCAAATGGAAACTCTTGCAGATCTCTCAACTACGTTATAATCGAGTTTTACACTTTAATTAACTAGTTTTACCCCATAACACACATACATTTAATCGTAACAAACAAACTAAACATTTGCGATTTTAAGTGTAAAACTCGGTTATAACGGAGTTGGAGAGATCTACAAATGTTACCATTCGATACAGCGTGAAAAAATACATAGAAACCGACCCCATACTCGTAGGTTCATGGAGGGTCATCTTTCGAGAAAACCAACAGTTAAATCACAAAATAAAAGCAAACTTGGTTATACCGTTGGAAAGAGTATCAGACGTAGCAGTTTTAATGAGATTTGCCAGTTTCCAGGATTCGTTTTGGAAGAGTAGTATAAAGTTTTAAAGATTTTCAGAAATATTCTTTTTTCAAAATCGTCAATGTTTGAGCTGATGTGAGGGCCTTTGGATGGTACTTTTTAAGAACCCAAGTACACTATTCTTATAGTAAATTTAATGCTGATTCCGAAAATGTGGTCAAAAGTTGAAATTGAATGAAGTAAAGTGGAGAAATTTGAGTTTAAAAGGAATAAAACACGGTTTTCCTGAAAAAACCTTTAAAAAATCATATCTCGAGAACGGATTGAGATAAAAATATGCAGTTGGCGGCATTTTACTCCATTTTTGATGTAGTTTCACCCAATTTTTTTTTTGCATCTACGAGGGAATCACCCTGTATATGTGACAAGATGTTTCCTGTCATCAAACTTGATAGCTTCCCTTCATAGTACCATTCAGTGTTTCAGTCAACTCATTGTGACAAAAAGGGTCTTGTTCCATCTGTGATATTCAGACATCTAAAACAGTGAGAAACGGAAACAAATTTTTTTCTACACAGATGCCAACGGAACAACCAGCAATCTGAACATGATGCAAATACTTGAATTGGTGTATTTACTTGTGATCGAAGTATGGACTGGTATAATATGTGTCGCGAGGTATGCACATTGGTTATTTCAACAAAAGATCAAATGGTTGGAACCTCTGGAAACCCCATTCAAATCAACGAGGCCCGATTCGCCAGGAGGAAATACAGCAGGGGTAGAATGCTACAAGGAGACCTCCCACCTTCAGGTGAGGATGACGAGGCCGACGTACAAAATAATCGCAATCACGGAGCACGAGTTGACGGGCCTTGGGTTTTTGGGCTGAAGCAATTGAGTGATTGCCGATATTTTTATGTATTGCGACGAGACCGGGCCACACTGCTGCCGATAATAGAAAGAGAATGCAGGTCTGGTTCCGAAATCCATTCCGACGAGCTTCGTCCATAAAACAGTGAACCACCAAGAAGCATACGTCGACCATTCATCAGGAGCTCATACTCAGGCTGTCGAGCGATCTTGGCTAGATGCAAAAATTAAAATTTTGAAAAAATGCGAAGGGTTCCAATTCACCATTTTCAGTCCCACCTGGACGACTACTGCTGGAGGCTGTATAGAAACCCGACCTGTTCCTAGCTTTCCTGGAGGCCTTAAGAAGCACGTATTGCACTTAAGGTAAGGCAATTTTAATTTTTTACCATGTGAAGGTGGTAGTGCGCACACTGAACCAGATTGAGACTGCCCGTCGTTGATAGAGCGCACACTGAACTAGATGTAGACTCGTAGAGCACACATTGACCCGGTACCAAGTTGATTTATATCAAAATCGACAAGTAGCTCAGTGAAATTAACTTCCCATAAGGTGTTATGTTACTCCCAAGCAAGTCGTGGAGACATACTCATAGGAACGTATTTGGGAACCCAATATTAGGTCAACTTTCACGTAAATTCAGTTTGAGCCGTACGTGGATGTTTTTTCACGTACCACGTTTGGTATCTAGTGAAATTTTATGCGAATTTGAACTTTTGGGAACTCTCCATTTTTTATTTTTAGATTTGAGCTTATCTTAGTTCTACTATACAGGGTGTTTGGGTTAAAGCGAACGAAACTTCAGGGATAGATTCTAAAGCTCATTTCTGATCAAAAGTACCTCCTAGAGATTTTTTTTAACGCTTAGTTTTCGAGTAATTTATTTTTTTAATGATTATTTTCGTGTTTTGTACCTTACGACGTTTACCATAACTTCCCTTAGAGTCAATGTAAACTCAAAAATATGGATTTCGTTAGAAAATGCGTTAAATTTCCTATAATGCCAAACCAATATTTTTTTAGCTTACTTAATTCGTAAAAAGAGGCTAAAATACAAATTTTGAAAATTTGTCAGAATTTGACTCTTTTCCGTTTGTCTTCCTGCTCTTAGCACTTATTACACACTGAGGGCACTCCAGGGGAAACCTTCCTTGAAATTTCAGCTTTCCAACGGTATAGTCAATTTTACTTTTAGCCTGGTCCTCCACTTTAAGCGACTTAGCGACAAGGCGACTTCAGCGAGGCGACTGGGACGCGACTGAGCTCCTCCATTGGAGGCGACTTAGTCACGCGAAGTCTGTGGTGGTGTGCAGTAGCGTGCATTTATTTTTGGTAAAATGGACGACATAGATAGTTACAGTAGAACCTGGATAATTCGAACTTCTTTAATTCGAATGTTTCTCTTGGTCCCTTGCATTTTGTATTTAAACAATGCTAAAAAATCGTGGATAATTCGAATTTTATTTTGGATAATTCGAATTTTCGGCGTGCTTATTAAGGTATACATTTTAAGCTGCGACTCAAAATAATTGTAAATTTATCGGGAAATACGTTTTAGTAACGATATTCGGCAAAAGGTTTGCGTTAGACCAAGTGCATGCAAGTCAGTGCCATCATACAGTGTGATAACTCTCCTTCCCCTCCCGCCCACCGACCGTCCCAAAACAGGACCAGGCTGAGCAATTGGCCAAATAATCGGGAAAGCGAAATTTCAATGCTATCACTGGGTGTATGACACAAGTGTGCACTGTGAATGTAAGTAATTCATACTTCAACTCTTTGAATGTGTTGGAATCTTTTATAATGGCTGAGAGACTTAATTCAAGGAAGCAGGCCAAAATACCATCCTTTTTTAAAAAACAATAGATTGGTTTTTTATGGTTGCAGTTAAATACAGTACCATTCCAGGTGTCTTTATATTTATTGTTCAATACTCTGTTGGTCGATACAGTATTCAATGTTACTGTACGTACTTTACTTCGTACAGTAGTTTGTTAAAATATAATTTATTAAAACTTCTTTAATTCGAATTTTTGGTTAATTCGAAGTTTTTGACTGGTCCCTTGAGGTTCGAATTATCCAAGTTTCACTGTATTATTTGCTGGATAATGCTCTCGTAAATTTCCTTCGGATGAGAAGGAAATTCGTCCAACTTCAGGGACACGATCTCACCAGCAGAACGCGTGTGTGACTCTCAAGTAGTAAAGTATTAAAACCAGATAATTATTACGTTTGTACTTGTAATTATTGTTGTAATAAGGGAATGTAATGAAAGTACAGAAACAAAAAATTCAGCGTAACTCCTAAAAAAAAAAAAAACGTTTTTGATAGTGAGTGTGTAACGGGCTAAAAATATTTGATACCTCGACAGGAGTTCGAACTCGCGTCGTCACAACTACGAGAAATTATTATTAATTTCCCGGAGTTGCAACGCTCTAACGACTAGAGCTAAGAGGCCAGGGTGACCAAACCTCTTCGACTGTGAGAGTTATTTTCCTGGAGCGTAACATTTCCCCGGAGTCAAATACCAGCCGTCTCGGCTGGTTTGGGGTCGGACGAATGACTAAGTGAAACTGCAGGCCGCTGGCTCAGCAGATGCTCGCTGGAACAAGTCAGCAGTCGAGCGAGGTCATTGTCACGGTGTGTTTTGACTCAAGTGAGCGAGGAAATGACATAACAACAGGAAATGTGATGTTTACAGTCTTTTGGCTCGAGAGGGATTTAATTAATTATTGTTTCGTATGATTTCGGGTCCTATTTCGGCTGCGCCACTGTAACGGGCTAAAAATATTTGCTACCTCGACAGGAGTTCGAACTCGCGTCGTCACAACTACGAGAAATTATTATTAATTTCCCGCAGTTGCGACGCTCTAACGACCAGAGCTAAGAGGCCAGGGTGACCAAACCTCTTCGACTGTGAGAATTATTTTCCTGGAGCGTAACATTTCCCCGGAGTCAAATACCAGCCGTCTCGGCTGGTTTGGGGTCGGACGAATGACGAGTGAAACTGCAGGCCGCTGGCTCAGCAGATGCTCGCTGGAACAAGTCAGCAGTCGAGCGAGGTCATTGTCACGGTGTGTTTTGACTCAAGTGAGTGAGGAAATGAAAGGCACAACTGTAGGTGGTTGGTAGTTAATTCCAACCTTAAACCCAGTTGGGCACCAGTCAACGAACTGGATAGACCTTTTAGTTTTTATTACTGCAATGGCAGCATTAACGTCCTTTGGAACGACGTCACCTCTGTACAGCATGCAACAGGCCATGTACTTTCCGTGGCGTGGATCACATTTCACCATCTGGTTGGCTGGTTCGAAGCAAGCATTAGTTATTTCACCAACTGAGAGCTGTTCGTGATACGCTTTCTCAGCAGAAATTACAGGAGCGTAGGTGACGAGGGGGAAGTGAATCCTTGGGTAGGGCACCAAATTGGTCTGGAACTCTGTAAGATCAACATTGAGGGCACCATCGAACCGAAGTGAAGCAGTTATGGAAGAGACTATCTGACCTATCAACCTATTCAGGTTGGTATAGGTTGGCCGTTCAATATCAAGATTGCGACGACAGATGTCGTAGATGGCCTCGTTGTCAACCATGAATGCACAGTCGGAATGCTCAAGAGTGGTGTGTGTAGTGAGGATAGAGTTGTAGGGTTCAACAACAGCAGTTGACACCTGTGGGGCAGGGTAGATGGCGAACTCTAGTTTGGATTTCTTTCCATAGTCGACCGAGAGACGTTCCATGAGAAGGGAGGTAAATCCAGATCCAGTGCCCCCGCCAAATGAGTGGAAGATGAGGAAGCCCTGAAGGCCGGTACACTGGTCAGACAGTTTGCGGATTCTGTCCTACCGACTGCGCCAATGTAACGGGCTAAAAATATTTGCTACCTCGACAGGAGTTCGAACTCACGTCGTCACAACTACGAGAAATTATTATTAATTTCCCGGAGTTACAACGCTCTAACAACTAGAGCTAAGAGGCCAGGGTGACCAAACCTCTTCGACTGTGAGAGTTATTTTCCTGGAGCGTAACAAGTGTTAATTTTAACAAGGTAATGTAATTGAGGCGCAAAATTGAAAAGTTCAACCTAACTCCTCTGGAAAATTAACATAATAGTCCTGTAGATGTTGAGGTTCGCCGTTCACAGTCGAAGGGTGCGCCGAGAAAACATGGGAGGGCGAAGTCAGGTCGCCCGAAGACAAGCAACTGATCCCATCCGGATGGGATCAGTCGCTCGTCGCCTCAAAATACGCGAAGTCGCGCCGCTCAGGTAGCTTGCAGTGGAGGAGCTCTAATACGTTTCAAGCTTATGGGATTAGTTGCTGATATACGGACCAATACGGTTAGTTGCATAGTCGCTTCCAGTGGAGGACCACCCTTACTTTGCTAATTAGGGGAGGAAATTATGCTTTAATGTTGAAAAATATGATGTTTTCTCGATGAAAACGAAGGTTTTCGTGAAAATGACCATGTATATGAAAATACGAGTTTGTGGCCTTTTTTTTCTTGCTGAATCGAATGGTAACACTTGCAGATCTCCCCAACTCCGTTATAAGCGAGTTATACACTCTACTTTAACTGAAGATTTTTTATATTATTTGTTATGCTCAATCATGTGTTTTTCAGGGTAAAGCTGGTTAGTTTAACTGTAAAACTCGGTTATAATGGAGTTGGGGGAGATCTGCAAGTGTTATCATTAGATTCAGCGAAAAAAAAAACGGAAAAACCGCCCCCAAACTCATATTTTCATATTGGGTTATTTTTCAACAAAAACTTTCGTTTTCTGTGGAAAAAACAGTTTTTCAACGATAAAGCATAATTTTCTCCCCTAATCAGTAAAGTAAAAGTAAAATTTAAGTAAAAAGAAAGAATAAAGAACTCTTGGTTCTTGGTGTATTTGCGCTACATGTTGACTGCACTCATATTCAGATCCAGTCTCTCCTGGTCTGCCTCATTTTCTCCGAATCTAATAATTAGGTATCATTGAACAACATAGGATAAGTACAATATTTTGTATAGAATTATTCTTGTGTAATTAATCAATATCGTTGATCAACACTAGATATTATTCTTGATCCTCATGAATTTTCTGTACCGGTTGCAGCTGTGAGAAAGCAGTAAAAACGCAGTGTTTCTCCATTGGCTTCGTCTTCTGTTGTGTAAATAATTGGTTATATCGAATAACACTTAGATAATTTAGCATTAATAAACAACACGTCATACACTATCAAACACAACAAACCTAATCATCGAGACACACACAATCATCGCGTAGTATACTATTGTATACATATACTATAGTATCTCTTCCTGAAGAAACCTCCCTACCTGGGAAGTGACGTTGAAGACAAATAAAATATAACTCAAGGACTGAAAGAAAGGCCTATTTTTTGTAAAGGACTGGCTGCAGTTGACGGGGGAGACTGCACACTCACACAAGGGAGGATAGGTGTAGCTTAGGCGAGGGAGTGGTTGAAGAGAGGTGAGCAACTTCTCATTTGGGTTACGCTGCGTCAGCTAACCCCACTATGGAGCCCCCAGCTGTGACAGTATCCATAATTTATCCAGGGGATACCACTACACTAGATGGATATCCTACAGCTAACTTGGAAATTGATAAATCCGTACATACGTACATTATTGATATTAAAGGGGTGAAGAGCGTTACCCATGTTTTCATTTTATATTTTAAAAGGAAAATGGATTCCATTCTAAGAAATTTTATACCATCCGCACTCTCCTACGTTGAATAGTTTTCTTTGTGTGATTATTCAAAGTTTACACTGTTGACGTCACACTGGGGGCAAGGCAGTCCCGCCCAGACGGGAGGGGTGCTTTTACCCGAAACTTTGAAAAAATCATAGAAAGAAAACTGCTCATCGTAGGAGAGTGCAGTTGATGCCAAACTTCTTAAGATCGAATCTTCTTCCATTTAAAAATAGTTAAAATGCCATTTTTGCACCCATGGGTAACGCTTATTGAGTGATGAGAATAGTTTTCAGATCTGCATGATTATTTGGTAGACACCCTCTAATTTGGTGTTTTTTTGTTTCTTCTAATTTTCAGTATGAATACAAGGGAGGTGATTCGAATGGTAATTCAAAAAAGAAAAAGAAGAAGAAAGAAAAATTGAGTGACAATGAGGAAGAAGTTGACATAGCTAAAAATATTAAAGAGCCTGAACCTGAAATGGAAAAGTAAGTAAACCCTGTTGTTCCAGTGTAGTGGCCGCATTAAATTATAGAACAGTAGGTTGGTATGTAGGCACTTGCGAAAAGGTGTTGGAGCTCTCTGATTCATGTTCTAGCCTTAACAACTATGAAAGGAAGTTACTGAGAAGTACGTATTAAAGTTAGCAACAGTTTCAGGTTTAGGCTTTATGTCTGACTGTTGAACGTCATCAGTTGTTCTCCATAAGGAATATCAGAATTCTTTCTAATAATTTTGCTATAAGCTACCCATTGCCTCGCTCTCTTAAGTGTAGATGGGTTCGCCATTCAGAAGCGTGAGAAACCTAACCTGTGCGATCACCCATCCAAGTACTTAACAAGCTCGACATTGCTTTACTTCACTAATCACATGAGAAACAGTTCATTCAGAAAACTCAAACCCGTACTGTTCAAATAACAGATAATTTAGGATTGCCACAAATTGAGGGTACCTGGGCATCTCAGGGCTAAAATCCGCACAATAAATGAACAGAGGTGAGCTGTGAGAGCCCCTTTCCTTTCCACAATTAGCGATAAATGTGCAGTGTTGGGGAATATCCATCCAGATCAAACTGGCGAGGTTTTATTCCCAATCGCGGTAGTTCGAGATTACGAGAAGAAGCTACGTTCAACCCAACGCTGAGCTAAAGGTAATGATGGGTACGTCACACTTCCCACATTAACCCTTCAACCATGCTGATAATCAAGAGTTACTTCATTCTCTTCAAAAAACACCTTGATCCTATCCAAATCAATCATATGATACGTTAATCACCCATCATGGCGACTGATTTACGTTAGTATAACATTTATCCTCAGTTTTTCTAAATTACTAGACTCCAGATCTCAGTTCCTCTGACTAAAAATTGGGGGCAGGCCGGATTCGAATCGCGATCACAGCAAACTTGGAAGTACCAAGCGGAGGTGGTATCGATGTAATCGAAGTATCTAATCTGCCGGGAATTTTGAATTCTGCCGGTTGTTGTTTGTCTCGCCTTCGAAAAGTGTGCGTAAGTTTTGCAAAAGTTGGTCAAAAGATGAGAAACGTTGGTAAGTAGGTTTATGCATGCATTTCAGGGACATCCCTAAGAATGGATTGTATATAATTTTGAAGACAGTTAAAATGAAAGAAAAAAGTTCCAGTCATGCAGCATGATCTTTTGGGAGAATTTTCGTAGATTATCGCATTGTACAGTGTTATTGTTTTGAAATTTAATGTTTTTGAGTGTAAGGAAATTGTTAACAATTATTTTACGGCAAAAATCGTATTCTAAATAATAATCTGCAATTCAAAAAGATGTTTTGGATTTTTAGCTTTTTTTGCAGTTTTTACCGATATTTCAGCAAATTTTAATGCAATTTAAGTACATTTTTCAGCAGGCTTTTGTACTTAAATTTTTAAATGTTCTATTTTATAGTTAATAAACTGTAATTTAGCACTAATCTGGTAAAAAATATAAATTTAACAATTTTTAGCCGTTTTTGCCATTTTTTAGCACATTTTTTGAAATTTGACCAATTTAATGTACTCAAAAAGTGCTGGCCAACAAACTCATCCTTTCGTTTGAAAAGTTTGATTATTTGGCACAAGAACGGAATTTTTATCTCAATCCTAAGGAGAGTTATTGTCTGGCACACACACACACACACACATTTATATATATATATATATATATATATATATATATATGTATATATATATGCCTATGTATATATATATATGAGATAAAGCGTTAAACTCTAGGATTCTTTCAGAATGTCTCAAAACGGATTTCAATGAAGAAATTTTTCAAAAATTTTGATTGTAAAATTTTCCGAACCATTGCAATAGCTTCATTTTCTACAAAAATTCGATAAAAAAAAAACAAAACTATCATCGGGTTGTTGCTCTACCGACGAATACGATGGCTGAAGAGCAAGTTTGTCGAATCTAGAATCAGGAAATGTGCAAAATGCAATTAGCTGAATTAAAACCAGCTGTCAGGAAAAAAAAACCTTGAAATTAATTTTTGTAAAGGCGTAGACTTCACAAAAAAGTTAATTAGGCACCTACCTACTGAGGATTTGGTCTTTGGATTAACATGAACAACGTGTAATAATATATGGAAAGTAGGTAGATATACCTACCTATCTAGGTACTTACCTTTCCAAAGACCATACCTAGTATTCCAGTCAGGCAGAGTTCTTATGGCATATCCTTTAAAATAATCACTTCCACAGGACTCCAAAGACTTTTAACTGCCCATTGGTTTCAAGATTATTGAATCGTCTGCTTATACTAGTACAGCTACTATAAACTTCTCAATACATTTTTGGCATCATCAATGCTATTTAAATGATTAAATGTAAAATTATGAACTTATCATAATAATTAAGAGAAGTTGAAAGAAGTGTACCCGTATAAATAGGAATAACATGTGTTCAACTAAGTCTCCTTAAATTGACTTTTGGTCTCACGCACTGTATGGCTTGCGAGATCGAGACTGAAATTGAATCGAAATGGATATCTACCATAACCATAACAACTAAACTTGATCTCGATTGATTACAGAGAAGACACGAGAAAAGACATTCTCAGGGAAAGAAAGCCTAACAGTGCGAATGATTTATGATCCAAAGGATGACGAATTCTCAATCATATTCACTTCTAAAAAGACAGTGTGGAGGAGGTATCTCACAAGGCCGTGTTGTTCGCGATGATTGCTACATCTATCATGCTTGAAAGTGTTGACGAGTATCTTTATCGATCAAATAAATTTTATTTTTGTGTTTTAGTAATTCTTCTTTTCAGTTTCCCTCTTCACACAGCCTTGTGGAATATGTCCCAGGACAAATTTTCCGGAATGTTCGATTCCTTGAATAGGATTTGTGATTCGAGTGTTTTGTTTATATTACTCCAGCCCTCAAGATGACGGGGGCGACGGAGGAAGCAACCAGAGTGGCAGTGAGTCTGAAGGCAGCAGTCAGCAAAGCCAGACTGGTAAAGATTTTGAAATGGTTGAAAAGGATGACGTCGTTGAAGCGCATTGAAGGTGAGTCTCGTAGTTATGTTATTGTTATGTTTTGTGATTAAATACGGAAACAGACTATTGTTTGTTTCTCTTTTCTCGTTGTATTTTTAAAGCAGCCTTGACGGTACGTATACTTCTAATTTACAGGGTGTCCCAAAGTACCCCCCCCCCCCCCCATTACTTTTTTTACAATATTTGAGATATCGAATTGAAACCTGGTGAGCGTTTTTGTGGGGCCTGATAATTACTAAGTTTTAAGCAAATGAAAAGTTTTTTGGATTAGCCTGTTCAGTGGGTCCCTCTCTTAAGAAAAAATTGCGCTTCTTGATGGTTCATCAAATCCAATCCGAGAACGGAATAAGATATCGCAATTCTGGCTTCACCCTCATAGTCCAGGAACCAAGGCCGAAAATAGTTAGTATTTGAGGAGGAGGTTTAAGATTAGATTTTGAAAATTTAGTTACTGAGTGAGAAAATCTTTGTCTGCCATTTCAAAATTGGTGGAATACAATATTGTGGCATCATAAAGATGTCTTAATTTGCCAATTTTAAAGTTTTTCTCTAATAATTCCTAAAGCGTACATCCTGCAGAAATGTTTGTCTGTAGCAAAGTTGTAAAGTATAAAAAAAAAAAAAAAAAAAAAAAAAAACAACGATTCGATCCCAAAACTCGGAATTTTATTTCAGAATTATCTAAATGAGTGAATTACAAACAATTGAAAATAGGACTAATTTAGGCCAGTCCTCTCCTCCCTCCCGTCTGGATTTTCGCACTTCATATTCACCTAGTGTAGTGGCGTTAATATTGGTCTGATTTCAGTCTGCCAAAGCTCGATCTACTCAAGATTTAATACTTTTCAAAGTTCGTATGGAGCATTTTTAGTTGAGATCTTTCCCCCATTGACTTACAGCCGAACCTACGAATTTCAAGTCATTGTTCTTATAAAGTTCGCAAAAACGGCCTTTTACTATGTACTTTAATGGGAAACTGAAAAACTTGCTCGAAACGAACTTTAGAAAGTATTTAACCCTGAATCGAATGAGGTTTGGCAGACCTGAATCGGACCAATATTGAGGTCGCTAGGGGTTTTTGAAGGGCAAAAGTCTAGGCGTCTTTAAGAGATTATCTGCTAAAGACGTCCAGATTTTTGCTCTTCAAAACCCCTAGCGACCTCAATATTGGTCTGACTCAGGTCTGCCAAACCTTTCGATTCAGGATTAGATACTTCCCAAGTTTTTATCGAGTAAGTTTTTGCTCAGACAGTTTCCCATTAAAGCGGCCCATTCACAATCCTGCTGCAGGAAGTGAGGGGAACGAAAGACTTCCCTCTCTTCCTTGCACGGGAGGCGTGCAGGACGTGTGTGGAGGCCTTCCTGCTGCAGGCGTCCTGCAGAGCTCGTCGGATGGGTTTCCCATCGGACCATCCTGCGGCCCGGGGTCCCCCACCCTATCAACCTGCTAGGTCCGAGCGTGTGTGGAGCTGCCGGAAGGCCTTAAGTAAGGAGCCATTGAAGAATGGAGAACGCAGAAGGTAAACACAGAATCCGTATACTGGCAAGAAACCTTCGGTTTGAGCTGGGAATGACGGATCATGTATGGAGAATGCACTCTGAGGCAGGAGAGCGAAGAGGGGAACTTCGTTGCACTCCCCATCTCCTGCAGCAGGATCGTGAATGGGCCGCTTTAAGTACAAAGTAAATGACAATGATATACATATATACAATTCAGAAATATATATACAATTTAGAAAGGTGGAGCACTATGGTTTTGGTGCGAGTGCTGTGTCGTTTTTTGGGAGTTTTCTTAAAGGTTGGAAGCAGTTGGTCTGTTATAATGGGATGGAGTCAAAAGAAGTAAATATTCCTTGTGGTCCCTGCTGCTTTTTGATTTTCATTAATGACCTTGCACACCAATTTGAAAATCAACGTAGTATATTTATGTTTGCTGACGATATTACCTCGTTGTGGGTGGGGTCCACTACTGATGGATTGCGTCAAGATCTCCAAATTAAGGAATCAATCATTAAGAAATGGTGCTCCTCCAACGCCCTGATTTTGAACACTTCTAAAACCCAGGAATTGGAATTTGGCTTAAATCGTCATCTCCACCAATCGGTTAATTTCCTTGGCCTCATGATCGATAATCGTTTATCTTAGAAACTGTCCAAGGTTATTTCGAGCGACGTCTTGAGAACAGTTTATTTTGCTTGCTTTGCCAGCAGAGTTGCATATGGATTGATACTATGGGGCAACTCGAGCCATGCTGTAGAGATTTTCAGGCTCCAAAAGAGGGCTGTTAGGATCATGTGTGGTCTCACTTGGAGTGAATCCTTCAGGGGATCTTTCGCCCGGCTTTGAATCCTGACTGTACCAAGTATGTTCGTGTTGACAGTCCTCAAGTACGTAAAGTCAAACGTTTCTATCTTCGCAAGTACTTCACACTTCCACGAGTATAGCACAAGAAGTAAAAACAACTTATGCCCGCCTTTACCCCTCCTTAGTGTCTCCCTGAAGGCCGGGACACACATATCCGCACCGCACGCTCTCCGCAACACGTCCGAGTGTCGGTGACGGAGGTGGGAGGCCACACGGTTCCGAGTGTTGGCCGTGCATACAGGGGTGGGAGGCCATTGTTCAGAGTGTTGGCTGTGCATATGGAGGGTCTACCACAATTGCCCTTGAGACCCAACGGATGAACGTACAACGACCCTGGTGGTTTCATTCGATTCTTTGGGAGGATATTAATAAATGGAGAAAAACAACTGTTACCTTGAAAGTTTTTGAGATCTCGATTTTTCAATTTTTTTCAAATTTTTAATAAAGAGATTTAAATTTTCCAAACACGTTCTTTATAGTCATTGTTCCTGTATTTTTCGTTCGACTGGTCGTAGAGCACTGGAAACTTTCGAATCTCTTCAATTACCTAATAATTCAGGATCCATTGTCCAGGTCTCCGCACCGCATCCGTGTAAAACTAAACCAAACTAGTCTGACACGGTGCGGACGCGGAGGGGTGACGGTGCGGATAGGTGTGGTCTTCCTGGTCAACTCCCTTCTTATAACTTCTTCTCCGTGTGTTGTCCAACACACTGCCGTCATGCGGTGCGAACACGGAGCGGATATGTGTGTCCCGGCCCTGAATCGCAGGCCCATGCAGGTTGGTGCAAGACTGTTCAACTCGTTGCCGCCATTAATACGGGACCTTAGTTACCGTCCATTCTGCAGGGCGGTGAAAAACTCGCTTCTACAAGCTGAACTTCATTCTCTGGACGAGTACCAGTATGTGAAGTGGTTGAAAGTTTGTCCCTAGTCATAGTTCAATCAATTTTTTTTTTAATTTGCATCTGACTCATCTATTCATTTTTTTCTTGTTTTAATCGTTATTTTTGTATTGTTTTTGTATCATTCCTATATTTTTGTATTACTCCTGACTTTTGTACTGCCTTTAAGGCCTTTACAAATAAAACAGATTATGATTATGATTCATAAGTTCGGCTGTAAGTCATTGGTGAAAGGTCTCAGCTAAAATATGCTCAATACGAACTTTGAAAAGAATTTAATTTCGAGTAGAATGTGCTTTGGCAGACTGAAATCAGATCAATATTAACGTCCCTAGTTGATTTTGAAGGGCAAAAGTCTGGACGGGGGGAAAACTGAGGACTGGCCCAAAATTAGCCCAATTTTCAATTGTTGTGCTTATTTTATGAGAGTTTTGGTATGGAATTTTTTTTTTTTTTTTTTTTTTTTTTTTTTAATGCTCTACAACTTTGCTACGTAGATATACAAATTTCTGTAGGATGTACGGTTTAGGAATTATTAGAGAAAAACTTTAAAATAGGCAAATTAAGCCATCTTTATGAGGCTGCCATTTTGTATTCCATCAAATTTGAGATGGCTGACAAAGATTTTCTCACTTAGAACGGACTAAAGTTTCAAAATCTAATCTCAAACCTCCTCAAATTGCTTGGCTCCTGGACTATCATGTTCAGCACTAAATAATCTTCAAAGTGTTCTGTCACTTGGCAAAAAATTAAGAAAAGATTACATCTACCCAATTGTACCCTTATGGTAGGTAGCCCAAACACTTTCGGATTTGTTCTAGATTTTATTTGCAGTATCAGGCACCCCAAAAATGCTCTCCAAGTCCCACTACGATATCTCAAGTTATGGGGGTTACATTTGGGACTGTCTGTATGTGCCAGTAGTTTCATTTTCAAATTTCTTGTCGTGGTTCATTATATTTACCTCCTTCCAATTATTTACTCCGTTGCAGGTACGTGTCCTTTTCTCTGAAACTGGACTACCTAACTTGAATTTTCTCCATAATCTTTTTTCTTCAGCCAACTAATTTATATCCTAAATTTAGTTCATTCTGAACGTACTCATGAAAGTTGTTATTCTTAATATTCTGTTCCATGAAACATTTCAGTAGTAGGTTGAGCACGTAAGAAAGATTTGTTTGAAACTAAGACGGGGGTGGGTGGGGGTGTGTGTGTGTGTGTGTGTGTGTGTGTGGGGGGGGGGGGGGGGGGTTGTCAGATTAGTTCGTCTCACCATTCCTTCACACAGTGAATTTTTGTCGACGATTTTGTGTGGTTTGCCTCTTCCTTATCAATACTGTCAAGCCGATTTCACATGGAGCGGTATGTCCGGAGACGGAAAGACGGAACACAATGTGATTGGCTATTGGGACAGCAGTTGAGGATGGTGGCAGCCATGTTGCCGTCGGCGCTCGGCGGTAGAAATTTGTATACCGTTGCCGCTTGCCGTCGAGCGGAGCGCAAGCTCATTGGACAGGAATGTTTATAACCTCATGTTGAGGTTTCAGATCAGGTAGTATGGTTATGATTCCGTTCACCAAGGTGCCGTTTTCATGTGAACAACGTGACGCATTCCGCCGCTCCCTCCACTGGATTTTTCGGCCTTCCGTCTTTCCGGTTGTACCCTCATACCGCTCCATATGAAACCGGTTTTACGCTCCAGGAAAATAAGTCTCACAGTCGAGGAGGTTTGATAACCCTGGCCTCATAGCTCAGATTGTTGGAGTGTTGCAACTACGCTAAATTTCCTGTAGTTGTAACGACACGAGTTCGAACTCCTGTTGAAGTATCAAATATTTTTGGGCAGTTACAGTGGTGCAGTTGAAATAGGACCCGAAATAATATGAAACAATAACTAATTAAATCCCTCTCGAGCCAAAAGACTGTAAACATCACATTCCCCCTGTCGTAGCACCTTTCATTTCCTCACTCACTTGGGTCAAAACACACCGTGACAATGACCTCGCTTGACTGCTGACTTGTTCCAGTGAGCATCTGCTGAGCCAGCGGCCTGCAGTTTCACTTTGTCGTTTGTCTGACCCCAAACCAGCCAAGACAGCTGGTATTTGACTCCGGGGAAATGTTATGCTCCAGGAAAATAACTCTCACAGTCGAAGAGGTTTGATTACCCTGGCCTGATAGCTCAGGTCGTTGGAGTGTTGCTACTAAGGTGAAATTTTCGGTAGTTGTAAGGACACAAGTTCGAACTCGTGTTGAGGTATCAAATCTTTTTGGGCCGTTACAGTGGCACAGTCGGTAGGACTGTAGGCCAAGAAGCGTCTCAAAAATTAGCAGAAAAAAGGGGGAAAAATCTAAATTCCGGCGGTAAGGAAAAAATCCCCGTGCGTATTTGAGAAAGCTCAACAAAAGGAGGTAGTCTTTATTACACTTTAATGTAGAGAACGAGAGCATGTAGTCTCACGAGATTTTGACCGCAAAATCTCGTGAGACTTTTTACATGCTCTCGTTCTCTACATTAAAGAGTACGAGGCCTTCTTAAAATGGAGCAGCTCCTTGACAACAGATTTTGACGTCAATCAGCTGCCCTGAACTCGCGCCCAATCCAATTTTCGGCTACCTTCTCGGGCCCGGTATCTAGAAGCAGAGGTAACCTTAGTGGCAGCTGTCCCAGGAGGTATAGTCGAGGCAGAGGGTATCTACGAAGCGTAACTTAATCACTAGGCAGAGGTGCCCCTGGTATTAGCAACCAGTGTTACCTTTTCCAGAAGAAAACTTCGTAACTGGCGGGCCAAAAAACCAATTGGGAGGGTGGCTGTGCTCGCGGTTTTATTGGTAGTACTCACCTACGTTAGCAATTGTTTTCACTTGAGCCTTGATTTTCCAACGGCCCTAGCCTATCACATAGATTCCTCGGCTGGGTCAAGGGTACCCGGGGTTTGAGGGTGAGACAGTTCTGGCGAGATCCAAGAGAATGCGGTGCGCGTCCGTCGCTTCGGCGCCAGGCGTTCCATTCTCACGTTTTCGAATAGCTATGGTTGGGGATAGATGATGATCCGGGAACCGGAAAATTATCTTCTCTGAACATAGCACATATGCTATTAGTACGAGTTGTATCTCGTATAGTACCGTCACACCCCTCTGTATCTATGAGTGTGGATTTAGGCCCACATTGCACCTCTGGGGCAGCCTACGTCCATTACATGGTAGCTGAGCGTGGTTAGGATTATGTACGGCTAACGCCTAGTACTCCGAATCACTATTTTTGGGGCGTTAATGTTTCAGAAGAAACATGGCCTGGGTATTACAGCAGGAATACCCATTATACTCCATTGGATACATAAATACTTTCACTGGTTCTTGATTATTAAGTTCTCAATTTTTCCCTCATATTATTTCTATTTAATATACTTGATTTTTTCCAAGGGCATTGTTCCCAAACCCAGGGCATCGTTCCCTATTTCATAAGTCCCCAAAGTGGGCACCTTCCACTGCAAGCCTCCAAAGTTGAGCAAGTTATTTCCCCAGGGCATAGTTCCCATTTTCTTAAGTCCCCAAAGTGGGCAGCTCCCTACTGTAAGTCTCCTGGTTGAGCAAGTTTTATTGTTCTCGATTGTTCCAATCTTTGTCTGGGGGTAACTACCTAATGAATACTTCATATGAAGATTCATTGACAATCCATCCTGTTTTAATTTCTCTTTTTTATCCTCAATCGCCAATGCAGCTATTTATTAGTGAGCATCAGTTCTCAACCAGTAAACTATTCCACCTAGTTTACATACTTGCTCTTCAATCAAGTATGTTTTTAAGGGGGGGAGTGTGACAGTTCCGGCGAGATCCAAGAGAATGCGGTGCGCGTCCGTCGCTTCGGCGCCAGGCGTTCCATTCTCACGTTTTCGAATAGCTATGGTTGGGGATAGATGAGGATCCGGGAACCGGAAAATTATCTTCTCCGAACATAGCACATATGCTATTAGTACGAGTTGTATTTCTTATGGTACTATCACACCCCTCTCTCTCTATGAGTGTGGATTTAGGCCCCCATTGCACCTCTGGGGCGGCCTAATTACAAGGGATAACCTCCACCATTCTATTTAAGCCTTATTATCAACAATGTTGGGGTAAACCCTGCCACCTGTTCTAGAAGGAGAGTCTCGCGGGAGCCCACCTAAAGGCACAAATAGCGCATCCTTCTGGCATTTCGGGCTACTCGTCAGCTGATTGGGTGCCTGATGTGTGTATTCGCCGGCTTCCCGCTTACACTTGAATCTCGTTGCTTTTTTGTGAAGCTGAGAGAATTTGTGAGTTAGGTATCGAAATGGATCCAATACGAGTCATTTTGTTAAGCGGTTGGCAACCATCTAAAAATAGGTTTAAGTAGCATCAGAGATTGAATTAGTGTTTAGCGTTTGAAGAAGTACCTAGGTACCTAGTTTGTATAAGTAGGGTTCATACCTAGTTTGTATAGGTAGGTAGTAGGTACGTACCTAATAAGTGTTGAGTGTACATAGGTACATCTCGATGTTTCATTTTTTGCAGCTCTCCTCGCTTACACTCATGTCAAGCGCCTAGGGCAGATCTCTTTTTGCCTCCATGCTATCAGTATTTTGCCCTTTGCGGAACAAAAAGTGGAAGCTTTGTGTTCCCGACGATTCTTGTACAAATCCTACATACTCGTATATAATCGGCCGATAATTTGTCCCGAAAAGAGGAGAGAAAGTTAACGAAAATTTGCTCTTTTAGTTCTCAGTTTAGTTTTAGTTATGTAGCATCGCTGGAAAAGCTCAACCTTCTAAGGAATGTTTCTAGGTAATGTCCTTTTTGTTAGGTACCTATACCTATGTAAGTTTTCCGAGAGTTAATAATAAGTAATTCAACCGTCTCTGTGTGCTTGCTAGGATCTCTGGGTGTGATTGGGACAGTTTTTAACCACGCTCAACAGACTCAGCGTTAAAAAGGTGATGAAATAATTGTCGACTAAAAATGCTTTTGTTTTGTGGAAAACTTCATTTTCCGAAATTTGACCCACAGCATTAATCTGATCGGGACGGCTAAGGAACTCGTCCTTTCTTTTTGAAAATCTGAATCTCTTTGGAAACATGAAATTTGGGGACGAGCCTAATAGCTGCAAATGATAGGCAACCTTGGTTTAGTAGGAACTTTACTTTGTTCTTTAAAAAAAGTAGGTTAGCCTGCGCTGCGTAAACGAATAATATTGGTGGTATTGAAGTCATAATATCACATATAGTAAGCAAAAAACTTTCAATAAATATAGGTACATGTAGGCACGGTAACTCGACTGTCGTGGCACGTATGCCTTGACAGGGAAACAGCGTTGAGTTCGTAGCCCTCCATCTTATTAATACTCAAAGAAGGAACCCGATAGGTATCTATTATATCAACGAAGGAACGTGAAACCAGGCGAGAAAACTCGTGACAGTGACAACCACAGAATAACAACAACCGCCTGAACCTGAAATCTAAAGCACCTATGATTCGCGATATCAACAATGATACGCGATCAGCTGACTAGTACTGTAAGTTGCCCAGAATGCCAGAAGGAAGCGCTAGTTGTGCCTTTAGGTGGGCTCCCGGGAGACTCTCCTGTTCTAGATACCCGGCCTTAATCTATAAAGTTCGGAAGAAGATATCTTTCTCCACACACCTTATTTCTTTTCTTTCTGCAATTATAAGCACAATTTATGTATCGTTCAAATACATTTCAGCTCGCGCTGACCAAGGATTGAGCTTGACGAACCTGCCACAGGCATCACGTTTCCGGTGAAGAGGAGACACCAGACCTTCTTCCTACCCCGAAGATTCATTTTTATTTATACCTGAGGTTTCCTTTGTATCGATTGACTCCCTTATTCACTTACCTACTCTATTCGTGTACTCGTATACTAAGGTTGTGCTAAAAGAACGTACAATGTGGTTTATAGAATTTATAAAAGTGATTTTATCCCAACGTTACATTATTTCGTTTGGTGCTTGGATTTGCCGAAAAACTTGTGGCGAGCTAGGATTTTTAATGCTCAATTTCACTGATGGGAGTTTTACTTATTTCTTTAAGAGAAGATAGTAAAGATTGTATTTTTCATTTAACTTCTTCAAAAGGTTTATCTGTAAATATTGTATGGATTCAAATTTGATGAATGCAAAACCCACTGATCTGAATCTGCATGTCAATAGTAGTCATCACTAGCCTGGTGTAAAGAAGTAAAAATGAAATCAAATCAGAAAGAATATAATCTACTTTTCAATTACCTTCAACGATGGTTGGTAAGGCGTTTTATTTTTGCATTTATTCCGTCGTAGGAAGTAAGTACCGCGTTGTAAAATGCGGTATTCAATTATTCGGTTAGTTGTTTTATCAAAGTTTTGTCGACTATTTTGTTTATTTTTATTTTTCTAATAAACTTTTACACTGAAAATCAACTACTTAGTCATAAGGATGGCTACAATAAAATTTAAGTCAGTGTCCATGAATAAAATCGGCTATACATTTTTTACGATTTCGATTTCCTATTAAAAAAATTAGTAAGCTTTTCATCCAAAACTGCCTCTATACATTCCAATATAATCTTTGTATACTTCAGCAAAATTTTGGATTTGGAAGTTGGAAGGCGAAATGTGACTTTGAGTTGACTTCATGTGAAATACGATCTGTTATATAGGTGGCATGATAGTTATTTAATTAATAAAGCTATTCATTACAAGTTGTTGTTCATTTTTATTATCCTAAGAATCTTGGGGGGGTCTGATCTTTTGCTCCCTTTCAAGATTAAATAGAGTAACAGGCCCATTAGTTGTACACCTAAGGTGGCTTTCCCACTAAAAGTTTCTCAATAAAATCAGCTTTCGATGAAGTCATTCAACTTTATTTTAACTTATCTTCTAAGATTCTATCAGAATACGATGGGGAAAATGTGAATTTAAATTTAATTTTTTTAAAGATAGATTGGATGTGTGGAATGTTGAAATAATCAATTATGAAAGTCGAAACTTATCTCTGCCCAGTAGTTGGACACGTGTTCCTAATCTTGGACAATGGTGGGCTCTTCGAGTATAAATAATATGGAGGGCTATTGTTGTTGCCACTAGCTAGCCCGGAACTAGAAGGGGGCACGTGCCCCGGGTGGGACATTTCAGGGAGTGACAAAACTTGAAAATTTATTAAAAAATCAATTAAAAGGTTTTCAAAATGAAAATGCTGAGCGCTCGGCAGTGGCGGGGGGGGGGGGGGGTGAACAAACAATTATTTCAATATAAGACCTTCAGGTACAAAGGGCCTAAGTGCCATCTCGGAAATTTTTCATTTTTGTCCATATTCGATGCCTATGTGCCAATGGGAATATATCTAGAAAGGTCGTATGTTGCAACTCATTTCTGTTCGTTTTGAAATCGACCGCTAAAAAGCAGGGTTGCCAATGTTTAGGTACCTCCTTTTTTCAAGAGATGCTGAAGTTGAGAAAAGATTTTCATTGAATAAGTGCCAACCCGTTTTCGGGCAACGCTGCAATCGTTTTATGTAGGTTTCTCCTCTTTATTTGTGGGTTGATGTTGTTCACAGCTACTCTTGATTAGTAGAATGGATCGAGGACCAATATTTTCAACATAAGGTTGGGTTGCAATCAGTAGTCATTGACAGTGCACTTACACGCTCTTGGGAAACTGGAGTGGTACACCTTAGCTCAAAAACCAAATGAAGTTGGTAAAAAACGGAAAATAAGTAATTAGAATTCTTTGCAGGATGTTTATTTACAGGTCATAATTGATTGCAAGAGATGTCGAGAAATTTATTTGTAAACTAGCGGGTTCACCTGCGTTGCACAGGTTGACTTGAATATATGCAAGCCCCCACTCACCCATCACATTTTGGGACACCCCTATGGATCTGATTAAAAAAGTCCTTACTTATAAATTACCTATCAGGACCAAACTACTGAGATCAACCCCCACTCCTTCTCCACAAGCACCCCCCATATTTCAGATTAAAAATATTCTTGACTAGCTGGTTATTTCACCCGTGCGTTGCACAGGTTGACTTGAATATACGCAAGCCCACTCACCCATCACATTATGGGTCACCCCTATGGAGCTGATTCAAAAAAGTCCATATTTGAAGTACTTACTTATACATTACCTATTAGGACCAAACTACTGAGATCAACCCCCACTCCCTCTCCACAAACACCCCCCCATATTTCAGATTAGAAATATTCTTGATAGGTAACTCAAAAGAATGTTCAGACTAATCCAATTTCATTCGTCCGAACATTAGATCACCAGTTCGTTCGGTGATGACCAACTTATTCCATTTAACCATCCCCTCCCCCCTCCTTTTTTTTCCTTACCTCAAACCCCTCCCTATGGTTGAGACTAGGAGAAATGTTAATAGCATGTGATTGAGCTTGACGTAATCTAAATAAATTCGCCCAATCAGACTCCCAGTTTGTTCAGTGATGTCAAAGATACCCCTTTCCAATCCCCCTGCTCCCCAATAACATCCCCTATGGAGCAGATTCGAAAAATTTCACGTAGCCTTTGACCTAAGTTGGAATAATCCAAACATATATGACAACTTAGATCCCCAGTTGGTTCATCATTGGCGTTCAAAACGCTACAACTCCCCCCCACCCCCTCCCACTCCATCAATGGGTCAGATTTGTAAAATTTGAAAAAGTAGTCTTTGACTTGAATTAGACAGAGTAATCCAAACATATTCGACAATGAAATCCCCAGTTTAGTCAGTGATAACAGATACCCCATCCCCCCTCTCCTCCTTCCCTAAAACACCTCCTATGGGGCAGATTTGAAAAATTTCCTGTAAGTAGTAGTGTATTTAGTTAGAATAATCCTAACATATTTGCAAAATCAGATCCCCAGTTCGTTCAATGGTGTCCAAGATTTCACCCTTCTTCTGGTGTCCAGTTCGAAACACCCCCTCTGGCTCAAATTTTAAAAACTTCAAGTAGCCTATATTTTAAGTTGGACTGATACAGATATTTTCCCCTACTGATATCAGTTGTCCAATGACCCCTTACCGTGAAAAGTGGACAAACATATGGACAGACAGACGGAGAAAATGGTACCTCTACATAAAGCATGAAACGGGAAAGAAACACAAAATTCCATGATTCCAATCAATGTACAGACAGACATACTTACGATTTTATTAATATAGATGAGATCAATTCGTCGACTTTTTTTGAGAAACTTATCAATTACGAGATCATTGAAATTTTATGACAGAGCAGATTTGAGTTTTTGACATTTCTCAATAGATGTCAAAGAGAGATCAGACAATTGATGTTACCCTTGTGTATTCCATGAGTTTGTCTCATTTTAAAACAGCAGGCATGAAAAGCAATGCAAACGAGTATTGGAACTACAGATAACCCTGATATCTATTGTTTAGTTTGGGAGGTACCCGAATAAGAATGTACATAAAAGAAAGAATCTATAACCTTCCAACTGCTGAAACCATCTATATGCGTTATAGGCATTGGACACAAAACAATCTATAGCAAGCCTGCCAACTCCGGCGACCCTAGTGCGTGATCACATCGGGAAGTTCTGTGGGGGGAAGCACACGAAAATTGTGGTGACTGGCGGCTGACTTGGTGACTGTGGTGCCACTACACACACATACCAAAATATCTAGTAGAGACAAGGTGACACACTGAAAAAAGCGCCCAGCAAATGTAATGACCTTATATCACTGCAGTCTAGGCACCCCCCCCCCCCCCTCCACCACTTGTGGCTGCTTGGATCGATGCTGCTCGACAGTATCTATGGAGGCAAATTATTCATCGATAGAACTAACTTAATTTAATCCTTAATCCATCAGAATCCACCCGAATTCAAGTTTTTGGATTTTTATTCTTTTGTTTACCTACCTACATACCATTTTCGTGTTCTTTTCATCAGGGGTGCCGGCGCTATTTGTAGAAGGTACCCCTTAATCTACTCCCCTGGTAGGTACCTACTCAACTACATTCCATTATACGCAATAGTTTTGAAGGAATATGACAGGCAATATGAAATCACGCATACTTGGATTCAAAAAATTGACCAGAACACAAGAACCCTGATTTGACTTTACAAAACTACCTATCAAACTAAAATCCTAACATTCCTATTATTTCTATACTTCTATTGTATAATTTTAGTAAGAATAGGTAGGTAGGTACCAAACAGAAAAGCAAGACTGCTAGTAGGGTAAGTTTTCATAAGTTTTACTCCTATGGAGCCTTGAGTTCCGGACTGTAATACTGTGTAAGCTTCCCCTCAATTAAGTGAGGGGGGTCGATCGTTGGTAGGGTGTTGCTAAGCGGTGGGCCGGATTATTGGAGAAGTGAAGCTTCTCTACGATCGAAAGTACTTACAAATACACTAAGGAGTTTTTGGATCAACTCCACTTCAAGCAGGTTCCTTTGGTACCTTCTTGAAGTAACTGATCCTAATTTATTAGAAACGGACGATATGACTTGGACTAAAGACAATGTTTGATTGATAAATAATGATAAGTATTGATCATGAGAAAAACACCTAGATGAATTTTACCAGTGTAGGGAATCACGGGCTATGACTAAAAATACACAGACATAGAACATAAACTTTAAATTCCAATTTTTAAGGCTTTAAAAGGCTTTAAATCCAATTTCTAGTTCAGGATAATTGGTGTTATTGATGTACTATAACGAAAATAATTGTACAGGAGTGAACTTCAACGTGATTGAAATTGAGAAGCTTTTCGTAAGATATATGATACCTAATTACGATAGAAGATTTGCAAATGATTGAATGTTTTCTGTTAATCAAAATTTGTAGCATTAAGGTGTTCTTAACTACCACGTTACTAGCAGATTTCCAACGAGATGAACTTTCAGTCTTACAGAATGGATAACAAGGAACATTTAAAAGATACAAAGCAATAGATAATGTTACCAGTTCGTAGAATTCCGATTCTTCGAGATCGCGATTGGGGGAGGGATCTCTTATTAGGGGAACACTCGCTCTTCTGCTTTCGCGGACTTGGGGAGGTGCGGCGGGAGCAGTGACTGTTCACGAATAGGGGAGGAACACTTGTCAGTCTCTGTCTATTAATAGGGGGAACACTCGCTCTTCTGCTTTCGTGGAACTTGGGGAGGAGTGGCGGGAAGAGTAACTCTTCGTCAAGGGAGTAAAGAGTTTGCAGGGAACACAGTCTTGATGGCGTAAACACTAGGCCAGGGAACACACGACTTTAGGTAAAAACTTGGCTCAGGGCAACTTAACTCGGACTCGGCCTCTGACTCTCCTGGAGGGGGTGGCGTCGTGATTTACATAGCTTCACCCCCCACCTCACCAGGGCGCTCAGCCAACACCAACCGGTCTCGTGGAGGGGCGGAGGGCGCCGCCACTTCAGGCGGAATTGCCCGAGGATGTTCGGCCTCCCCTGCCTGTTCACGGGGGTCTGTCTGTGGCGACCGCAACTCTCTTACGTTTTTGGCCCCATGTTGGCGCCTGAGGTGGCGTCCCACAACTTCTGCCTCCAGTTTTACTCCTAGGACCCACAATTTCTGGACGGTAATACCTTCCTTAGTGTTACCCCTACTAAGCAGAGAGTTCCGGCCAGTAATATTTCCACGTGAAATGACAGTAATACTTCCTCCTGTATTACTCCTATGGAACCTTGAGTTCCGGCCAGTAATACTTCCTCCTGTGCTGCTCCTATGAAGCCTTGAGTTCCGGACAATAATACTTTCTGTGTTATTCCTATGGAGTCTTGAGTACCGGAAAGTAATACTTCCTCACCTGTTACTCCTACGGAGTCTTGAGTTCTGGGCAGTAATACTTCCTCACTTGTTACTCCTACGGAGTCTTGAGTTTCGGACAGTAATACTTCCTTACCTGTTACTCCTATGGAGTCTTGAGTTTCGGACAGTAATACTTCCTCACCTGTTACTCCTACGGAGTCTTCAGTTTTGGACAGTAGTACTTCCTCCCATGTTACTCCTACGAAGCCTCGAGTTCCATACAGTAATACTTCCCTTAGTGTTACCCCTACGGTACCAAAAGTTCCGGTCAATAATATTTCTCCGTGAAATCCCGGCCCGACACCTGACACCATGTTTCAGATGTTACTGAAAAGCATGTATGAATAATATAAAGGAAACGGGATATGGAATAATTAGATAATTTAACTAGATATGAAGCACCCCATCAGTGATAAGATTATATCAAACGGCTCTTTATTGGATACATCTATAATCAATTATTACAATTGAACTATTCATCATTATCCTTAACAGTAATATTGCTATTAGGTACTTAATATATCTGTGAAATCAATGAAATGCCATTTTCTAATTGAACGTTGCATAATACTAGCCGTCAGAGCAATATCCAAAACTGCTGTATTTCCATTAAGGTTGGAATCAATTCATGCTGCTTAGACTGGTTGTTGTGCAATCTATTTTGTTCAATTTCATCATCATATCATTCAACATCTGGTTGCACATAGCGGCATAGGGGTTCATTTCGACCAACTGTAACACAGAAAACGTTATTCGGGTTGGTTTATGAAAAAATAATTAGTAATATGTAGGCACAGTGTTAGTAGTAGGTGGGTCTTATGAGGTCGGTATACTTTTTGATAGTGCTATATAAGATAAGGTAACTATTTGACATTTGTATCTTTGTAACAGTAATTTTGTAACTCACAGCTCATATAACTCTTGAAATTGACTTTGTAACTATGCATAACTTAGTTTTCTAGCTATCCAAATGAGAGGCTCATTTCAAATCTCTGGACACCCTCCTCCGCAGTGTTTACTAGGCTTTACGATCTAGTTCAACATCCCGTGCTTGCAGCCACTTTCTTGGTTCGCACTCTTTGTTCAGGTTCTTAGTGGTAAGTACCTTACTTATGTGATTGCAGCTGTTTTTTTTTGGTCGCACACTTATATTCTATCCTTAGCAGTAAGTTTCTTACTTGCCAACTCTATTAGCAATCTATTTTGCTTCCAGGTGTATACTCCTGGGGTATGTATATATAAAATCTAGCAGCTGACTCTTACTATTTGGGTTACTTGCCAAGCACACCTTGAGTTTGTTTTGCTTTTGCACAAACGACCTTTCATATCTAAAATATTTTGTTTACCATTCTTTGCAACAACGGTCCATGGCTTTTTTGTAGTTTTGTTTGCCTTTAGGCATCTACATGTTTAAAACACCCTTTAGTGCCCCTAGATATAATTGATGAATAAACGAACTTCCTAGTGAAGTTCATTCATAATTATGTCTGGGGCACTAGAGGGTGTTTTACGCCCACCCATTACCCTGCCCTTTATCATAGACATGCCAGGGGAATCTTTGAAGAAGTGGGAACTAGTGAAGATAGCCAGGGACAGTGCTGCCAGCAGGCCGGACAGAATGGCGATTGGTATAAACTCTCTGTAGGTGCCCATCCCGCCATTTTTTAAAATACCTTTGAAACCAGCTCTGTCTGGCGCTTGGCAGAGGCCTCAACATTTTTAAAACATCCTCTGGTACCCCAGACGTAATTATGAATAACACTAGGAAGTTCGTTTATTCATCAAATATTGCTCGTCCGATATACATCCGAAATATTAAGACGTACCTAGGTTTCCAAGATTAGACAAGGCTCTGTCTAGTAGTATGTGTTTAGGGAATGATCCCCAATCCGTCTATTTGTAAATTTAAGTCAGTAAGATTAATTCCTCAAGGATCAACATCTTCAACAGATGTAGATTCAATTACAATGAATTCAGTCATTTCTTGATGTCTGAACATATAACAGTTTCTTGCTTTTGGTGGTGATTACATAATTTCCTACCTGTTGCTTTGCAAACATGCTTCCCAATTGAGCTGCCTTTGTAAAATCATCTTTAGCTTCAGGATCCCGTCCATTTCTACGGTGTAGGAGCGCTCTTTGACAGTAGGCTTGACAACCTGCTTTACCTTTGCCAGCACTCAACTCTATTGCTTTGTTCAAGTCCAGGACTGCGTCTGAAACAAAAGTAAGGTAAAGTAAAGTAAAATAAACAGCCATCCCAGGTTGCATTTTTTCAGACTGCCAATAATGGCGTCATGAACGTCATCAGCTGTCCTCCAAAGGATAAATCAGAATTCGTTCTGATTATTTCACTCAAGGCCATTACCTCGCTGCCACAGCCTATCATAAAGAACGGCAACACAGTGGCTATTCCTTCGAATGGATTGTAAAGTAGGAGAATTTAATAAAGTCAACATCAGAAGGTTGCTGCAATGTGGTTTTCAAGATAATTGCTTCAGAATTATTAAGTATTTTTGAATGTACATTTGTGTTGATGGATATCACTCAGCTTTGGGGGTCTTTCAAAAATATTTATCACTACACCAAAAATGCCACATTACAACCAGTCATTGTTAGATTAAGAATATGTCTTGGCGAGAATATGACTTGTTTACTACTCTGTTGATTTTTCTCACATGGTTTACTTCTTGGGGATCAAGTAACCCGGATAAGACATATCAATCATGTCTTACACTAAATCCAGTAGTGGGAATACTTCACTCTAGCAACGATTTCAAGTTTGTATCATAATCTATTTTATTTTATCCACCCTAGAGGTAATGGTTATTCGACGATCTGTTTGCATAATTGTACGTGTTTTTTCCAATTGTTCCTCAGCGGTATGTAACTTGCCACCATTTTTATATATAGTGTCTGATCGAAAATGAGTGAAGCACCATTTGGGAAACAATATTTGTTGCAAGAATCTAATGAAATTTGAGATGAGACTAAAGCGGAAAAATTTGTGATACAGGCCCAATCATCATGAGTCTTATTCGTTATAAATAATGAATCAATGTGTCTAGATGTCATGTTAGCATAATCTGATATATAAACAGGATAACTTTTTGTTTCATCTGAAATCCCATAAATATTTATAGATAAACGATTTTCACAAATTTTAACCTCTTTAAAAGGGTATGTTAGTCCGTAAAAATTAAATGAATGCTGCACTTTGGTATATGATTGGGGTTGTTCGAGATGTTTTAGGTTTTGTTGTGTGCTTATGTAGTTAATAGTGCATATTTAAAACAAAAATTATCATTTAAATGTTTAACGTTGATTACCACTCGTTTGTTGCGAATGGTGCCTGGTAGAGGTGTGTATGAAATTGCAGAAAGTACATCATATTTGTTCATACTTAACATAACATCTAGGGACAGACATTCGGAAAGACAGACAGAGAAAAGTTGAGAAAACGGTACCAATCGTCTACAAATAGCATGAAACGGAAAAGAAACGCAAAATTTCATGATTATAATCAATGTGTACATAAGACATACGATTCTAGTAATAATATAGATTAGATCAATATCGAAATCTCCCGTGAGGGTCCATATAGTTTGGAACCAAAGCTTACAAAGCATCCTAGAGAACGTAAAAATTGTGAGGAGTTTTAGGGACATAAAGCACGCCAGCCAGAATTTTGCGATTCTTCCTGGGCTCAAACTCCCAAAAATGTATTAGAAAAACGAGCCTCGCTCACTGGCTAGCACAGTCCCTGCCTTCAAATTACTAGCATAATAAAGGGCAACTCCACCCCCTCTCTTCTTAAACCTATAATTTTTCAAAATTTTATATGAGTTAAGTAAGATTAACCAAATTGTTAGGCAACGTGCTTTTGATCCATGATTCAGTGATGCCAATTATGTGCCCATCAAATGCCTTAATTCATTACTATGTTTTGGAAGGCTTGTAATGTTTATATTACATGAAATCAGGGAAGTATTGCTCCGGAGAAATTTGTCAAAAATAGGTCACTTTTTAATAATGACAAGTAAAACTGTCAGTTGACTTGAATGAAACATCAGGCACAACAAAGGGATCGTCACTGTCTCTGGGACACGTCCGGGACGAGTCGTTAGACGACATAGCCAGGACGCCCGCCAACCACCCGAGGAGTAGACAAGGGAGAACATATTTTAAAAATGAGAGAGAGAGGTAGAAAAAAAAGTTATTAGTACCTAATTTAATAGTTAAAATCGTCTAGGAGTTCGATATTTCGACTGGTGGGGCTACATACATACTCGTAGATTTAAACTCAGAAAGAAAAAAAAAGTGCGGTCGATGCAGCAGATGAGAGACAAAAAGAAGAAATAATATACAACCGTTTTTTAGCCTATCTACTCTTTTATGTACTTAGTTATTTTACATAACTTTGCAAAACCCTCAACGAGTAATGGACTTGACATGAAGACTCTCACTATCACGTGCAAGACATTGTCCGACAGAGATGAAACCAAAATGGAGCCTCTCTCTCAATACCTACATGAAAATGTTATAACATTATTGCAATTTGTACCTAGGTGTTGTTTTTTGTTCAGAACATGGATTGACCACGTGCAGATGTAACTTGTTTGAAAAGCCCCCGAACAGTGTAAAAACGCTGCAAATTATTTCACAAAGGTTTATTATTTTTTCAATTGAGTATGATCGTAGTTTTAGTTGGCTTACGTACGTCATAAGGCCTGTCCAGGCTCCTCGGCGTGTCCTATTTCGCGTTGCCACAACCTATACTTCTATAATTATATACGCATGTTTATATTTCTCGATTTGAGCTCCCATCTATTCAAATAGTTATTGCCTTAATAATATCATTATCTAAGTACCTACGTACAAAAAGTCGAGAGGATATGTTATTAAATATGCGTAGGAAAAGCAGTGGTATTAACACACAAATATGACCTAGAAAAAAACATATATTCATGCCTCGAAGGAACGCCGTACCCACCACAAGGTGCCGCGGCGCCTCCTCTCACTCCACCACCCACTCACCCCCCTCACCACCCACCGTGACCCCCTGCCAAGCGTGCCAGGCGTGCGTTCGTGCGTAAGTCCACACTGAAAGCCTTGAAAAAGACACTTTTTCGGCCGTTTTGGGCCCATAGCATCTATGCGAGTAAAGCGATCGGGATGGTTAAACGTTAGGACCAACTAGACCCCAAATGGAGTCTATGTGCGAAAGAACGGGTTTTTTAAGTCGATTCTTAGGCCTTTTATGGCCCGGACGGCGGACGGACATTTCAAATTTGGATTCTCCGCACCTTGAAACGTAAAGTGACAAAGTTTGAGGGGGGGTTATAAAAATTTTTTGCTATACGATCACATAGGCATATTATTGGAAATAATAAACCAAAAGCAGTGCAAAAAGGTTCGGAATGACTAAAAGTTATTCAACCTCATGCAAGAATTCAGAGCTTTTCCTTCGAGAGGAAGAAGGAATATGTAGAGAACGGTGAAGCAAGCAATGAGGAATACCCGCACACTTGATTTATGTTTTTTTTAATGTAAGCAGATAGAATTCTACGAATGCAGACACCAACCGCACTCTTCTACGACAAATCGTTTTCATTCTATGATTTTTCAAAGTTTTGAGAACAAACTACGTCATTGCACCCCTCTAGCCTGGGCGGGATAGCCCCCCTCCCCACCCCACCACCTAGTATGGCTTCACGTTTTGCCAAAACTTTGTAAAGATAGAAACAACAATCCGCTAACATCAGGAAAGTGCGAATGTATTCAAAATGCTCAGAATAAAATTGTCTTAAATTCAAAAATACTAAACGCATCTTCAGACCAGTGTGTAACGGCCCAAAAATATTTGATAGGTACCTCGACAGGAGTTCGAACTCGCGTCGTCACAACTACGGGAAATTTCCTGCAGTTGCAACACTCTAACGATCAGAGCTATGAGGCCAGGGTTATCAAACCTCTTCGACTGTGAGAGTTATTTTCCTGGAGCATAACATTTCCCCGGAAACAAATACCAGCCGTCTTGGCTGGTTTGGGGTCGGACGAATGACTAAGTGAAACTGCAGGCCGCTGGCTCAGCAGATGCTCGCTGGAACAAGTCAGCAGTCGAGCGAGGTCATTGTCACGGTGTGTTTTGACTCAAGTGAGTGAGGAAATGAAAGGCATAACAACAGGAAATGTGATGTTTACAGTCTTTTGGCTCGAGAGGGATTTAATTAATTATTGTTTCGTATGATTTCGGGTCCTACCGACTGCGCCACTGTAACGGCCCAAAAATATTTGATACCTCGACAGGAGTTCGAACTCGCGTCGTCACAACTACGAGAAATTTCCCAGCAGTTACGACACTCTAACGACCAGAGCCATGAGGCCAGGGTGACCAAACCTCTTCGACTGTGAGAGTTATTTTCCTGGAGCGTAACAAGTGGGTACTTCTCATTGTCATGATACAGAAGAGAAAATTACTAGGGACCTAGGAGTAAACACCAGATTTGTTTTGTAGCTAAGAACGTATGTTTACCTCTGTCTCTTCCTTGTAAACGCAGGACTTGGGCTCTGTTGTTGTACCCAGAAGCTCGTTCAGCAATGGAAAGAGCCTCTGTCAACAGGAACTCAGCTCTTCCAAGATCACCAGTATCTGCAGCTTTAATTCCTTCCAATTCTATCTCCTTAGCTTTCACTATACTTGGTGTAATTTCTTCATCATCTAAAAACATTTTTTCAATGGAAAAAAAATTAATTTTGGTTTGTTTTTAATAATATAAATAATAATAAAAAAGTCTCAACCCCATACAATTAAATAAAAACACGTGGTCAAATCTGGAGACCAGTGAGGAAGAAAATGGTGTGTTTGGTTGTCAGTGACGTCAGAACGACACATCACCATGATCAATGCCTTTTAGCTTCCTTGTTCAATGGAACAAGGATGACTATGAATCTACTTGACCACGAATATAATTTACTTTCCAGTGGATTAATTTCCTCGAACGACTACAAACATGACAGAAAATAATAAGATACAATTAATTCCTACCTTCTGTACGAATAGGTACTTCTCTTGCACAATTTACTCCTACGTCCTTCAGTGGATGATAACTTTCCCTCTTCTCCACAAACATAATTTTCTTTCGAGCAGATTTTTCGTACATAGCTACTCCATGTAGAAGTGGGCAGTTTGGGCAATGGGCCCTTTTGCTCTAGTACAAAGGGCAGTTGGTACTTTTCTGTTATATGCCCGCCAAGCATCACTGGATGTATATAGTTTAGTGGCCTGGATGTTCGCATTTCAAAATTAAACAGAAATATCCTAAACCAATCCTTCTAGTAAAATATAGATTAGCTCAACAAATGCCTAGATCAGAATCTATGGCTGGAATCAAAGGGCAAATGGTTGAGAAGCGAGAAGTAATGCTTGGCGAGCGCAAAACCGAATCTGAGGAAGCAAGCATAGGTAGGTATAGGTACCTACAACAGAGAAGTAGGTACCAGGCAGTTTGTGCCAAATCCCTCTGTCTAGTGCCCAATACCCTTCTTGTATGATTCATGTAGTTTTCATAATAACTAGGTATTATGAAAACTGCAAGATACATTTATGGACATGGGTACCTATGTAATTAAATATATATTCATAAAACTGGAAATCGAAAATAACGTACCAACAAGTTCTTCAGCGAGATCTCCATCGTAATTAGATTCTCCGATCGGAAAGAATGGATTAAAAATGCTGTTCAAAATAATTCGGTCATGTTCACCGATGTCTGACATTTTCCTGTAAGTGCAACACAGTGTCAGGTTGGTACCTAGAACTTACATGTTTTGGGTTTGAATAATCATAGTTAAAGAATACTATGCACAATATCCTCTATAGTAATAAATAATTAACTCCATAATAAATAGGTTGGTAACTATAATCGTTTTACATCTAACCTACAAATTAATAAAACTCGGACCTATTTTAGTTATAGCTAGAAAGTGAGCAGCACAACACACAAAATTGAACAGGCAGATGCGCATATTCAGATTCCGCATTAATTTTTTTTTTTTTTTTTTTTTTTTTGCTCGTCTACCGCCTACTCGTCTACCGTTTTTGTTATTCCGGGTATTAGCGAATTTTTGAAGAAAATTAAGCTATTGCTCTCGCCTCAAAATTTGTAGAATGTGAATTTTTGAAAAAATTTTATGCAGAAATCCGTTTCAGGCTATTCTGAATCATATTCTGAAGTTTAACGCATTTTTATATGTATGTATGTATATATGTATGTATATATGTATGTATGTATGTGTCATTCCAGACGATAACTGTCCGTAGAATTGTGCTAGAAACTTCAAACAAATTTTAAAATGTTAAGGACACAAAACGAAAGTTCAAGTTCGTTGGCCAGCTTGATCGGATTACATCTTCGGGTTGAAATTTTCAAAAATGTAGGTAGTCAAAAATTTCAAAAAAAGCCGGTTTTTTGCGATTTGTCGTGCGAAATAATTTTTTCAGCATACTAACATGTGGTATATTCGGAATCAGCGTAAAATTTCCTATAAGAATATGTATCAAGTTTTCCAAAATTTCAAAGTTGAAAAATCAGTCAAAAATCGAAATAATGCCGTTCGCTGGTCGTAAATATCGGTAATATTCTTCAAAAATTCGCTCATGGGGTCATGCTGCATGACTGGACTTTTTTATTAGCATGCATTCCTACAAATACTTCTTTTGGAGAAATTCCTTTAATCCGTAAGACTGAAGGAATGAATATTAAAATCCCATTTGAAATTAATCCCTTCAGCCGACTCCAGTCTTCCTATTAATTTTGAGTTAATTTTTTATGGTTGTAGAGGTGTGAGGGGATGAGAAGCATCTTGTTACGTTAGAAAGGCGAATGGGGTTTTTCGCCCTTTTGACAAATCACGAATAAATTGATACACTCATTGGTCTCACATTGGCAAATATGAGACGCTCTAGTAGGAAATAAAGTGATTTGGTCACAGAAATCCACTGAACAAAGAGAAAATTATACAAATGAAAAAAAGCAACCATCTGTGCTGACTCTTCGTGTATACTCAGACTGTCCATTTTTCGTTTTCCTTGATTCCTTGTGATTAGATTTCAATCGCCATTCAATAGGTAATTATAATAAGATTAGATCTCCATTTTCTTCAAGTATAAATTATGACTGACTTCTGCGAGATATTGCAGCCTGTCAAAGTGGGACACCCATCAAAATTCACGCAAGTACGTCTTCCCAAAGCCTAGGTACACGTCGCAGATGAGCATCACGATAGAAAAATATGACCATCTTGCTGCTCTTTGTAAAAACTTAAAAAGAGAGAGTGACAGAGAGAGAGTGAGAGAGAGAGAGAGAGAGAGAGAGAGAGAGAGAGAGAGAGAGAGAGAGAGAGAGAGAGAGAGAGAGAGAGAGAGAGAGAGAGAGAGAGAGAGAGAGAGAGAGTGAGAGAGAGAACATGAATTTATAGATAATTGAAATTATTTTAATTATCATTAAAAACCCATAGCGGAATTTAGTCAATCAAGTGTAGGTAACGTAAAACTTCGTAATTGGTCATTTAGGAAACGGGAAAATGGTGCTTGAAGTAATTTACGTTAGCGCATGCGCAGAATGGTATTAATTTAATTAATTAATTAATAATGTTCCTAAGAGTACACTTTCGCACATGCGCAGGAGCTAATAATGAGGCAATCATGTTGAAATTAACATGGAATAATTAAACCATCGTCCCTCAACTATGCACCAAATTTGAACGAGATTGGACGACTAGGGTGTGCAAAAATGATGCTTGATGGAAACGATGAGCGCGATCAATGATGCCAACAGTGACAGATGTGGGACTCGCACCCCCTCCCACCGATTGGCACCACTTTTCCGGAGTTTTTTTGTAATGAAATTTAATGGTTTTAACAGTTTCTTTGTACTTGAGTTGCTCAAATTTCAATACAATTTAGCATATTACTATACGGTAAGTTGTAATTTAAGAAAATTCGCTCATACTACATGACTGCAACTCATGCTGCATGATTAGAACTTATGTTTAAGCCACACCTTAACCAGAAGGGCATTAGCGGTATTGAACAAGGTGTCTAAAGAGACACTGCAAGAGGCACGATTCTAAGGGGAGCCATGTTGTCCAAGAGCTTAGTTTTTAGACATCAGGTATTTATCTTTATCTGAAGTAAGAGTAGAATTGATAATCAAGTTTAACAAAATGCCTCACGACATTGGAGACTGTAAAGCAGGAAAGATGGTAACTGTCCCATTGCCTACCGCTAGGCAATTAAGACCTTCAACCGTTAAACAAATCATCCATAATGTGCTCACCTTAAATTTTGTATATGTAATTCTGTACTGCAATTACATCGTGTAAATAGACATTATATTCTACTCTAATGCTGAGCAGGTACGGTACCTACCTACTACCCGTCAGGAGAGGCTGGCCCCTGAGTCGAGGAGTAAGCCGACAATGGCCGATTATGCCCGTTACCAAGTACTATAATATCCAGTGTGTGTGCGTGTGTGTGTGTGCGCGCGCCAGATATTCTTAACAATAATTTCATTTAAACGTAATTAATCATCTACAATAAAATATTTTAGTATATTATAGTAGTGGTAAAAATATAATACAGTAGTATAGTATAGGTAGTTTAAAAATCTGTAGTAGTCTCGTAAAAGGAAAAGTTCACCAACAGTCCTTTAAATATAGCCTTAATTCGTTTTAGCATTTTGTGTAGGTACCTACTGTTTTTGTAATTTGTATTCATTGTTAATAACGTTAGTGATGAAATTAAATCGTTAACAAAATATATTTTCTTGACCTCACATACCTCGTTGGTGGTAGGTTTCATGGTAGGACTCACATTTCCTAACATTCTTACAACTTCACTAGGAAGGAAATTATAATTAAAAAGTTGTAGGGATCTAAAAATAAACAATTTAAGATCAAAACCAACGTTGTGCGATGATTCTTTCAAAAGTTAGCCACGATCAAAGCCAGAGCGCCAGAAGAGGAACTTCCACCCCCTCCTGTCATTAGGCACTAATTTTCCGGGTGGTATGAAGCACTTAGGGGAGAAGGACCCCCCCCCCCCTCTCTACAATCCGAAGAGAAGCTGGGGTGGCCATGTTTTGCACTTTTGCACACTCAATCCCCACCAGCTCCTGCACTATGGGCTTTGCAGTGATACTGTGAGTACCATCAATCACACAAGACTTATGTCTTTTGTGATCGTTGGTGAGTACGGAGTTTTCTATCAAGGGATCTGACTAGCTGAATAATGAAAGAAACAATTATTCTAAATGTAGGACCTGTACGTACTAGCATCAGAAATTCCCACGTACCTGCATGTATGTAAATTTTGCATAACACTGAACTCTTGGCTGGTTGGATGAATACTGAACCTCGGATGTACGAGTCAATTTCTTGTTTTCGTAGCGGGAGCAAGTTCCGAGAGAAGGCGAGCCGCTTCTTACGTAACTTTTTCTTATTGGAGAACTTACTATTGACATTCTCGAGTTGAATAAACAAGAGGTGGGGCAGAATTAAAAAAAAAAAAAAAAAAAAAGCTGCAAATTATTACTTAAAGGTTTTGATATTTTTGTATTAGATAGCCCTTCTACGCAGATCAATGGTCTCTCATTTTTAAACCCAGTCTATAGTAGGTACCTACCTACATTGTCTAAACTCGAAGGATTGCGCCGCAAAAGGTTTCACCCCTTCACAGCACCATGCCCCCCCCCTAAGTTCACACATTCATAAATGTTAATAAACAAAACCCTTTATGATCCTTTACCTTACCACCACAAAGAATGGTTGCATGAAGACTGTGTATTAATTTGAAACTATGTTTGTTTCTTGCTCATAAAATTCTCTTCTACACTAAATTAATGTAGTTCAGTAGGTCGATTAGAATCAGCCTCAGAAGACCCTCCGTTGATAAACGATCCTCCATACCTACTAACAATTTTTTCAAGGTATTATGAAGGCGTTCTATTTCAAATTTCAGCAACGTGTGTCGATTAGGACAACAATTATCCT
Organism: Adelphocoris suturalis; assembly: GCA_030762985.1. Lineage (NCBI taxonomy): Eukaryota > Metazoa > Arthropoda > Insecta > Hemiptera > Miridae > Adelphocoris > Adelphocoris suturalis. Next base: position 153,638,056 of record CM061040.1, read on the forward strand.
CAAAGGCCTCATCACCGTAGGTAGGTAGATTTGGAAAGGAATATTTGCTTAATTGGCCTCTCAGCTGATCAGAGTGCCTACGTACATCGTAGTAGTTACCTAGGTGTCACAAAGGAGCTCCATCTTAAATTTAAGGCTCGTAGGTCGATACGAAAAAATTAACCTAAGGGGTCTTTCAGATGGTCAGAGCCCATCCTTAAATTGTATTCTAGATATAACAAAGGAACTCAATTTCAAATTTCAGAACCGTAGGATGATTAAGAAAGAAATTAGACTCACGGGTCCCACCTTCGTAACTGATTTGCGTATCTCAATTCCGTGGTGGCCGGGTGAATCGATATCTTTGTCATCAATAAGCTTACAGAGATATTGTCACTTACCTAGGTATCCACCAACTGAAAATTAATGAGATGAATTAAATCACCTACCTACGATTCACAAGTCCAACTGTTGGTGACAAAGATCACCCATGTCAATTGATCTCGTGAAGTAAGAATTCCATTGGAATCATATCAGCTGATACGATCGTCGTTATTTATGAGGCGATTTTCACTAGGATCCACCAGTTTTGATTTGCTCTCATGTTGAGGATTTCTTTCCCTGTCAACGTTTTAGCCCTTAGAGAGAGCAGAAGGTTTGAACGTGCAGCGTTCAAGGTGGTTTCATTCGATTCTTTGGGATAATATTTGTAAATGACACCCAAGCAACTAGTATTGTTAAGAAAGTTTTCGAGATCTTGATTTTTTAGTATTGCAGCCTATTATAAGCCTATAATTTATTCCCTTGAGGGTTGATCGAAATTTCTGAATCAAGTTTCATAAATAATGATCCAGTAGTTTTGAAAAAAAAAAAAAAACTTTGGAGGGCGGACGGCCTTTTTTTTTAATTTGACTTTTGGATTCTATGCATCTTGAAACGTAAACCAACAAATTTTGAGGAGGTTACATTTTTTCTTGGACAAGTATTCTCCTCGGCACGATAAATCACCTCTCTAAGCTGGTACCTAGTAGGGAAGTGGCTTTTTAAATTAGGGGTTCCTTAACGCAGTTCTTTCATACGGTTGAAAGAAGCTCCCAAAAAACATTTCTCACTCTATTGAGTCGCCTGGAGATTAGGCCACCATTCTTACATGTGTGCTCTAGCGAGAGGGTTGATCAACAGCCATCCAATGATGGTGGGACTTCCTGTGGCTTGCGCTTGTACAGAATTTTCAAGGCATCTCGAAACTCGCTGGCTGACAAGTCCAAATGTTGATGTTTCAAAGAGAGTGCAGTTAATCATCCTGAGGATTTATATCTATTAGGATATGCATACTAGGGAGCGATTTATGTTTGTTTGCAGCAATTCTTTCACTTCATCTTGTTTTAGCGAATTTTCGTATTACAATGGCTCGGAAAATTTTAAAATAAAAATTTTTGAGAAATTTCTTCGTTGAAATCCGTTTTGAGCCATTCTAAAACTATACCTGAAACTTGCGCTTTTTCATATGTTTATATAAGTATAGGTATATTAGGGTGGGCCGAAAAATTTTTTTTTTGAGGTCCCCTCTGAAAAGTTGCCTTTTCATGTCCAGAATAAGAGGTTAAAATTTCAAGGAAAAAAAATTTTATTTCTGTCGTACCGAGCCTTTCAAAATTTGGCTATAATAATGGAAGGACTGCAGAGATTTGCAATTTTTGGGACCATGGTTGGTATGAGATGGTTCTCGGTACTTTTCGTGCTGAATCCAAAAATGGTCTCAGAATTTACCATTCCCGTCAATAACCGGAGATATTTGAGGTTATGATGACGAAAAATAGCTATTTCATGCGAATTTGAAGTTAGACACAGACGGCAGAAATTTTGACGTCAGAAAAAAAAATTTTTTTTCCTTGAAAATTTAAATACTTATTCTGGACATAAAAAAACAACTTTTCAGAGGGGGCAAAAAAAGAGAGAAAAAAGGGCCCTATATACATACATAAATGTGTGTGTGTCATTCCAGACGATGACTCACCTTGAGATTGAGATAAAAGTCCCGTTCTTGCGCCCAAAAGTCTTTCCAAACGAAAGGATAAGTCAGTTGACCAACAACTTTTGAGTACAATAAATTGGTCGAATTTCAAAAAAGTACTAAAAAAAATCACTAAAAACGGCTAAAAAACGTTATAATTATATTTTTTGTGCAGAATAATGCTTTTATAGAAATTACTAACTATAAAATAGAAAATTCAAAAATTTATGAACGAAATTATGCTGAAAAATGTACTTAAATTTCATTAAAAATTTATAGAAAATCGATAAAAATAGCAAAAAACCCACTTTTTGAATAGCAGATTATTATTTGGGAGACGTTTTGTGCGATGAAGTTAAAAGTTGACAATTTCCTTGCACTCAAAAAGATAAAATTTCAAAACAATTTAACATTATACAAAACGATAATTTACGAAAATTCGCTCATGTGATCATGCTGCATGACTGGAACTTTTTTTTTCAGCATTGCCTCCCGCCTCTTTGCCCATATGTTAGATAGATGTTTGGCTACATCAAGAGTGATCCCAACTCTAATTGGTGTCATAAGCATATTTGACGCTTGCCATCTCTTCTTGTAATGGCCTTTAAAGTCTTCTTAATGATTTTCTTATCCACGATCCTGCCTCAGATCAGAATAGATTTCAAAAAGAAACACCTCAAAAACATCTAGGTACCTACCTACCCACTTTCTCCTTTTCCAGCTGTTTAATTTAGTACCTATCTTTATTCATTATTTTTTCACTATCCACAACCACAGCACAATAATCGTGTTTTGGAGAGAAATAATTTCAGTGTTGATCCTCACACCGATAAGATTTTCATTTCCACATCACAAAGTTCGGTTAAAACCTACCTTCAACTTTCACTGTGGTTCATTTCATCTTGAATACAGTTGTCATGGTTATTAAAACAATGCATTGTAATGTTTTGACGATATCAAACACTTTCACCAAAATTATTGATCATGAAATTCATTATATAGCTAAATTTCACAAGAATAAAACATGCACCTCCTTTAGTGAACAAAATGCCCTTTGAGATTAGAACGGTATTCAACGAAGACGAATTGCGTGACGCTTTGTTAGAAATTGAAGAAGGCAAAGTTGTCATACCTGATTACGTACCTGAGAGTAAGCCTGAAAAGAAGGAGAAAAAATTAGAAAAGAAAAAGTCCAAGTCTAGCGGTAAGGGAAAATCGAGCAAAAAGGAAAAATCTAATAAAGGAAAAAAGGGTGGAAAAAAGAGCAGGACTTCCAAAAGTAAGTCCAGTAAAAGTAGCAAAAAGAGTAAAGGAAGCAAAAAGAGTAAAGGAAGTAAGAAGAGTAAGGGTAGTAAGAAGAGTAAGGGAAGTAAAAAGAGTAAAGGGGGTAAGAAGAGTAAAGGGAGTAAGAAGAGTAAAGGGAGCAAGAAAAGCAAAGGAGGTAAAAAAGAGAAGGATGACAAGAAGAACAAAGGAAAAGCGCCCCAACTTCCACCACCCCCGCCACCACCGCCTTGGTGGGAAGGAGCAGAGCAAAAGATGCAAACTTACATATTTTTCACAGCCCGTACGGACGAGCGAGGGGTTGTTTTGCATGATCTAGCAGCCAAAGGTAAAATCTAAGTGAGGTTTATCTCTATTATTTTGAACAGTTTTTAACTAGGTATGAAATATACGAAACTTTATCATTTTGGGTAAGGTTCAACTTAATATAGATTAACCTTTTGAGGACGCAAGGCTGTCAAGATGAATTGAGCCATTTGCCAGCCGCCATTTGCTAACTGGGACGAAGCTTATTCTGTGATGATGAGTTAGCCTGGACATCATGGTATTTATATAGATATTGGAATTTTTGAACCCTCTTAAAAATATTGTTTCTGTTCCAAATTGAGTCAAAAATTTGAAATTTCCCTGACTGAATTGTAATCTTGATGAATGGCTGGACCCTATGATCAAGTTAATTTTTTCGTAACTCTTCTAAAACTATTACTATTTTACTCTTGAAAATTAGGTAAGCATTCCGTTTTTGTACGTCCACTAGCCATTCAACCTCGTCAACAGATGACATCCAGGCTAACAATGGCCGTCTGGCATGTCATGCCATACGTCCGCAAAAGGTTAATAGATTCAGAGAGGAAGAAACATCTGCCGACAGGTACCTAGGTATTATGTGAACTGATGAACCGCCTCGATGGAACGGATACCTATATAATTGCTCATCAGCTATCCCGTGTTCAAAACACGATAACAATTGCCCATAGAAGATTTAGAAGAAGTTCAGCTTATACTGTAGAATGCAGACTCTTCAATAGGACAGTTGTGGTAGTGCGACCGAGCAAAACCAACTTTTCCAAAACCCAGCATATCAACAGAGTCTGAATACCCCATTTCCTACCATTGGATGGAATGGGCATCAGAGGGCATTGGAGCCGCGTCTTTCGATATTTACATGTCATCCAGGTAACTACGACTCAGTATCTAAGTGTCTGAGTCCAGGTAACTACGACTCAGTGAGGTTTTAGAAATTGTCACAGGAGACTATTAGTCGTGCCTGTCTGGCTAAAATGAGAACTGTACTTAGTGGTGCTTGGTGCAGCAGTGTCCAAGGACCCATGGTGGTCGTACTTTCCTCCTTCCTCAACTTCCTTGTTTTGGCGTCTCGGTAAACCTTGTATTTTTCACGTTTCCTCCTAATGGTGTGCCCTACTGCGTTTGAGGGGAGTTTTTCGTCAATTAAACAAGCTTAACCCCTACTGTTTCCAAGATATTTTCATGTAACTTTTAGGAAACGTACGAGTTAGATTGTAGCCCTATTAGTTTCATTGCTCACAAAACAACAGGTACTTCACTCTTCCTATATGCAAATGTAAAATCCATCAAGGATTGTTTTCCCACGGTCCAGTCGTCAGATCTTGCTTAAATTTAAAGGGTAGTCGGGGAAGTACCTACGACATAATCTTTAGAATACTTTTTTTTCCATAAAAATAATAGTTAACAATTTCCTTGCTCTCAAAAAGCTCAAATTTCAAAACAATTTAACATTATACAATAAGATAATTTACTAAAATTCGCTCATACGATCATGCTGCATGACTGGAACTTTTTTCTTTTGAAACCGAACTGAGAATCGACAAGAATGTTGTTTCTATCAATGAAATCAATTACTTGAGCATTTACGCATTTTTCTATAATTTTAGCAAGGGCATTTACTTGTGATATTGGCCTGTACTTTTAGCAAAGTTCGCGTTCACCTTTCTTGTATAGAGGAACGACAATTGCAGATTTTAGATTATCATTTTCAAAAGGCTTGAGATAAAAATCCCGTTCTGGCACCAAAAAACCGAGCTTTCCAAACGAAAGGATGAGTTTGGTGGCCAGCACTTTTTGAGAACATTAAATTGGTCAAATTTCAAAAAATGTGCTAAAAAAATAACTAAAAATGGGTAAAAACGGCTAAAAAGGGTTTGATTATATATTTTAGCAGAATTTGAGTCAAAAGAAGTTAATTAACAATGAAATAGAACTTAAGCACAATTTTATGCTGGAAAATGTACTTGAATTTCATTAGTACATGCCAAACAATAGACAAAACTGCACCAAAAAGTTCAAAATATTTGTCAATTTTTTGAATTGCAGAACATTATTCAGAACGATTTTTTTTTCCATAAAACTGGCAATTAACAATTCTTATTACTCAAAGTGCTCAAATTTTCAAAACAATTTAACATAGTATAGTGCGATAATTTACGAAAATTCGCTCATACGATCATGCTGCATAACTAGATATTTTTCTGGGTTAGGCTAAGGAAAATCCGCCATAAATAGCATCACTTAAAAATTTAGTTTTCACTGCGCATGCGTAAACGATATGATTATCCTATGTGATTTTTATCAAGATCCTATCATTAGTACCTGCTGCGCATGTGCGAACCTAAACTTCCTATTTATCTTTCGCCATCCATGGGAACCCACTATGGAATATTTAAAGATTATACATTTTAGATTATACATTTCAATGATCTATGGGTTCATGTCACGAATACGAGGAAGCTATGGGCCAACTTGGCATACGTTTTAGTTCATTCGCTGAATTAATGGTCAGTGAGATTGTTAATAAAACCTTGTCCAAACGCGGACATGCCAAGGACCTGCTTAGAGTGGCCTCATGTTTGTGTGAAGAGGGAGTGTATATAGTGTTTGTGGTGGCATAAACGGTATATTGAAACGATTATTGATAGCTACGTAACCACAGAACACAGAAAAGTGGTGTAGGTAACCCATCTGCAGCCGTCCTTACCGTGAAATCTCTCTCTATGATTCTCTCTCAACCTGGCAACCTCCAAGCTCTGCCAATAGCAGCACCAAACGTGTTATTTTGTATTCTTCTAAATTTTATGTTTTAATCAACTCCTTCTGATTCAGCAACATACATTATGTGGTTGTAATATTGATTTTTTTAAAATTCTCTTCACAGTGGAAGAGCAGGTTGGTGTCTTCCTTTCCCGCTTGCCACCAAGACGCAAAACTTGTATAATTCGTGTTCGCCTCTTACCTCCGATGTGAGTACAATGCCACCTGGATTAGTAGGTAGGTACATATTGAAACGGAAGTTAGTGAAAAAACGTTCTCTATTTCCACTAGCAATAAAGAGTTACAATGTTAAATCGATTTCGACGGTTAGGCCATCATCAGTAACCAACAATAACTGAACACACATTAGAAAGGACACAGTGTATAGTCACAGGTGAAGGGAGATTGAATCCCATTGGTCGAGAGAAAGGAAAGGGGGCTGAGGTACAAACAATTAAGTGCAAGCAAAGTGAAGGGGGATTATAGCTAATCAGATGAAGTGAAAAGAGGGGAAGAATTACTGGTTTCAACAGTTTTTAAGGGATAATTCCAAGCTTTATAGAAATGGATGTATCAGTAGTGAAATATATTGAGGGATATCCTCATTTAAACATTTACCAGATCTGTCACCTCTGATAATTTCGAATTTTTCACGTACATTCAACATACCTCTCTTTGGACAAAAATGAAGAAATTCTACAAACTGTCCATCTATCAAATCAAAATTGTAAGTATGATTGGATTCCTTTAGCTGTTTTGCAAATGTAGACCCCTTATATTCCTGAAATCCTCTTGATAGTTGGGGGCTCCACAACTTCCTCGTGAGTGATTTGGTTCGTTTTAGTTTACTATTTGAATGATCAAACCTTCGTTATCGACCAAAAGAAAGTATTTGCCTTGGCGAAAAATGCATTTACATTTGCTTGAGAATTACAAGGGAAAATGAGAAGATGTTGTTCATTCTTTTAATAAAAACAAATTGATATTTGTAGCTTATGTTTTTTCTGCTAAAAATACTCGAAAAAATTAAAAATATTATGTATATGTTATTCGTTACTTTATGTACCAGGTACGGAATAGGATCACTCCTGAACAATGACCCTTACTTTCGTGTTTATGACATCCCGCTGCTGTTACGATGGCGGGGTCCGCAGCGCCTGAGCCGAACAGAATGTCTGGACGAGCGCCTTCTCCGCCTCTTCTTCGAGAATGACGACCACAACCCCGTCAAGTTCATGGCCGACACGGACTCGTTCTTGGGGTCTCTCCTCGCTCTCTTGGAAGAGAAGAAAGTCCAACACGGGGAAAAGCCCGCGAAGAAGAAGTCAAAAGAGAAAGGCAAAAAGAAATCAAAAAGTAAAGGGAGCAAGAAAAGTAAAGGCAGCAAGAAAGGCAAAGGAAGCAAGAAAGGCAAGGGTAGCAAAGGAAGCAAAAAAGGCAAGGGTAGCAAAGGAAGCAAGAAAAAATCGGGGAAAAAGAAATAACGATGTATGAATGCAATAATGATCTATTGTGACTGTATAAACCAATAAAAACAACAATGGACCCCAACTATTGGTAGCTACTAATAATTGCAATGTATGGAATTTCTAGGACTTTCGGACCGTGTATGGACTTCAGGATCTCCTTTTATAGCGGGGTTTATATGACCCGATTTAGGGACCCTAAATCGAGCCCGATAGTTCACAATATACGGGAGAGATCAGGCAGGACCATCGGGAGATACATCCAACCAATTTAGGGTGTAAAGGTGGGGATAAGCTGGACAACACTTTTGCTTCCTCACTACCGATGGTAGGGGAGCTTTGTCTTTGTGAAAGAAATCACCAACATTTTTGACCTCCAAAATCAAAATTTCCAGTCGCCCAATGTTCTAGGTAATGCCCTATAAATTATATTGAAATTGGTTGTGCAATAACTATTGTGCATGCGCGAAACTAATATTGGTCAAATCTCCGAGTCTAAAGGAACGATTTTGATGATATTTTCAGGGATGGTGCGGGATAGTTTCTAGACGGTTAACTTTCATTGCCGCGACGTAAACAGTAGTCTGTGCACATGCGCAAAAATTAATTTATTATAACGTCGATTTCTTATCATCAATTGGTCCGATTTCGTTCAAACTCATCAGGGAATAGACAGATATATGTTCAAGGAAAATTCCCTATGAATTGTATCGCGATTGGTGGAGTAATAACTATTGCGCATGCGCAAAACTAAAATTGATTGATACAGACAAAACTCCGAGTCTAATGGACCGATTTCTATGAAATTTTCAAGGATAGTGCGGTTTAGCTCCTAGAGGTTCCCCTGTAAATTTCATTGCCATTGGAGTAATAGTAGTCTGTGCGCATGCACAAATGTTACTTTCTTACACCGTTGACTTATTAATCATTTCTTTGTGAACTGGTTAAGTAACTATCTCAAGGATAGGTCTCAATATGTTAAACTTGGCACGGTAACAAGTAGCGAGCAAACTTGTAGTTTGGTATCCCGCAGGGCAGTTTTCGGCCCTATTCTGTTCATTGCATTTATAAATCACACGCTCGGAGATGGAGTGGAGGGCACTTGAAATCCTTCGCCGATGGCACTGTTCTCATTGTATCGGGGGAAAACTAGCGAATGGTAAAAGAGAAAACTGAAATCGGCCTAGCAGTGATTTTAGAACGTCTCAAAGAACTAGGCATGCAGCTAAATTGAAAAAAAAAAAAATTTTTTTGGCTTTTACCATGGGTAACGCCCAAAATCCTGAAATTGAGGTTATTGAGTGTCATCTTGCATCCTGTTTTGGAGTGATGGTATGTGGCTGCCCAACCATAGGACAGGGATTATGCATACGCTGTCTAGGTGTAGAGATTGACCAGAAGCTCAGATGGAACTTTCACATCGAGAATATGCTAAATATACTCAGGAAGTTTGTGTATATTTGAAGAAAGGTCAGAAACTTTTCTCAGTCGAGTCACGGAGTATGGCATATCACGCACTTATTCAGCCAATTATCATGAATGGGGTCGGGGCGTGGGGAGGCTGTGGAGAGGGATTGATTAATTCGCTGTTAGTTATTCAAAAGCTGCTAATTTAGATAGGTTTCCCAACTGATTAACTGTTTAAAGAATTTAAAGTACTAAAAGTAAAGAAAGTAAAAGTAAATACCTCTTATAAAAGTTTCATCTAGTTCTTATAAAGATTTATAAGAGAATAAATAAAAGTGAAAACCCGTCCGTTCACAGCATGTAGGCAGAAATGTTACGATTATTGGGGGATTCACCTGTTCAATAGCCTACCACTCGGCATTAGATCCGCGGGTTCCATTAAACTGTTTAAGAGTACGATATAAGCACATTTGATTGCAAACTGAATCAATTATATTTAAATTTTATGTAGGTATTTATATTTAGTTATATTATTTACCAATTTTCTGATTGAAGGTCAAATCGGCCCTTTGTATCGCCGATAAGATTTGTTGATTTAATTTAAGGTTTACGGTATTTATTCATTCTTTATCCCACATAAAAAGTGGTAAAATGATAAAACTTTATTTTTTTGTTAATAGGAAAAATTTGTGTTTCCTCAGCCATTTTATCGATAAGATGTTTTCTTTGTATTTATAAATGTATTAAGGAAAATTATAGTCAATAATGAACTCCTCCTCTCAGCACAGGCTTGCCTACTGAGGGGAGTACATTTATATCAAAATATTTATATTTTGATACAAAATATCGAAATTACAAAAATTTCTGTAATGTGAAAATTCTAAATAAATGCAGTTGAAAAAAGAAAAGAACTGTTCTTCAACTAATTCTATACGTCCATGTTACGATGTGTGAGGAAGCTATACTGCCCACCCAACTTGGCATACGTTTTGCGTTTCAGAGCTTGCTGATCAATTTTGGTTCCGTGCCCGTCTGTGGTAAATATACTAGTTATGCCCAAAACTATACCTACCAAGTTTTAGTTCGATTTCGATGGAATTTTCAGGAATCATGCGGGTTAGCTCGTTGACAGTCCCCTAAAATTGTCAATGCCGCCGAATCAACAGTAGCCTGTAAGAACGCGCAAACTTGGATTTCTTATAACGTCGATTTCTCTTCATCTGTTGGTTCGATCTCGTTCAAACTCGGTTGGTAGTTGGGTAGGTATATGTTCTAGAAGAGTATACGTATGTATGTTCTAGTATATGTTCTATAAATGATATTGTCATTAGTGGATTAATAACTCGATAGTTGATACTTAACAGCAGCCCAGTCCACAAGTCTGCCGAAAACGCAGTTTTGAACATTCAGTGGTGCACAATCTAGTTCCCTATGTTACACCTTTGAGAACAAGCTGACCAACTCTCCCTTGAAAATGAAGGAATCAACTTTGTAATGTCTGAAAATAAATGTTTCCATGACCGAACCTCAACATCTCTCTCAACTATATAAGAACGGTCAATAATCAAGAACCATTTGGATCTATTACATTATATATATATATATATATATATATATATATATATATATATATATATATATATATATATATATATATATATATATATATATATATATCATTCCAGACGATAACTCTCCTTAGGATTGAGATAAAAATTCCGTTCTTACGCCAAAAAAATCAAGCTTCCCAAATGAAAGGATGAGTTCGATAGCCAGCACTTTTTGTGCACGTTAAATTGGTTAAATTTCAAAAAATGTGTTTAAAAAAATCATTACAAATTGCAAAAACGGCTAAAAACCGTTAAAGTTATATTTTACAGCAGAATTTTAGTCAAAAGAGTTTATCAGCAATGAACTACAGCATTAGAAATTTTAAACATAAACTTATGCTGAAAAAATGTATACTGGATTTCCATGAATATTTGCTGAAAAATCAATAAAAACGGCAAAAAAAATCCAAACCTTTGTGAAATTGCAGAATATTAAGTATTCAGACCGAAAAATTTTCAATAAAATTGGTACTCTTTTTACAAGTCCTCAAATTTCAAAACATTGCAACGTTATAATCCTCCTCCTCCTCCTTATATATGAAACTCGAAGTTTGTTTCTATCTATGCATGTATGTTCCCAATAGACGGCTAAACGGCTGGACCGATTCTGATGGGAGCGGTCGTAAAATGATCAGCAACATAGGCTAGGTCTGAACCTCCAAAACATTCTTCTACTTCATAAACGGCGCTGCCCTTCGCAACCGATTTGTTTAGTTCCCGAACTTTTGTTATTATGATTGCTAACAGGCAGTTTGTTAGCGGCGGAAATTCGTGATAAGTGAAGAAGCGTTTCCGAGTGAAGCATGGGTTGCATTATTGATAGGTGATGGACGGGAATTTGGTACCTATTACGTGCGAAGCGCGGGAAGGAAAACCGATTTGTTTGGCTACCGAAATTTTATTATGGTTGCCAACACGCAGTTCGGGGCCTTTCTTTGCGCGTGTTTGGTTTTGACGATTTCGAACAGCTGAGTGAGCTAAATTTTCTCCTGTTCTCCCTAGGAAGTTGAAATTTGATAGGAAGACTCTCTGGGTCATTAAGAGACTATTGAAATGATGGGTTCTTTCCTGATCAGCTGAGTGAGCTAAATTCTCTCTTGTTCACCCTAGGAAGTTGAAATTTGATAGGGAGACTCTCTGGGACATTAAGAGACGATTGAAATGATGGGCTCTTTCATGATCAGCTGAGTGAGCTAAATTCTCTCCTGTTCACCCTAGGAAATTGAAATTTGACAGGGAGACTCTCTGGGTCATTAAGAGAAAATTGAAAGGACGGTCTCTTTTTTGATCAGCTGAGTGAGCTAAATTCCCTCCTTTTCACTCTTTGGTGACTCTTTGGGGACAATAAGAGACGATTAAAATTATGGGCACTTTCCTGATCTGTCCGGGCCTGATTTAGCTACTTTTATGCTGTTATTTGGAATGCAGCCTCCGTAGTTACGAACACAGTCTGTATATAGTTATTTCAGCAGTCTATGCACCGACTAACCCGTACAGGTGGGTCCGTGGAACGCACGGGTAACAGGCTAGATATACGATAATTTTTCGACAAATCGTTCATATGATCATGCTGCATATCTGGGACTTTTTCATGAATTAAACTAAATTGGTGAAATCACTCGCAACGAAGTGGTAATAACCCACATGAATACAACGTTACATTGTTTTCATTAACTTCCGTTTTCTTTATTGAGGTCTCTGGGGTGTTTAACTGTTAGTGGCATGTTTGAAGTTGGGATGAGCGACCTACTTGGGCGTGATGGGCGTTCGATGACGCACGTTTTACGTTTAGTCATCACCGATAATACTCTTCTCTCTCCTTTGTCTTATCTGAAGAATGCTAAGCCGTCTATAAACTTTATGTCTTCGTATCTTCGCTTCCGGAATGACACAATGAGAGTTTTAATCTTCTGTAAAGTCCCAAATAATATAATTTGGGTAGTGAGAGTAAATCAATGAACAACTGGAACAGTCTCGGCGTTGAGCTTACGGTCGGGTGGGTTGAGAGGCTCACCACCCTCCTGTGGACACCGACAACTACGCCCATTCAAAAGCACTTGAAGACTCCCAAGAGCTTTGACCCGTGCCCGGACCATCTTCATCCCAAAGAAAGGAGGAAGAGGGCCTGGAAGCTATCGTCTGATTTCTATATTTTTGGTAGTTTTCCACCACTTTCAAAAGATTCTGGCATCTCACTTCCAAGTGGCTGGTGTCATAGGTGACGTCCAGGGAGCATTTTGGCCAGCGGATGGCACAGCAGAGAACCTAAAGCCGGGTATCGACAGTGCGAGGCAGCTCGCCCCCTCATGTCTTGGGGTGGCTCGCTTATGAGCCACACCGTGTGGGTCGAGGCAGGAGCTTGTCGGTAAAATGACAGTGCTCAAAGGTGCCTCGGGCCGAGCTGTTCGTAGCGTCAACACCGCCACACAAGGCAATCGCCACGTTAACTGACTACGTTTGAGTCGGGTGGTTCGTGTGCTCGCATCGAGCATGCGTGGTTACAAATTTAACCTGCTGTATGAGAGTGGGTTGGATTGTTTCTGGGGCCATTCTGGCCCAATACAATCTTGGCAGGACTTGATAATTGCGGCAGTAGTGGATTTCCCTCACTCTTTCTTGATGATACAGCAGGCACTCCAGTCCCCTCTGGCGTTAGACACACTCATCGAGTGTGCCCGGGATGGACCACCTGGAGGTGCCAGGTTTTCATGGGCTGCAGTACATTTAGGGACAGGAGTTCATGACACCTAGGTACTGGCTCACCTCTTCTTATAATTTGGGGTCTTCCCATCATCGGTTGTCATGTTATATTTGGTCCATTTCGCATTGGGAATGACCGAGGCAGGGCGAGTACTAAATATCCTCCCCTACCTATCACGATCTACCAACATACCAGATTCATATACTTGAAAGTTGCACAAATTATCACAGATTCGGTCTACAGTATTAAATCCTAAGTTATAAACTAATATTGCTAAGTAACCATAATGAACCAATAATGTGTAAAATGAATCATTATTAAATGATCTGACTGTAGAACCGTAGTAGGTCTACCGTCCGTTTTTTTTTTTTTTTTTTTTTTTCATATACATATTTATTTACTTATCATTAATTTCTTTGTTATTAATTGGAAATTTTTAAATGTTTGTTTAAATTTTTATTCACTGTGGCTTTCGGTAGATAAGCTGCTGATTAGAAGTTCAGCTTTTATCAAAGGAGGAAAAGATGGTAATTTAGATTCTCCTAGAAAGAAGGAACAAATATTTGCCGTTGCAATGTTTGTTGTAATTCATGTCAAGATTATACTCGTGAAAAGACGAGTTACGTGTGGTAAAAATTAGCGAATCAAACAGAAAGAATTTACTTTCAACAATTCGTTGGAACAATATGGGCTTGTGGCATAATGACTGTAATTACTTCAATGAATAATTGACCTCGATGGCGAACTAACGTGGTAAATGCAAACATGAAAAGATACGAAAATTAGATAGGCACTAAATATTATTATGAGGAAATTAGATTGTACATAGCATTATTACATTTGACCTCATACAATATTATAGGAGCAAATAGAATTTTCTAAAGATGTGTGATGTGAGGGGTATCAGATCAACGGAAAGCTATCACGTACGTTGGCTCGCCAACCAATTTCGGAAGTTGGGGCTGTGGCCTACGCTCATACATTTTATTTAGAAGGACAACCAAGCAAAACAACGACTGCCAAGTTGGGTGGGTAGTATCACTTTCTTACATATTGTAGCATGGAAGTATATGTATAATTATTTGAAGAACAAAGTAGGCAGGTAGCTACAGATCAAAATGATTGAATGAAAATAGGACAAATTCGGTCATTAGAGCCTTTCAGCCATGCAGTAAGATATCCACAGAAAACTGAATATAAGTACCTACAATACTGTAAGCACTCCAGCACACATAAAAGGCATAAACCACTGTACAGTAGCAATCAAACTTAGAAATACCAATAATTTATTAATAAACCCTACAAATATCTGGATACCCCACACTCTTATCCAGAAGGACAAGAACTCAGTACTATAATTATAAATGAAACCTTTCCACACAGAGTTCCCAAACAGACCTGGTGTTCCCCTAATCTTATGCTCTCCTTAAGTACAACTTGTTTAACTAAATGTTCCTAAATTGTATAAGTCCCTGATGAGGCTGTAAAGCGAAAGCGCTCAGATATCCAATAAATTTTATGAGGAATAATCACCGTAACGATTTCCTCGGCTCACCTCCCAACCAGAAAATAGAACAGTAAGACATGAACAGACATGCTAATATACGAAAAAGGGCTATAATTAATTTTTGAGAATGCGCAAAGTGTGCCTACTATCATTCAAACGGCATTCACCATCTAAAGTATCTATAAATAAACCCGCACAATTCATGGAAATCGGTCCATTAGTCTCGGAGTGTCGACTAGTATTAGTTGTACGCATGCGCAAACCAATCGACATAAAATACATTGGTCATCATCCTGGACAAATACTCGACAGCCTCCCCAGTTTGAACGAAATCGGACAGATAGATCATGAGAAATTGACGTCACAAGAAATTCACGTTTTGGCATGCGCACAGACTTCTATCAATTCAACGGTGATGTAATTTATAGGACATCATTTAGGAGGTGATCCGCATAATCTTTGAAATTTGCAAAAAATGGATTCATTAGTATCGGAGTTTTACGTGTCTCAATCAATTTTAGTTTTCAGGTGCAGTAGATATTACTCAACTGATCGCGACATAATCCTTGGGGAATATCCCTGGAACATATACCCCCCACACCAAATTTTTAATGAAATCAAACCAATAAATGATGTGAGAATTAGGAAATTCACGTTCGCTCATGCGCACGGACTACTATCAATCCAATGCAAATGAAATATGTAAGACATCATCTTGGCGCTAACCTGCACAATCCTTGAAAATGTTATCAAAATTTGACTGCAAAGCAGAATAGTTTTGGGCGTGACAAGGATTTACCACGTACAGACATCAGATAGACACCCAACGAAAATAGACCAGCAAGCTCTGAAACGCCAAATGCTAGTGGAAATTTTGATTTCGCACGAACACAAAGTTTCCCTAACATCAGTTGTAAGGAACCTGCATGATAGGTGTGGCACGCTGATTGGTGCCAGTAACATCGGCATCAATTTTGATCAACTCTATAGGGTAGTAATTAAGGGCAGAAGTATTGAAAAATCGAAATTATGAAAACCTTCAAGATAACAGCAATGAATTTTGGTTGTCATTGATAAAATAAATTGAATCCCAAAGAATTGAATAAAACCACACGGAACGCTGTGCGCTAAAAAAGCCGTTGGATTTCTAGGCGCGAGAACATGGAGAAATCATGCGCTGCTTACGAATCTTTGAATGAGCGAGTAAATCGCTAAAGTTCATTAATAACCGCAAGAAAGTGGGATCGGAACACATAAAACTTGCATTTCAAGTATCCGCTGATATACCTACTCGTAGTGTAATTAATAAGGAGATTTATAGAGAAATAGGAAAAAGGTTTCAACAGAAGACCAGGGTGTAATTGGAACCGCACTAGGAATTGAATTCTGAAGACACCAAGGAGAATCGAAATAGTGAAAATGATAAGTAAATCGAAGTTTTACAAGTGTGAATTGCAATCTAAATCATTACATGCCCATTCTGCTGAACAAACAGTGCACTGGCAATATGCCTGCTCCCATATCGGGGATTCGTAGTGGTGTGTGGTCTCTTTCGACTGGCTCACAGTGGGCACCTAAATTAGCGAGCTCAATAAAAGGTAAAAATCCAAAGTCTTTAATAATTCGAAACAGTTCCAGGAGCTACAAGCTTAGATGTGTACAGAATAATTCATGTCCATCCGTCAGAAAGTCTCAGAAATGAAACATTGTCTTTGATCTCGAAATATGCTTCATTTTTGATTATGTGATTTTTGGCGACAGAACGAATTTTACCTCTCGATTCTTAGGGACTAATCCTTTTTCTTTTTATAAAACTTTATTAATAAGACGGAGGGAAAATCCGTTAAAAAAGAGAATAAAATGAATAAATTAAAATATACAAATAAAGAATCTCTATCTCTATCTCTATTATTAATAAGAATGAAACTCCGTCTGTCGCTCTGTCGTGTCTATGCACGGCCAAACGGCTGAGTGGGCCGGATCTACGAGTGGGGGGATCTTTTTGGGATTTTCCGATAGGGTGTATAAGCGAATTTAAAATTTTCTAATCCCACCCGAACCATGGGCCGTAGGGCGGGAGGGGGGTCGAAGTAATAATTAATGTGCGCTTTTTGGACTTCCCCGCTTCCCCTACCCCTCTAAACGGCCGTTGACGATTCCGGAAAAATACGGGTTTCGTAGGTTTTCCTACGAGGAAGACGACGGCGCGATCGGATCGCGAAAAAAGTATCGGGAAATGCGTCAAAAAAATGCGAGAGTACGGACCCGTTTTCTCGAAAAGTCCGCCGAAAAACTTGGTTTTTTCCGATTAAAATATACCCCATAAAGGTACGTTTTTCGGAACAGTTTTCGCGGGCGAAATACAGCTTTGGGTCCGCCGAATCTGAATCCGAAATCGGATATCGAAAAAAGTGACGAGAACTCGGTCGAATTACCAGCGGAAGCGAGCAAAGCGATTAAAATGATTCTGCCGTGGACGAGAGAAGGCTCAAGAATTGACGTGAAGGGTTCGATGTCACAACATTGCGAGGCGAGCAGGTATGCCTACATAGGTACCTACCTTGCGAGCGAAGCGAGAGCCATTTCAAATAATAAATACGGACTTTGTCCTACACATATACAGGTATACCTTGCGAGCGAAGCGAGCAACATCCCCGAATAAACTTTTCGTGGTTCCACGTAGTTTTATAAGATTTAATTTGTTTGTAATAATTCCCTACTGAAAAAAACGTCTGCCAAGTTGGGTGGGCAGTATAACTTCCTCAAGCGAGCGAAGCGAGCAGCATCCCCTACAGAAGTTAAGCCTACCCTTAGAGATCTACCGTTTGCGAGCGAAGCGAGCAGCATCCCCTACAGAAGTTAAACCTACCCTTAGAGATCTACCGTTTGCGAGCGAACCGAGCAACATCCCCTAAATGCCATACTTTGCGAGCGAAGCGAGCAACATTTTCTACATGCCAGACTTTGCGAGCGAAGGGAGCAACATATCCTACATGCCAGACTTTGCGAGCGAAGCGAGCAATATTCCCTACATGCCACACGTTGCGAGCGAAGCGAGCAACTTAATGGGGGGTCCGGGGGGCTTGCCCCCCGGCTGGACGTGGAGGCGAGCGTAGCGAGCCGGAGCGGCTAGTTATTAATAAGAATGAAACTCCGTCTGTCGCTCTGTCGTGTCTATGCACGGCCAAACGGCTGAGTGGGCCGGATCTACGAGTGGGGGGATCTTTTTGGGATTTTCCGATAGGGTGTATAAGCGAATTTAAAATTTTCTAATCCCACCCGAACTATGGGCCGTAGGGCGGGAGGGGGGTCGAAGTAATAATTAATGTGCGCTTTTTCCACTTCCCCGCTTCCCCTACCCCTCTAAACGGCCGTTGACAATTCCGGAAAAATACGGGTTTCGTAGGTTTTCCTACGAGGAAGACGACGGCGCGATCGGATCGCGAAAAAAGTATCGGGAAATGCGTTAAAAAAATGCGAGAGTACGGACCCGTTTTCTCGAAAAGTCCGCCGAAAAACTTGGTTTTTTCCGATTAAAATATACCCCATAAAGGTACGTTTTTCGGAACGGTTTTCGCGGGCGAAATACAGCTTTGATCCCGCCGAATCTGAATCCGAAGTCGGATATCGAAAAAAGTGACGGAAAGTAGGTCAAATTGGGAGGGGAATTGCGAGGGAACCGTTTAACATCAGAAATTAATCGACCACGGGCCGCCGTTACACAACGTTGCTTACCTGAAGGGACCCTCACAGGGGGGTTCCCATTTGCACTTCTACGCAATACCTTGCGAGCGAAGCGAGAGCCATTTCAAATAATAAATACGGACTTTGTCCTACACATATACAGGTATACCTTGCGAGCGAAGCGAGCAACATCCCCGAATAAACTTTTCGTGGTTCCACGTAGTTTCTAAGATTTAATTTGTTTGTAAGAATTCCCAACTGAAAAAAACGTCTGCCAAGTTGGGTGGGCAGTACAACATTCCCTAATAAACTTTTCGTGGTTCCACGTAGTTTTATAAGAATTAATTTGTTTGTAAGAATTTCCAACAGAAAAAAACGTCTGCCAAGTTGGGTGGGCAGTATAACTTCTTCAAGCGAGCGAAGCGAGCAGCATCCCCTACAGAATAAATACGGCCTTGCGAGCGAAGCGAGCAACATCCCCTAATAAACTTTTCGTGGTTCCACGTAGTTTTATAAGATTTAATTTGTAAGTAAGAATTCCCCGACTGAAAAAAACGTCTGCCACGTTGGGTGGGCAGTATAACTTCCTCAAGCGAGCGTAGCGAGCAGCATCCCCTACAGAAGTTAAACCTACCCTTAGGGATCTACCGTTTGCGAGCAAAGCGAGTAAAATTCCCTACATGCCACATTTTGCGAGCGAAGCGAGCAATTTAATGGGGGGTCCGGGGGCAGTATAACTTCCTCAAGTGAGCGAAGCGAGCAGCATCCCCTACAGAAGTTAAACCTACCCATAGAGACCTACCGTTTACGAGCGAACCGAGCAACATCCCCTAATAAACTTTTCGTGGTTCCACGTAGTTTTATAAGATTTAATTTGTAAGTAAGAATTCCCCAACAGAAAAAAACGTCTGCCAAGTTGGGTGGGCAGTATAACTTCCTCAAGCGAGCGTAGCGAGCAGCATCCCCTACAGAAGTTAAACCTACCCTTAGGGATCTACCGTTTGCGAGCAAAGCGAGTAAAATTCCCTAAATGCCATACTTTGCGAGCGAAGCGAGCAACATTTTCTACATGCCAGACTTTGCGAGCGAAGCGAGCAACATATCCTACATGCCAGACTTTGCGAGCGAAGTTTTGCGAACTTTTCGGAACGGTTTTCGCGGGCGAAATACAGCTTTGGGTCCGCCGAATCTGAATCCGAAATCGGATATCGAAAAAAGTGACGTTAAGTCGGTCAAATCGCGAGCAGAAGCGAGCAAAGCGATTAAAATGATTCTGCCGTGGACGAGAGAAGGCTCAAGAATTGACGTGAAGGGTTCGATGTCACAACATTGCGAGGCGAGCAGGTATGCCTACATAGGTACCTACATTGCGAGCGAAGCGAGAGCCATTTCAAATAATAAATACGGACTTTGTCCTACACATATACAGGTATACCTTGCGAGCGAAGCGAGCAACATCCCCGAATAAACTTTTCGTGGTTCCACGTAGTTTTATAAGATTTAATTTGTTTGTAATAATTCCCAACTGAAAAAAACGTCTGCCAAGTTGGGTGGGCAGTATAACTTCCTCAAGCGAGCGAAGCGAGCAGCATCCCCTACAGAAGTTAAACCTACCCTTAGAGATCTACCGTTTGCGAGCGAAGCGAGCAACATCCCCTAATAAAATTTTCGTGGTTCCACGTAGTTTTATAAGATTTAATTTGTTTGTAAGAATTCCCAACTGAAAAAAACGTCTGCCAAGTTGGGTGGGCAGTACAACATAAGAATGAAACTCCGTTTGTCTGTCGTGTCTATGCACGGCCAAACGGCTGAGTGGGCCGGATCTACGAGTGGGGGGATCTTCTTGGGATTTTCCAAAAGTGGGAGCGAGCGAATTTAAAATTGTTTAATCCCACCCGAACCATGGGCCGTAGGGCGGGAGGGGGGTCGAAGTAAGAATTAATGTGCGCTTTTTCCACTTCCCCGCATCCTCTACCCCTCTAAACGGCCGTCGAAAATTCCGGAAAAACACCGGTTTCGTAGGTTTTCCTACGAGGAAGACGACGGCGCGATCGGATCGCGAAAAAAGTATCGGGAAATGCGTCAAAAAAATGCGAGAGTACGGACCCGTTTTCTCGAAAATTCCGACGAAATAAAGGTATGTTTTTCGGAACGGTTTTCGCGGGCGAAATAAAGTTTTGATCCCGCCGAATCTGAATTCGAAATCGGATATCGAAAAAAATGACGAGAACTCGGTCAAACTGCGAGCGGAAGCGAGCAAAGCGATTAAAATGATTGTGCCGTGGACAAGAGAAGGCTCAAGAATTGACGTGAAGGGTTCGATGTCACAATGTTGCGAGGCGAGCAGGTATACACGTAGGTACCTACCTTGCGAGCGAAGCGAGAGCCATTTCAAATAATAAATACGGACTTTGTCCTACACATATACAGGTATACCTTGCGAGCGAAGCGAGCAACATCCCCGAATAAACTTTTCGTGGTTCCACGTAGTTTTATAAGATTTAATTTGTTTGTAAGAATTCCCAACTGAAAAAAAGTCTGCCAAGTTGGGTGGGCAGTACAACATTCCCTAATAAAATTTTCGTGGTTCCACGTAGTTTTATAAGAATTAATTTGTTTGTAAGAATTCCCAACTGAAAAAAACGTCTGCCAAGTTGGGTGAACAGTATAACTTCCTCAAGCGAGCGAAGCGAGCAGCATCCCCTACAGAAGTTAAACCTACCCTTAGAGATCTACCGTTTGCGAGCGAAGCGAGCAACATCCCCTACACACGTTAAACCTACCCTTAGGGATCTACCGTTTGCGAGCAAAGCGAGCAACATTTCCTACATGCCACACTTTGCGAGCGAAGCGAGCAAAATTCCCTACATGCCACATTTTGCGAGCGAAGCGAGCAATTTAAGGGGGGGTCCGGGGGGCTTGCCCCCCGGCTGGACGTGGAGGCGAGCGTAGCGAGCCGGAGCGGCTAGTTATTAATAAGAATGAAACTCCGTCTGTCGCTCTGTCTGTCGTGTCTATGCACGGCCAAACGGCTGAGTGGGCCGGATCTACGAGTGGGGGGATCTTTTTGGGATTTTCCGATAGGGTGTATAAGCGAATTTAAAATTTTCTAATCCCACCCGAACCATGGGCCGTAGGGCGGGAGGGGGGTCGAAGTAATAATTAATGTGCGCTTTTTCCACTTCCCCGCTTCCCCTACCCCTCTAAACGGCCGTTGACAATTCCGGAAAAATACGGATTTTGTAGGTTTTCCTACGAGGAAGACGACGGCGCGATCGGATCGCGAAAAAAGTATCGGGAAATGCGTCAAAAAAATGCGAGAGTACGGACCCGTTTTCTCGAAAAGTCCGCCGAAAAACTTGGTTTTTTCCGATTAAAATATACCCCATAAAGGTACGTTTTTCGGAACGGTTTTCGCGGGCGAAATACAGCTTTGGGTCCGCCGAATCTGAATCCGAAATCGGATATCGAAAAAAGTGACGAGAACTCGGTCAAATTGCGAGTGGAACCGTTTAAAATGAGAAAAATAATTGTGCCGTGGAAAATAATTGTGCCGTGGACTCGAGAAGGCTCAAGGAAGACGTGAAGGGAATCGACGACTCAGGTGGGTTTTCCCCATTCGCCCTTCTAGGGTCATAAAATAATAGCCTACCTATGAAGAAATAGAACTGGAAAACAAATACGTACAAACATTAAACATCTGACTGTACTGTTAGTACTGAAATGTTCTAAAAACTATATTTTCGTGGTTCCACATAATGTACCGCGTTTGATAGTAATTTCTGACAGAAAAAAACCTCTGCCAAGTTGGGTGGGCAGTATAACTTCCTCACACGAGCGAAGCGAGCAATATCTCTACATACCACACTTTGCGAGCGAAGCCTCCTGGACGTGGAGGCGAGCATTCAACAACCTCCAGCTACCTGTACAATCCCCGCACCTATTTAGCTACCTCTTTAAGTAATCACCACATTAGCCGTCCCCAGCGTTGTACTTTCTAATCCTCTGTGACCTCAGTCCATTATGCACGACTGAGTTCATCCTTGGGGTTTTTCCCCATTTCGACAAGTAATTACCCCCTTCTTTCGGTTTATCGTGTTTTACGAGAAAAAACTTGGTTTTTTCCGATTAAAATATACCCCATAAAGGTACGTTTTTCGGAACGGTTTTCGCAGGCGAAATACAGCTTTGATCCCGCCGAATCTGAATCCGAAGTCGGATATCGAAAAAAGTGACGGAAAGTAGGTCAAATTGGGAGGGGAATTGCGAGGGAAGCGTTTAACATCAGAAATTAATCGACCACGGGCCGCCGTTACACAACGTTGCTTACCTGAAGGGACCCTCACAGGGGGGTTCCCATTTGCACTTCTACGCAATACCTTGCGAGCGAAGCGAGAGCCATTTCAAATAATAAATACGGACTTTGTCCTACACATATACAGGTATACCTTGCGAGCGAAGCGAGCAACATCCCCGAATAAACTTTTCGTGGTTCCACGTAGTTTCTAAGATTTAATTTGTTTGTAAGAATTCCCAACTGAAAAAAACGTCTGCCAAGTTGGGTGGGCAGTACAACATTCCCTAATAAACTTTTCGTGGTTCCACGTAGTTTTATAAGAATTAATTTGTTTGTAAGAATTTCCAACAGAAAAAAACGTCTGCCAAGTTGGGTGGGCAGTATAACTTCTTCAAGCGAGCGAAGCGAGCAGCATCCCCTACAGAATAAATACGGACTTGCGAGCGAAGCGAGCAACATCCCCTAATAAACTTTTCGTGGTTCCACGTAGTTTTATAAGATTTAATTTGTAAGTAAGAATTCCCCAACAGAAAAAACGTCTGCCAAGTTGGGTGGGCAGTATAACTTCCTCAAGCGAGCGTAGCGAGCAGCATCCCCTACAGAAGTTAAACCTACCCTTAGGGATCTACCGTTTGCGAGCAAAGCGAGTAAAATTCCCTAAATGCCATACTTTGCGAGCGAAGCGAGCAACATTTTCTACATGCCAGACTTTGCGAGCGAAGCGAGCAACATATCCTACATGCCAGACTTTGCGAGCGAAGCGAGCAATATTCCCTACACGCCACACGTTGCGAGCGAAGCGAGCAACTTAATGGGGGGTCCGGGGGGCTTGCCCCCCGGCTGGACGTGGAGGCGAGCGTAGCGAGCCGGAGCGGCTAGTACCTAATAATAATGATAAACTAAAAAGTATGGAGAACACCCAGGGTTACCTGACGCCCCCTGTAGAATGACCTCCCCCTGAAGGACACGGATGGTGATACCACGAAGTGTTCCTGCCAATATGCCCACCTCAAGCTACTACGTGGCACTTGTCCCGCACCACACCCCGTGCCCTGACACAGTCGTGATCAGGACTAGCTCGGGTATCGGTCGCTGGAGGACATATTTCTATCTTAGCCTGCTAGGTCTGCTCCATGTCTACGATGCCACCGACAACCTGGAGATTAAGGATTGCTGACAGAAAAATACTGTCTACAGTTACTCCTACTTTACCAAACCCAGAAGGCTCCTTTCAGAAAATTACGTTGAATAGGAACAGAATCAGCTTTTAATATAGTCATTGAAGATAGATGTTCCTGTTTCCTTCTCTTGATCGTAATATCGCAATTATATGTTTGAATAATTTTTTCAATATTGCCAGAAAATTATACCTACCTACATAATTATTATATAACTACAACAAATGTAACCATGCTGCACACAGTTGCATCCAACAGCAGGTATGTAAATACTATGCTTGCGATTGGATTTTCATGTTTGGCTTGAAGGGCAGATATCGTTTTGGTCTGGTTGGATTCATGGAATAAAAGTATTTTCAGCAAATTGTGCTTTCAAGGCGGTTCGATGAATTAAGTTTCTCCCCCGGAAAATGAATTCCTTAAAATTAAATGACTTTTCCGATTTGGTTTTTTCCGATTTAGGATGTAGGAGCAAGTTTGAAACTCGCTGATAATTTTGGGGAAAACAGCATCGGAATCGACCCAACCGTTTTGGAGTCTATACTGGGCAGACAGACAGACACAAACATGTACATGCACGCACACACACAGATATATATATATATAGGTATTATATTATATAAGTTTAGGCTGCGTGAGAGATGAAATTGAGATTGGTTGTGAAAAATACTCCTGAGAATAGAGAATATGACGACGAGATTGTTTGTGAACTAATAAGACCCTTAGTTGGACGTTAACTATGCTTGGCCAGATCACTACATTCCACCTTATTTATAAGTCGCTCTAATCGCTGGAGAGTATCGTAACACTAACTAAATACTTGTGTTACTGTTGCTATAATTAATAGCCGGATCACGAAGGTCCGTAGCTCTACCTGTGTTCGGATCCCAAAGGCCCGCAGACGATATTAAAAGAAAGGAAAAGCTATAAGCTAAAGATTAAAATGGATTGGTTGTATAACACCAATGAACTGAAGAGGAAATCGCAAACTGAGAAGTTATGTTGTTTAGAGAGAAAAAAGTTGTTACCTAGAATTTGAGTGCATGAATGGGGCTGATGAGCAGGGCGAGATCCTTATATGACCCGTCATCCACTTCTTGGGTTACCACCCCTACGAGGTCTTACCCCCTCTCCTGTTTTGGCCCTGCCCTCAGATTCATTTACTTCTTATGTTTTGGAACACTGCAGCTTGAACAAAGGCTGGGCACGACAATATATAATTATATAGATGGATATGAAAAACTTTAAAATCCAGGAAGCGCTAAGAGAGTAAATTGTTAAAAACATGGCCAAAACTTTAAAATTACCCTGTTTTATATTTTTTTTTGGTGTGCTAAACACGGGGAAAATATTTGAAAGTTTTAAACGTCAATTATTTCAGAGATATCATGTACACAGCTCCTATTTCAGCCCAGAAATTCTTGAAATTAGTCCAGTGTTACGCGTTAACAATAAAAGCCACGTGATTTTTCAAAACAAAATATTTTCTAGTAACTATTACAGAATTCTGAACCTCAAGATGTGCAGACTGGATGATACATATTTGTTATAAATTGTATGTACAGGGACATTAAGTGGCTAAGTCATTATTTTCTGAGTAGTTAAATTTATAGTCAAAGTCTATACATTTGTCGTATTTTCTACCTTATGAAATTAAAATTGCCATAACTCTCCTCAGGGTCGCTGCAAAATCAAAAAATTAATAAGTACACCGTTAGAAAGAGTTGTAAATTTCCAAACTCCTTATTGCCAAATCAATAATTTTTAAGCCGACTTGATATGTAAAAAAGGAGGCTAAGACGAATTCCCAGAGTTTGGTGTTTGCCTATTATGTTTTTCTGCTCTCACTACGGACTATTTAGAACACCACGGAGTAAATTTCCTCGAACCTCAGATTTCCAACGGTGTTTTCACTTCTCCTTTTAACAGAAATAGGGGAGAAAGTTATATTTTAATTTTGAAAAACAAGGCTTTTTACAAAATGTAATCAAGGGTTGTCTTGAAAAATGACCCTCTATGGAAATACGAGTTAGGGGTCGGTGTCAACTTATTTCTTCACGCAGAATCTAATGGTAACACTTGCAAATCTCCCCAACTCCATTATAACCATGGATCTAGTTTTACCCCTAATAAAATTGAACTTGACTAATAAACTGAAAATTTGTAAGTTGAAGTGTAAACGGAGTTAGGGAGATGGGTAAGTTTACCATTCGAATAAGTGCGAAAAAATACGTAAAAATCGACCTCAATTTCGTATTTTTATATAACTCCATTTCACAATAAAATTTTCGATTTCATTTTTAAAAAACCATGTTTTTCAACATTATAACACAAGTTTTTCCCCTATTAAGCAAAGTAACAGTTGTATTGACTAAACCGTTGGAAAGCTGGGGTTCCGAGGAACGTTTCCCCGTTTCCAAAATAGTACCTACGTAGTGATAGCAGGAGAACAAATGGAAAAACATCGAATTCTGAAAAAATTTCAATACCTATATACATTTTAGCCTCAATATTTACGTGTCAGTGGAAAAGATTGATTTGGCACCAGGGAGATAGAAAATTTACCGCTCTTTCCAACGGTGTCTTTATTTTTGATTTTGATATTATCTTAGAAGTAATTTACATTTGAGCATGCTCAGAATGAATTAATGATTTGAGAACATCGAAATTGATAGGGGACCATCTACAACCTAACCAGCACATTCTCTGAAAATTTCATCAAAATCGGATGAAAACTGTGAAAATTAAGCCCGTTACAAGGATTACACTCGCGCATGCGCAGCTGCTACTATGAGACTATCATTTTGAAATTGATATGGGTTGATCAAATCGTCTTTTCCTAACTATCCACCAAATGTGAGCGAGATCAGACGACTAAGGCGTGGGAAAATAATGCTTGACGGAATTAACATTTTTCGCAAGAGCAGAATGGAGTATTAATTAGGGAACATAGAAAATGATAGAGGTGCAGTTGGTCCCCTATAATTAATAGACAGTAACCTATCCCACACATTCTCTGAAAATTTCATCGAAATTGGATAAAAACCGTGAAAGTTAAGCTTGTTACAAGGAATTCACATTTGCAAAAGCGCAGAGGCTACTAATGATATGATCATGTTGAAATTGATATGGAATGCTCAAATCGTCTTTTCCTAACGATTCCACATATTTGAGCGTGATCGGAATACTAGGGCGTGAAATAAATGTGCTTAATTGAATTCACGTTCGCGTATGCGCAGAGTGAAGTATTGATTTGGGAACAATGAAAATGATAGGGGACCATCCACTGCCCAACCCGCACATTTCCTGAAAATTGCATCAAAACCGAAAGAAAACTGGAAATTAAGCTTGTTGCAAGTCACGGAACGAAATTTGTTCAGTCGTCTAAAAAGTAAAATGCGAGTAGAAATTTTGATTTCGGGGACAAAATTGTTTTCATCCCCCGAAAGTAGACACTCAATAGGTAGACTCGGAAGAAAAAATAGTATCTCTGGCAGTGGGACATGGTGGCTGTACCCTACCACAAAAAATCAAAACTACTGCCGGGCAATTCGCGGCAAACCAGTTTTAGCGAATTTTCGTTGAAAATAAATCTATTGCTACGGCTCTGAGAATTTTAGAATTAAAAATTTTCAAACTTTTCTTGGTCAAAATCCGTTTTGAAACAGATTTTATTCAACGGACCATTCTGAAACAATTCCTGGTCAAATTTCACAAAATGCACTCAAAAAAGGCAAACAATGGCTTTAAACGGTTAAAAAACCGTTAAATTATATATTTTTTAGCACACTATTAGATAAAAAAGTTTGTCAACGATGAACTAGAACATTAAACTATTCACACATATATCTATGCTGAAAAGTGTACTTGAATTTCATTAATATTTGGCGAAAAATTGATAAAAACGGCAAAAGAGCTATAAGTCCAAAATCTTTTTTGAACCGCCGAATATTATTTAGAACGAGTTTTGTTTGCCATGAAATTGGTGGCGTTAACAATTTCTTTGCAGTAAGAGTCCTACATTTTTAAAACAATGTAACATAATGTGGTACGATAATTTACGAAAAGTTGCTTGTACGATCATGCTGGATGACTGTAATTTTATAAAATGACTAGAGGCCTGTTAGGGCTTGGAAAGCCCTAATCTAGTCCGTATAACAGTAGTACCTAACAGGAACTCAGCACATTATAGTAACGATATAAGTCCTACCTATTTGCGGCGTTATGTGACCTGGTGCAAAGCTAAGGCGATGTTATTAAATGATTAAAAAAGAGGAAATACCGATCAAAATGTAAGTAATGTAATAAAATAAATATCACCAGTTGAGGTGGTCCTCGCCGCTATGAGACTAAACAAAAAGTTGAATCGGGGAATTCAGAATTTGGGCATGGTGAGATGATGGTGTAATTCTATCTCGAGTCTTCTTCGTTTCTTTGTAAGCGTGTGAATCTGCGCGTCCGTGTCTTCTATCTCCTTCTTTATGTCGTTGATTGTATCTTGATCGGTAGTACTCGTAGATGTCGAACTGGTGTTGAGTTGTGTGCAGGAAATGCTACAGCTGTCTTCGTCCTGATGTGTCTGGTACCACTCCAGCAAAGCTAGTGCTTGTTCTGTGTCTGGATTAATTTCGAGTGTTGTGTCATGTGCAATTTGTGCTTCGAACATATTTTTGAATTTTTTGGTTGTAATGAGGTGTGCTGCCACGATGTCATGTGAGTTGAAATTGAATTGTTTCCCCCATTGGTTAAGATTGACGGTTCCGGTTTTATCCCTGAACGGGATTTTGTAGAGTGTCAACTCTTCGTCATTGAGCGACACTGTGCACACATTGGCGGGGCCAACGCCAATTACTAAAATGTTGACAGTGTTGACGTTTGGAAGATCGGTGATGCTGGTATAAATATATGTTACCTGGTTGAGATCGTTTTGGGTTGGAGTGATTCTCGTAGATGAGGTTATTTGCATTTCCAGCGCTTTGCTATAGGAGCTGTATTTTATCTCAACGTTCTTGAACAGGCAGCTCTGAAGAGGTTCTATTTGATTGTAAGTTCCTTCCGAAAAGGAAACACCTCGTATGTTCCTGCCAGACGCGTCCTGGAAGGTGAAGTTGAAGAACTTTCCGCTGCGCCCGTGTTGAAATGGCCTTTTGTCGATTCGGCAGCGAAATGCAAAGCTTTACAATTGCTACACTTCATTTCCATTCGGCCAAGGACGTGCTCTTCGATGAATTCGCCAAATATCAACGAAATAACCACTCCATTGAATTACTTGCAACGCATCGTTTGCAAAAAAAAACTATAGTCTCAACACCAGCCGAATGCGGTAGATACATGTCTAAAATGCCTAGTAGTATAGGTAGATACCTACCATTGCATGGTTTGACCTGACCGCCGCCTTGCGATGCCAAAATGTGCGAAACACCCTTCCTCTCTTCGGTGGTCTTTTATTCATGTGTTGCAATAAACTTGGGGCCGCGTTGCTTTTCTCGGCGTCAATCCAAAAACAAATCGGACCGCCTAGAACACGATCAAGATAAGCACAGAGACGAACGGCGACACTTGGGGCCGTCTAACACTGAAATCGGTCCGCGAAGTTCTTCACAATTTCAAAGATCGTTCAGAAATAACTCTCCTAGATGTTAGTGACTACACTACGTTTCTTACTTACCGTGGCAACTGTTGTTACTGCCACAGTCCAATAAACTCTTATTGTCCCAGAGAGTCTCCCTATCAAATTTCAACTTCCTACAGTGAACAGGAAAGGATTTAGCTCACTCAGCTGATCAGAAAAGACCCCATCACTTCACTCGTCTCCTAATGTCCCAGAGATTCTCCCTATCAAATTTCAACTTCCTACACTAAACATGAAAGAATTTAGCTCACTCAGCTGATCAGAAAAGACCCCATCACTACGTTTCTTACTTACCGACACTTTTGCAACAAACTTGGGGCCGTGCTGATTCGGAATTACATATAAAATCCGTTTTATATATAAAGTCCGCTAAGTTCTTCAGTTTCAGTTTCTTCGTTCAGAAATTACTCTCCTAGATGTTAGTACCTACACTACGTTTCTTACTTACCGTGAATTGATGGCAACTGTTGTTACCGCCACAGCCTAATAAACAACTCTCGTTGATAAGGACCGCCTAGAACACGATCAAGGCGGGTATAGAGACGAACGGCGACACCACCAAACGGTGTCGAGAGACCAAACCTTATCATCTACGAAGTTACATATTTTCCAAGCTTAGGTACCTTTTGGTAAGGGGGCCATTAAGATTATTCAAAACCACAACGATAATCGGCAACACTCTGTAGAATGAACTGAAATTATCTATGTGACCGCTGTGAATCGTTTCAGAATACCACAAAACGGATTTCCACTAAGAAAATTGTTGAAAAACTCAGGAGCCATTGCAATAGCTTCATTTGCACGAATATTTGCTAATTGCTTGTCAATAATAAATTTGAAAATTCTGAAATTCGCCTTATTTGTGGTCATTGGCACCTATAAACTGTTATGGCTAGTAGTTCCTCCTTCTCGATTATTGAAAACGCTGCAGCTGGAGATAACACAGAGGTTCATTCAACTTTCAGGATATCCTCTGGATGTAGCAGGTTAATCGCCTCTCCCCTTTGAAGGAGTAACTACCCTCTTTCATTACCTCTCGTTGTCACATGGTAGCAGAGCGTGGTTTCGACCCCCCCCCCCCCTTTCCATAGACAAAATGGGCAAACAACCCAAAACTTATACCCTCAACAATTTTAAATCACACCCCCTGCTCTGCCTATTTGGAACCCACTTTCCACTCTTCCCCCCCTTGCTATTTGAAAGCCCCGGGAGTGTGATGGATTCGAGTAGTTCCTCCTTAACAATTCTTGAAAACGCTGCAGCTCGAGATATTCCTGAGGGTTATTGAACCTTCAGGATATCCTCTGGATGTAGCAGGTTAATCGCCTCTCCCCTTTGAAGGAGTAACTACCCTCTTTCATTACCTCTCGTTGTCACAAAATCTATGTACCTATAAACCTATGTAAATGTACTATAAACCTATTCTCGGTTATATGGATCTTTGGTAGCACCACAGAAGCGTTTGAGGCGAAGAGTCAGTGTTTCTGTACGAAATCATTTAGTATTGCTCATCCATCCATCTGATTGATTAATTCAAACTGAATTCTATATTGTCCCCAAAAAACTCCCCCACCCCCTCTTGCTGAAATAGTTAATAATGGGTCAAAAAACTAAATTTTTTGTTCAATATTAGTATTATTATTATTATTATTATTTTATTTTATTTTATTTTTTTTTTTATTTTTTGTAAGGATCTCAAAAACAAAATTGCGCAATTGACATCAACTTCGTTATTTTAAATAGAAACCACCATTTTTTATTGCAGATTAGAATTCTTCGTGAAATTTTATGAAGAAATGACCCATCACTCGATTTTTTAAGTGCGCGCAAACGGGAGCAATTCCGTTTCAAAAGTGCGCGATTCCGCTCTAAATGTGCAATAAATGTGAAATAATGAGTTTTTGAAGATGCTCAATTGCCACAATTACTAAATCATTTTGGAGTGTTTTTCCGTTCTGGGGAAAACACTGATAAACCTATATTTTAGTATGATTTGTGCTTTGTGGAAATGTGTAAGAAAAGTGCAATTCTGGTCAATTTTCCGGTGTTTTCCCAAGTTAGTGTTGCAAATATCAATAAAATGAACATCATTACAAGGTTCAGCATGAAAAAATACACCAAAATCATGTATTAAATGTGGCAATTGAGCATCCTCAAAAACTCAGTTCCTATTTCACATTAATTGCACTTTTAGAGCAGAATTGCTTACTTTTGGAGAGCAATTGGATCTTATTGAGTCATTAACCAGCAATTGACCTTCATCTCTTTTGCGGAGGGTTCCTCAGTTGATGCCGCCGTATCTTCTGTAAACACGCGTTTTATGGTGTGCAGCTGAAATGTATAAAACGGCCCCCAAGAGCCTTGAGATGCCAGTTCCAAAGTTTCGCCATGAGGTCGTTCATCATATTGCTCTCTGCTGTAAGTAATTAATTGTTTGTCCGTGAATTGTATCGACACGTCCCGTAGGTATTACTTTCACAGTATCCATTTAACAAGCATAATACCAATATTGTCGTTCTTCCGTAAAAAACCACAAAACTTTCTTTTTCGTCGATTCCGCGATTTTCAACGAGATAAATCCCAAGGATTCTTAAAGTTTGATGTCTGGGATAAGATTTCTGATGTTTTTATTATTTTTATCATTTAATAATGATTAACAGGACGTTTCCATTTGTTTTCGTAACGTCACGAGCGTCACGTCACGGTGGGGTTTTCTATTGATTTTCACGTACAACCAATGCGTTACTAGGGAAGTGTAACTCCCTTAGTTTTCATAGCAGGAAAATCGTTAGCCACTTTTTGGAATGCTCTCATTTTATCACAGCATCTCATAATCCCTAAGCCTCTGTAGTGTCAAGGAAAGCTGATTTATTACGCTCAGTTATAAACTAATATTGCTAAGTAACTATAATGAACTAATAATAATCATTATTAAATGATCTGACTGTAGAACCGTATTAGGTCTACCGTCCGTTTTTTTTTTTCAATTATTATTTATATATATATATTTTTTTTTTTTTCTAACTTCAAAACCCCAAATCCGCATAAAAAAACTGTATTAGAAAGCCCTACGTTGGCCATTGGTCTAAAGTTATTGAACCCTTAGGTATAGGGTTCGAGGACCCCAAAATGTTAACCTTTTTAGTAACCTAAATGTAGAAAAATTTAGAAAAATGTAAAAGAAAAAAGTCTGCCAAGTTGGGTGTGGCACATAGCTTCTTCGTATTCGCATCATGAATGTATAATCATTGAAAAGTTTTTAATGATCTTGAAAAATTCCATAGCGGAAAAGAGTAAATCAAAAATTAGTGTGAAACGTCATAATTGGTCAATTAGGAAACGAAAAAATTATAATCGATGTAATTTACGTTTGCGCATGCGCAGAATGAACTGATGAGGTATGGGACCATCTACAATCTAACTCGCGCTTTCACTGACAATTTCATCAAAATCGGATGATAACTGTGGAAATTGAGGTCGTTACAAGTATTTCATATTGGCACATGCGCAGTAGCTATTAATGATAGAATAATGCTGAAATTGATATGGGGTAATAAAATTGTCTTTTCCCAACTATCAACCAAATTTGAGCGAGCTCGGAGGACTAGGGTGTGAGTAAATGATGATTGATAGAATTTACGTTAATGCTGCGTAGAGTGAAGTATTGCGTCAGGAACGATGAAACTGAAAGGGGACCGTCTACATCCTAGCCCGCACATTTCCTGAATGTTTCATTCAAATCTAATGAAAACTGTGGAAAATAAGCTTGTTTCAAGGATTACATTTTGGTATAGGCGCATGCGCAGTAGCTATTAATGATAGAATCATGCTGAAATTAATATGAGATAATCAAATCGTCATCCCCCAACTATCGTCCGAATTTGAGCGAGATCGGGCAACTTAGGCGTGAGAAAATGATGCTTGGTAGAATTTATGTTAACGCATGCGCAGAGTGAAGTATTGGATCAGGAACAATGAAACTGATAGGGGACCTTCTACATCCTAGCCCCCACATTTCCTGATAATTTCTCCCAAATCGGATGAAAAATGTGGAAAATAAGCTTGTTACAAGGATTTGCGGACACACGACAGACACACACACACAGACACGGAACCAAAGATTCTACACAATTAAATTAACTCACCAAAGCTCGTGGTCGCGTGTTACAAGCCTTTTACAGCTACGTCAAATTGCGGCCTGGAAATCCATTGTAACCAATTGCGAATTATGTTTTCAAAGTATGTAGGTATGTATTATATATGTTACTGTAAAAGCCAGAAGTGCGGTGAATGTTAGGATTTACCAGAAAATCCTAGCATTTCCCAATATTGTTGGTGAAAGCCCGAAATTATATGAAAAACGGGCATTTACCGCTTGACAGTTGGTTAATCTTAGGATTGACTGACCAATTTGGTAAATGCCCAAAAAACCTTGTGTGACTGAGGCATTTCGGACTTTTACCAATCTCTCTTGGCAAATGTGCGGATTTCCCACGACTCGTTGGTAAATGCTACAGAGGCTTGCATGCAGAGGCTTGTATTTCTTTGAAGAAATAAGCCTTCGTATCGCTGTTCGGAAACAATCATTGGTCGGCGGCCAGGGTTTCTAGAAATGCAATTGTTTTAAAAACCGTTCCACTAGAAAATGCCTCTGCAAGGCAGCAAATATGAAGTGCAACTTGAAGTGCCATAATTCTCTACCTTGTTGCAACAAGTAATTTATTGTAAGTTCCTTGCTATCATTTTACTTGATTTTGCTTCGTGAAAATAAAGTTTAGAAGTTTACAAAGTTAGTACCGTTCACCTTTATTTCAGCTTTTATCGCCTAACGCTGGGAAATGTTAAGATTTACCACAATCGGTTGGTGAAAGTTCGAAACACGCACTCTAACTGAAATAATGCTAGGTTTTACCAAGCCTCTTGGAAAATCCTAAGATTTACTGGAAAAAGTCCGATTTGAGTGCCAACACTGGGCTTTTACCAACAATAATGGGAAATGCTAGGATTTTCTGGTAAATCCTAGCATTTACCGCACTTCGGGCTTTTACAGTAACATATAAATCTCAATGAATAAAAAACCCATTTCATCTAATTCATTATTGCCTGACAAATTCACAGTTATGAAAACCCCTACCATCAGTTATTTATCATGTAATGTGGTTGATCATTTACCCAAAACTTCCAAGTTCGTTCAATTTCTCAATGGAAATGGCATATTGTCAGCAGCATCCACGGTATATTACAAAAGTATTTCTACTATTAAAAATAGTAATTGAAAAATATTGATACTGTGTGTAGTCTCGCTTATTTTACGTCGCTTAATATTGTCTGATTATTGCATATAAACTTCATTATTATTTCAGATTGTCGGAGTTGTGGTGTCTGAAAGAAAGTTAGTATGATAATATAATCATTACTGCTTATTTTAAAAATAAAAATGGCTTATCTTATTATCCAATATCTATTTAATTAACAAATTATGATGATGATTTGATTGTATAAATTCATTTAGAAACGGAATGTATGTTTTGAACATACGTTACATAGGTTATATATATACTGCCGTAGACACTGATTTTATATTTTTGGTGTGCTGAATCAGAATTTGTAGATAAACTTAGCATTTACAAGACTTTCAAAGGCTATATTTTCACAAAGGGGTTATATTATATAACTTACTTCCACATGACCTTGTGAAACAAGAAAAACTACCTTTGAATTTATTTAAAAAATTAATCAAGGCGTACTATTTTAGTTTACTTTAATAGAAAATATTTTTGTTAGCCTACAGTGTTTAAAAAATAAGTAAGAATTATGTTATTATGATTACTGTATCTATTCTAAACTGAAATTATGAACATTTTTATGCACTATCTGGAAACTGTCTTATAATAATATTGCTAATTACCAGGTTGAGGAAATTGTAACTAGGGTAAAGACGCTCCAGTTCCCAGCACAAGATTTTTCTTAAAGGGAACTGTTGCATTTGGCATATGAAATGTATATTGTGTAATGACGAAATTATAAAAGAATAAATGCTTATTTAAAAAAAAAAAAAAAAAAAAAAAAAAAAAAAAAAAAAAAAAATTTATGTGAAAAAACTGTTATCGATTACACAGAAAACAGAAGACAAAACTATACTCGAGTACTTTTTTAACGATAAATGTAATTTGGAAAGAGAATTTGGCGTGACAGAAACTTAATGGGTATTTTTGATGGATTCTACACCCGGAAATATCTAAAAATCACTTTAAAAAATACATAAGAAACCAATATTTGCACTATTATCATATTAAGCAAACTCTGTTGTCTTGACGCAGCTGCACGAAGCCGGGTATTATTCTCAGCTCTGACCCCCACAAGTTCCTGGTGTGTGTTGAAAAAGACGGCAAGCTACAAACAATTGAAAACAAATGCAGCAAAGGCTTGGTTTTTGACATCAGACGCAAAAGATGCACCAAAATACCGATCGCCACGGCCTTCCTCGTAAGTATATACAGTCAATATACCCATTTATGATGTACTATTACCTTTTTTTTCTATATGTAAGGACCAACTGAAGAAGTCTTATGGATGTTAGTTGGCAACCCGGATGTTGGTAGCTTCGAACCTACAGTAAACCAACCTACCTACAATAACATGGCTTACAATAATGTGGCATGCGTTTGCCACATTTTCTTACCGTTGTTGTAGATGTTTTGGTTGATCTTCACCCCGCGGAGATGACACAATCATGATTTTTGAATGTTTTGCGCTACTTAGGGCCGGTTTCACCAGCAATACCTAACCATGGTTAAAGTAGATCGTTGTTTTACGGAACTAGAGTTTTGAACGTTGATTTAATACAAACGGGTTTCACCAACTTAATCAATGGTTTCACTGTTATAAATAAATATAGATTTACAGCGTTTCCGTGAAAAGTCGATTTTAAGTTTAAATTGGCATTTAAACGTTGATTAAGACGATATGAAGGAAGCATTTGCCTGCAAACTGAGGGTGATAACGAGATAACTGTGAGGGAACAGCTGTTACCAACCTGAAATTTGCAATGCTTCTATATTTTTTAATCCATTTTGATAGCATAATGTTTTACAAACTCGTAGGGGTAGTCCTTTACTGCCCTATCATTTCAAAACTAGTGCAGCGATGATAATATATGGGTTTCTTCATGGTTTCTGGATTAGAGTTTGAAGTAAAATCGCGAAATTTCTAACCACTCCATCCAAACGCGATTTCGATTCGACTCCATTGGAAATTTCGGGAATTCGGGAGTCGGTCTCCTAAAGAGCAGTGGTTGGTAGGTATTCGATGGATTTTATAACTGTAGCGACTGCAGCAGCCGAGATGCCAGAGTTATCTCGACTCAAAAAGCGCAGTAAACAGGTTATAATTGTCTCTTAATATATTATGGTAAAGTTGCGTAACTAGGTATTTTTATATTCGTATCTCTCATCACTTCAATGACAACAGCCTACGACACCATCTAGGCATCTAGTGTCATTGCAAATTGTGATGAGCAGTTGGCTATTTTATGACACTATTTTACAACATTCCATGTAAGTATGTACCTGTCACTTGTGTATTCGATGCTATCATCAATTTGTTCAAGGACTGACAAAACAGTAGTTTTTGAAAGTCGGTACCTCCTCAGAAAATCGAGTTCATTGAGATTGTCTAGTAATATAGCTAACTAGAAACAGAAGTAAATTCTGTCGGTACCTCCTCAGAAAATAGATTTCATTGAGATTGTTTAGTAATATAGCTAACTATAAACAGAAGTAAATTCTTTGGCGTGGAACACGCTTTTACCGGGACCTATTGTTTAAAAAAATAAATGAATAAACAAAAATTGTGGGAGCAAATCGCGATACCAGTTGCGAGACTAAAAGTTTTTACGGAAGTAACGGATCTGCGACAAGCGATATCTGAGCTAAAAGGAGTGGCACCTAATAACATCAAGGACATTGCCGCGACCGTGTCATGGCGTGGGGTGTGGTGTGGGAAAAGCGCCACGGAGTTACTCGAGTTGGGCATCTCAGCGAGAGTGCTCCGTGGTATCACCACCCGCGTCCTGAGGGGTTCTTACTTGAACTGGTGGTCATTTTATAGGGGCACTTCCTTTCATCACATTCTCCCTTCAGCTTCCTTGATCCCTAGGGCCGGCGTCGGGTAAACCTGGGCGTCCTCCCCATTTCTTTTATTTATTTATTTTTTCATTTTTGACTTTAATGGTGTGCCCCCTTTGCCTTTCAGGGAGATATTTAAAAAAAAAAGTGTGTTTATGCGTGTGTGTGTGTGTGTGTGTGTGTGTGTGTGTGTGTGTGTGTTTGTGTACACTGATTACTGTATGGCAGGCTTTGGATAAAATGAGAAAGAAATAAAAACCGTGGTAGAATTTTGATTAGAATGTTTTGGTCAGTTACACTTATCACAATTTTCGTTCGAGGTGTTGGCGGAAATCGTCACTAAGTTCATCATCATGACACGGTAATCATTTCTCGATAAAAAGATCATTCCTACAAATTTTGGGTTGTAGAATCAGAAGCTGTCGTTATTTAAGCCTTCCTGCACGGCAAACAGGGTCTACCTACTCTTAATCCGCAAAATTGGGTTTAGCGCAACATTGCTTTCTAGTCTTCATAACACAATTTTATTGACTGATTTAGTATACTGATTTAGTATATATGTTATCGGCAAAGTACGAAATGCAGGCATTGTATTCGATGGCTAGGCAACGTACACAATGCCTAGGCAGTGTATATCATGCCTACCATTGATTTAGCCGCAGTATAAATACTTATCATTCTGACCTATATGTCTAACAAATCTGAATTTCTACTAAGAGATTGACTACTTGATGTTATGTATTTTTGAGATGCGAGCTTGCGAGCATCCAGACCACCAAACTAGGTAAGGATTGATCAGAAGGACACTTTGCCGAGTGCACGATCAGGCATTCTATACAATGCCTGGTCAAGTATAGGTCAGAATGATGTGTATAGTTTGGTGGTCTGGATGCTCGCAAGCTCACATCTCAAAAATACATAACATCAAGTAGTCAATCGCTTAGTAGAAATTCAGATTTGTTGGTCATATAGGTCAGAATGATGAGTATTTATACTTTGACTAAATCATTGGTAGGCATTATATACACTGCCTAGGCATTGTGTACATTGCCTAGCCATTGTATAAAGCCATCATTTCATACTTTGCCAGTAACATATACACTGAAGTATAAATGTATAGACTGTTATGCAGAAACATAACTTGAGGAAATTGATCGAAATCATAAAAAAACTTCAGAACTGTTGTTCTTTGAAAACCATGAATTTCATAGAGGAACGTTTCGACCCCCAACACATTCAATCCAAATAATTCTACGTAAAAATTGGATGGAAACTGTAAACGTTTTACGATTACTGAGGCAACGGCTGAACCAACAATAAATTCCAGTGGTAGCCAACTAGGGTCCAAACCGTAAAGAACTTGAGCATTTCATCGAAATTGATGGAAAAATGGCAGTTATGATTGTTACAAGGATTTTATGATTTATGCAAATAGGTTACAATTGATGCGGTACCAGTGAAATCAACCATCAAGCAACCACCCATCTGTAACCATCTAGAAATAGCATTAAAATTTTAAGGTAGCCGTCTAGTATCGCTTTCCCGTTACAAGGATCGTCGGTCGCGAGAAGATAGACAAACGAAGTCGAAACCAAAATTGTTCAGGACTGTCAAAAACGCCACAATTTTGATTTTGGAGGAGGGACTTTTTTTCACTGAAAATGATCACAATGCTTGCGCAACTTCAATAGACCCGGAATCATAAGGGGATGAGCAGATCCGGGTAGGTTGCGGGTGGTTTCAATCGGTTCTTTGAGATGAAATTTATCATTGACAAGCAAAAAATTATCAATGTTACTTAGAAAGTTTTCGAGATCTCGATTTTTCGAATTTTTAGCCCTTTTTAATACAACTTTTTAGGGTAGATAAAAATTGATGTCGAGATTCTAAGACCATCTAGACCCCAAATGTGATTTTTAACACAAGTTTCGTATAGTTCGGTCAAGTATTTTCGGAGAAAAGCCGCGGACGGACGAATTTTTTTTAATTCGATTTTTGGATTCTACATCTTGAAACGTAAACAAAAAAAATGTCCAGGGGGTGTTAAAAATTTTTCTTTCCTTGGTCGATTACAAAGTTTCATTATTGAAAATAATAAACCAAAATTATCCTTCGAGACGCATTTGAAAATATTTTAATGACCAACCCGTCTTTTGGTCAATTGTGATACTTCATAATATAAATTGAGGAATAATTCATTTGTTTTTTCAAACTTATACCTTTTATCTAGTTAACATTGTTATGGACACTAAATCACATGAAATCACCAATTTCAGAGCTTAGGTAACGGCGATCCTGCACCATTATCAGCCGATCCTGCACCAGCACCTGCACCAAAAAACCCTCCGGTACCACTTCCCTGCAAGAGCCCTGGTGCGATGTGTGACACTTGCGGCACAATGAGTATTTGCGTCGGCAACCAGTAAGTATAGTTCACACTTCTTGTATAGCATGTAGGAACGTAAATTCACAAGAAAATGTGAAGCTGCTTCTGTCCTTCATAATGAAACACACACACACACACACACACACTTTTGAAGTGTCAACTTCACCACCGGCTCACCAGGGTTGTGGCTGGGAGCACTCAAGAATGGCTCCCGAAATTCCACAAACTCCTGGAGAGGGGTCGAAGCTTGTTCATCCCCAACTCCCTCCAGTACCTCCGCAGCTACACGAGCCGGATGCTTCCTCCACAATTTCTGGACCTGCTGATGTTCCCGCCTCCTTGAATGTTTAGCTGCTTTGCGAGCTCCGCGGGGCACCAAAGCAAGAGGATTTCCTCCCTGATGCCTCGCCACAGTCGCCTCCTCAACCTGTGGGAAGATCCTCTGAACATAAGCCGCGACCTCGTCTTCCAAGCCATCAGGCCCTTCAGCATCCCGCATCTCCAGTGTGACACACACACACACTTTTTTTTTTTTTTTTTTTTTTTTTACGAAACTCCCCTCAAAGGCGGAGGGGGCACACACATTAAAAATAAACAAATAAAATAAAAAGTGGAGGACGCCCAGATTTACCCGACGCCGGCTCTAGGGATAAGGGAAGTTGCAGGACGAGGAGGAAGAATGGGATGAAAGGAAGTGCCCCTATAAAATGACCACCAGTTCAAGTAAGAACCCCTCAGGACGCGGGTGGTGATACCACGGAGTACTCCTGCCGAGATGCCCAACTCGAGTAACTCCCTGGCGCTTTTCCCGCACCACACCCCGCGCCATGACACGGTCGCAGCCATAACCTTGATGTTATTAGGTGCCACTCCTTTTAGCTCAGATATCGCCTGTCGCAGATCATTTCTATCATATTTACTTTTCTTAGCCCGCCAGGTCTGCTTCATATCCACGCTGCCACTGACAACCTGGACATCCAGGATTATAGCATCGATGTCTGGCTTCTTGCCCCGGTCACTCGGCACGTGATATAGTCTCTTTCTCTCAACAGCCCAACCGCTGGATGACAGAGCGCCTGCTATCTGCTTGGCAATCGCATCGTGTCGGAGAATGCGGCCAACGTGAGTACGGGGACACTGCTGCACCACATGATACAGATTCTCATTTTTACCCCGACAGGCACGGCAGAGGGTGTCCACTGTCCCGCGACTACTCCTCGAACACCTCACCGAGGTGGCCAATGTGGCCACCCGGACGGCGTGAAAATGGCAATAGTCGCGGGCCCCAATGCCCTCTGAAGCCCATTCTACCCACTGGGAAGAAATTGGGGATTCAGAGCACTGTCGGAGTTCTTTACCATCTACTGACTCATGTAGCGCAGCAGCGAACTCAGCAGATGAGCTGGGTTTGGGAGCAGTTGGTGTTGCTCGGTCGCACCACAACAACTGCTGCTTGACAAAGTCAAGGTCAGCAGCAGTGCGGGTGACTTCCCAGCTCGAGCCCCTAAGGGCGATGCTGGCTGAGAGAGAGACAATACCGAGCCCACCGGCCTTGACCGGTGCATGGACATAGGCACTTGGGACACCAGGTGGGAAGCCTAGCCAAGAGCGCACAGCACACACACACACACACACACACACACACACACATATATATATATATATATATATATATATATATATATATATATGGTGTCTCGACTTAAGTAGGTAAGACTTCAGGGATCAATTCTACAAGTAATTCGCAACAAAAAGTGTCTCATAAAGTTTTGTTTTTTAGAGGGTTCGTTTTCGAGTTATAGACGATCTAAGATTTTTTTCGTGTTTTCGACCTTATCTCCTAAAAATGGCTGTGACCCCTTCATTCTTTGAGTATTCTCAAACCTAATGACACTGTTGGAAAGAACGTTAATTTCCTATCTTTTTGATGCCAAATCATAATGATTCAAGAGAGTTAAGAGACCAAAAAAAGAGGTCAAAGTACAAACTTTGTAAAGTTCTAAAAATTTGGGTTTTTTCAATCTGATTTCTCCCTCCATAAAAAAAATGAACAGTCGTTTGCAAGTACAGTAAAAACTTCAACATCTCATCAGCTTTCTAACGGTATAGCCGAAATATTGATAAAAGTAACAACAAGGAGAAAAAACGGCTTTTGAATGCGAAAAAACGTGGTATTTTTAACGAAAATCGATGGATTTCAGGAAAAAACGATCCCCCACAACTTTATGATTTAAATGTCGAATTCTACGCAATTTTTCACGCTGAATCGAATGATGACAATTGCAGACCTCTACGACTAACGAATAAGGGCGAATGTGCCCTTTGACCCTCGAACCTCAGAGAAGGGCCCTTTAAAAACCGGCCTTAGAGCCATTGTTAAAAAATTCCCACTCATTTGATGGGTCAAAGGGCACTTTCGCCCTTATTCGTTAGTCGTAGAGGTCTGCAAGTGTCATCACTCATTCAGCGTGAAAAATTACGTAAAATTTGACATTTAAATCATAAAGTTGTGGGGGATCGTTTTTTCCTGAAATCCATCGATTTTCGTTAAAAATACCACGTTTTTTCGCATTCAAAAGCCGTTTTTTCTCCTTGTTGTTACTTTTATCAATTTTTCGGCTATACCGTTAGAAAGCTGATGAGATGTTGAAGTTTTTACTGTACTTGCAAACGACTGTTCATTTTTTTATGGAGGGAGAAATCAGATTGAAAAAACCCAAATTTTTAGAATTTTACAAAGTTTGTACTTTGATCTCTTTTTTCGGTCTCTTAACTCTCTTGAATCATTATGATTTGGCATCAAAAAGATAGGAAATTTAACGTTCTTTCCAACGGTGTCATTAGGTTTGAGAATACTCAAAGAATGAAGGGGTCACAGCCATTTTTAGGAGATAAGGTCGAAAACACGAAAAAAATCTTAGATCGTCAATAACTCGAAAACGAACCCTCTAAAAAACAAAACTTTATGAGACACTTTTTGTTGCAAATTACTTGTAGAATTGATCCCTGAAGTCTTACCTACTTAAGTCAAGACACCCTGTATATATATACTAATAGACATGGAAGGAGCGGCTTTTTTTTTATTGTTCTGGTGAGGGTGTAAAAAGGAGAAAACATCATTTGCCAAAACAAGTTGAAATCCGTCAAAAGTTTTACCATTTGATTCCTTGGAAATTTTTAATTTTCTTACTCTTGGATCGACCAGGGGATAGTGAAAAAATTGCACTCGAATCAAGAAATTTTCAATTTTTATGGGCTTCGAGTTGAATTTTAGGAGTTTGTACACTTAACTAATTTGCACTTACTCGGATCTCTATGACTACACGATGACTACATAATTTTCTTATTGTCCTCCGAGGATTACCACCTGGAAAAGGGGTTCACCAATTGAAACAAAACGTTCTGAACAATTCAGGTCTTCGTAGTGGACCT
The DNA here is from genome assembly GCA_030762985.1 of Adelphocoris suturalis. Taxonomy (NCBI): domain Eukaryota; kingdom Metazoa; phylum Arthropoda; class Insecta; order Hemiptera; family Miridae; genus Adelphocoris; species Adelphocoris suturalis. The sequence continues at coordinate 153,681,825 of CM061040.1, forward strand.
ATTTCATTGCTAAATAAATAAATGTTGATTCATTTTATTACGTTGAAACTTACCAAGGCTATACATATTTATGTTGTCAATAAGAAATAATAATATATTTTATAACTTGACTCAGTACGAGTGAAATTCCACTTTTAAACTTGATGCGTATATTTCCCCCAGAGTTCCTGGTGATGGCAGCCAGTTCGTCACAAAGAAAATATTGTCGTTGTCCTGCGAAGCTGACTCGGTTTGCGTGACGAAAAAGGGATGCATCAAAATAAACGATGGCGGCATCTGTCTTCAAGGGAAATTTGTGTGTGGAGATCTTGGCCTTTACCCAGATCCCTATGACTGCACGGTGAGTACACTGCATTATTTTATTACATTCATCTATGTTGGTCAAAAAGTAGGGTTCAAGAGAGTTATAAGCAATATTAGTGTTATTTAACAACTGTACGTATTGTAGGGATGACGATTCCAAATAATGCAATGAAATAATACCGATGAAAACGTTATATTCGTCACTTCATCACGAATAAAATGAATTAGTTCTACCTACCTTCACATTAATTTACTCATACGTAAATATATACGTCGTTACTTACCTAGTGTGCGTAGAAGACATCGCTGTAAGGTGAAGAAAGACAGCTTTGATGTTTAATAATAATGAAGCCTCAAACTTATGCATTATCATTTGTCTTTGTCACCACCCATAGAAATAGCGTTCTACGCATCAGATAATTAAATTAATGTTGGTAAGAAGTGACACATAAAAAGATCAGGGAGAAACACAATGGACATTAAAAGTTGATCAAAATTTCAGTAAAAGTGTATAAAAAAATATGTATTTCTTATAGGTAGGTACCTACTTATAAATGTATTTTAAACTTAATTTTCGAACGATCGTCTCTGTCCTCAGAAATACCATGATTGCACCGTGGGCCAAAATGGTGGGCTAGATGACAACGAAAAACAATGCACTGGCGGCTCCTTTGGCAATAGGTAAGTTTTAAAAGCTCTCATTTCAGCAGGTTTGTAATTTCCAGTTTCAGAGTGCTGTTTCATCCTAGCCTTTATTAACACCCCAGTCCAAAGTCTATTCATTACAGATAGGTGGCGCACCAATTGAATATTGATACAACAACGAAGTAGGTACCTTCTATCTAACGACCATGAGGGGATCCAATGAAAACTTGAATATAAGTAAATTATCAAAGTTATTATATTCAGAATAACATCTGTGGACTGTGGCTGCCATATAATATCCAATATCAGGCAGCACATGCACTGCTGAGTTACCTGACCTACTCCTGTAAGTCTAATTTAACTGATTGACAGTAAGTTGACAAGCTTACCCTTACGTATTTTGCACGAATTCGCATCAAGTGCTACACTGTAATTTGTTAGAGTACTTGTGAATCGTGCAAACCTCTAGGGGTAAAAAGTACAGGTTTCAAAGTTACGAACACTAGGTAGATACTCAGAAAAAGATGCTCAACCTCATTTGAAGTTCAACGGTTAAAAAGACATTTAAAATATCAAATAAAATTGTTCACGCTAACAAACGGACTATATTGCTGAGTCACAAACATATTTCTTGTTTGCAGGTGGAGTCCCGATAACTTATCATGCGGTTGGTCGGAAGATGTAGAAGCCTGCCGAGGTTATCCAGTGCCCGGTTGCCAAAATGAACTTCAGGTATGCACACACACTTTTTTTTAAAATAAATCTCCCCTCAAAGGCGGAGGGGGCACACCATTAAATTTAAAAAATAAATAAAATAAAGTTACTAATGTCTGAACTGCATCGTGTAACAACCTGCCCCTTGGGTTCGTTGTTGCCGAATCCCATTGAGGGTGTTTCGCATTAAAATCACCCCCAAGGACGAATTTTTGTCCCATCTCATGTACGATGCCCCATATTGTGCTCATTAAAAGTTTCTGACCTTCCCGATCAGGAGCAGAGTAGGAAGCCCCAACTTGGTATTTGCTTCCATTGAGATTTAGACTGATTCTTGCTACTTAAGTGTCATCTTCCATTACGGGAGGTAGATCATTATGAGATATAGTCCTCCTGACAAGTATCGCTGTCCCCCCTTTGCGGTTCGTGGATGGGTAGGGATAAAATGACTCCCCTATAAAATGACCACCAGTTGAGGTAAGAGCCCCTGAGGACGCGAGTGGTGATACCACAGAGTACTCCTGCCGAGATGCCCAACTCGAGTAACTCCGTGGCGCTTTTCCCGCACCACACCCTGCGCCATGACACGGTCGCAGACATGACCTTGATGTTATTGGTGGCCACTCCTTTTAGCTCAGATATCGCTTGCCGCAGATCATTCCTATCATGTTTACTTATCTTAGCCCGCCAGGTTTGCTCCATGTCCACGCTGCTATGACAACCTGGGCATCCAGGATTATGGCAGACCCATTGGGCTTGATCGCAACGGTATATCTTACGAAATCCAATACCAGCGGAAAACTCAGGCTAAGGGGCAAGGCGACCATATACTCGGCAGAAGCTTACTCCATAAAAGAAGCTCTACAATATGCCCTGACTCCAGGCTCAGGTCTCTCGTCGGTTGTCACTATATCCGATTCGCAATCGGTCCTACGTAAATTGAAGCAGATAAACCAGACCAATAACTTAAATTCCCTCAAAAAGGAAATCGTAGATTTGCTAGATAGCTTAAAAACAAATAATATCCAAATCTGGTTCTTATATGGATTTGTGATCATTCTGGAATTGCAGGCAACTCTTTGATGGATAATTTAGCAAAGAGGGCTACACAAATCCCACAGAAACTAATCTGTGAACTTCCCACAACTGATCTAGACAGGAAGTTCGCAAATGAGATGCTGAAGGAGTGCCAGCTCATGCGCACCACATATCATGCTGGAGCTACATACAGAACCAGGACGTTCCACCAGCCGTCCATTACATCATAGATCAAGGCTCGTTCTAAGCATTTCTTCAAAATTATCTCAAGGCTCAGGAGCGGTCATAGCGAAACTAAGGCATATATTTAAACCGAATTGGCAGAACAGACTCTGAACTTTCAATAGATGCCTGGAGTTAGAAGAAGAGGAGCTTCCCCATATTGGTATGCCCTCCAACGGTTCTCAACGATTAGTCCTGTTGGAGAAGGTGGATGAAGTTCTTCTACCATCTGGAGCATTCCCTCACAGCTGGGAACTCCCAACTAAACGATGCGCAACAGTGGACTAAAAACTATAAATTGCTTCATGACACTTTACGATCATCGCACTCCATTAATTCTTATTATTCAATTATAGTTGTTTTGTAATATTATTAACCAAATAGTTTGACCGTAGTATTCTTACTTTATCATCCGTGCACAGGCTACAGCCTACGCAGAAATAAGGCATCAGAGATTCTTCGACGACAATCCAGTGATAGCAGATTATTTTCACTCAATTCTTAGACAAATGTGCTCTGAGCGACTGTCATCATAAAGTTTGGATTATTTGACCCACCAATCAACTTTAGACTATTTATTCCAAGATTTTGACGAAATTCCCATAAAAACTGTCTTCGTCAATTAAAGACAAAAGTCATACTCATAGGGCTATCCTATTTTCATAAATTTTAAACTGGATGGTTTTTTTTTTAAATTGGTTCCGTAATAAAATTAACGAAAATTTATTATATGGACCCTTAATATTGTTCTTGCACTTGTTTCACCTATTTATTCTGTTTATTGTTCCTACAGATGGGCTCAGTTGGAGGGCAAATTTACTATTTGTGCGTCAAGGACAATGAAAATCACAGCTTATCCCCAATCATGTTCAAATGCGAAGGCAGTCAAGTTTTCAACTCCACCATCATGAGCTGCAGTCAAAACGTGCCTCAATAGAGATGGTACTTAATGGTTACCTCAAATATATGTACCTATACAAAGAAAACAACTTATGTTGACACATTTATTTCCTGAATACCTATCCCTTATGCATGGAAATCGTCATGGGCAATGTGTCAGAGTTCTTTGTATCAACATTCAACAAATTAAAGTAGGTTTCTCGCTAATCTTTTCAATTGCCCTATCATTTTGTTTTTTGTTATTTTCAATAGCGAACCTTAGTAATTGACCAACAAAAAGTTGTTTTAACCCCCCTCAACGTTTATTCGTTTACGTTTCAAGATGCTTAGAATCCATAAATCGAATTAAAACTCAGTGCGTAGCGCCGGTAAAACTCGGTGAGTTCTACCTAGAGCCTTCGGCCAAAATTACAAAACATGAATAGGTATGCTTTATCGAGGAACGTTAATTATCGATCAGTGGCGTTGAACCATCGATGAGGAAGCGTTATGCAAATACAGTTCAGGCACCAATTTTTGAATCAATAAAACGGACGAAACAAAATGTAAAATGGCTATATTTCCAAGAAATTCCAATAACATTTTCAATTAATCAAACATAGCAACTTTGGCCAATGACTTGCAGAGCGATTTTACACTCATTACCTCCACAACCCAATTGAACGAAGCAAATATGAGATTCAAAATGCCTTCAACGTCATATCCACACTGCGTCCAATTCAAGTTTAACACACCACCCATGCTCTATATCATAACTAACAGCTATGGTTTGATAAAATAAATACGACTGAACAAAGGTGCAACTTTGAAGACCTGGCTCATCTTGAGTCACACCATAGAGTCAATATACTGTTACCAAGTGTTGACTACTGGTGGCGCAACGATAGTAAGGTGCTGATGCAATAGTTTATCGAGCGAGTAATCATACGCATCATCGAAGCTACTCCTTTCAAACGAATTTGCCGCTGCAGCTCGCCGATTTAGTGTCAATGATATATCAGAGTCAATTAAATGGTTCAAGCAAAAGCTATTTAGTGATACCAAACTAACAAATAATGGACGCACCATTCCAGGTGTATTCGGAGTTAGAATATTCACCTCCATGCATCATGCCTCAAAAATTGTTATTGACTTGATGGAAGCAGTTGGGGTAGGTGAAGTGCAGGATGGAAACAGGAAAAACCTCCTGAAAGTCACTTACTTGCACACAGCCACCATTGTCCAGTTTACCAGATTCAAACTTACCTTGCGTGTTATCACGAAGGACATGAATGTGAGATTTATGCTGTACAAACGCAAAACTACGTCATCCCCCTCACGGAGGATGTCACTACCTACCGTCTTTTGAGAGGAAACCAGCATCTGAGGACGATGTTCCTTCCCCTTCACATCAATTCATAAAGTCACGACACATCAATCCATAATTTCGTAACTATCTTCGTTAACTTCCCATTCGCTCTCATACGTCCGGCATTACTTATTTAAGTTCATAATATTTGCTCACAATATATTGAATTTTCTTGTCGTATTATTATGAGTGTGTATTATACCAGGTCGCTAGCAGACATCACTCCCTAGCAATGGATGTTTATCGGTATCGCGCTACTTGCGTTCCAATCTCATATGACGTTTCTCGGCAGTTAGGTCCCGGCTAAAGCATATTCATGCCATCCATCCGTCCGCCGTCCAGAGCTTTTCTCTGAAAATAACTGACCAAACTTTATGAACCTTGTGTTAAAAACCACATTTGGAGTCTAATCCCAGAAGCTCGGCATCAACTTTTATCAAAACTAAAGGGTAGCATTAAAATCGGTTCAAAAATGACTACAATTTACTTTTTGTGAATAAAATTAATTCAGTTTTTCCAAGAAAAAAATCATGAATTAAATGAATATAGTAAATGCAATTTAGGTCTCTTTTTATTTTCAACAATACCTGGAACTATACTTTATGAACGACTAGAATAGGACTAGGAATTCTGATTTGACAAATGATTAATTATAATAATTTCTGGGAGTAGACGACAGAAATGGCCTGGTTTGCAACAATACTTCCAAATATTAAAGTTTGAGTGACATCAGAGGTCTACATATTTTACCCAAAATACCTACGCATGTATAGGTATGTATCAAACCTATAACTTAGAACTAATGGTTGTGCACAGAATGATTAATATTTAGTCTGTACAGCATAAAAATACAGTTTACCACAATTGTGAAGCAGATATAAAGGTTTCATTGTACCTTGACAGGAACTAGTAAGCAGTTGCAATTTAAATTCTCCTTTGAAGATTTTGGTTACAATGAAAGTGGTAAAGGTCTTAAGTATTGGCTTTTTACCTACTTACTGAAAATACACTCGTAGATATCACATTATATTATTAGGTATGTTGGTAAAAGTATTTCTGATTTTGTTGGTACGTAAATCATACCTTTTTCAAGTTTCGATTTTTAATCGATTAATCGATGTTTGCATTAAATAATCGAAATATGAAAAAAATTGATTCATTTGCAGCACTATCCGTTCAACGTTGAAAAAGCGTCGGCTGGCGAGTTGTGGGTAGTGGACTGCCACTGATAAGAACTGATAAGTTCCTTATCAAAGATGTGCGTTACCAGCGTCCGACTTTTGAAATGGTCTATTTCGAGGTACGGAGGTGCACAGATCAGCTAATAGGCCTCTGAGGCTAATATATATCCTTTTCGACCAGCCGTTTATTATTTTTACATTTTAAAAATTTTTTCGACATTTACTCTAAACCGTAAAATTGTGGGGTCCTGAAGATGTAAAGGTGTGAACCATTTACTTTGGGAAGCACGAGTAGCCAAGTTTTTATAATTTACTATAACGATTTTTGGTCAGAATTTATTATAGACAAATGATCTGCATAGAAGGGCTATCTAATACAGAAATAATAAACCTTTCTGTAATAATTCGCAGCGTTTTCAGTTTGAACGGAAGATCTTATTTCATATCTGCCTACAAAGTCCTCAACTTTTCAACTCCCCTCCCTTCCTTTCTGCATATTTATACTCTCTATATTTATACTCTCTATATATGGCCTGAAAACACGAAAAACCTCAATATTTCGAAAATGGATCGTCATATTGACTTGGGAATGGTTTTATTCAATTCAGGAAGGAATAAGTTCCAGTCATGTAGCATGATCGTATGAGCGAATTGTCGTAGATTAGAGATGTTACATTGATTTGAAATTTGAGCACGTTCAGGGCAAAAAATTGATAATCACCGACTATATGGCAAATAAACGCGTACTACACAATATTCTGCGATTCAAAACAGATATTTGATTTTTAGCAATTCTTCAGATTTTTAATCGATTTTTCAGCAAATATTAATGACATTTAAGTACATTTTTCTGCATATTTTTTTAATAAATTTAATAATGTTCTAATTCGGTGTCGATTAACTTTTATTGACTAGAAATTTGGGAAGAAAGTATAAATTTAACAATTTTAAGCCGTTTTAAGACATTTTTAGTGAGCTTTTTAAGTACATTTTTGAAATTTGACCAATTTAATGTGCTCAAAACGTGTTAGCCAACGAACTCATCCTTTCATTTGGAAAGCTTGATTTTTTGGCGCAAGAACGGAATTTTTATCTCAATCCTAAGGAGATTTATCGTCTGGAATGACACATACGTAAATATATATTCGTTTCCATGCTTCAACTTGTTTACAACATACATCATCGTACATCATGTAGGTACAACAATATTTATGAAGCATCTTCCCAACACCACTCCCTTCCTAATTCATGATGCTTTGCATTCCTCTTCATTCTGGCATTACTGCACATATGGTAGAATGTGATCCACATTTACCCCTAACTTCCTGCGATTAGGCGTTAATATTCTCACAATTACATCAGAAATGCGCTTCAGGACCTTACAAGGGCCAATCCAGGGAGTTGAAGTTTGGGGGATCGGCCAACATATCGACGTGGGTAGTGTAACCAAACTTGGTCTCCCACTTGAAAGGTACTTCGCTCAGCTAGCCGATCGTAACGACGTTTTGCTTCTGCTGCTACTTTACCCGTGGTATGGCGTGCAATGTCTTGGTCATGCTGCAATCGTTGTCTTAGTTCAATTGCATATGGTGTTTTTGAACTGAAAATTAGCAGTAGGATTTTCAAGCGAGCCGAATCCGAACATCAAATAATAGTAGTTGTTGAAAATAATTTATAATGAATAGGAACTATACATTAATGATATTGAGAACTACTAACCTGATTGAAATAAACTACTATGAAGGTCGGCTCGGAAGATATACCTAACCCGCAAGACCGTTCGGTCGTTCAGGTTATAGCCTACTCACCTCCTTCGTCTTCTTATCTCCGATCGGGAAGAATTATAGGAGTAGATCAGCGCCTCTAATGTACATAGGTATGGACAAAGGCGAACCAGTTTCATCGGTTTCAACTCTATTTTAACGATTTTTCGTAGCAAATTAATTTATTTCTATGGCTCAGTAAATTTCAATAACCACAGATAGTGTAAAGATCCATTGGTGAATAAGCTATTACATGAGCATCAGGCCACGAGCCATAAGTTCGAGCCATATCAGGCCACCTTTGGGATGTTCCTAGTGAAGTTGTCCTCGGCACCAAGAATTTCAAATTTATTATTATACATAATTACTTCCCATTTATCCCCCCCCCCCCCCCCCCCCCCGAGTGTTTATTCTCCAAGAAGTTATTAAGAAATACTTGTTCACTTCCATTCCCAGCAGGAACTACATGCAGTGACGGATTAATAGAATTTCGTGGGTGGGGGCAGAAGTCCTCTACCGGGGGGTCTGGAAAAGTTGTGACCTTAAAAAACTAGCAGTTTAACAGGTTTTAGACCCACACTTTATATGTAAAAATTAAAAAGATAAACATAATTTTTATTTGTACAAATATTAGCTTGGCTACCAAAAATCCATGTAAAATAAATCCATACAAATCCAGAAAAATTCATAAAAAAATTAATAAAATTGACTGAAAATAAAATTATTATAATTTTTTGGCAAACTTATTTCCAAAAATGTAGGGAATGAAAAATAAAACGCTGGAGTTATAAATCAAGACTCCATGATAACTTCATGTATTACTATTTATAAATTACATATTTCTATTATAAACACAGAATTAATAATTCACACTTTATTTTGTCAATTTGCTTTATTTAGAAACAACAACTTTCAACTTTTAAACACTCACGATAAAAGAAAATGAACAAAGTACATTTTTCATTAAAGATGAAAATACAAATAAAATATCACCTTGTTGAACATTTTTTTATCTATTACTGGTAAAAGTAAAATAGTAAATAATTCACTTCAATCGAAAAACAATGGTTGCAATCAGTTAAGAACACAAACATATCCCTATTAATAAAAATGTACTATGGTAGGGGTGGTTTGGGGGGATGAGCATTTTGGTAGGCTGTAACTCATCGTGGTTTATTAGTGTGATGATTTCGAAGGAGGATGCAGGATATCTAGGAATAATAACTCCTCGATGAGATAAGATGAGAATGTTATATTTCAGTGGCCCTATTGGCTCTTTTATTGGTGCTGGCCTGGTGAGGGGGTACACCTCCCACGCCAGATAAGAGCGACAAAGTTTCCACGGGTCCGGGTGTATACTACACCCCTCCCCCCTTTATGAGATTTTTAAGCCGTGAATTACATGAGTGCGAAAAAATCTGGTGTAATTCTTGCTGACCGTTGTACAATTATGACCAATTGTTAGCAATGCCTGGTTTACAATTGGTACGGGTTGTAGCGGCGTGTTGAGTAGAGAAGTGATGTGTGCAGGAAGGACGATGTATACTGCAGAAGAGGAGTGTGATGCAGCAGAGGAGTTGTGCTGCAGGAGAAGGAGCCGGACCCACAGAAGTGTGAGCCACAGTGGCGGCCGGTGGTCTGCAAAAGGAGTGGGGCACAAAAATATTTACCTATTTGACAGTCAAGAAGAGCATTGAGGTTTTTCTTCCATTTGTTTTGTTTTCAGTGTGAATTAACTTTGACCTAAACACATGATACATAAATCCCACTTAGGTCATGTCATGCCTTGGGCAACTGTTATGAAAGAATATGGCTACTAAATAATAATCAATCATTATCATTAAATATTATTGATAGATTAAATATAAATTAATTAGATAAATAAATTAAATTAAAAATACTATCTTATAGGTACCTACTTACTAAGTATCTAAAAATTTTAGAATGGACTATATTATTATTAAAAGTACTAAAAATTATCAAGGCTTCGATTGTATTGCACTAGTGAACTACTTAGGAGAAATAATTCTGAAGGAATATTAAGGAACTCGAATTAAATTATGATGAAATGATAGAATGTGACGTCAGACGTCAATTAAAAATCGGATATTTCAAAAGGTTATAGAAATGTCTAACCCCAAAACCACCACTCACTTATGTATAACCTTTTTCTTTAATGCAACATATCCAGAATGATCAATATTCTACAAAGTTCCTCACTTATTAACTCATTCAAGGAAGTAAGCTCTTCATACTTATTTTCTAAGACCTGGAACTTCGCTGTAATGGCGGTAGCGTCAATAGGTTGAACATCAAACAAGGGTTACAAAGTATTGTAGAACCGGGTGAATACTGTCCTACACACTAGCCGTTTTTTGATGTTATTGGATATGAAGAAGAAATATCAACTAAATAATCAAAAGAAACTTTCCAACCTGGTCTTCGTTGAGGCCATTACAACATATTGCAAATGCTTGCATACGAGTCTGCAACACATTGGGACATTTTCATGTGTGTTTTCTTATTATATTTATTACTAGGCAGATCTCACCCATGCATTGCACGGCGGGGCGTACAGATCAATTAAATGGGCCATAAGAGAAACCGCCCACCCGTACGTACTTAATTGAATTGGCGATCGTGTTGTTCCAATGAGGATGGACTCGTGGGGGTAGTGAACTCGCTAGTAGGTAAGTAGGCAGCAGTCCCCCCTCCCCCATCTCCTGTGCTGATGGGGCCCTCCGGCAGTAGGCGAAAGTCAGTTAACCGGAGGGTCTCCAGTAAATCAACACAAAATTCCACATGTTCCGACACCCGTGGGTACTTTATTGAATTCGAGCCAGGCTACATCACCTACCCCCCTGCAGACTCGTATGCAAGCTCTAAGAGCCACTCAGCTGATCTGGACCCTGGGCATCGTCACGTAAATGTGCTAAAGAGACTACATACGAAATTACAGCTTCCTAGAGTGTAAAGCGTAGAAATTAACTATTAAAATGATTTAACCACCGCTTCACAAATCAAACCGTTCTCGCAATATTTGGATCACCTGCTATGAATCAAATCATCGAAACACCAGCTCAATGAAATCATCAGAAATTAACAAGCGGTGGCAATCATGTTCACAATATCAATTATTGAGAACGATCACCTGAGTGTACACAATTATTCGAAAACCATGCTCATAACTCAGCTTGTTGGCCACACACTTCGCAGTAGTTAACATAATATGGTTGGATAAATCGAGAGCTTTTGAACGAATGGTCAACGAATTTCGTGGGATGAAAAACGACGAAGTACCATTTCCCTAGCAACGACTCGGTTGTAAGCGGAAATCATCAAAATATTTTTGTGAGCAATTTTCCGTGAGTTTTTTTAGTTCATGTGCCTTAGCAAAGACATAAAGAAAACAATTGATTGTTCTCTACGCAACACAGTGAGTCTATTTTATTTATTGGTAAGTAGCGTGAGCAAGTTTTCGTGACGATTTTTCAGTTTATGTGCCAAAGCAAAGGCATGCAAATGTCAAAATCAGTACCTACCTAACTAAACTTCTTACGTAAATCCGTCGATGAACGTCGTACTTCGGTACGAATTCTATTCAAAGTGATCGTTGCTTCTTCTTCATTGCCAAAATTTCTTTTTGTAACTAACGTTCGTAACTACCGACGGAAAGGGTTTTGTAGCTCTACACAACAACGCACTCCAACTCGACCGACAATAGAAAGGACTTTATTACAAAAGACGTATTCAACAACTTAGGACTGAATAAAAACAGGTAGGTACTTATAACACTATAATACGGACTTTACTTTAGAGTAAATTCTTGGAAACAACCACATGCCCGAAGGAACTTAAAAAACATCATAAATTACCAGCAGAGACTAGAAAAAAACCTACCAACTATGAACATTCAGTTTGGCTAATGGAATAAACCGAAACTCCTCTAGTGGAAGCCACTCATAACGTAAATTTCATTCTACGGTCTTTGGAAAAGTGGAAACCCTGCCTGGGGCATGGCCCCGAAAATGATGAGAAATTTACTGTTATGACCTCTTTTTCCCGTTCCTTGCCCCTTAATTCCCGTTTCTTGCCCTTTATTTCCCATCACAGTCAAGCCTGAATTGACGAAATTTCTCTCTTGATAGAGTGATTTTATGGCAATCTACGTACTTTTTCTCTGGTACGTCTCTGGTACTGTTGTCTGAATACTAACTGTAGTGGATTTATATATGTTTTACTTGGCGTCGGTAGACCAAGTGGGACATTTATATTCTGATTATGCGGGTTAGTCCCCGGGTTATTCCTGTAAGGAATGTGGGCGAATCCGTCAAGGTCAGCTTGCTCGGCGGGATGAACTGAGAGATAGTTCGTGTCGCAGCCGCGTGGAGCACTGGGCTCGCATAGTGGGTGCTGGGTTCGATCAGTTTGGTACTGAGCCGTTTTGTAATATTCCGGCCTAAGATTTATATCTGTAGGAGGAATATGTTGAGCTTGGTTGAGGTACTGAAAAGTATCCTTCGTTTTTTGTACATTCGGAGTGTATTTGACACTCGGATCGGCCGGGTAGGCTTGTGTCGAATATTGTGGGTATTCGGACAGCTTGGTCGAATCGTAATGATTGACTTCAGAGCGGGTCTGAAAGGTATCCTCGATCTTTTGTATAGGCGAGGCTTGATCTAACGTTTCCTTAGCGAATACGTTAGGTGAGAAGGCGATCTCGTCGTGAGGATCGAGCCTTGCTCCGTCGCTGGGACCGGCAGATTGGCCGGGTAGCCTGTAGGTAGCGCTACGGGGGCTAAGGGGCCCGGCTTCGCCGTCGTCTGCCTCCCCTTGCATGAGGAAATAAGACGGCCGACGTTCCATCGAAATAGCTGAATTATTAGCTCGTTTCGATGCCTCTATGTACAGAAATAGAGGGTTTAGGAAGGTGGACTCGCTTGACAGAGCTTCTTTCCTTTGCTCGTATGTCAGGGTCCTACCTTGTAGTCTTGAAAAAGACTTCCTTGGACGGTAAATTAGAGCGGATGAGCAGAGTAATTTACCGGCGTATCCCGGCGGTCGGTGACGAGCCTAATGCTACGAAACCCGGGTGATACGGCTCGGAACGTCCCTCGGGCGTACGATCTAAAGAGAATATCGATAGATGTACCGGGTGGCGTCCTGACAGATGAACTACGTTGGGCAATGAGCAGGATGAATAATCACTGGACTCGTAGATGCCAATGCGAGATCTGTGTGGAGAGAAGGTAGGCCTTGTAGAAAGCAGTAGGAAGCCGTTCTTGAGATGAACTCGGGATGCAGAAGGTTCGTCAGCGTAGAGCGTGTAGAAATCTTCGTACTTCGAGGTGTCGTCGTCGAGAGCGGAGAGTAGAATGAATTTCGGAGGCTCCGAGCGGGGTATTTATAGGGAGGTGGCCGCCTCCTGCCGCCTCCTGATTGGTCCGCTTAATTTCATTAATTCGACTGTGTAATCTCATTGGCTCGCACATTGTTTTCTCAGTATCTGCGAGTATGATAGCTGAGCTGGTCCTCCGGGGTGCTTACGAGCGTCCGTCGCGGAGCCGACGACCTTGAGTTTAGCCGGGGACCTCGGGTGCTTTCTCTGCGTCAGTTGTTCAGACGGGGTCCCCGGGGTGGCTGCTGGACCAGAGGTGGTTGCTTGCCGCCTCTTGGTTGGTTCGCCTATTGTCTCTCGTGTAATCAGTGTTTCTGATTGGCGAGTAGGCTTGTTTGAATTGTCCTTGCTAGTTTTAGAGGACGTTTGATTCTCTGTTTGAGTTTTCTCGTTCAAGGCGAATTGGTTCGAGATACTTGTCGCATCTCTCTCGCCCAGTAAGTGTCTAGGGAGGTCGCCTTGTATGTTTTTAGTTAATATTTCACTTTTGAGAGAGAAATTCGTATTTTCTCTCTGGTGAAATATTTTGTTTGACGGAGTTATAACTCGACGTCTTGTAAATATTTTTGTGTTGTGTCTACCTCTTTTTGGTAGCCCTGAAAAGGGCTGTTGACAAGAGGGGGTGGTTTTCACCACAGGCGCCCCCCTAAGACGTCGTGTAATTAACGATGACGCCGGCTGGGGTGTTTCGAGCGCCGTCACCCATCTCTCGTCGAATTTGGTAGAGGGGACGTGCCTTCTGGCAGATTTTCGGGGAGTCTCCTCCTTATTTTCTGCCTGATTTTTGTTTAGTGACACAGCTTCGTCTGTTTTTAGAGTGTAAGCTGGTTTTATTTGCTGTTTGGGAACTTTTTTTGTATGTTCGCCAATTTGCACTGTAACCGAAAACTTATCTCTTTTAACCACTTTGAATGGTCCCGTGTAAGGACATTGCAGAGAGGTGAGCTGTGTGGGCACTCTGATATAGACATGTGTACATGTATCCAAATTTTTGGGCATGTTTACGGCATATTTCGTATTATTATGTTTAATATGCGTAGGCCGGAAGAAGAGAGGCTCCGAAAGGTTTGTAGAAGTTACGAAAATGTCTCCTGGGAGTGGTACGTCAATTCCGTAAACTTTTTGGAACGGTGTAGTTTCCGTTGCTGGGTCTACTGCCGTACGCATGGCGAGTAGTACTTTTGGTAGGGCGTCGAGCCAATTTTCGTTTTGTGCTTTGAGAGCCTCTTTCAGAGATCTATTTCTGCGTTCTACCATTCCGTTTGTTGACGGTTTGTATGGTAACGTGTGGGTATGTTTTACTCCGAGACGTTCCATAATGGAATTAAATAGATCTGATTCGAATTGTGTGCCTTGATCACTTGTGATGTATTTAGGTACGCCTTTTGAAGCTACCCAAATATTGATAAAGGCGTTTGTGATCGTGGCTGTTTCGATGTTGTTAAGAGGGACTGCCTCTAGCCAACCCGTTGCTCTATCGACCATCATTAGAATGTAACGTTTCCCTCCTTTAGCTAAAGGTAAAGGTCCGGTAATGTCAACGTGTACATGTGAGAATTTGTTAGCCGTTTCAAATTCGGAGTAAGGGAGCTTCACGGAGCGAGTGATTTTTGCTCGTTGGCAAGTCTCGCACGCTCGGACCCAGTTGGAGACATCTGCACGGAGTCCGTGCCAAAAATATCTTTGTTTAACTTTATACACTGTAGAGTGTATACCTGGGTGTCCCAAATTGTGAATTTGGCTGATTATTTCTTGCCTTATTTCGTTTGGAATATAAGGTCTTGGGTGTCCTAGGTCTAGGTTACACCAAATTTCTCCTTGAGGAAATTCGACTCGTGTGAGTTTCAATTTGTCCTCTGCGTTAGGAGGAGAACGAATTTGTGCATTTGAAATGTGCAGTAGAAGATTGCACTCTATTGCAGCCGTAATTTGCGAAATTTCGGCTATGGGTGGACCCTCGTCAGTTTGGGTTGAAATCGATTTTGTTTGAATTTCAACTGGATCGAAGGGTCTGGAGAGTGCGTCGGCGACGACGTTGTTCTCTCCGGGTATATGACGAATGTCACTCGTCATTTGAGAGATGTATGTTAGCCATCTTAATCTCATTTTAGAAAAATGTGCATTTTTCTTAAGCATCGTGCCTAGCAGAGGCTTGTGATCTGAACAAATATGAAAAGATCGGCCGTCCAAGTCATTGTGCCAATGAATGCAAGCTTGGTAAACGGCGAACATCTCTTTGTCGAATGATGCTTTATTCTTCCATTGTTCCGGAATTTCTTTACTGAAAAATCCCAATGGTTGGTAAGATTTCGAGCCGTGTTTGTCTGTAATTTCCTGCTCTAGTGCTGCTCCGATGTGTGTGTCGGATGCGTCGCAGACTAATCTCCACTCTGCTGTAGGGTGTGGATGAGCGATATTATGTAATGTAGCTTTAATCATTGCTTGTTTTAAGCTGTTGAAAGCTTTTTCTCTCTCTGATGTCCATTCGATAGGTGTTTTGTCATTTTTTTTGTTTGACTGAATGGAGTCATACAGAGGTTGTGCCGTGTGAGCGAATTTACTTGAGCATGCTCGGTAGAAACCACACATACCTAGGAATCTGCGTAGACTTCGTACGTCTATTGGCCTAGGAAATTGTTCTATGGCTTCTATTTTATCTCGTTTAGGAATTATCCCTTCTTTCGAGATAGTGAAACCTAGGAAATCGACGGTAGGTTTTGAAAAAATGCATTTATCAAAACCTACTCGAAGTCCGTGTTCCCCTAGCTTGTCAAAAATTTGTTTGAGGTGGTTCATGTGTTCTTTATAATTTTCAGAAGCCACCAGGATGTCATCTAGGTATACAAATGCGAAATCAAATTTTCGCATGATGCTGTCCATGTATCTTTGCCATGTTTGAGCCGCTCCGGCCAAACCCATGCTCATTTTCTTAAACTCATAAAGACCGAAAGGTGTAATAATTGCAGTTTTATGAGCGTCATCTGGGTGCATCGGAATATCATAATATGCCGATTTTAAATCTATTGTCGAATAGATTCGTGTATCATGTAAATTCGCTTGGAAAGAGCGAATGTGAGGAGGAGGGTAGGCGTCTTTCTTCGTTTTCGCGTTCAGGAAACGGTAGTCGCCGGTGATTCTCCATGACCCGTCTTTTTTTGGGACACAGTGTAACGGGGATGCCCATTCGGAATCCGATGGTGCAATTATGCCTTCTGAGAGCATTTTGTCAAAAGTGCTTTTGACTTGAGCCCGTTTTTCGCCCGCCATGGGTCTTGCTCGGAAGTGTACTGGTGTTCCTTCCGTGGTTACACGGTGGTAAACCCCGTTGTTTTTCCACTTTCCTTGAAGTTTGCTCATTTTATCATTGTATTTGTCAATGATAGAGCGAATGTTTTCGTCCTCCGTGATTTGCACGTCCTCTGGTTGAGGGTTATTGTCACGATGAGGGATAGTAGCTGCTATTTGTTCGTCAGTGAATTTTTTGTTCATGACTGCAGCTATTTTTTGATCGGCATAGCTCTTTATTTTATCTTTATAAATGTACTTGTGTTTGACCCGTATTCCGATATCCCAAGACTCGAGGAATGGTATACCTAGGATCGCTAGATCAACTTTCGTGATCATAAAATCGGTGGTCATGTCTCCGAGGCCGATGTTAATTGTCGTGTCAGCTCGCCCTAGTGTGTCTATAGGGGCTCCGTTAGCTGCTGTGAGCTTAACGTTGGACTTACGAATTTTTAAGCCCAATTTTTTTGTGACATTGTGGGGCAGAATGTTCACTTCTGCTCCCGTGTCGATGAGAAATTCAGTGCCATTTAGTTTGCACTTGAAAAAAAGCCTTTTATACTCAGTAGACTGCCGGTGTATAGGCTCAGATACACTGGCAGTTATTCGTTTTCCGAACTCTCTACGTCGGAGGTTGGAACGGTACTTTCTTGTACCGATCTCTGAGTATTTTCGTTTGAAACCCAGGTTTTAGGCTGGCTTATAGTCGCTGCCTTTTTGCTAGTTTTGGAAGCAGTGTTTGCCTTCCAAGTGCAGTGTTCTGGGTCTGCACATTTGCGAGTTTCGTTACCGAAACGTGCGTGGTTTCGACAGACATAGGCCGTCGGTTTGTGAGGCCTACTCTCTACTGGTTGGGGTTTGAACTCAGCTTGTTGTGAGAGGGCCTTTTTGAAACCAGTTTTCATGGGTTTCGGAGTAGATTCTACTCCTCGTATGTTTAGAGAGGTATTCTCTGTTTTGTACGCGTGTAGCGTATCAGCTAGGTCGAGCCGGGCGGTCGTGGTAGGCTGAGCTGCGACCATACCTCGTGCTTCGATGGGTAGAGTCTCGATCCACTTTTGAGTGATCAGAGCCTCTGAAAAGTACCCAACAGCTTTAGAGTACATTTCGTGGTACTTGGTGCTGGGTTTCTTGGCGAGAGATGCGGGGTCCTCGAGTGCGAGGAGCCTGTCCTGTAAGGACAACCCATATTCTCGTTGGAGGCGCTGTTTGGCCTCTTCGTAGGGTGCGTGGGGTGCCGTGAGGTAAGCTGAGTCGATAGCTTCCCTCATTTCTTCTGGTACCCACTTGTATATAGCTGAGAAGCATTCGTTCTGCGTTCTCAGGTGTTTTCGCACGCAGTATTGATCGAACTCGGCGAGTGCACGATCGATATTCTTCTTTTGGAAGATTAGTTTTTGATAATCTCCCATCTCCTCTAAAAGTGCTCGAAAGCCACTTTGTGTAGCGGGTTGTTGAGTGAGATGTGGGGCATAGAGGCCCGGCGGGGGTCGCACGCCCGCAGTGGTTCCCTGAAATCCACTAGCTTCATAAGAGGGAACGAAATGCTCCGTGTTAAGCCTGTTCAAAGGCGGGGTCACCATTTGTAGTGGATTTATATATGTTTTACTTGGCGTCGGTAGACCAAGTGGGACATTTATATTCTGATTATGCGGGTTAGTCCCCGGGTTATTCCTGTAAGGAATGTGGGCGAATCCGTCAAGGTCAGCTTGCTCGGCGGGATGAACTGAGAGATAGTTCGTGTCGCAGCCGCGTGGAGCACTGGGCTCGCATAGTGGGTGCTGGGTTCGATCAGTTTGGTACTGAGCCGTTTTGTAATATTCCGGCCTAAGATTTATATCTGTAGGAGGAATATGTTGAGCTTGTTTGAGGTACTGAAAAGTATCCTTCGTTTTTTGTACATTCGGAGTGTATTTGACACTCGGATCGGCCGGGTAGGCTTGTGTCGAATATCGTGGGTATTCGGACAGCTTGGTCGAATCGTAATGATTGACTTCAGAGCGGGTCTGAAAGGTATCCTCGATCTTTTGTATAGGCGAGGCTTGATCTAACGTTTCCTTAGCGAATACGTTAGGTGAGAAGGCGATCTCGTCGTGAGGATCGAGCCTTGCGCCGTCGCTGGGACCGGCAGATTGGCCGGGTAGCCTGTAGGTAGCGCTACGGGGGCTAAGGGGCCCGGCTTCGCCGTCGTCTGCCTCCCCTTGCATGAGGAAATAAGACGGCCGACGTTCCATCGAAATAGCTGAATTATTAGCTCGTTTCGATGCCTCTATGTACAGAAATAGAGGGTTTAGGAAGGTGGACTCGCTTGACAGAGCTTCTTTCCTTTGCTCGTATGTCAGGGTCCTACCTTGTAGTCTTGAAAAAGACTTCCTTGGACGGTAAATTAGAGCGGATGAGCAGAGTAATTTACCGGCGTATCCCGGCGGTCGGTGACGAGCCTAATGCTACGAAACCCGGGTGATACGGCTCGGAACGTCCCTCGGGCGTACGATCTAAAGAGAATATCGATAGATGTACCGGGTGGCGTCCTGACAGATGAACTACGTTGGGCAATGAGCAGGATGAATAATCACTGGACTCGTAGATGCCAATGCGAGATCTGTGTGGAGAGAAGGTAGGCCTTGTAGAAAGCAGTAGGAAGCCGTTCTTGAGATGAACTCGGGATGCAGAAGGTTCGTCAGCGTAGAGCGTGTAGAAATCTTCGTACTTCGAGGTGTCGTCGTCGAGAGCGGAGAGTAGAATGAATTTCGGAGGCTCCGAGCGGGGTATTTATAGGGAGGTGGCCGCCTCCTGCCGCCTCCTGATTGGTCCGCTTAATTTCATTAATTCGACTGTGTAATCTCATTGGCTCGCACATTGTTTTCTCAGTATCTGCGAGTATGATAGCTGAGCTGGTCCTCCGGGGTGCTTACGAGCGTCCGTCGCGGAGCCGACGACCTTGAGTTTAGCCGGGGACCTCGGGTGCTTTCTCTGCGTCAGTTGTTCAGACGGGGTCCCCGGGGTGGCTGCTGGACCAGAGGTGGTTGCTTGCCGCCTCTTGGTTGGTTCGCCTATTGTCTCTCGTGTAATCAGTGTTTCTGATTGGCGAGTAGGCTTGTTTGAATTGTCCTTGCTAGTTTTAGAGGACGTTTGATTCTCTGTTTGAGTTTTCTCGTTCAAGGCGAATTGGTTCGAGATACTTGTCGCATCTCTCTCGCCCAGTAAGTGTCTAGGGAGGTCGCCTTGTATGTTTTTAGTTAATATTTCACTTTTGAGAGAGAAATTCGTATTTTCTCTCTGGTGAAATATTTTGTTTGACGGAGTTATAACTCGACGTCTTGTAAATATTTTTGTGTTGTGTCTACCTCTTTTTGGTAGCCCTGAAAAGGGCTGTTGACAAGAGGGGGTGGTTTTCACCACACTAACTATCAATGAAATGGGAGCAGTACGTACCGGTCTTTCTTACCTACCGGCTTATTTATAATATTTATAATAATATTATAATAATGCTTGCCACTATGTATTATATTATATGAATATTATATTATATTATATATTTTCATTTATACACACACTCGCGCGAATGATGGGTCGCAGGGCTACGTGAGTAGAGAGAGCACTTGAGCAGCGTTTCCACTCACCATTATCAACATACTAGCCGCTTCGGCTGGCTTCGCTCGCCTCCACCTCACTTCCCCTCGCAATTCGACCGACTTCCCGTCACTTTTTTCGATATCCGATTTCGGATTCAGATTCGTTGGGATCAAACCTTTATTTCGCGGGTATATACGTTATACGTATATACGTTAATGGGGTATATTTTAATCAGAAAAAAACAAGTTTTTCGTGACTTTTCGAGAGAACGGGTCCGTACTCTTCTATTTTTTGACGCATTTCTCGATACTTTTTTTGCGATCCGATCGCGCTGTCGTCTTCCTCGTTCAAAAACCGGTATTTTTTCGGAATTTTCAACGGCCGTTTAGAGGGGTACAGGAAGCGGGGAAGTCCAAAAAGCGCACATTAACCGTTACTTCGACCCCCCTCCCGCCCTACGGCCCATGGTTCGGGTGGGATTAGAAAATTTTAAATTCGCTTATGCCCCCTTTCGGAAAATCCCAAGAAGATCCCCCCACTCAGCCGTTTGGCCGTGCATAGACACGACAGAGGGGTGGGTTCGGGGGGATCTTACGGGACGGACACCTTCAAACCAAATAACCCTCCGTAAAAACACATTCTGTGTTAAAATGTCACTGGCACTTCCTCCGTCAATGTATGATTTTTTAAAAGTATAAATCCTACCATGCAAGTATAGTAAAATAGGTACATACCTATAATAATACCTAAGTTAATGTATAATTATTAAAATTAATTTATAATTGCTAATTCGAGTAGATACGAGATGCCTACTGATCCTTGCAAACATGAACCCCTCCTAGGATCATGCTTTCAAACACCAAACAGTTAGGTAGGTACACAGAACATAGAATAGAACACTATCTATAACATAGATGAACATATCTATTCTATGTTCTGTGGGTAGGTAGAACACATGGAAAAAATAAACCTTCCTTTTCTCTTCTTCCATGGTAGAACACTACCAAGTAACAAGAAACCTGTCTCAAGTTGTTCTACAAATATAAAGGATATGCCAGCGCTACTAGCGAAGTCTTCAGAAAACAACTTAAGATCGGTGCTCTCCCGATCCTCTCCTCACTAGTTGTTGGTTCATCGTGTTTAGTATTACCTTTCAACCTACGAAGTCCATAGCATTTGATGACACTATGTGTTGTTATTAACAATAAATTTAAATGTTACTCTGTGGAAGGAAACCTTTTAAATTTCAAAGCTACTCCAGGTAAGGATGATTACGGAAGGAAAATTGTTACCTTGGTGAAGTTAAAAGCTTCATTTTTCAAATTTCTTCATCCTTTTCATGAGACTGGTGTTTGAAATTTCGATCTGGACATTTGGCAACACTGTTGCCACCGAGGTCAAAGCGGCCATCTTGTCTTCATTCGGGATTTAGCCATTCCTCTCGAAAACGAGATCGGTTCTTCTCACCCAAAAAATGGATGAACACTTTGTTATTGATACGTGTTCCTTCTTCCAAAGAAAGATTACTTTCGGACTTTAAAACACGACGTTAAAACCATAATTTCAATAAAGAGAAAGAAAATTACTTCCCAGTACCAATAATTCGTAATCTCTAGATTTTACTCGTGTGCCGTTTACACCTGAATCACTCGTCGTTGTGGCATACTTTATTCGATTATTTGTACGATTCCCAAACGCCAACTGCGTCACTGGATACTCACGGCTCGCTGTTTGGTAAGTAAATTTCACCTACGCTTTCGCTTATTACTAAATATGTAGAATTAGATTCTTGAAAGAGCTGAATGCTTGCTTGCAATGATTTTTCGTGCCGCACTGCTCCGCAGCGATGGATTTTCAATATGGCTGCCTTGATATTTCTCTCGATTTATTTATTTGTGATTTTCGCTAAAATGTACCTATAGAGGTTTGCCCATCAAACACGTCATCGTATACCTGCATATCAATGTTTGTGGATGTTGAATTTGCTTGCGTTTCAAATGAAGGCTACTTCGTATTTACTTTAGATAGAGGCTAGACATGGAAATTGTGCCTCCCTACTTGTGATGCAGCATATTTGATTTAGAAATACCGGGGACTATGTAGGTTGATACGTACTATTATGATTTTCAGAGAATGGCACATACCTGTAGCTTGGTAGCTAATTAAATGCAATTTAATTATCTTTGCATTGCTTATTTAAGTAGATGTTTGAGTAATGTTTGTAGATACGTACATGACGGTACATTACTATGCCATACATTTGGCATTTGAGTCATTAGTATACCTATATGAAAAAGTTGGAGTAAGCTGTTGGCAGGCACATAATGGGTGTAGGTACTGAATTAAACATCGTGTGAAGGTTGTGGATATTATTGTTGATTACATCATGTAATTCAAATCGTAGGTAATGTTGACATGTTTGCCATGAACGTAGAGTAACTGCGCAAGTAGGTAGTTCGGTACATTGGCTGGTAGCAAAGCCCTACTCAGTTCCCAACTCTCAAGATGTAACTTGAGCGGATGGTGGGTGGATGTGTGCGTCGGCCTCAAACCACGATGAGTCTGTGTGTATATTCATGAGCGATTCTCGAAGATACACAACCCTCAATAGGGAACATAAGGAAGCTCTGACCATCAAAGGTGTCATGATGGTGTTTCAGTAACGGCTGCACTTAGGAAGTTACAATGCAGCTTGAGAGTGTGGTGATGGGGACTATTTACCCAAGATGTACCTTCTTGAAGCACAGTTTTCCATGAACATAGAGTAACTGCGCAAGTAGGTAGGTCGGTATATTTGCTGGTAGTAAAGCCCTACGCTGGTACCTGTGCACTTGATCCCAACTCTCAAGATGTAACGTGGGCGGATGGTGGGTGTACGTGTGCTTCGGCCTCAAACCACGATGAGTCTGTGTGTATATTCATGCGCGATTCTCGAAGATTCCCAACCCTCAAAGGGAACATGACGAAGTTCTGACCATCAAAGGTTCGATGATGGTGTTTCAGTAACTACTGTACTACACCCACCACTAGATAGAGGCTAGGTTCTGTGTCTTGAAGCACAGATTCGATTATAAGTGGTTTATATATTTTTTTGCAATTCCACTTTAGTATATGGTTTAATTTCAATATCTCAGTTTCTAACATCGTTGCATCATTCAGAGCATGTCACCTAGTGGTAAGGATTTTTATTGGATATAGTGACGGAAACGGAGTTTGCGCATAATTTTATTATATTCCAAGTTAGCAACAGTGAGGTGAGAAAGTATTAGGTCGCCAATATTTTCAAAATGTAGATCAGTGTAGGTAGGTACACTTGCGACAAAGAAGGTAATTTTGATCAATAGGGTTGCTATTCCATGTCATAGTGAGTTACCTTACGATTGAAAGTACCTGTACTATGCTGAATTATGTGATTCATTAAAGGATACTGGCATTCTTGTGGTAAACTAAGTTACTCATGGCATGCCCTATGCACCAATCTAATGATTGCTATGGTGTATAATCCAAAAACTATACTTGAGGCTGAATCGGTTAGCCATCTCTTGCTTGAGAGTTGGAAAGTGAGTCAATTACGGTTTAGTGTCATATCATATCGGTTTAATGTCACAATCCTGGGATTAATCAATAAAATATATCCCGAAATTGTCATAAAATTTCATCATTGGACTGAAAAGCATGGAATCTACATTGTGCGTAAAGCTTACATTCTAAAATGCATTTGGCTTACAGACATATAATGCAGGAATGGCATTCACTAGGTATTGGGGGGGGGGGGGGGGGGATTTTCGTAACTAACGATTTTTAATTTTTGGTTGGTAATAAATTTTGTCAATTGCACGAATTTGGTTTGGTCCCATTCATCAAGGAGCAAGAGTTGAATGTTTCTCTTCATTTCGAAGTTTGTGGGTCATCGGATTCTTTTTACACATAATCGATCTTTAACATAAAAGCCATCTTTTCATCGTAGCCAAAAGAAGTTTCCCAAATTCATTTTCTCTTGTCATGAAAAAGCTACAGTAGCAACTATCAAAATAATTGTTATGAGCCACCATGCCTCCATTTTTATGTCATACAATGTTCCTCCTACCTATGTTATGAACATTGTTTTCATAACTTTCATCAGTTATCGAGGGGAGGGGAGCACTTTTGATGGTTTACCTCTGACGTACAGATATATAGGGCAAGCTCTTGATGATCCCATAAAAAATTTCCGCTCATTGGTTTGTAAGAGGCCCAAATGAAGTCTTTCCTGTACAAATAAATCTTATTTGATTCAAAATGTTGGGTTTATGCGGGCTGTGCTCTAGATAGACCCCATGAAGTTCATTGCACGCGGAGCAGTGCCGTTGCCATGTTCTTGCATGACATAATCATTCAAGTATTCTAAATCCTCCGTATTAGCACTTTTTAATGATCAATACAATCGTTACGGATACGAGGAAGATTTGGGCCACACCCAACTCAGCAGATATTTATGAAATTATAAACCATGATTACCTATTAAATATTTTGACGTTGGATGATTTTCAATGGCAGGTCATAAACTAATGGGTGTACTTTAGTCCAGCCCCCCATTTTAAAAACGAGCTTTCTTCACTTCAATTCATTGTTTTTTAACTTTAAAAATATGATTTGGAATCGTTACGAGCCCCCTCTTTCTCATCATTCATATTTGAAACATCATAAAAGCAATTTACATTACTTAATAGTGGTTTAAAAAAGTTAGGGGGCAGCACTAAAGTTTTTGCCTAGTCAAAAACTTGAGTCCAAGCCCCCCACGGGATTTTCTAGGAATATGGATAAAAAACTATTTTACTTGACGCGAATATATATTTTGTTTTACATTATATCTATTCACTTGAATTTGGATTATATCGCTTTTCTAATATTAGCAAGAAAGACATGAATGGGTCGGACGTTGTCATTTTGACGTGCCTCCTCCACAGAAACTCACAGTGTGAAGATCCTGGAGCCATTTTTCCAATTAATCTATATGTTATCGAGAGGATTGATTTAGGATATTTTTTTCATGTTTGAGATGCGAGCTTGCTAGCATCCAGACCTCTAAATTAAAAGCATTGGAAATACCTCAGACTCTCCTCAGGTCGAACAGGGTGGAGTCCAATAGTAGTTACCCTACTAATTGCTTGACAGGGACGAGTCCAATTACTCCCTCAGTGATTACTAATTACTATATTATAGCATATAAACCTCACAACTATCGATCAAAGTAGTATCTGTGTCATCGGTCATCATGTGTTGGTGTTTACCCCCAATTAGATAGTGGGGGCCAGGACTAAAGTTTTTGACCAGGCAAATATTTTAGTGCTGCCCCCAACTTTTTAAACCACAATTGATTTTAGGATGTTTCAAATGTCAATGATGAGAAGGAGACTTGACGTTGGGTACACACAACATGTCCCGCCGTGCGCGCCCCTGCCGAGGTGAATTGTAACTACGTTCCCCCATAGTCTTTTCGCAAGAATAGGTTCCATTGAATGAATTGGTGCCTAAATTTTTATTAATCTATGTCCGCTGCTAAAATATAGATAAGTTGTACAAATAGATCAGAATGATTTGTGTAGTTTGGTCGTGTGGATGCTCGCAAGCTCGCATCTCAAAAATACATAACATCGAGTTGTCAATCTCTTAGTAAAAATTCAGATTAGTTGCATAAATAGATAAGAATGATTTGTATAGTTAGGTGGTCTGGGTGCTCGCAAGCTCGCATCTTAAAAATACATAACATCAAGTAGTCAATCCCTTAGTAAAAATTCAGATTTGTTGGACAATTAGACCAGAATGATTTTTACAGTTTCGTGGTCTGGATGCTCGCAAGCTCGCATCTCAAAACTACGTAACATCAAGTAGTCAATCCCTTAGTAAAATACAGATTAGTTAGACGAATAGATCAAAATGAAGTTTTAAAGTATGATTTAAAACATTTAGGATAATGAAGTTTAAAAAATATGATCTTTTCCGTTATACGTATGCCACTATTTAAATGGCGTCTTCTTCACTTAGTAAAAATGAAGATTAGTTGGGCATGTAGATCAGTATGGTTTGTATAGTTTGGTGGTCTGGATGCTCGCAAGGTCGCATCTCAAAAAGACATAACATCAAGTAGTCAATCCCTTAGTAAAAATGCAGATTAGTTGGGCATGGAGAGATCTTGTAAAGATCCGTATAGTGGCCTCAGCACCAATCTTTTCTATATTCATACACAATAAAGAAGAATGCATGAAACACGATGTTTGATAAGAATTGGACCCCGCAAAGCAGTTTTAAACATGTACTATACACATCATTCAGATCTACATGCCCAACTAATCTGCATTTTTACTAAGGGATTGACTGCTTGATGTTACCTATTTTTGAGATACGAGCTTGCGAGCATCCAGACCACCAAACTATACACACCATACTGATCTACATGCCCAACTAATCTTCATTTTTACTAAGTGAAGAAGACGCCATTTAAATAGTGGCATACGTATAACGGAAAAGATCCAAAAAATATGTTTTGAAGATGAATTCGGATGCAAAATAATTTGTCCCGAGCTAGGGATCGAACTAGGGTCCTTCACCTTAGAAATCCAATACGCTATCCACAACACCACAATGGACGTTAACAACTTATGAATAATTACATAACTTAGCTACCCATAAGAGAGCTTATTTACGAATACATTGCCAGTTGACGCTAGTTTGGATACAGGTCCGCAGGGGCGCGCACAGCAGGACATGTTGTGTACCTAGTGTCTGGTGAGAAGGAGGGGGCTCTAAGGATTCCAAATATATTTTTAAAGTAAGAAAACGATTAATTGAAGGGGAGAAATCTCGTTTTGAAAATGGGGGGCAGGACTAAAGTACACCTGAACTGATACTACTACTGTGTTGGAATTTTCTTTTTTTTTTTCTTTACATGCGCAGAGTCACCAATGGTGTGCTAGCAACGAAAATGACAGGGCCTAGAATCGAAGGGAGGTTGATCTGGGGTCCCGCTAAATTCCTGACATTTTCATTGGAGTAGGACGAAAACCGTAATAGTAATGATGTCACGATTTTCTTCTATATTTGCACGAGGATTATAAAAGCCACCATTGATCTGACAACAATGAAAATCTTGGGTACATTCCGCCTAATTTCTGTGAATTAAATCGAAATCGGATGAAAACTGAAGAAGTTGTGTTAGTTACGATAATTTTATATTTGAGCATCAACAGAGACAAACTGTTTCCCACACGTCGTGACGATAAGTTTCCACTATCTAGTCTCCGCGATGAATTGAATTATGACTCAGATCATTAAACAATTCAGTTGTGATGTAAGTTGTAAATTTTCACAATTCCAAGATTGAGATTAAGTTGAAAGCATTTTGTATTGCTTTTGGGCAATTCACGAGCTCCCTCTGAATCTTGCCCCCTGCATGAATGCACGCTCTGAAGTATACTATGATTTTATAATTGCTGTATTTTTTTTATGCACATAAGTTTTGTTGTTTTCTCTTTCCATGTGTCTTTTGTAATATCATTTTATATAGGCATTCTCGTTTTCCTGCACAATTGCATATATGTATTCCAAATACATTTTCCTAGTTATTAATTTAGAATAATTGTTGACTTGCTCTTAGATTTGTGTTGTACATAACTTTCTACTGATGAAATATTCGATTGATCATTTTCATATCAAAGCTGGATTCACCACCTATTTAATTGAAGCCTTTGGGAATGACAAGTCGCTATAACTGGATTTTAATAGAGTCGGGAGTTGTAATATTGTATATATATTTGCATTGCAATGCTATTACTAACCTTAATCAACCCAAGCCAATTTTTTCCAATTTTATTATATATTTATATTCAAGCATTCAGATGTTCAAAAAGTACGTTTTCGTTCAAGGTGCCTTGGAAGGCACTTTGGGTTGATTAGAGTTAAGGGTTGCCTAATTTATTCGAATTGGTTAATTAGCAGAGGGGAAGGGACACTTGTTTCAAAACAGTCCGGAACTATAAAAACTAGTCGTACATGAAACTTGGGAAATTTTCATAGTGCACGTGTCGTCTTACCAATTGTATCTCTGGGGCTAAAAGTGTATGAAGTATAACGCATTCCTCGAATCAGACAATGTCCAACCTTTGATCTCATCTCAATCACAATTATGGTTATCAAACTACTATGTAATTCCCTCATTTTTATGGTCACATAAAATAGTTTTTAATGTCATTTACTGGGAGTTTTGCTCGTTTTCCACCGTAAATGTGTATGTTTACAATCTCCTCTTATCATCTCAAAATTGTGTGTGAAAGTATGACGCTCTCCCTTAGGGCTAGAACTTTGGTTGGAAAAAATGAATGAAAACCGTTGAGAGCATAGTAAAGTGTATTATAAACTTCTACGTCGTATCATATGATATTATGTGTAATGCGAATGGAATTATCACATCCCGAAATCGAGTTTATTATAGATGGTGGATTGTGATGCGTAGGTAGGTGTTATTGCTTTATCATGATTTTCATTTGGTGGGTGTTCAAGTCTGTGACAACATACTTAGATTGTGATTGATGTACAATTGCATTTTGACATCAGACCGTTTCAAGTACAGAGGAACTAGTGAAGTGTGAATGTTTAATTAGACGTCTAACAGGAAAATCATTTCAGTTATTCTCAATGGAAGCCGTTACACAGCAAGTAGGTTTTGTCAGGGATAGTCTAAAATGCTGTCAATTATTACACGATGTTTTATTATTGCTATGTTCGACAGGTAGCTTTTACGTATAGATCACTGGTCTATAGATAATAGCGTATGTCTATAGATAAAAAAACGTATAGGCCGTATCACACTAACATTTTTTCAGCTTTTTCCTCGCATTTAATGCTCGAATCTGATGAAGGCAAAGTGCTTTTTTCCAAGGTCAACTGTGAATGTTGAAGAGGAATAAGTGCAAAAACAGCGCATTCTGGCGGAATGCAGTTTTATTAAGTCTGTCAGGTTAGGGCCCCAAGGGGGTTTCCATTGACCTTCCCAAGAGTTATGGTTTAGCGTTGAGGTAAAAATTAGAACATGTTCTAATTTTAGGATGTGCAATGGTCGGAAAAGCTGACCTTGGAAAAAAACACTTTGCCTTCTTCACCTTCGAGCATTAAAAATGCGAGGAAAAGGCTGAAAAAAATGCATGTGTGATACGGCCTTAAGTTTTTGTTTTTTCATGTGAGTTCTTATATCTTATGTGCCTGAAAAGAAAACAAAAATAATAATTATGAAATAAAAAAGAACGCTTACGCTTCTCTAGTCCATCTATAGGAAACTAAAGTTTAATAAACCCCATTTTCTGTCAGCGGAATTCTATTGAAGCGTCAGCTAGTTCGATTGCCGTATTTAATAATAAAGTAATGAAAATAGTTGATGTTAGCCAAGTTTTCAAATGTATCTTTAAAGGCGTGATTGGATCAATTCATTAAGAATAGCTTCTGACCTTTTGTGATAATCCATCTTTATTGATCCCGGTTTTATAATATATAAGCAACTTTTATATTGTCACTATAACTTTTTATTCACTAAACTTCTCGGAATAATTTATAACATCTTCACGTATAAGAGATAACAACTGACATGAAAAAAAGCGTATGTTTTTGTTTTTTCATGTGAGTTGTTATATCTTATACCTGAAGATGGAATAAATTATTCCGAAAAGCTTAGTGAATAAAAAGTTATAGTGATAATCTAAAAGTTTCCTATGCAGGGTGAACACACTTCAGGTGGCACAAACGAGTAGAGTCGATTCTAGAGCTCATTTCCGACAAAAACTGCCTTTTTTTTTAAAGGCTTTGTTTCCGAGTTATTCACGATTTAAGATTTTTTCGTATTTTAGACCTTACATCACAAAATCGGCTATAACTCCCTTCCATATCAAGTAAATTCAAATCTGAGGAAACCGTTGGAAAGAGCATTAAATTTCCTATCTCCATAACGTATTTAAGTTCTTTTTACAGTAGTTCACGTCGGCCAAAAAATGGTCTAAACACGAAAATTTCCCATTTTTTGAAAATTACTGTTTTCGTAAGTTGCGTTAAGTATTGAAACAAAATTGTAAAAAACCGTACGCGTTACAGGAAAAAATTGCCCCAAATCTAAGCTATCCTACGGTATAATCAATTTATATTTTTCTATGTCAATTGAGGGAGAAAAGTATGTTTGTATGTTGAAATACGTGGTATTTTCAATGAAATCGAGGGTTTTTGGGAAAAATGACACCGTAAGATAATACTAGTTTGAGGTCGGTTTTCTAAGTATTTTTTCACGCTGAATCGAATGGTAACACTCGCAGATCTCTTCAACTCCGTTGTAGGGGACTCTCACAGAAACCTCGATTTCAAGTTTTTGAATTTCAAAAATTCCAAATGCGAATTGAGGCCCAAAAAATTGGAAGGCATACTTGATTGAAACCAAACAATTTGTGATACCTAGTAGCTTTGATTTAACACTGTATAAGCGACTTGAAAAATGTTCAAGAAAATCGGCAGGTGAGTGCATGAATATTGAAGTGAATTAGTGGTAAGGGATTTTATGTCCCGCTTTTTATGCTGTTCGCTTTTCCCCATTCACGTCTCGTGGTTTATGTTTTTGCTGTTCTCTCAACTTTCGTTTTATCGATTCAACTAGATCACTCTCCATTTTCTCATAGCGAAGTTTGTCTCTCAGCTTTTTGGCTAATTTAAAATCTTCTTTGGGCTTCTTTCTTTTTGGTGCCATGATAGTAAAAACAAATAGATAAACCTCAATATACCGTAATAAATAATCAATAAACCTCAGTGGCAATAAATTGAATTTCCAAGAGTTCTGAGAAGTTTTAAACAAATTTTGTAAGCCCAAGTTTTAGCAGTATTATGTAGATAGTACCCAGATATCTAAACTGTTGTTGAATGACAACCATACGAACGAAAAATGCTAGTAAAGTGGTGACAATGTTTAAAAATTGCGTTATGATGTAAAAACTTGAGAGGTTGGATGTGGGATGTTAGGGGAGGGGAAGGGGTTTGAGATATAGATATGAGATCAGAGAACAGTTTCCAAGTAAAAATTACCAAATTTCATGAAAATTGTTATGTTTTCATCTGTTTGGTTTTCTAATGCTTGATCTTTCCTAATGGAACCTACGGGGCTGAAATTTGGATTGGCGCTCGTTTGGGGTACTTGGAATAAAAATAAAAAGTATCGAGGTGATTGATCAGCTGAAGGAGGACCCCTTAGGCTAATTTCTCTCCTAATAGAACTTAAGTGCTGAAATGTGAAATAGAGTTCCTTTGGGACATGTAGAAAACAATGAATCGAGACGCACTGATGAGCTGAGGGACTCCTGAGGCTAGTTTGGTCATTGGCTAGAGGCAGGAATGGTTTTAGGCTGTGTTACATCCCCTAGACTTATCCTTCATCGTGAACTCGTCTTTCCCTAACGACGTCGCCCACGTAAACAACTTTGTAATTAAGGAAAATCCGACATGCGTCAATATTTTCATGTCAGATGTTGATGGGATGGGTCCAGGCGTAAAGAACTTTCGGTATATAATTCAACGATACCTAAACGATTTAGGTGGGTTGAGTCGAGCGGTTTTTATTCGAAAAGATAGAACATCAAAAATTGATATTGAAACGCCTTATTAACTGATGCAATGTTGGTAGGGAAGAGTTTTAACGTAGCTAAGGTTATATTGAGGTTAAAGGAACGGACACGCCATTACCAGTACCTATTCCTTAAAAAAAAATAAATAAAAAATACACTGCCAAGGAAATGGCACATGAGCTTCCTCGTGACCTTCACAGTACGTCACCATTAAATTCCAGAAAACTAGAAACGACCGGTTCTGGCATCAGGGAATTAATAAGGTGGGAAATTGGAAGCTGAATGGTACATATAATAAATGAAATTAATAAGGACCATACGATTCGTATGGCACCTCAAGGGACTCTACCGGGACCATTTCTGAAAATTTGAACAAAATCCGATAAAATTTACTAAGCTGTGACCGTAACAAAAACATCACTTTTGCGCATGCGCCTAGCGTACAGCTGCTGATGATCGCAAAGAATGTGACACGGGACCTCAAGAAACCTTGCCCGCATCATCCCTGAAAATCTGACCGAAATCCGTTCACAATTTATTTCCTGAGTTATGACCGAAACAAGAAAATTTTGTTTACGCCTGCGCAGAGGTGACCGTTGAATCGATCATGACGGAACTGATAGGGGACCATGTAGAGCTATACCCGAACGATCCCTAAAAATTTGAAGAAAATCGCATCAAAATTGTGGAAATTACGGCTGTTGCAAGGACCGTAACAAGAATATTTCGTTCACGCATGCGCAGAGCGTACCGCTAATGCAATTATGATTATTGTCTTATGGGACCTCAAGGGACCTTACCCACATCATCCCTGAAAATCCGACCGAAATCCGTTCAACATTGACCGAGTTATGACCGTCACAAGGAATTCACGTTAGCGCCTGCGCAGAAGCTACCGTTGATTTGATCATGACAGAACTGATTGGGGTCCATGAAGAGCTATACCCGTACGATCCCTAAAAATTTGAAGAAAATCGCATCAAAATTGTGGAAATTACAGGTGTTGCAAGGACCGTAACAAGAATATTTCGTTCACACATGCGCAGAGCGTACCGCTGAAGCAATTATGATGATTGTCTTATGGGACCTCAAGGGACCTTACCCACATCATCCCTGAAAATCTGACCGAAATCCGTTCAACATTGACCGAGTTATGACCGTCACAAGGAATTCACTTTAGCGCCTGCGCAGAAGCTACCGTTGATTCGATCATGATGAAGTTGATAGGGGACCATCTAAACCTTAACCCGCACGATCCCTGAAAATTTGGTTAAAATCTGGTCAAAATTATGGAAGTTATGGCTGTTACAAGGAAATGTGGACGGACAGACAGACAGACACGGAACCAAATTTGTTCAGGAGGCTCTGAAACGCAAAATGCGAGTGGAAATTTTGATTTTGGAGCAAAAAAATTTTTTTCATTTCGAAAGTGAAAACAAAGCTTCCGCTGCCTTGCAGTCTCGGAAGCAAAATCGTGACCAATATTTATTTCCGAAAAAAATGAGTGTTGAATATTCTCTCCTGTTAGCCCTAACGAGTTGAAATTTGATAGGATGACCGAAAGACGAATACAGTTATGGGCTCTTCCCTGATCAGCTGAGTGAGCTAAATGCTTTCCAGTTCTTCCTAGGAGTGTGAAATTAGACAGGGAGCCTCTCTAGGACATTAATAGGCGAATGCAATGACGGGTTCAAATCAGATCAGCTGACTTGGCTAAATTCTCTCCTATTCCCCCTGAGAGTGTGAAAATTGATATGGATCCTCTCGGGGACATCGAGAAACGAATAAAATGATGGGCTCATTCCTGATCAGCTGAGTGAGCTACAGGGTGTCCCAGAAAAATAAGTTTTTTTGAAAACGCTGTAACTTTTTCATTTTTAATAATACAGAGAAAAATCATATACCGTTGTGCTCATGAGGGTTTGAGGTTTAGGTGTGGAACACAATATCAGGCATATGCCCACCCCTACTTGCCCTACAGGCGATCGCCCTGTCCATAAAATTCACAATAACTCGCGCGCACATTTCCCTGTCGATTTCCCCCAACACTCGCCGGATTTCTGCCTTCAGCTGGATGGATGATTCTTGGATTTTCAGACCCCCAGATTCTGCAATTTTGCTTGTTGACAAATCCATCCAGATGGAAATGGGCTTCATCGCTGAAAATGATGTTGTTGATGAAACCTGCATTCTGCTGTTCTGCGTTGATGACCCATTCGACAAATTGCCTTCGTTTTTCGTGGTCCGCTGGTTTCAATTCCTGGGTCAACTGCACCTTGTACGGGTGATAATGGAGTTCCAATTTCAGGATAGGATGCAATGTGCTTCGAGGCAAATGCAGTTGTTGAGAACACTTGCGAATGGATTTCTGAG
Organism: Adelphocoris suturalis; assembly: GCA_030762985.1. NCBI lineage: Eukaryota > Metazoa > Arthropoda > Insecta > Hemiptera > Miridae > Adelphocoris > Adelphocoris suturalis. The sequence continues at coordinate 153,716,192 of CM061040.1, forward strand.
GACTGACCATCACAAAATCTCGCACGACTGCAGTTGTTGCATCGTCCCTTGAACGAGGGGGGCGTGCTGGGCTTCTCCCCACTCCGGCTCCTCCAGTTTCATCAAAAGTATGGATAATCCGAACAATAGTGCTCATGGATGGTGCATTATGATGCCCAAGCAAGGTTCGAAGTTTCTTGAGCATCACCGCGAACGTCTCACTGTTTTGATGTGGGTTTTAATAACCAAAATCCGCGTTTCTAAGGGTATCCGATCCGTGGTTACACACGACAACACAACCCTTGGATACAAAAACGTACCTTGTCACATAAAACCTCAAGACTCTGAGATGATAAAAATCGAAGAAACAATGGTGCCAACACAATATTAACAAAATGGCGGCCATTTAAAAAAAACTTATTTTTCTGGGACACCCTTTAAATTCTCTCCTACTCTCCCTTGGAATATGACATTCAAAAGGGAGCCTCTCAAGGACATTAAGAGACGAATGTAATGACGTGTTCCAACCAGCTGACGTAGCTAAATTCTCTCCTATTCAACCTAGGAATTTGAAATTTGGTAAAGGGCCGAACAGGGACTTCAAAAACGAATTAAATTATGGGCTCTTCCCTGATCAGCTGAGTGAGCTAAATGCTTTCCAGTTCACCCTGGGACATTCAAATTCGTCAGAGACAGTGAGAGTGATTGTAAATGTTGTCTTGGACAGCAAGAGTCGAATGAAATGACGGAAACCATCCAGATCACCTGAGTAAGCTCAATTCAGTTAACTCACCCGCGATTCATTGCACGCTCAGGAAGGTTATAGGCAATCGGAATCTGTGTTTACTTGAGTTGGTTTTTATCTCTCCTTGATTTTTTTATTATTCTTAACACATGGTCATACATTTAAAAAAAAAAATTAAAAAAATAGTATTGTTCTTGTTTGCATAGTTGTGATGAGTAAAGGACTATAAACAGGTAAAAATATACAACAAACGTGCATACAGACTGGAAGTCATTGTATACAAATAACTGACGAAAAGTAGATCCTGACATAAATACAAAATAGATTAGGTAGTAAAATACTAAAAACTCCGAAAACACAAGATGGTTGTTGGTTTTCTATGCATTTTAAAAATTTCAGGAAGTATCTAGGTACCTAGTGGTTGCGGGGAATAGAAAAAAAACTAGGTACTTGACGTTGGAGAGCGCTGTTGAGATCATAATCTTGGGATGGAATTTTTCCGTTTGAAAATATTCTACAAAATCGTGGGTATTCCTTATTACGTAAGGGGTCTCGTGATATGGTGGGGGTAGAGGGTTGGTAGATGCGATTAAAGGACCATAATCAAGTATATAATGGAATTTATTCAAACATTAAAATACGAGTTTCCTATAAGGAAATTTGGAACTAGGAATCATAAAAAACAAATGCTAGGAGTACAGACATTTAAAAGTACTTATCTGGATTCATCAACATGATTCAACAACTAGGTCCCAGGTAATAACTAATAGGGAAAAGGCGTGTGTCATTCAGTGAGTGTATCTTAGGGTCGGTTTCACCAACTTTTTGATCTAAGTTCAAGACGTGGTTTGTCTATAGAACGGATATCGTCTGCAATATTGGATTCCACCAAGTAAGTTCAAGGCGTTGAAACTCATCTCGGCTCTTAAACTCGGATCAATAAATTGTTGCTCGATTCCACACTTACCGAACCACTTCATAAAATTTTTTCCAAAAGTATCGTGACGTGTTCTTTATTAAACTTTAGTCATATTATTATTATTTTGTCGTGTGTGTATAATTTATCAAGTTGAATAGCAAGAGCTCTCGCTCGTTTTTTTAAATTTTTTTCTTTCTACCTTCTTTAACAGGAACACAATATTAAGTAACAGCTTCATTTGATTTCCGATGGCTATAATAATAAATATTGGAGTAGACGAGATAAAAGAAAAGGTATATCCAACGTTCCTCATCTGTGATGTCATGTTATCGTGCACGTTGGCAAGAAGCTCCTTTTATACTCCCCCCCCCCACCCCAGAATGTTTTAAATTTTGCCCAATCTCGATATTGGTAAGAACTGCAATCGAATTCCTCAAGTCATTTTTTATTCAACTTTCGTTTTTAGTGTGGACCGAATGGGCGTCAATTTTATTTTTTAGATCCAAGAATTTTAAATGGTTATATAAGGTCTAGGAGGTGCTCGTTCTCAAAGCTGGAGGACGCCGGTTCCCTTTGTTTCTTCTTGAATTCCATTAATAAATATAAAAGCACAATCTCATCAATTCACAAAAAAAGCCCAAACCGAATATTCATTCACGGGACCTAGCCGATGATGAGTGAATAAAAGAAGAAGGGGGGGGGGGGGGGGGGGCCGTCTAGGGACGCCAGAAGGAAGCGAAGCTTTATATCATAAAGCGTAGAATAGAATTATGAGTATTTACATACTCATAAACAATCTCTTCTAATTGGAATTAATTTCATATAATTTTAATAATTGCATCCTTCAATTTTTGCAAAATCAGTTTTATTGCATACAAGTTCTCACATACAATATATAACATACAATCAAATTATCTGCCTGTTCATCAAGATCAGAAGTACATTCAGTAATTTCTACACCATTATTCTCATTGTTATATTCTATGAAAGTGATGATTGGAGTCGTAGAATAGAGAAAGAAAGACCGGGGAGGCCTCGGGTAGAGTCGGGATCGTTCGGGACAGTTCGGATTATGACTGACGCTCGGGCCATGACGGTTTTCACAGGGAGACTCCCCAAGCGGCGAGCGTTCCTAGCGTTGGGGGGGGGGGGTCCGTATAAAAGCTTCAAGCCGGTTTCACATGGAGCGGTACGAGCGTAACAACCGGAAAGACGGAAGGCAGGAAAACCCAGTGGAGGGGGTGGCGGAATGCGGCAGGGTGTTCACATGAAGCGGCACCTCGCTAAACGGAATCTTATATATCCTTCCTGACTACTGAAATCCTCTCTGATCTGAAACCTCTACTTGCGGTTATCAACATTCCTGTCCAATGAGCTTGCGCAACGCTCTACGGAACGCGGCAACGGTATACAAATTTCTACCACCGACCGCCCATTCCGGCAACATGGCAGCCACCATCCTGAACTGTTGTCCCAACAGCCAATCACATTGTGTTCCGTCTGTCCGTCTCCGGACATACTGCTCCATGTGAAATCGGCTTCACTTCAATAAAATAAAATAGATCAACCTTCCCGTCCCGAGATAAAAGTACCAATGTACTTGGTATCCCAACTCTGGATACATAACCATTTTGATATTCTCTAAGCTAAAAGAAGAAGAAAAAAAAAAAAACCGACGCCCAATCATGCCACACTAAAAACGAAAGATGGACAAATTGGCTGAGGAATTCAATCCAAGTTCCAATATCGAGATTAGTCAAAATTGAAAACACTTGGGGGGGGGGAGCTCTTTCCGACACGCACGATAACCTTTGCGTCACATGTGAGTAAAGTTGAAAATGCCTTGCTTCTCTTCTATTCTCTCTCGTCCACTCCAATATTCATTATTATCGTCAATGGAAATCAAATGAAGTTGTTGATATTGTCTTTCTGTTGAAAGAAGTGGAAAAACCGAGTGAGAGCTCTTGGCATTAGCACTTGATAAATTATAAACACACGACAATATAGTAATATAAATGAAGTTAAATAAAGAGCACATCACAAGAATTTTTGCCAAAAATGTTATGAGGTGAGAAGTCTACCAGCAATTGATCCGAGTTCACGCCCCCGCAACCGGCCGAGATCCAGCGGTTGATCGGAGATCAGCCTTGAACTTCCATGGTGGAATCCAACATTGTGGACGATTTCTGTTCAATAGTAAAAATCGCATCTTGAACTCGGATCAAAAACCCGGCACTTATTGTACGTTCTGTCGGGCACACAAGATGTTTGTCCAGTGGTTTCCCTTCCGCTTTCTACCTCATTTCCAATCCAGACTCTTGAGTTGTGTGAAGTTTGTTTAATGAATTTTTTTGAGAGACGTCATTTTTTTGATTATGGAGGAAACGCGGCTGCTTAATTTTGTTTTATCATCTGTAACGATACAACCTCTGAGCTGAAAAGGAATGGAGGGGGAAAAGGCAAGATGGTCAAGGGAGTGGCTTCTGAAAAGCCAGTATTCCCATGTTTCGTTACTGAAAGAACCAAGAAAATCGTAGGTGCATTGTCGCAAGTCTGACATTAGGTTTTTTTTGGAGAAAAGGAAGTGAACTGGAGTGGAAATAGTCGTGAACTGAGCCCAGATCGGACTTCTGGTCTGAACATGAGTTTATACATTTCATTTTATCTCATCAGTTCTCGCAAAATGATGCTTTTCCCGTCTGTTCCTCCCTTACCTTGGATTTAATTTCGATTCGACAAGACTTACGTTTTGCTGATTACACGCCACGTTTTATTGGATAGGATTTGGCCTGTCCCACAAAACGTACAATAAGACTTAGCGTGTAAACCGGCCTTAACATTTCCGATTCTAGTGGTTATAGTTTATGTTTGTTAGTTCCTGTGTGTCATAAATTTGTGTCCAGTAGAGAGTTTATTTGGTCTGTGTAGGTTCAGTTATTTTGGAGTGTGGTCTCAAGTGTCAGGATTCGGTGAAAATGCACTTGGAGCTGTTGATTCGTTATAAAAGGAAGCTAGGTTGTGAGTGCTGTAGTAACTCTGAGGCTATGATGACTGATAAGCAAGGTGCTGTCGTTTGCTTCACCATTGAATCAGAATCGTATATGTGTCATTGGATTCGACTACCATTTTATTATAGGGGTCTTTCGAGTTCTGTGTATGTTAACAACGTTTTTCTCCATTCCTCATTTGATAATCTTTTTGGAATCTTCATGAATTCTAGTTATACGTTTTTTAATTTATTGCAAACAAAGTGTGGTGAATCCAGGCTAATGATCTTGGTCAGTGAATATTTTATATCAGGAAAACAGTCTTTTCTCTTTCCATTACAAATTTTCTAAAAGAAAATCAATTTTGATATTACAGGAGTTACACATCATCGCTAGGCCATGACGTTTCCTCTCTTTCTTATAAGGTCTGTTCTTTTCATTTTCAACTTTCTCTCATTTGGTCTTACTAATGAATCCATAGGAGAAGACATTTTCAAATTATCATTTAGCGTTTTTTTCAGGCGGTATGCCCAGTTATGATGGGAACGATAAAGAGTCTTCTCGTAAAAAGAAGAAGAAGCGCAGCTCCCATATGGATAAAGGAGAGAAGAAGAAGAGGGTAAAGGACCCTGAGCGTAAAAGCAAGAAGAAGAAAAAGTCCCGTTCTAGTGATGAAGTTAAGAACTCTATCAAAAAGTTGGTCGAGTATTCAGATGTGAGTTCTGAAGAGTTGTCCAGCCCCGAAGCCGGGGAGATCCAGAGTGAGGATAGCCCTGCCCCCCTGCATGGCATCTACACTCCACCACCGTTACCAATTTATCCGAGGAGACTGTCCAGTGAATCCAGGGGCACTTACTCTAGGTCCCCCTCTTTGGTGCAGTCTCGAGGTGAGTGGGATGGCATCAGTTCGAAATCGAGGAAACACAAATCTTCGGTGTCACCTTCGGCCTATGGTCGAGTTAAGAAAGAAAAGAAGAAGAAATCGAGTCGAAAACATAGCCCAAGTCATAAGAAGAAGAAAAAGAAGAGGTCTAAAAGCAATGAGCGGGTGGTAGAAGAAGAATCACCTGCATCCTCTGTAAGGAAGAGTCATAAAGACCATGGGCATGCTGAAAAACCAATGCAAAGCAGTTCCAGAACTGTTGAGCATGTTTTTGAGGATGGTAGTAAGAATGGGTCGGATCATCACCATCGTCTCCCTATCAACGATATGGAAGTGACTATTCCTGTCAACAGGAGTAACCCATCCCCTCTCACCCTCGACGATTACTCTAGAGATGGATTCCGAAGGGGTGTCCCTCCATCACCTCAGAGTCTGGAAGAAGGTGAAAGACCCATTCGAACTCCCAGTCCTGAGCTACCTTTAACCCGGTCACCAACACCTATCGCCTACTCAAAGGAGACAAGGCGAAAGTCGCGGACACCCCGAAGGAAGATGTCAGAATCTCCAGAGTCGATACGACGATCGATGAAAAAACGAGCCACTCCCCCGCCCGTGTCCAGGCATGAGCACCACTCGAGGTCTTCCAGGCGTAGATCTCGATCTCCAGTTCCTACATCCCGAGGGAGACGGAGAACGCCATCCATCGAGTACGAACGTGATCGAGAAGATCGTATGAGGTATGCATTGCTACCTTTACCTATTTACTGTATTAAATCAATTTGTAGGGCTTTATATTATAGCATGTGAAAATTTTCTCTCTTGCCTGTAGCGTAAAGAAAATTGCCCTGGGTCTCATCAGCGAATTTTCGTAGAAAATGAAGCTATTACAACGGCTCAAAACATTTTAATATCAACATTTTTGAAAATTTTCTTCATTGAAATCCGTTTTGAGGCATTCTGAAACGATTCCTGAAGTTTGCGCTTTTTCATATATATATATGTATTGTATGTATGTATGTGTCATTCCAGACGATAGCTCTCCTTAGGATTGAAATAAAAATCCCGTTCTTGCGCCAAAAAATCAAGCTTACCAAACGAAAGGATGAGTTCGTTAGCCAACAATTTTTGAGCAAATTCGTTGGTCAAATTTCAAAAAATGCACTTGAAAAATCTCTAAAAATGGCTAAAACGGCCAAAAATTGTTAAATTTATAATTTTTAGCAGAGTTTCAGGCAAAACTAAATAATCAACGATTAACTAGAACATTGAAAAATTGTTGCAAAAAATTATGCTGCAAAACGTTCTTAAATTTCATTAATATTTGCTGAAAAACCTTTATAAACTGAAAAAACGTAAATATCCAAATTTTTGCCCAAATTTCCATACAGTTTAACATATTATAATACATAGATAATTTAAGATAATTTGGTCATACGATCATGCTGCATGACTGGAACTTTTTCTCTCCAGCCCATGATTTACGGAAACTTGGAGTGTTAACTTAGTAGCATGATAAAAAGTTATGAACTCATAGATGATAAATTGGAAGTCATTGTGGGGATGCTTCCTATATTGACACTGATGACATTGGTCAATGTAAATTATTGTGAAATGAGAAATTTTTCATTGACCAATATAATAACAATCGAAAGCATCCCCACATGACTTTTAAATTGTATTCTTCGATTTCATTGTCTTTATTCATCGAGGTTTTGAGGGTATTATTTCAAATAGTGATAGCTAATAGTCTATGTTTTCCTTCATTTTTCCCGTTTCGGTTTGGTTATAGATCATAAATTTTAAATCATAGATAGAACTTAGTTTTACCTACGATGCAGCCACTTGTTGGATGCAATTACTTGACAACCCCTTTTTTGGGCTGTAGGAAAAAAAATTTCTAATTATTAATCCATTCGAGAATTAAAATTCATTCTAATTCTATAAGTTTCTTAAATGCATATACCTACACAACTATTAATCCAAAGATGCTTAGGAAAGTGTTGAAGCAACCACATAAATACCTATTTATACATAATGACAATTTTTTAAGGGTGAGAATTGGAAATTGAATTTTTTCACTAATATTGTCAATAATTAATAATAATACTAATAATATTGTCAAGCAATGATCGGGTTTTCAGTCACAGAATGAAGGCTGCTAGTTCAGTTGTTTTACGAATCGATTGCCTGTTAGCCTCTTGACGAGAACAGAGTTAGGATGTTTACTTTGGTGAATTTAAATTGTAATATTTTGTATCTGTTTTGTGGATAGATGGGCCCGGGAGAGTCACGACAGACATTTGTCACCAGTCAGGCACGTAAGCAGACGAGATGAATCGCCTTACAGTGCTGCCAAAAAGAGGAAGCGCCATGATAGCCGGGAAAGCCGACACGAAAAGTCCAGCAGAGAGAAGCACAAGAAGCGGCGCCACCACAGTAGGTCCAAATCTCGGAGCCCTCTCAGGTATTTACACATTTTTTTTGCAGTCCAGTATTTTTTTTCATCCATCTTTTTGTTCTTTTGTAGTTCAAAATTCTCATGGTGAATTTTTCTTGGTACCTGATTCCAGAGTGACTATTAGGTAAGATTCTCGTTTGAAATGGAAACTAACAAGTATTCGAAACTTGAGACGTGTTTCGTACTGGCCTTTTATCGCCTCTGATTTACAATCCCCTTGTTCTGTGTAACGTACCCCTTAACCTCTTGTGCTGTTGATATAGAACTAACTTCTGCAATAGGTAAGAATGTTCTCTTTAAATTTCGAAATTTAACTAACGGTTTGAGGTCTGTGTTACTGATTCAGTTCGTTTCAAGTTTATTAATGTATAGCTGTTATACCAGTCAATTCAGAAGCGTTAATATCTAATTGTTGGGAGTATGTTTAGGTTCAGCAAATTTGTTCACTGTTCTTTACTGCATGTCTGTATAGGTTTGCTTGAAGAGCTTGAAGTTTGAACCCCTTTAGAAGGTGTAAAGCCTACACCTTTATTTAATCGATTTATTGTTTATGTTACCGGCAAAGTATGAAATCCAGGCACTGTATACAATGACTAGTCATTCTATACAATGCCTGCACTTTTTAGGCAAAGTATGAAATTCCTCCATTTTTAACTCTCTTTAGACACATTGGCTAGGCAATGCCTACCATTGATTTAGGCAACGTATAAATACTCATCATTCTGACCTATATGTCCAACAAATCTGAATTTTTACTAAGGGATTGACTACTTGATGTTATGTACTTTTGAGATGCGAGCTTGCGAGCATCCAGACCACCAAACTATACACATCATTCTGACCTATATGTCCAACAAATCTGAATTTTTACTAAGGGATTGACTACTTGATGTTATGTATTTTTGAGATGCGAGCTTGCGAGCATCCAGACCACCAAACTATACACGTCATTCTGACCTATATCTCCAACAAAGGTGCCCGAACCAGGTAAGGATTGATCAGAAGAACACTTTGCCGAGTGCAAGATCAGGCATTTATACCATGCCTAGGTAAATTATAAAATGAGATTAATTTTTCACATTGCCTGCTCCATTCAGGTATTGTATGCAACGACTAGGCATTGTACACAATGCCTGATTTCAAACTTTGCCGGTAACATTTACATTTTTATGCCAGCAGTATCAACAACGATATATCTACTATCGTGGATAATTATTTTGAAATCAGTATTTTGTCAGGAACCAACAACTTTAAATTTATTGGAACTGTTATCAAGTTTAATTTATTTACTTGGGTACTTTTTTGGATCGATAACAATTTTGGGAATTCTCTGCATCGGAATGAACTATAATCGGTATAGAAATATCTATACGAATCAGGTGGGTGTGTTTTCTTATGAATCGTGCACAAGGGACAACTAAAACTTAACCTACAAAGGTCAGCAAAGAATATTATGGCATGTCAGCAACAACTAGACCAAGTATGATGGGAAAGCTGTGTGTGGGCGAGGCATATTCTCATTGCCATGATTATAATTTGTGGAATCCATTTGCCTCCTAAAAAATATTGGTGGTAGAAGCAATATGGACGAAGTTTTAGACCAGAATGAGGTTTCCTAGGTTGACAGTAGCACATTACATTTTGATGTAAGGATACCTAGATCAACAGAACGTTTTTTATACAGTCTGTAGAGGACAGTTATACAATATTAACCTTCATTAACTGAACTGACATCCACGAGGTCCTACGTTTATAAATACACATTGCCACAAACGGGGCAAACCTGTGGGGAATATCTATTGATTTTGAAGATGGATACTGGTAAAATTCCCATTCATCATTCGTGACATGGTGGCGAAAATTCTCCCCAATTTTCTTCATTGTTTCAATCTGTCTGCGTGGCTGTCTGGAAGAGGTTGAGATTATGGTATAAGCTATAGCAATTTGGCATTGTTTTGTGCACTTTCGTCAGGGCTGAATTGTGAATGAAAGTCGATCTCTCGGTCTCACTAGATTTTCTGTCCACTCATTTCATTCTCGAGTGTTGTGTTTTGTACCTTGTTTTTTGGTTTTTCATTTTGTCGCTCACTGGTAGTAACTTCAAGCGTAGGGGCGATTGTCATGATAGATAATTTAATTCAGAATTGGACTTTTTCTTGTAGTCTGGTGCATAGTGTAAATCTTAGCATGAGCCAGGCTTGCTTAATAAGAGGATGAAGTGTGACTTTTGTTCTATTAAAGCGTTACATGCAAGAAAACACCTGCAATAAGAAAGGTTTCTGTTACAATATACCAATAGTGATCTTCGTGACTAGGGGCTTGGACGAATAATGCCACTTTCATTCCATTAGGATGGATTTCTATTGCTTGGGAGCTTATGAGTGTTGGGTTGAGTTGCTCATTGATTCAGTTGGTGTTAAATGGTGTGCAGGCCAATTATCGGGACTCGAGGTGGTACACTATTTAGATGATCGTGGTGTAATTTCACTTCTTGAAACCATTTTTTCCCCACAATCACCCTAGTGTGTTTTTGAATCTCAAATGATTTCTTGCTGGAGGATTGTGGATATTTGATAAGAAAAAGTAGTTGCAGCAATTGGGTCCCCAGGATGAGTTTCCACCAAGACGCCCTATAAATCAATAAATTGTAAATGCTGTTGGAAGAGAGTTGTTGTAAAATTACTATTCAGTTGCATGGTTGTGACCCCCTTGTGGATCAATGTTTTGTTCATCTGGAAGACATGTTCGGGTTTTTGAATTTGGCTGTTTGGTACACACATATTAATATGTTCCGTGATTTTTGAATGTTCATTATAGTAGTTACGGCTTTTTGTAAGTTCTTCGCTTTCCTGTTTATGTATAGTTATAAAAGTTGGTAATAATTACTATATCAATTTTTGATTTTTAAAAAAGAGCAGTAGAATGGGGGGATGCCCGATTCCCTCACTGCAGGGGTGTGAATGCGCTCTGTGTAATAGGCTGAGGCCACCTGTTCAGCTTGAGGTTGATTTACTTTGGTTTCACATATAGATATGTGTGTGTCTTGTCTGTCTGCCTGTCTTTGTGTCAACAAATTCTTGTTGCACCATTAATTTCCAGTTTCCTACAGATTTTGAATAAATTTTCAATGAATGTGCGGTTTAGGATGTAGGTAGTATCCTATCACTCACAAATCAATAGATTTCTCACTTTAGTCACTTCATTGTGCGCATGCACTAACGTAAAATCCATCAACCACAAAACTCGAATTAGCCTAGTCCTCCGATCTTGCTCACATTTGGAGGGTAGTTGGTAAAAGACTTTTAAAATCATCTCATTTCAATTTCATCAAGATCTTTTAGTGGCTTCTGCGAATTTGTAGGTGTGAAGTTCTAGTAACAAGCATTACTTCGACAATTCTCATTCGATTTCAATTAAGGATGCAAAATCTGGTGGCAGGAAACTTGATAATTTTTCAATGTTTGGTACGCATTCTTCGCCTTCCCCCTTCCTGGGCCCACAATGGCGTTACAACCAGCAGAAAAGAAAAATTATAGTGAACCTATTCCATTACCTGCTCACCTTAGTGGTCGGGGGATATTGTCATAGAGAATTTTATAATCACAATCTACCTCCATTTAAAAATAGTTACAGTACCTACGGTTTTTCTTCGTTCTTCTCAAATCATTCTTATGAAGGGTTCGAGTTGTTTGCCCATTGGTGGTTATTGATTTAATTTGAATATCAGACCTTCCCCGTCAATGCTGGTCTAATTTTGCATGCATGGCCGAAGACTCATCTTCTACAATGTTTAGACGGTAAAATGAATTTTTCTGGCAAGTTACCAGAACAATTGACAATAGCGAACAATAAGTATTGTCTTAAATGTTTGATTGGAATTCAAATCCAAACCCTACTTCATCGACTCCATTACCCAGCGTGGCAGGATACCAGAATATAGTATCTGGACAATGACTTCAGAAGGGCATTGATGGGTTCCTCATGCCCCCAGTAAGTCTATTGTATGATTAAGAGGTAATAACATAATAATAATGAACCGTAATGTGGGCATGTTGCATATTTTACTAACAGTTTGCATATTTTACTATAGTCAATATATACAATACGTTATTCAGTCTAAGGACCCCTCTGAGATGCATACAGGTCTGCTGAGATGATGATGTTCATTATCAGCCATTCATGTTTTTTTTTAAATTCATAGTAATCAACTTTTTTTGGAGAGAGAGAGAGAGTGGAAGAGAGAGAGAGAGAGAGAGAGAGAGAGAGAGAGAGAGAGAGAGAAGAAGAGAGAGAGAGAGAGAGAGAGAGAGAGAGAGAGAGATAGAGAGAGAGAGAGAGAGAGAGAGAGAGAGAGAGAGAGAGAGAGAGAGAGAGAGAGAGAGAGAGAGAGAGAGAGAGAGAGAGAGAGAGAGAGAGAGAGAGAGAGAGAGAGAGAGAGAGAGAGAGAGAGAGAGAGAGAGAGAGAGAGAGAGAGAGAGAGAGAGAGAGAGAGAGAGAGAGAGAGAGAGAGAGAGAGAGAGAGAGAGAGAGAGAGAGAGAGAGAGAGAGAGAGAGAGAGAGAGAGAGAGAGAGAGAGAGAGAGAGAGAGAGAGAGAGAGAGAGAGAGAGAGAGAGAGAGAGAGAGAGAGAGAGAGAGAGAGAGAGAGAGAGAGAGAGAGAGAGAGAGAGAGAGAGAGAGAGAGAGAGAGAGAGAGAGAGAGAGAGAGAGAGAGAGAGAGAGAACAGAAAACAGAAACTACGCACAGAGTGCCCTTTCCAAATTTTGGGTATAAACAATAACGTCTTGGAAGTAAAAGTGAGTACACTCCCCTGTAAAATTTATGATAGGCTAAGGACTATGTCATGCGTTACAGTTCTCGCAGTTTTAACAAAATATTTTCTGTTGATCGTAAAAGACTATGGAGGGAAAACAGCAACGCATCTAATGAGACAAACTGCAGCACCATAGCACTGAAATCCATTACAAATTAATTTTGAAGTTCATGAATCAGACTTTTCTGCTATAATTTTGTGTATTATAACATTTAAATCTTGATATGTTTGAATTTTATTTTATAGTTTGATAAACTAAATGTTGCCGAAAGGATCAAAGAATCCGATTTTAAATGATTTCTTCGGACCATTTTGAACTATGATATGAAATTGCGAAATTCAAGATTCTTATTTCAGTCTTAGAATTAATCTTAATAACGAAAATCTTCATAGTAGATTGTCATGCAGTAATAATAGAAGTACATAAATGAAATGTTGGTATGTCTAGAAGATGCCTTCCTACTCTGCAAATAATGAAGAATTTCAGCTCAATTGAGGCACTTAATTTGAATTCGTAATAAAAATTAAACTCCATGATATAGGATAGTTGCAATTCATTATACTTGAGTTAGTATACATAAGTTGACTTTATTTTATTCTTCAAATTTTTATTCTATCCCGTTTTCAGCACCTTGGTGGTGAGGTTATCAATAGTTAAATGAATTTACCTTCTCAATGGAATGGGGGGGATTATAACTAATGTTTACCTTCTGGTTAACAGAATTTTTGGAAATACTCTTTTTTTGAGAAGGGGGGTTCTAAATTTAAATTTTTTTAGAGCTTAATTGATTCTTAATTTTTTTCTCCCCTTCAGTTAGTAGTACGTTTTTGATTTTAGGTATATTTAATTTATCCAGTTTTTAATTGTCAGAAAAATGTCATTTGAGAGGTCAAGATGTGACTTGAAGTCATTTAGAGAGTTGAACATTTTTGCTGTGGAGCTGCAATCTCATAGATACATTTTGTATTCCCCTGCACTGTTTGTGTTGGTTAGCTACGTTATAACAGTGAATTGTTTCGTAACCACGTTGGACACATATCCTTCTTAGTGACTTTTTCTCCTTTTCAACTGATATAATGCCAACAACTGTGCTAATTTCCCCAGGCCACCCAAGTTGACTTGTGAAGCATTTCAGACTGAATTTCCTGCACAAAGTGCAAAATCGTTAGTTATTTGTGAGTTGAGGACTGTTCAATGAAAGAAGACAAATTGGCTTCAAATTCTTATCTAAACTTCCACTGCATAGTACAGTTAATGAAATTATTGCATGACGTTCATGTGCTGCTTGTATATATACCTGTGATGCGTTGCATGCCGCCTTGTATGTAGATAGTGAAGGGGGCCTATGTACATGAAGGGGAAATGTTTACAGAGTGCGAAGGTCAGTCTCACGCAGCAAGAGCTGGCGAAGGAGCCGTACTAGGTCCCCACCCTCTCGGATGAAGGAACTCTCCCGGAGTCCTCACCACTCCCGCACTCCGTTGCGGCATGCACACGCTTCCCCATCCCCGTATCGCTCACCATTGCCTTCTCGCCACAGGAGTCGAACACCTCCACATCGCCGTCCACCAAAGAAAATGTCACCTTCTGGCTCGGTTTTGAGGTCTCCTACTTCAAGCAAGAAGATCAAAGAGCTCACAGGACGAACAAAAATGAGTGAGACATCGTTGTTTGCTGAACTAGTCAAAGACAAAAATATGAGGGAACTTGCAATGAAGAGGCTTGCTGAGTTGGGGAAAAAGGTAACTCAATTGTCAATTTACTGATTAGTACATTCAAACTTATAAATATGGAGTTATGTTCCTGTATTTTCCTTATCTGCCAGTTTATCACGATTTCATCTGTTATGCCAAGATTCAAGTATTTTATTTTGTTTTCACTTTCAGCCTGAGGAAGAAGATAAGCCCCCACTTCCTCAAGATATTACGGATGGTGATGACATGAATGTCTGTGATATGGCAGATTCATGTGATGGGATATCTATGCCCGAAACCCCGTGCCCACCCATGAAACCTCCTTCATTTTTTTCTTTTCACATGGACATTCTCCCTAGTGATATACCTCCACCTCCTGCCCCACCTCCAGACCTCATGAAAGAGGTGCTCCTAGAGACCTCCGAGGCTGCTTGTCTCCCTCCCTCACCTTCCCCAATTGTACATATAGTGCCCCCTCCTGATCCTCCTCCCCCTCACGCACCTCCACATCATGCGCATCCTTTATATGCTCCTCCTCCACATTCCCCTATTATACATGCCCCTCCGTCTCAACCCCCTCCACCTCACAAGGTACCTATGGCACCGCTACCTTTTCCACCAGGCATTTCGGACTTGGATATCATTGACTCACCACCTAGCAGATCTCAGAGCCCATTGAACCAACCGCCTTCTTCGATCATGCCTACTAATCTCCACTCGTCATCTCTGCCACCACTCCCCAGCAAAGTCAATCCTCCTCCACCTCCTCCTCGGAAGAAAGGCATCACTGATCTTCCTCTACCTCCAGGTGAGATTTCACTCTATTATTATAGCATTTCCAAGTCAAATTCAACCTTTTCCAAGTCAAATTCAACCTTTTCCAAGTCAAATCCAACCTTTTCCAACTCAAATTCAACCTTTTCCAAGTCAAATTCAACCTTTTCCAACTCAAATTCAACCTTTTCCAAAACAAAGTCAACCTTTTCCAATTCAAATTCAACCTTTTCACCATTATTAGGGAAATTACGAAAAATACGCACAATCCCTTAATGTAGTACCAAATGCTTGTCTGTGATTGGGGACAGGGCTGAAAACAATACTCCAAACGCAGTAGGTAGATACCTATACATGAAACAAAATCATGTTTTATTAAAAAAGAAATTAACAAAAAACCGTATTCGCCTACCCTCAACCCGGTGGAACATGTGTTCTCGAAAATAAAAACCGCTGCTCGTGGTATTCTGAGTGAGCCACGCCAAACTCATGATCTGTGCGATGTGATTCCACGGGCTGTGTCATCAATTACAGCTACAGATTGTACTAACTATTTTATGGATCCTGCTCCCTCAAGCGTCAGTTGGACAGCCTCTCCACTGATGTCATATCTTTTGTCAATTTATTACAAGTACCTACTCGTATTTCACAAAAGTACCTACCTGTACATTTTTTTAAGTGAAAAAAAAAAAAAAAAAAAAAAAAAAAAAAAAAACTAGAAGATAGACTTTCTACAAGTAAAATTTTTAATTTTAAGACTTTTGAAATATTGATTATGAAAAGAAGAGAGAAGAGTTTTTCTTTCAAAGAAATGTTGATTTTTTTTAATTATATTTTTTATTGATTTCTCTTTTAGTAAAACATGATTTTGTTTTATGTATAGGTACCTACCTACTGCGTTTGGAGTATTGTTTTCAGCCCAGTCCTCAATCACAGACAAGCATTTGGTACTACATTTAGGGCTTGTGCGTATTTTTCGTCATTTCCCTAATAATGGTGAAAAGGTTGAATTTGACTTGGAAAAGGTTGAATTTGAGTTGGAAAAGGTTGAATTTGACTTGGAAAAGGTTGAATTTGAGTTGGAAAAGGTTGGATTTGACTTGGAAAAGGTTGAATTTGACTTGGAAAAGGTTGAATTTGACTTGGAAAAGGTTGAATTTGACTTGGAAAAGTTTGAATTTGACTTGGAAATGCTATATATTTATATCATGTCATAATACAAAGGCCCTATCCACATGATAAGCAGACTGCTCTCATATTATATTTATTTACTATGAATAAACTTACATATTATAAGCCTTTGTTGGAATTTTATTATGAATAGTAGAACTCAATTTATTCATACTAAATGTTTACTTACCCCATGTTTCGGATAAAAATCATAATCGATTGTTGTTTAAATAATGATTTTAGAGAAATTACTACATTTGAATAAACAATTGTTTTACTCGCTTTTAATGACAAAGAACTCAACGGATATTTTGGATTTCATGAAATTCAGCCCCGGAAGTAAGTTCTCCTTTGGCCAATGTTTCTATTGTATTTGTCAGTCTTCCTTGGAGCCGTTGAAGGTAAATATGGAGTATGCATATGCACCTCTTGTGTTCATGGTATTTGTTAGCCTTGATTGCCCCTTCTATCTTATAACATAACGTGACGTGTTTTTCCACAAGCAGAATTTCAAGTCGTTCAAAACTTATTCGCCATCAAAAGAGTACTTATGAATGTACATGATCCTTTAGTATTGCCATTTGATAGATATAGTTATAAATTATTTGAGATAATTAGTGATTTCCAAACTTAAGAGTAACTGCAACTTACTAATACTTAACATCACCAAGGTTGCCTCACTCGAAAGTTAACCTCGAAGAATTTGTGCACTTTGCGTGCTCAAAAATTAATATAACTTTTTGACGTACTACTATTTTGTGCCAAACGAACTTTTTTTAAAACTATAATATTAAGCAATAGAAACTTTTTCAAAAATTTGTGTCTACCGTACTTTTGTACAAAATTTCCAAGTTTGTGTGCTAGGGAAAAAAATAAAATAAATAAATAAGTAATAGCCTTTCAGTTGCTATTTCTTGCGATTTTTTCAAGTACAGTTTATAGAAATAACACATGCTTGTGTATATAAATTTTTAAAGGATTTTAGCTTTATTTTGTCTTGTTACCATCATGCAGGCTACTAGGCATGGAGGAGGAAAGTTGAATCTGACAAATATAACTTCAAGTTGAGGTATAGGAATAGTTGGTGTGGCGACATTACTGATTTGTGTCTGTCATAAGTCCCTGGGACTTGAGACAGTAAAAATAGAAAAGAAGAAGTTACTGATTTGGGTGAGGAAAACGGAATTTTAGGAAGAACATTGACTATTTCCACGAAAATAGAGTTAGGTACTTATTTCCACGAAAATAGAGTTAGGTACTACGTTGTTATCATTATAACACTTTATTTCTGTAAATAGACAACATTCAACGAGCCACTTATGCTGTTGTCCGTCTGGCAAAGCTGATAAAAGTTAGCAAAGTGTCATTTTTTGTTTTCTGAAAGCATTTTTACCCCCCCCCCCCTCTTTCAACTTTTCTTGCTTGAATTGTTCGATTCTCCCCTCCCCCTCCCCCCTTTCGGAAGAATAGATTTACTCTCTTAATTCCAAGGACAGATGAGAAGTCTTAAAGGCGGAAGGGCAGTCTGGAGTCTGGTTTGTCTTTTGCAATGATATACATTAAAAAAAAAAAAAAAAATCCAGGAGTAGTTTAGTTTCATAATGTCCTGACAAATTTCCGTGTAGAAAATGTTCAAAAATTATATTTATAATTAATTTGAAGTATGTTGATCGTAGTTTTTCCCTGTTTTTATTCTTAGAACACAAGAGATCATTTGCATTATATAAATTCAAGTCATCAATCTATCTCTTCAAGTCATCAATTTCTCTCTAATTTTGATTAGTTTAAAATATCCATGTTTTACTAGTTCAACCTCTTATACACTTCCTGTATTGTATAATTAATTTTGTATTTCAATATACCTATTCTCATAATGTATATCACTTGTCCCCTGTTTTTATTCTTAGAACACAAGAGATCATTTGCATTATAAAAATTCAAGTCATCAATCTACCTTTAGTCAAAAAAACGTTTTATCTGATTTTTAAGGCCCTGAATATGGAGAAATAAATTCTACGAAACGGTGGCACCCACTTGTTTCATTGATCGAACCTCAACAATTCCACTACTACATTATATTTATATTTTTCAACGTTTTTATGCCATTGCAATATGATTTTAGTGATCCTCCCCCCCCCCCCCCCCCCCACAACACACACACACACACACACAATTAAGTGTTCGGTTTAATTTTGGAACGCATGACAAGGGTTTCAAATTGTACATGGGATTATTACATTGGAGGAGGTACATCCAGTAACATCTATTTGCTGTTCTCAACAAAGTCATAGGTTCGAAACAGTTAAACATTCTTATATAAACCCGATATAGGGACGTCCAAGTAATGCCTGCATTACTTTTACTACCTTGGCATTTACTTGTATTTACATTATTTTGTGCTTAATAATTTTTCTCTTGATTTTTTATTTCAGTTTCAGTGGATGATATGGCAGCTGATGAGGATCTCACAAGTACACCTCCGCATGGAAGCAGTGCTTCATCTCGTAAATCGTCTTCTACTGTGAGTCCTGCCGGCCCATATCAGTATAAGGTAAGAACCTTAAGGGGATTCAACACTCGAGGTTCAGGGACCGATTGTCTTTTACATCAGATACCCTTCTACACAGGGGCGGCTACTGATAGGAGCATAGGCGCATGTGCACCCCCAGTCAAACCAAAATAATAATGTTTCAAAATTTCTCCACTCTCATTTGAAGTTAGCTAGTGACAGAAGACGGGAAATCTAAATCTACGCGCGAAACAGAAGGTTGCGGTAGGGAGGGGCTGAAGGGGGAAGCTCACCCAACCTGACCAATCAGAAGCGAGCGGGAGCAACAGATCGCTGTTGCTCAACCTCAGACTTGACCGCACATCTCCGGACTGAGGATTTTCAGTTTGAATTGAAGCGGGCATGTGAGATTGACCAATCAGAGAGCCTGTATCATCCTGAGATGATCATACTTAAGAACCCCCTAAACGGTCAGTCTGGTTGATCAAAAGATTGTATGAACAGATTGAAGCTCACTTCAATCTGTTCCTCAATCATGTCTTCAGTCGTTTGAATCAGTTTCGTCTAGCTGTTCGACTTGTGAAGTGTGACGACTAGCACGTGTGACGACTGCCGCAGTTTTCCGCTGAAACAATGGGTTCCGACCAGGATTTGGCCATGCTTTTACTGTCTGTAGCTGCCCTCCAGAAGAAAAAGAAGAGGAAAAGGCGGTGGTCTTAAGAGTGGTACAAAATGAGACACCGTTTCAGTCATGAACATCTTCTCAGAAGTCTGCGCGATACGGAGCCAGAGGATTACAAGAACTTTCTGAGAATCCAACTTTATGAGTTTCACCCTTGTTGGAGGCGGAGTTGACGGAAGGCGAGAGCGACGAGGGTTCGACATCGTTGGTGCCAAGCGCGTGACTGAGGGAAAGATTGTTCAAAACGCTCTTAGACGCTCAAACCCCCTCTTCAGTCATTGACGTGAATCAAACTTTTCATCGATCTCGTAATTCAATGACTCAATCATCAAACGCGCTTCTAGACGCTCAATCTTGGCTGTCTCAGTCAATCAACCACTTTTGATCAAAATACTGACCGTTTAGGGGGTCCTTTAGTGGTATGCTCTTCTGCTAGGTAGTGACACCGAGTACTTTCCGTTCTCCTTATCATTTTTATCAGTCACACTTCTTCTATTTTTCCTGGTGTTATTTCATTTAGTGTTACGATTTTTTGAAGTTATTGAGTGTTGAGTAGATACTTTTACGATGAATAATTCAGTTGAGTTCATCAAGTTGAACTGGTCCCATTTGTCAATAGAAGAAAAGTGCAGGATTCGTGATGCTGGCCGCCCCTTGCCATCACTACTGGGACTAACACAAACTTTGAAAATCAAAAATCGTTATGATTCGGTCCGTAAGTTCAACTCCTATAATGTGATAGATTTTATTTTTATATTCCCCGTTATTTATCTAGATGATGACTAACCCTTCTCTTTCCCCATGAACCTCTCCTCTCCCTTTCCTTCCCATCCATGACAAGATTTGCTTTCACCTCCACGACGGTTCTTGCTGGGCCGGTATACATTTCAGTGTCCGGAATTTCCATTGCAACTTAAGGTCTTTAATTGTCCTTCCCCTAAATTGCACAGATTACGCACTGTGGGACGGTCGACTAAATGACATTATTGAGATATGGTTTTTCAAAAATTCGAGTTTTTTGTAACTTTTGTTACATATTGAAGCATTGGTAGATGTTTATTTCATTAATTTTATTTCAGTTGGTAAGTGCCTACGTTTATATAGTTTTACTGGATTATGGTGTACCATAGTACATAGACAATGATGTACTACCTCATATTATGTAAATATTGACTATTTAAACGTAAATGTTTTATATTAATAAATTTCATTTCATTAGGTAGTTCTCCATCTATGTAGTTAAGGGAATGTTACATTTACCTAATGATTGTAGATTTTAATATGTTTAATAACTGTACAAAGGCTATAAAACGACAGCAAAAAAAAAAAAAAATATATATATATATATATATATATATATATAAAATAAATTTAAAAAATGAAATAGAAAATAACTACCACCACCCACCCTCCCTCCATGAAATTTGTTGGTTTACGTTTCAAGATACGTAGATTCCAAAAATCGAAAAAACCATCTGTCCGCCTTACTCTGTCCAAAGCTTTTCTCTAAAACGACTGGACCAAAGTTCATACAATTTGGCTCAAAAATCATACATCAATCTGGGATGCGCTGATGAATTCGGCATCAATTTTGATCAGCCCCAAAGTGTAGTAATTAAGGGCTGAAACATTTAATTGCCGAGATCTCGAAAACTTTCAAGTAAACAGTTATTTTTGTTGAGGGTCTCATTTATTGACACCATCCCTAAGGATCGGAAGTAACCAACTGGATCGCGTTCATCCGTTTGCTGTTCCTAAGGGCTAAAACTTGGGCAGGAAAAAATAAATAAAGAAAGAAATGAATAAAATAAATTATCATCATGGGAACAAATCATAATTGGTCGAATATGAATATAGCATAATCGACTTGTAACAATGATGCTCGTATCCGATGATATTATTCCAATGGAATTTTCACTTTTCAAAACCGGGTTTATTATAACTTTTATCCCCTGTAGGTTTTCTTCTGAAGCATAGGAGTTGATTTATTTTATAAAATCAATTTTTAGTTGGTGGGTCAGCTCTCGTTAAATACTAGGAGAGTGTTGGTGTGTTATTTGATTAATTTGTCTTTGGTAGGCGTCTACACCTATGCAGTATATTTAGACTTAGTTTAATTATAGAAAGTGTTCGGCATAGAAGGGCTATCCAATACAGGAACAATTAACCTTTGTGTAATAATGTTCACAGTTTTTCCCTTGTTCTACTTCGTTTATTCAATAAAATGATTTCAATGAATTCAATAAAACCCTCTGGTACACTCTGGTATTTATGTATTCCTTCATAATTAAAATTATATTTTGAAATCTGGAAATATATATTATTGAAATGAATTTTTGACTCTGGTTCATGAATTGCTGGTGCTGTTTCCAAAACTGTAGTTTTGTAAGGAGTTCATTCTAGTAGCTGGTGGAATTCTATGGAGATGATAATGTAACTACTTTGAACAAAACCTAAACCTACAACAGGTCTCCAACAGCATCCTGAGAACTTACAACTTCCTCTAAGTTATGATTTTATCCGAGAACTTAATCAGCTTTAGTTGCACTGTAATTAATTATAATATTGAATTGTCACATGATTAGATCATTTACGTAAATCACTTATGTTGTGTTGTAGGCGAGAAAAGCCACTGGCAGACTAATCCGGCCAAAAATTCTCTACAAGGGTAAAGCTCGAACTCTACCTCCTCCCAAGTCGTGGGGTGAGAGGTGCGTTGACGTTTTCGAAGTCATTGCCCACATAGGGGAAGGAACGTATGGCCAAGTCTACAAGGCGAAAGATCGGCAAACTGGTAAGCCCCTAACCTATTTTCCAATTATGCACTAATGCATTTTGACAGTAATAATTGAAAAAGGGGGTAACTGAGTTTTACTCTCTGGAAACGTTTGTATATATATAAAAAAGGACAGTCGATGCTGCCATTCTCTCCTTCAAAATTTGCAGGTCCATGTCACCTTCACATTCATTTTCTGAGAAATATTTAACGACTTCTTGGAAGCTTCTTGACATGGAAATAGCAAAAAAAGGAAATGGCATCGTATCTATTATTTCTATTGTGAGTTTAGTAAAAGGTGATGCTTTTTGTGATACCTACACATTTACGAGTGGGTTGCATAACCCTTCAAATTCTTTGTGTAACAAAGGCAGAGATTAGTTTTTTGGGGTTCTCCCTGTTGCCTTGACCTCGTAGTTCATTGTTTAAGCAAACGAAGGCTAGTTTGAAATGTTTACCAGCAATCTATCAGGCCTTTCCAGGAAGCTCACCTGGGTACATTCTCTTGTTAGGGTAAACCAATCTTTCACATGCACCAAGCTGATTGGTGACACTAGCAAATAACCTCGGCTTTAACACCCTGCTTCATGACTGGAATGGATACCCTTTCAAGGATTTTTGATATTCCGTTTTACAAATGACTCTAAACCAGTGAGAAAAGGTAAAAAATGTTTTCCTTTCATGGAAAAAAACGAGAGATTTGCAATGCTATAATCATTTCAATGATTTCGTAATATTCCATATTGAAAATCAACTAGGTTGCAGTTCATAGTTTTACTGCCGTTCATTAGCCAACTTGTGCGTTTCAGGGAATATTGTATAGTGGTACGTTCTCCAAAAAAAAAGAGGAAAACAGGGAAATGAATGGGTGGTATCCGTGTAGCTATATTACAGTACTGCCCCATTGCCATCTAACAGTATTTCTAGTTTTGGAATTTCGTGCGCGTCCACGTGTTGGTTGGCTTTTCATAGTTAGATGCTATGCATCTTTACTTTCTATAGAAAAGGTATCAGATAAACTTGGATGTAGTGTTAGTTCGAAAGGGAAGTCTTAGCAATCAATTTATGAACAAATGTTAATTTTTAAAATTAATTTGAATCTAGTAGTGTAGATGTATTTACAGTATTAATTTTAATAGATATCAGTGGCAGTAGAGTAGACTACCTGTGCATTTGAGGGAATTGTATCTAGCTAATGGTACATTCTCTGACAAAGCAGGGAGATTAATGGGTGGGATCCGTGCAGCTTGTATTTAATTACAGTACTGCCCCGTAGCCCTCCGACAGTACTTCTGGTTTTGGAATTTTGAACTCCTACATATTGGGCTATTGGTTGGTTTTTCATAGTTCAATGCTGTACTTCTTGGCTTTTCTATAGAGTATGGTACCAGATAATTTTAGATGTTACGTAACGTTAGTTCAAAAGTGGAGCGTGCTGTTGAGTTAGTGACATATTTTCGTATTTAAAACATAGTTTTAATCTAGCGGTGTAGTTGTACTTGAGCAATATTATTAATTTTACCTTTTATACAAAAGCAGTGGAGTTGACGACCTGTTCATTTGAGGGAATTTTCATTTGAAGGGTTCGGAAGCCTAGTCTTAGCAATCAATTTGGAAACGAATATTCATTTTTAAAATTAATTTTGAATCTAGCAGTGTAATAGTATTTACAGTTTTAATTTCAATAGATATCAGTGGCAGTGGAGTGAGTAGACTACCTGTGCATTTGAGGGAATTGTATCTAGCTAATGGTACATTCTCTGACAAAGCAGGGAGATTAATGGGTGGGATCCGTGCAGCTTGTATTTAATTACAGTACTGCCCCGTAGCCCTCCGACAGTACTTCTGGTTTTGGAATTTTGAACTCCTACATATTGGGCTATTGGTTGGTTTTTCATAGTTCAATGCTGTACTTCTTGGCTTTTCTATAGAGTATGGTACCAGATAAATTTAGATGTTACGTAACGTTAGTTCAAAAGTGGAGCTTGTGCATTGAGTTAGTAACATATTTTCGTATTTAAAACATACTTTTAATCTAGCGGTGTAGTTGTACTTGAGCAATATTATTAATTTTACCTTTTATACAAAAGCAGTGGAGTTGACGACCTGTTCATTTGAGGGAATTTTCATTTGAAGGGTTCGGAAGCCAAGTCTTAGCAATCAATTTGGAAACGAATATTAATTTTTAAAATTAATTTTGAATCTAGCAGTTTAATAGTATTTACAGTTTTAATTTCAATAGATATCAGTGGCAGTGGAGTGAGTAGGCTACCTGTGCATTTGAGGGAATTGTATCTAGTGGTACATTCTCTGACAAAGCAGGGAGATTAATGGGTGGGATCCGTGCAGCTTGTATTTAATTACAGTACTGCCCCGTAGCCCTCCGACAGTACTTCTGGTTTTGGAATTTTGAACTCCTACATATTGGGCTATTGGTTGGTTTTTCATAGTTCAATGCTGTACTTCTTGGCTTTTCTATAGAGTATGGTACCAGATAAATTTAGATGTTACGTAACGTTAGTTCAAAAGTGGAGCTTGTGCATTGAGTTAGTAACATATTTTTGTATTTAAAACATACTTTTAATCTAGCGGTGTAGTTGTACTTGAGCAATATTATTAATTTTACCTTTTATACAAAAGCAGTGGAGTTGACGACCTGTTCATTTGAGGGAATTTTCATTTGAAGTGTTCGGAAGCCTAGTCTTAGCAATCAATTTGGAAACGAATATTAATTTTTAAAATTAATTTTGAATCCAGCAGTTTAATAGTATTTACAGTTTTAATTTCAATAGATATCAGTGGCAGTGGAGTGAGTAGACTACCTGTGCATTTGAGGGAATTGTATCTAGTGGTACATTCTCTGAAAAAGCAGGAATACGAATGGGTGGGATCCGTGCAGCTTGTATTTAATTACAGTACTGCCCCGTAGCCCTCCGACAGTACTTCTGGTTTTGGAATTTTGAACTCCTACATATTGGGCTATTGGTTGGTTTTTCATAGTTCAATGCTGTACTTCTTGGCTTTTCTATAGAGTATGGTACCAGATAAATTTAGATGTTACGTAACGTTAGTTCAAAAGTGGAGCTTGTGCAGTTGAGTTAGTAACATATTTTCGTATTTAAAACATACTTTTAATCTAGCGGTGTAGTTGTACTTGAGCAATATTATTAATTTTACCTTTTATACAAAAGCAGTGGAGTTGACGACCTGTTCATTTGAGGGAATTTTCATTTGAAGGGTTCGGAAGCCTAGTCTTAGCAATCAATTTGGAAACGAATATTCATTTTTAAAATTAATTTTGAATCTAGCAGTATAATAGTATTTACAGTTTTAATTTCAATAGATATCAGTGGCAGTGGAGTGAGTAGGCTACCTGTGCATTTGAGGGAATTGTATCTAGCTAATGGTACATTCTCTGACAAAGCAGGGAGATTAATGGGTGGGATCCGTGCAGCTTGTATTTAATTACAGTACTGCCCCGTAGCCCTCCGACAGTACTTCTGGTTTTGGAATTTTGAACACCTACATATTGGGCTATTGGTTGGTTTTTCATAGTTCAATGCTGTACTTCTTGGCTTTTCTATAGAGTATGGTACCAGATAAATTTAGATGTTACGTAACGTTAGTTCAAAAGTGGAGCTTGTGCAGTTGAGTTAGTAACATATTTTCGTATTTAAAACATACTTTTAATCTGGCGGTGTAGTTGTACTTGAGCAATATTATTAATTTTACCTTTTATACAAAAGCAGTGGAGTTGACGACCTGTTCATTTGAGGGAATTTTCATTGAAGTGTTCGGAAGCCTAGTCTTAGCAATCAATTTATGAACAAATGTTAATTTTTTAAATTAATTTTGAATCTAGCAGTGTAGATTTATTTACAGTATTAGTTTTAATAGATATCAGTGGCAGTGGAGTGAGTAGACTACCTGTGCATTTGAGGGAATTGTATCTAGTGGTACATTCTCTGAAAAAGCAGGAATACGAATGGGTGGGATCCGTGCAGCTTGTATTTAATTACAGTACTGCCCCGTTGCCCTCCAACATTTTATTGGACATTTGAAAGTTTAGTTTTGGTTGTTAGTTTTTTTTTTAAATTTAAATAGGATATTATTGATAAAATCTAAGAAGAGTTTTTATTTTGTTAACTTGGTTTTGAATCGATTTGTGTTGTACTATTTAAGGTCTTCATTGAAACATACTGGGAGCGTTGGTGTTAACTACCTATGCATTTGAGGGATTCGTATTTCGAAAGTTGGGCAGTCGAGCTTTACATGTTTTAAATTTATTTTAAATCTAACGGTGTAGTAGTATCCAAGTATTATTAATAATAATTTTAACAAATCAGTAGCAGTGGAGTTGACTACCTGTGCATTTGAGGGAATTGTATCTAGTGGTACATTCTCTGAAAAAGCAGGAAGATGAATGGGTGGGATCCGTGCAGCTTGTATTTAATTACAGTACTGCCCCGTAGCCCTCCAACAGTACTTCTAGTTTTGGAACTTTTCTACATCTACCTATTGGCTAGTTTTCATAGTTAGAGGCTGTTCATCTTGAATGAATGAATGAATGAGTGGTACATTTTTATAAACAATGTAAGCACATTATAAAAGGATTACATTTTGTACTTGAATAAATTAAATAAATCTCATTTAAATTACATCCTTTATACGGACTGTGGCCAATGCCGTCATCTGGGTTGGAGTACTATTACATGTAGGTAAATCGATGCTGTACATTTTTTTTCCCTCATAGAATATGATATCAGATGAATGTAGACGTTATGTTAGTTCAGAAGTGGAGCATTCGAGTTTTACATGTTTTCAATTTATTTTAACTCTAACGGTGTAGTAGTATCCAAGTATTATTAATAATTTTAACATATCAGTAGCAGTGGACTTTACTACCTGTGCATTTGAGGGAATTGTATCTAGTGGTACTAGGGATGGGTATCGATGAACAAAACATCGATGTTTGCACATCGATGTTTTTTTTTCAAGGAACATCGATGTTTAAAAAACATCGGAGAAAAAACATCGATGTTTAGACACATCGATGGTTTTTAGAAAACCAAAAGAAAAAACTAATTTTTTTTTTCCGAAAATCTGCGGAAAAAAGTAGTTCTTTTCAACAATTTTAATAATAGTACCTACATAAGTAAAATCGCAGAAAAGTAGAAAGAAAATGTTCTCATTAAAACACTGAAAAATTGTAAAGAAGTTGTAAAAAATTAAATGTTTGTTTTACAACTTCCAGAAACGGTCTTCTGCTTCGTGTAAAAATAACAATTTTGACGCCAGTTCCTCTGAGAGGCGATTTCTCGATGAGCTTAAAATTAAGCTTGCTTGAGAGAATAGCTTCTCAGAAGGAACTGACTGACTGACTGACTTCATAGGGCTTCCGTAGAAAGAAATCTCAGGCCTGATGGCTTATATTTCCCCAAAAGGGCCCCTTAGGAAATTGGGGATTCTACGGCTGCGCTATGTCCCTAAATTTGTTGCTCATTTCAACAAACTTCTTAATCTGCTTCCAATCGAGGTCTCTAAGTGAGGCCCTTTCGATTGTGTTGTGTCCTAGGGCTTCTTGCCTAGATCTCCAAAATCTGTCACAGTCGCACAAAAAGTGCTCTGCTGTGTCTTCTCCTCTTCCACACTCACAGAGTGGTGAAGAGACCTTAGACATGATGAAGAGGGTCCTCTTAAAGCTGAAGTGCCCTGTGAGGACCCCTATCAGCTTCCTCATCTGTTTTCTAGGCAGTGTTATAATCCAGTCTGATCTACTTTTTACGTAGCCAGATATACACATCCTAGATTGTCTATATCTACTGTTCTCTTTTCTCCATAACTCATTTAGATCTCTGTTGGCCCAGGTGTTTGCCTTTGCTTTGCACGCATTGCGTGTTATACCTAAGGCTGGGGTCGGTCCGTAATAATTTCTATCCGACCCCTGCCTAGCCAACCGGTCTGCTTCTTCATTTTCTATGTGACCTTCGTGACCTGGCACCCAGTTTACATATACTTTGTTATCCAACTGAGCGCCTAGTTTGGTCAGTTTATCTTTAGCCTCTTTAATCATTGTTGAGGTAGTAACCGGGCTCATCAGCGCTTTGATGCATGCCTGGCTATCTGTATGTATGACTATTTGTCTACTTCTTGTATTGTTCTCTATTAAGCTGTCAACACACCTGATAATGGCATATAGCTCACTCTGGAACACAGTGGTGTGTGCATCCAGGGTGAAGCACTCAGCTATATCCAAATCAGGTATGTATACTCCAGCGCCTGTTCTTGCCATGCCTTTGGATTCGACTCTGGAGCCGTCCGTGAAGCATGACAGACGAATTCTTTGAGTTCTGGGGACTATCCTGTCCCAGTTTTCTCTGTTGCCTATGACGTACTTGGTGGGATCCTTCCATAGGTAGGTTTTCCCAAGCTCGTCATGTGGCATTTTCATCTCTGGAATAAACCCTAGTGTAGCTGGTGCTATAAGGGTATGACTAGATTGTCTATTATGAGTTAGTGTGAGGTAATTATGTTTCCACTCACCCGTTCTCATAAGCCTAATGGTAGTATGCATTGACTGTACCATTGCTATTGTATTTATGGGTGCAAGACCCAAAATTATCTGCAGGCTTCTAGTAGGAGTGGTCCGGAAAGCACCCGTCACTAGCATACAGATTCTGTCCAGTTTGTTCAGGATGCTACCCCCCTTAATTCCGGGCCACCACACTAGTACCCCGAAAAGTAATCTCGGCAGTATAATAGCCCTGTTTATCCATAACATTACTTTTGGAGTGAATCCCCATGTCTTACCCACAGCCCTATGTACACAGAAGAGGCTGTTGAGGGCTTTCCTGTATTTCCACTCAATGTGTGGTTTCCATGTTAGTTTTCTATCTAGAATGACTCCTAGATACTTAGTTTGTTCTTTTATTGTAAGATTCTGACCCATGTAGACTAATTGTCCAATGTGTGGGTTTCTTCTTTTCCTAGTGAACATGACGAGGTCTATTTTATTGGGGTTGATAAACAGTCCCTTGTCCGTACACCATGTCTCAATAATGGCTAGAGCTTGATTAACTCTATTCTTTATTTCTACGGGATCATTACCCTCTATGAGCACTACACCATCATCAGCAAAGAACTGAGTATGGAGCCCCGTGTCTGATAACGCACGCAAGAGCTCATCAACGACAAGGCACCATAGGAGCGGTGAAATCGCACCCCCCTGCGGCGTGCCTCTACTTACAGTATATTTCACTGTGGTCTTGCCTAAGGAACTTGTGATCTTTCTTTGTGAGAGATAGTTTCTGCACCATTGTGCAATTTGTGTCTCCACTCCTCTGTCGAGTAACGCCTTTACTATTGCATCCCATGAGAGATTATCAAAGGCTCCCCCGATGTCAAAAAATAGTCCTGTAGCGCATCCCTTCTTGAATGCGTTGTTTTCTATCCTTCCCACAAGGTTATGTAGCGCTCCGTCTACATATTTACCCTGTAGGTAGGCATATTGATTGGAATGTAGTGGGGACACAGAGAGTTTAGTGTCTCTAATATATCTATCAATTAGTTTTTCTAAGATCTTAATCAGAACGGAGCACAGACTTATAGGTCTGAGTGACTTTGGATCTGTGTAGTCCATTCTGCTGGGTTTGGGTAGATATAGTACCCTAATCTCGCTTAATATCCTAGGAATAAGATTCCATCTCAGCATACCCTTGAAAAGTAAAATGAGGTGATTCTTTAGTTCTACAAATGCTTTCTGAAGACAGGCAGCATATATCCCATCAATGCCACACGCTTTGTATGGCTTCATGGAGTACACTGCCCATCTGAGTTTCTCCTCGTTGATGACAGTACTTAACGTATCGTCATCTAGTTCTCCTGTCAGAGATGTGTTTGTAACCTCGACATCGTGGTGGGATATCTCTGTGGATCCCGGAAAGTGCGTGGACGCCAGGAGATTTAGTGTCTCCCTCTCACCGTTCATCCTCGCCCCCCCCCCCCCCCCCCCCCCGGACCCACAAGTAATCCAAGCCTGGGTGTGGTATCACCCTGAATCACTTTAAATATCCTTGCTGTCGCCTCTGTGGATTCGATTTCTCCACAGAAGTTCCTCCAGCTACTCCGCTGTTTTTGGTTCAACAGAGTGCGGTATTCGCTTCTGCATTGTCTATATAACTCCTTATCTGAGTCTGTCTTAGTTCTCTCAGATCTCCTCTGTAGTCTGCGGCACCTTGTCCTCAGGTTTTTCAACTCTAAACACCAATATGGTTTATTCTTAGATCTGACCACCTTTGCTGGACAAGCAAAATTGAAGGCGTTGTTCATGCATGTGATCAGTTTTTGTGTGTTAACGTCTATCATATTTGAGTTACCCCAGTCTGGATTAAAGTTCTGTAATTCGGTTTTGAGCCTATCTGTATACCCCTCCCAATCCGCCCTTCTCGGGTTTTGGACTTTGATTGGGGTTGGTTTAATTGTTCTCATTGTGAAGGTAATTGCCCTGTGATCTGACTGTATGACATGTGGCATGACCTTCCAATCTACTAATTGTTCCTGTAAATCTCTACTACAAAGTGTGATATCTATACACGATTCCCCATTTCCCGACAAGAAAGTAGGAGTATTACTATTATTGCACAATGACAAGTTATGTCTAGAAATAAATTCAATTAATTCATTACCTCTAGCGTCGTTGTGTCTGTCACCCCACATAGTAGAGTGAGCGTTGCTATCTAGGCCTACCGTCCAGCTGTACCCATGTTGGCTGTTCCATTCGGCCAGTTCTTCAAGTCCAGACGTCATCTCCTCCACGGCTGCATCCTTGGGGAGATAGCAGGAGGTGATTACCAGCCTCCTGGTCTGTCCATTTCTAAGTCTCAGTTGCACCATGGCTGAGGTTATATCTGCATTGTTTCCCCAGGTTAGGGGGGTGGCCCCCCATTTCCTGTGAATCAGTAAACAAGTTCTGGGTTTATCTAATGTATCTGCATAGAACAGGTCAAATTCTTTTAATTTAAGTCCCACAATCTTATTTTTATAAATGTGGGGTTCTTGAATTATAGCTATATCAATTTTATGTTTACCTATATAATGGACGAGGTCGTCCGTCCCAACCTTAGAATGTTGGGCATTTAATTGGATAAACCTAGCCATTTATAACTTTTACTAAACACAAGTATAATCTTCCCCAGGATTCGTGACGAGAAAAAAAAAAAAAAAAAAAAAAAAAAAAAAAAAAAATCCGCCATCAAACCCTTGGTATCTCTCCCCTCCCTCTATCCCTTCCTCCGCCTCAGCACACTTGAAGGTATTCAAGGGGACTTGGGTATTTCCATACTGGTATGGATATCACCCGGAGGTTCTAACGGTTCATCTGGAATTGTCACTAGGGTTCCCTCCGAGTCAGTGGAGACATTTATACCCTCCACTTCCTCGAAGGCCCCCACCTCCATGTCCATGACCGATTTTTTCGGTGTCTGTAGGAGTTCCATTTCGTCTGAGGGCGACCTACTCCTCTTTGGGGTGGAGGAACCAGACATAACGCCTTCCATTTCCCCTTCAACCCCCAAATCAGGCATGTCCACGCTCATCCTTCTAGGGGTGGAGGTTCCAGATGCGGAACCTACCGTACTCCCCTCCTTTCTCGAATTTCTCTGACTTCTCTCCTTAATTTCCGAGGTTAAGGGTCCGGGTTGCGGTCCCTTAGCACCTCCTTCTCCTCCTAGTACGGGGAAGTCAGTGTCCATCTCAAAGATGGGCACATCTTGTTCCTGATGTGATTGAGGTTCATCCACATCAAGAGTGCCTAACGCCACAGTGACATCCTCTACTTCGTCAGCAGGGGGTATCACTGTGTGAAATCTGTATTGTGTGCACTCGAAGCCGAGTTCATCTAGTTCTCTAACGAGCAAAGCTTCTTCGCGTGGGACCTCTGCAGCTAGGTATGTAACCCCAAGCTCTGGGTTTGGATACCACGCTGTAATCTTCCATTTATCAAAGTCTAATCCCTTGTAAAGGTTATTGAATTTTAAGTTATCTAAGGCCTCTTCTTTAGATGTGACCGTAGTCACGACAGTGGCAGAGACCTTAGCAGGTATAGGGATATCTGAGAGGTTTATTGCCTCCCACTCCTTAGCTCGCCAGAACTCAGCCAGGTTATGCTTGACGAATTCAGCCGTGAATTCGTTTCTGGCCGAGACTACGAACCACTTTCTATCATGCTTCGCAGCCAGTCCCGAGTTTATAAACTCGTAGCTGCTCGGTGGTAGTTCTTTCCATTTGGATAGAATCTTGATGCCTTCACGAATTATAATTCGTCTGGCTTCTGTCTTTTCTTCCTCACTGAAACGGCTCCCATCCAGTTTTCTTATAATTATACACTGGTTGTTCGGCACCTTAGTGTGCCTTAGGGAGGGCCTGATCCTCTTAGCCGCGCTGGGCTCACCCCATCCCGCTCCCGGATTAGGGCGTTTGCCCCCCGCGAGCTGGGCAGGGGGCCCACGTGAACCACCCGCCTGGCTCGTGCTCCCCGATGGGGTGCCCGCGGTGCCAGCCGAGCCCGTCACTGACGCGAGTCTCTCCTGTGCGAGAGTAAGACTGCGTTTCTTCAGCCTATACTTCTCTTTCTTTCTTTGTCTCCTATCTTTTACGAAAGGAGCCTCGTTCTCACTGGTTCCTGCCCCCGCAGGCATGGAGGGGCCTCCTGTCCTGGCAGAGGTACTCACCGTATCTGTATTTGCGACAGTTTGTGCCGCATTTTCACTCGTTTTTGGCTGTGCGCCTCCCTTCGTCGACCCCATGGGCCGCGCAGCCGGCGCGGTGTGAGATTGAGCCCCCGTAAGGGCCTTGTCCCCCGCCCCCGCGCCGCCCCCGGGCCATCCCTTTTGATAGGCGCCGCGGCCCGGACCGCCGACCCCGCGCAGAGCTGAGCCCCCGAAAGGGCCGCGCCCCCCGCGCCGCCCCCTGATTGCCCCCTCTGGTCGACGCCACGGGGCGAGCGGCCGGGACGGGGTTTGGTTGAGCCCCCGAAAGGGCCTTGCCCCCCACGCCACCGACCGCACCGCCCCGCACCCCCGAACCAGAGTTCGTTCTCTGTAACTCGGGTCTCCTTACGGGTGCGGATCCCGGGTTAGGAGCTTTCGCCCCCAAACTACCGGGTTCCCCACCTTTGGGGATTCCCGATTTGCTTCCCCCTGATCCAGGTCGCACGTCCTTAGACATAGTCCTCGGACTGCTACACAGGTTACAGGTAAAGATATCTGATTAGGTACGTAGGCTAAGTTCAATGAGACAAAAGCTATACGCACCTGAATTATCTATAGCTTTGAGAAAAGCTGTTGAAAAATGTGTTTGTAACTTCGCAGACGGCCTAACGCGAACGTAGACCGTAGCTAAAAACACGAAACTCGCACTTTTCACGTAAAAAAGTCGCAAAATGCACGGTTGTTTAGTTTTGGTTGTTGGTTTTTTAAAAATTTAAATAGGATTTTATTGATAAAATCTAAGAAGAATTTTTATATTGTTAACTTTGTTTTGAATCGATTTGTGTTGTACTATTTAAGGTCTTCATTGAAACATACTGGGAGCGTTGGTGCATTTGAGGGATTCGTATTTCGAAAGTTGGGCAGTCGAGCTTTACATGTTTTAAATTTATTTTAAATCTAACGGTGTAGTAGTGTAGTATCCAAGTATTATCAATAATAATTTTAACAAATCAGTAGCAGTGGAGTTGACTACCTGTGCATTTGAGGGAATTGTATCTAGTGGTACATTCTCTGAAAAAGCAGGAAGATGAATGGGTGGGATCCGTGCAGCTTGTATTTAATTACAGTACTGCCCCGTAGCCCTCCAACAGTACTTCTAGTTTTGGAACTTTTCTACATCTACCTATTGGCTAGTTTTCATAGTTAGAGGCTGTTCATCTTGAATGCATGAATGAATGAGTGGTACATTTTATAAACAATGTAAGCACATTATAAAAGGATTACATTTTGTACTTGAATAAATTAAATAAATCTCATTTAAATTACATCCTTTATACGGACTGTGGCCAATGCCGTCATCTGGGTTGGAGTACTATTACATGTAGGTAAATCGATGCTGTACATTTTTTTTCCCTCATAGAATATGATATCAGATGAATGTAGACGTTATGTTAGTTCAGAAGTGGAGCATTCGAGTTTTACATGTTTTCAATTTATTTTAACTCTAACGGTGTAGTAGTATCCAAGTATTATTAATAATTTTAACATATCAGTAGCAGTGGACTTTACTACCTGTGCATTTGAGGGAATTGTATCTAGTGGTACATTCTCTGAAAAAGCAGGAAGATAAATGGGTGGGATCCGTGCAGCTTGTATTTAGTTACAGTACTGCCCCGTTACCCTCCAACAATATTTTTTACCTATAGAAATAGCTTCATCTACATTTTGGTTCGTTTTAGCAATCGAGTTCTGTATTTTCTGGTTATTTAGTATTATATAACATTAATAAGAACTTAATTTGTGTATTAAATTCATTTTATATCTGATGGTGTAGTATTTAAGGTCTTGAATGATGTATGT
Source organism: Adelphocoris suturalis (assembly GCA_030762985.1). NCBI lineage: Eukaryota > Metazoa > Arthropoda > Insecta > Hemiptera > Miridae > Adelphocoris > Adelphocoris suturalis. Next base: position 153,751,147 of record CM061040.1, read on the forward strand.
CAGAAGCCTATGTATTTGAATTGTAGCTTGTGGTACATTCTCTGAGATAAGCTGGAATAAAAATGGTGGGGATCTGTGCAGCTAATATTTTGCTGCAGTACTGCACTGTTCATGTATGTTCAAGATGCCCTCCAACATTTTATCTGAAGTTCGGTAGTGGAGTGTTAGCTATTGCTTATAGCACATAACAGAACATGGGCCTTTTCAGACAAAGACGAAAGTCATTGGTCCCCCTGACCAGATCGGGCTCCCATAATTGAATTGAATATAGTTTTATTATTACACAATGTTGATAAAATCCTATGTAAAGCTAACAATATTTCCTAAAATTAACTTTAAATCTATTGATGTCTTGGTGATTATGGTCTCTAGTGAAACAGGTATCAATAGCAATGGGGTAGACTACCTGTGCCTTTGAGGAAATTGTAACTAGCTAAGTAATGGTACATTCTCTGGAAATACTAGGAAGTTGAGCGGGTGGAATCCGTGCAACTCATATTCAGTAACAGTGTTTCCCCGTTGCCCTCCAACAGTACTTCTAGCTAACCGTTATTGGTTTTAATAGTTAGATGCTACACATCTCTTAACCTTTCCATAGGATTGGTATCAGATGAATTTTGATGTAACTTTATAGATGGGATTGTTAATTTTGTTCGCCTTAGCTATTTTTATGCTTATTTTTGGATATAAAAGATGCTGCCCTTCTTATTCATCTTTTCTTTTGTAAAACAAGATTTCTGGCCAAAGAACATTGCACCCCCCCCCCCCCCCCCCCCCCCCGGAAATTCAATTCGATGGAAAGATCCTTCGGGATGACAGCTGTACATATGTCTATGAAAAAAGTTGAAATCCAGGAATCGTTTCAGAATGATCATAAACGGAATTTCATGGTAAAAATTCTAAAGAAGTATATTTTTTGTAGTCCAAACAATAATTTGTCCATCAGAATTTGGTTCGTCCGAAAAATTGGTATCGATATTATTGTTATTCACCGTGATTAGAAAACTTCATGTTTGAATACTTTGCTTTGTTAACCGTAATTTGTTTTTCATTATCCCTTGTAATTTGACTAAAATACATATCTTGATCTCAGGTGAGCTTGTTGCGCTGAAGAAAGTCCGAATGGAAAACGAGAAAGATGGATTCCCGATAACTGCCGTCCGAGAAATAAAAATCCTGAGGCAACTCAATCACAAAAATATTGTTAATCTCAGGGAAATCGTTACGGACAAGCAGAACGCTCTGGACTTCAAGAAGGTATTAACACTCATGCCTTAACTCCAATTGAATTTTACTGCTATTGTGGCTGTAATGTAAAATATCACGTTCTTCCTGTGTTATCCGTGTTCACTTCACAGTACTTATATTCATCAATCAATTCAAACCCGTTTCATCAAATCTTTTACTGACACAAGCTGCATAGAAATAGAACAACCTTGTGAAAATCTCGTTTTATTATTAGTTTCTTTAGTTCATTTCGTCGTGGTTTTCCTAGTTTTTGAATATTCAAATTATCGATGAATTTAAAATTGGAAAATATCTCATAGAAAATTCAGCATCCCCTACATTTTTGTGTTGTTGTCGTCTAGGTGATTTGGTCGATAATTTTCAAAATAAAAGTTTCTATTTTTATGCAGCAGGCTTATGATCAGGTAAGAAAGTCATTGATAATTACAATCTTCAGCACCCAACATTATTTCCATTTGCAATCTTGAAAAGCTCGGCTTGGTAATTTGCTTGCTTTCTTTTGCTTTTACCAAAATGTTGTTACGTTGTTCCAAATTAATTCATCTTATTGTTTCGATTAGGTTTTTTTGTTTGTTTTATTATTGGCCTTTATTTTAATTCAAGTTTGACTTTCCTTTTGCAATAGTTTTGTATGATTTAAATTTATTGTAATAGTTTCAAGCATTTTAGAAGATAGTTTCAAGCAGTTTTAGAGTTTGGAAAGTCCCTCTATGTGGTTGTCATAGTTGCTTCAACTCTGCAGCAGTTGAAGTAAAAATTTTAAGAAGGAAACAAATAATTAAATCGGATATGTTGCAAGGAAAAGAAAAAATGTATTACCCTTAGGGAGCGCAAACTGATGAACGTACATCGATCTGGGTGGGCTCATTAGGTTTGTTGAAAGATGACCACCTATAACATACAGAAAAACACTTTCTTATATCGAATGTTTTCGACACCCCTATTTTCTTAAATTGCAACTCTTTAATTTTATCCCTTAGGTTTGGAACGTTAACTAACAAATTAACAAATTTTGGATAGGGGGGGGGGGGGTTGTTCACTTTTTGCTTCCACACTACCGAAGGTAGGGAAGCTTTGTGTTCGTGAATGAAGTCGAAAAAATTTTTGTCCTCCAAAATCAAAATTTCCACTTGCTTTTTGAGTTTCAGAGCTTGCTGATCAATTTTGGTTCCGTGTCTGTCTGTGGTAAATCCTTGTCCCGCCAAAAACTATACCAAGTCTCAGTCCAGTTCAGATGAAATTTTCAGTAATTTTGCGGGTTAGCGCCTAGACGGTCCCCTATGATTTTCAGAGCCACCGAATCAACAGTAGCCCGTGCGCATGCGCAAGCGTGAATTCCTCATTACGTCGATTCCTTAACCCCTTCGCGATGGGCGTCGTTCAGCCACTGCAACGCGCCTGGCCTGGCTGCCTCAGAGCCCTCCAACCTCCCGCCAATTATTCGTGCCTGAATAATTGGCTCTCCACGCGCGGTTAACCACCTTCGCTTTTCGGAACTGGATCAAGAATATTAGAATTAGAAATTTCCCGAGTATCATGATCACCATCTTCGAGAAAATCGTCAAAACTATCGTCTTTGAGCTGATCCAAAAAGTTTGTTGAACGAGCTTCAATTTCAACGTCAATCACATCATTCCCTAACTCACAGTCACTCCCGGTTATAATTTCTTTAAGAATTTCTTCATCCGTCCACCTGCGGTGGTCCATGGTGAGGAATAAAAACGTAAAAGAATGTAGGTACCTACAAGTATGGAAACAGGTATGAGTAAAATTATGACAAAGATCGAATGCGGGCAAAAAACAAAACAGTGACCAAGCAGACCAAGTCAACATTTTTACCGCTATTTTGATGAGAATAAAAACTCTCAACAACGTCTTTGATCTCAGCGCATTCTATTCGATGCTAGACGTAAATGTTAGTTAAATGCCTCTCAATGGATGCCTCTCAATGGAGAGTCGATAGAATGAAGGGAAATTCGAAAACGCCAAAATACGTCAGCAGGCATTACGGAGCACTTGATGGCTGACGTATTAATACGTCGTTAGGCGTTACAAAGGACATCTGTGCTGACGTATTAATACGGCGGCCGTCGCGAAAGGGTTAACAACTTTTGGTACGATTTCGTTCAAACTTGGTAGGTGATTGGGTACATGTTCTAAAAAAATGTCCTATGAATTATATAATGATCGGTTGAGTTATAACCATTGCGCATGCGCAAAACTAATATCTTTTGACTCAGGCAAAACTCCGAGTCTAATGGAACGATTTTGATGAAATTTTCAGGGATTGTGCGGGATAGCTCCCAGACGGTTCCCTATAACGTTCATTGCCGTCACATAAACAGTAGTCTGTGCGCATGCGCAGACGTTAATTTATTATGAAGTCGATTTCTTCGTCAATTAATCCGATTTTGTTCAAACTTGGGGAATAGATAGATATATATTCTTGAAAAGTTCCCGTATTATATCGAGATTGGTGGAATAATCAGTATAGCGCATGCGCAAAACTAAAATTGATCGACACAGACAAAACTCCGGGACTAATGGACCGATTTATATGAAATTTTCAAGGATTGTGTGGTTTAGCTCCTAGAGGTTACCCTATAAATTTCATTGCTTTTGGAGTTATAGTAGTCTGTGCGCATGCGCAAACGTTAATTTCTTATAACGTCGACTTATCAATCATTTCGACTTGAACTTTTACTCTTCAAATAATTCTATACGTCCGTGTTACAATGTGTGAGGAAGCTATACTGCCCACCCAACTTGGCAGACGTTTTCGATTAGAAAGGTTCAGTATTGAAAATAACATACCAAAAATGTTTGAAATACAAACATCAAAGATCAATTTGTTCCTCTAGAATTTCGGTCTATCAATAAAATATATATTCTAATTAAACTTTGTTCGGTTTAGGGCCGGTTTATCAATTATCTACATTAACTGCAGGATAGCTATACTGAGTATAGCGTTATACTCCAGAGAAGGAATGTGAGTCGTTTATCAATGTCGAATTACCCTCAGATACATTCTGTCTGGCAGATGGCGCCGTTAGCATCCTCATTGGTGTCTTTAGGCAACAAAATAAGGACGATTTACACATGGAGCTACCACAGAGTAGAAAAGGAGCTACATTTTCTTCATGGATTGGCTATTAAAAAAACTGGTTCTGACGTCCACAACACAAGTGTATATCAAGCTCGCAAATAAGAAACCACCACATTTTTGCCATTTGCTTCATTTCTAGAAAGAGAAATACATACACGAATTGCGTTATTGCAACCTGAATTATTATGAATGAATTAATATGATCAGTAAGTTGTGAACTTAATTTCACCTTCTATCTGTATTAGAATGTAAAGAACGGTATCTTTTTTCAACCGAAACCTCAATAAAAATACGCACTTGTCCCATATTAGTAGGTGACCTCTTATGACCTAGTCTTACTACGTATATACAGTATTCTTTTCCATTCAACGAATTATGGTACGATACAATCTTCGCCGTTGCTGCTATTTGAAGAAAAATCCCCAAATATCCATTCCATCTGAAGGTACAAAAATAAAGAATCAAACGAGATTCAAATAAGATTTTTTGTAAATAAATAAACTTGTTTGAGGTTAGAAAGCTCTAGGTATATCATTAACCTCCAGTTATATTTGTTATCCAGCCATCCAGGGACCAGATAAATTGAAACGTCACATAGGTTTAACTAGGGATGGATAAACACCCCTATTGTGTTATCTGGAGGATAACGCTATCCCTCAGATAAATCCCGCTTATCCATTGGATAAGTGTGATTGATAAACCGGCCCTTGAAGTCAGCTTACTTCCAACCATTAGCTATAGATGTTTTAATGATTACAAATTGAAAAGTAGCTCATTATGCTATCTATCTCGTTATGCATGGTAGTTCTTAAATCAGTTTTTTAGAATGACATTTGGTCACAGTTCATGCATGAGTTTAGCTATACGAAGTACACACACACACACACACACGCGTGCATATATACATTCTTCAATTATGTAACTCATTTGCGTTAAGGAAAATGCATGGGTGTACACACCTCATTATAATTGTTGTTTATTTAATATAGGATATTTTCAAATGTTATATTTTTATTTATGGATAGTTATTATCTATTTATGTTGTTGATATTTTTAATTCATCAGTTTATAGGAATTAGATCCAATATTCTACTGTTCTTGATTGTATTACTATACTATGTTGAAAGGTAGGGTTTTTGTATTGAAATTTCATTGTTGCTTGGAAGAAAATCTCGAAGGTCCTTCTGAGACAATGTGGACACGATGTCATATTAAGCAAACTTTGAGAAATTATAGCTAAAGAAATATCGAGCTCAATGATAAAACCTCGTTTTACAATAAAAATACATGAGTACTTGCCTCACGGCTCTTAAATAATTTCACGAATGAGTTATTTGCATGGACGTCTATCTGTAAGTATTGGTTAGATTTTTTTGTAAGTTTCGTGCAATGCGTTAAGTATACAGGATGACCCACCTAATACACCCACTTCGATTAAGTCCTCCAATATTGGAAATGGGCGGTGTTGATTGGTGCTCCGATTAATTTTTTTTGTAGATTTAAGAAATGCCACTTTTGTGCCAGTGCGCATGCGCAAAACATTCACGATACACACTAACCTAGTTTTTACAAATTTTCAACCCCCGTTTTTATTGTAGATTCGGAATATACATGAAATTTCATGAAAAAATAACCTGAATTTATGAATCCTGAAACTCGTGGGTCATTATGCTTAAAGTGTGTGCAAAATGAAAAATATTGAATGTTTGGTGACGTTAAATTGCCTCATGGGTTACCGATTTCGGTTTTTGTTAGTCGTTGAATCATGCAGCGATGTTTGATATTTATTGGTATTTAGCGATATTTTTTTATTGACATGTCAAGTTGTCAAAACTCAATAACCCCATCAGGATACTACATTAATTTCCTCGACAGAATAAAGCACAAAGACATTTTGTTGTTTCGGTGTTTTCCCAGGTTGGTATTACTTAAATATATAAATCAGCATCATCGTGAAAAAATACCCCGAAATCATGTATTGCTTGTGGCAATTGAATACCCCAAAAACTCGATGTGTATTTTGCACTCATTTTGAATGAAATAGCAAACATTTTTGCACACTTGAAAATTCTAGTAATTGTGCATGTGCACCCTTCCTTCCTTCCATGGCGCAACAGTCCTTAGTGAACTTGGGCCTCCTCAATCGTCTGACGCCACTCATCCCTATCTTGCGCCAGTTGACGCCATCTCCTTAAACATGGCCACTCCTGACGCATGGTCACGAAAATTTCGAACTATGAACTTTTACTTAACTAAAAGCCTTCTCTCTACTCGATGGTGGTTCATTTATAGTGTTATCTTCTTTTGTTCTGTATATTTCTATGTACGTACTCATCTAGTATTCATATGTTAATGCTTTTATTTTTTCTGTGTAATAGCAATTTTGTATTGCACTTGTATGCTATTATACTGCTGTACTTTTGATTGTAGTATTGATAAATTGAGTACCAGCCGTTGAATTTGTTAATAAATAAATATTTAAAATCTTCGCACCGAATTAGGTAAGGGTGCTACTACCATTCAACACTTCGTTTCGTCTGTGATAGTGAAGGACATGATGTGGGTGAGGCACCCTGTGTTCTCAACACCCTCATATTGATTATGTGATTCATTATATGATATTGATTTACATACATACATGTGCTTCCCTTCATTACATTTCAAAACTTCATTATATTTCATTCATGTTCAATAACATTTCGGCATTTTATCTACAATAAGTTTGGAAGTCAAGTTCAAGAACCTTAATGTATCCACCACCTATGTGATTGAGGTTTAAACCACCCCCTATCTAAGCCCTGAGGATAGTATACAAATATACCGAAACGTTGGCCTAGAAATATCGTGATACATTTTCTGACTGAACCTCAAGACCCCAACAAATCTTATTTTGAACAAAGCAGTCGAGAAACCAAACCTTATCATTAAAATTATTGACATTTTGTTGGTTTCTGGAGCCTTTCCAGAGTAGTGTTAGGTACGAATGCGATAATAATATAAAGTGTAAAGAGATTCAAAGGTTTTTTTACCTGAATGAAAAACCTTTCATTTCAACTTCATGTTTCGTTTCACATATTTAAAGTTCAAACTTCCAACAAGATGTCCACATTCGAAAACTTGGTGGTTCGCACAAAACCAACAGTACTTACTACTTATGTAACACCATTTTTGCATGTTGTTGTCTTGAAAGTCATTAAAAATGGGAGATGATTACAATCAACTTCATCATTTCCCACCTACATAGCTAGGTTGGTATTTCTTGCAAGATAACTTCTTTGATCTTAGTTAATTCAAAAATTAATAATGAATGTTGCAGGACAAGGGTTCATTCTACCTGGTATTCGAGTACATGGATCACGATCTAATGGGACTCCTGGAGTCTGGTATGGTGGAGTTTGCTGAACAACACAATGCCAGTATAATGCGGCAGCTTCTTGAGGGACTGAACTATTGTCATAAGAAGAATTTTCTTCATCGAGACATCAAATGTAGCAATATCCTGATGAATAACAGGTATGCAACTTCTTGGCACGATTATTTTCATATATTATTCGAGAAAGTATTTCACTTAGTTGTTATGAGAGTTGAACGCTATGAAGTGATTTCCATATTTCAAAATGCAAAGTAACATAGTATTGAGGATACAACTATACAATTTCTTGATATTCAAGTTTATTATTCAAATTACCTACCCTGCTGTGCAAAATTAAGGGGTCACTGTCGAAAAAACTCATTTCACATTCGTGGTGGCCAGATCGTTGAATACTACCAAGTCCACTGAGACAAATTCTCACTTTTCGGTGAATTGACTTCCAGAAAAGAGTTTTCGGCTATTCCCAGCTCAATAGGATGGTCCAGTCTGAAGTAAACCAAGAATACATTTTGTAAAAAAAATCTATTTTCCCGTCTTCAAACAAATGGTTGTCCAATTGGCATGTTTCAAGGGTTTACGAAAATTGTACATGGCATTGAAAATCTGAGTTTATGCTGAACAATTAAAAAGTAAATTAATAAAAATGAAAATAAATAGATAAAACATGGTTCATTATTCAAGATTTTACAGCCAAAAATGAGTTTCAATAATAGATCAAAATATCCTCCGAAGTCTTCATTACCGGCCTTTAACTAAATAAACCACAAAATATCCACTTGTTTTTCAACTTATCCAATTTATGTTATCACCTGTTTAAATAGTTTATTTATCACTGTTGGGTTGTTCTTATCATTGTTTTCAACTGTGCTGTGGTTCCGCACAGCTCGAGCGGGAGATAGGATATAATCCGTCATTCACATTAGACCCGCTTGTCCCACTCTCTGTTCACCTATTCTAATTTATTCGCATTGTTATTTATTGTTATTATTATTAACATTTATATTAATATAATACTTAATTTATTTGCTATCAAACGGACATTAATAGTGTGAATTTGTGACAAGTGCTTTAATCGTTCTCGAACATTCTACAGCCTTCTGCGCAGGCCCTTAGCGCATCGTCCGGCCATCGCCGCCATTATCAAACGAATTCTCCTAACAGCTACAACTATCTTTTCGCCTTTTTCTAAATATCTTTTCATCACGTTATTCGACAATAATCCTCAGTTTTTCATTTCATTTTATCATCTGTCGTCCATTTGACGTAAGAGTGAACCGGAATTTGGTGTCAGTATCTCGACCAACCATTTCCTGGGATTTTCGTGTACTCTACGTCTGGAACTGTACCGCATTGCCTGACCTACCTCAACCACTACCACCAGACCGTAGAGGGTTTACTACGAGTCCGATTCAACACTTGGACAGACGACAGTTGAACGAAGGAAGGATATTTGTCAGAGGTAAAACCAGCAGACGACCAGGTAACGCCCGTTGCGAGGTAAATGCTTTCAAGTACCTACCATATCTGATCTTTTCTCCTACCTCCGACTTGTTCACACTTACCTGCCACGTCATTGTCTTTGGTACCCATTACGAATACGTGATTCTCCGACCTACCAAAACCTACTTATCTTCCTGTCAGGATTTCATCATTCGATCATCGAACCCTACGAACTGTTTAAACAAAAGGCGATCCGACTTGTTACTAGTTGTAGCTAATATAAAGTACATTTTGTTTGCAACATCTCTTTCCGTTTCAGTGGCCACTTAGGTACTTAGGCAAACCCTAGGAAATATTACACCTTGTCTTTGAGTACAATTATATTCTGCACCTTATCTGCATTAACTTAACTCTATCTTTTTTTATTATTCTACCAACATCCATATATCTTTTTCTCCCGTTTAGAAGGGAGTGGTCCTTCGAGTAGAAAAATCCAACATCCATCCTTTTACTTCTGGAATTCGGTAATTGGTGCTCACACACCCCACTGATCCAAACATTTGGTCCATCGAGCCGTGGATGTGAACTAGTACCTAGGATTCAGTATTTACCTACCTATCTTTAAATATCTACATAGATATTGAACCCAATTACTTACCAACACTTTATATACCTAAGTAGGTACTTAATTCGTATCTTCCCTTATATTTATTATCTCTCTTTTGCTATTTTCATCCATTTGTTTGTATTTATCTGTCTATTTATTGAAAGATTTTTCTTGGTGATATATATATCTGTGATACTTTCTATTTATTTGTGTGTAATATTTTGTGGTTTAACCTGAAATTGGTTGCTAACAATTTAGTATTTTCAAACCATTGGTGAGTTTTCTACCGTATTCTTCGTTTGTTGACTGTTGAATATTCATTATGGCTGGGGGAGAACCTGATCCTGAAATTGCAGTTAGAGGTATCAATAAGATTCAACGCACCATTCGTAACATCGGTGCAGATATTACAGCTATCCGCAACAAGGGTTTTGCTGCTACTACTTCCTTATCAGATCGAAATATTTTTAGGGGTATGCATAAGTCATTAGACAGAATGTATGACAGGTTTATGGAAAAATGGGAAGAGGCTGAAGAATATGCTTTGGATCATCAACTCACTTTCCCAACAGCTGAGGATAATGCTTTTCTGGAATCCGTTAAGGCATGTTATTATGATGCTTTAGGGTATGGCATTCAAATTTTCTCCGTTCCAGTTACCAATACCTCTGACCTTTCTAATCATAACACCAATCAGTCTGTCGTTTCTACGCCTCGTGCCATACTACCTAAAATTCAAATTAAACCATTCAAAGGTGATATCTCCACATGGACCACCTTCAAACAAATGTTTGTTTCTCTGATCATGGGGGATGATAATATCACTGACGCAGAACGGTTTCATTACCTCATCTCTTTCTTGGATGGTCCAGCATTGGATTGCATCAAACATATTCCCGTTGATGAAGCTAACTTCCTTCAAGCATGGGATTCGTTATCAAAAACTTATGATCATCAGAGAAAAATTGCATGCCATCATTTAGATAGGCTTCTGTCTTTTAAACCTAGCTGTAATAAACCTACTTCTGAATCGTTGCAAACCTATTTATCTAACGTCACGGAGACAGTGATGTCCCTCCAAAATCTAAAAATCCCACACTTCGAGCAGTACCTATTATGTGAGATAGCACTCCGAGGATTAGACCAGCGAACTAGGGAAGCTTTTGAAATCTCCATTTCTAACACTACCTTCCCTACATTTGATATGTTGAAAAAATTTGTGCAGGATAGGTGCCATGCCCTTAGGATGAGTGAGGAAGTACACCCTTCTCATTCCAAACCATCAAATAACACTTCTCAGCGCATACCATCTCATAAACAACCAAACAAATTTTCTCCTCCTAAACAAGTTTTGCTTACTACCAAAACTGATCGTACTGTTAGTCATTCAACTAGTCCTCGCAATGTTTCCAAGCCAACACCAACTTCGACCTTAGAGTGTTACATATGCAAAGGTACTCACATCATATCTAGTTGTTCTAGATTTAAGCAAAGCACCCCTTCACAACGCCTAGACCTTTTGAAAGGGTTTTCAGGGTGTCGAAACTGTCTTCATCTGTTTCATAAAACTAACGAATGTACCTCTAAATTCAGCTGTCGCCTCTGTAAGGGTCGCCACCATTCTGATTTACATTTAGATCATGTATCTAGGACTGGAGATCAGTCAACACAAGACCGACCATCAACTTCTGTACCATCACCATCTACCTCTACCCCTTCATCATTTGTAGGCACTAGCACTTCTTCTGGAAAACGGGGAGGTGTTCTTTTAGGTACTGTGTGTGCCTGCATTGAGGACGCCCAGGGTGAACTTCAATGTTTTAGAGGGCTTTTAGATCCAGGGAGCCAGTTCAGTTTTATCACCACTAGTTGCGCCAAGAAACTGGGAAAATCAACCCGGCCTTATACCGGAACCATTTCTGGTGTCAATTCATCGCATTTACGCAATATATCTGGCAAAGTTAATATTGCCTTTTCATCTCAAACTGATCTGCCGCTTCTAAAAACCGAAGCCATTGTTATACCAACCATAACCCCACCTTTACCACAAGTCCCTTTGGACGCTGCCTTCTGGCAGGATTATCTGTCATATCCACTGAGTGACCCACAGTTCACTCAGACGTTACCTATTTCTTTCCTCATAGGAGCAGACCTATACCCAGAGGTAATTACTAGTGCGCCAATTGTCATCCATGACAATGGACCACGCCTCATTGATACCATTTTCGGATTTACGGTCATGGGTAAATTCTCCGGTGATGATGTTACATCTCACTCTGTCTCTTTGTTATCAGTGTCTGACACTACTGACCTAATTGAAAAATTTTGGGCCATAGAGGAGCCAAGTATCGAGCCTACTGTATCTCCTGCAGATGAGGCATGTGAGAAGCATTTTTTAGACCATCATTATCGTACCTCTTCTGGCCAGTACGTTGTATCCTTGCCATTTAAATCACCTGATCCATCCATTACACCAAACATCTCTGCTGCCATTCGTCGCTTTCATGCCTTGGAAGCTAAATTTCTCAAAAACCCTCAATTACACCTAGAGTACTCTGCATTTATGCAGGAATATTTGGATTTGGGACATATGAGTCCAGCCAAAAGTGATCCATCTTATCTAATACCTCACCATCCTGTCTACAAGGATGATGGAACAGGTGGCCAAAAATTAAGAGTGGTTTTTGACGCAAGTTTTCGGACAGTTTCAGGGTCTCTCAATGAACACCTGCTTACTGGCCCTAAGTTGCAGGCCGACCTTGGCAATATTATATTAAATTTTCGTCGCCACAAATATGTTGTATCCTGTGATGTGGTTAAGATGTTCCGTCAGATACTAGTTACACCTACTGACCGAAAATACCAACAAATAGTTTGGCGCTTCCAACCCACAGATCCGTTGACTTTCTACGAATTAAACACTGTTACGTATGGGCTTACCAGTTCCCCATATCAAGCGCAACGTGTTCTCCATCAACTCGCCACCGATGAAGGTCTCCGTTACCCAGCTTGTGCAACTATCCTTCGTGAAAACACATACGTCGATGATTTAGTTTTCGGAGCAGATTCAGTTAATGAAGTGGTTACCTTAAAATCAGACCTGGTGCATTTGTTATCCCTTGGAGGTTTCTCCTTGAGCAAGTGGAAAACAAATCACCCACCCTTGCTTCAACTGGAGAACACTTCACAACCACATATGGCTCTAGGTCTTGAAGAAGGATCTATAACTAAAATATTAGGTATGAGTTGGGACCCTAATTCAGATGCCTTTTGTTACCAGGTCTCCAAACCACAAGATGGATTCACTAAACGTATCATACTCTCCATTATCGCTAGATTGTTTGACCCCCTTGGTTATCTGGCCCCAGTGGTCTTTCATGCCAAGAAGATTTTGCAGGATACGTGGAAGGAAGGAGTCGGATGGGATGAAGTCGTACCAGATTTCCTAAAAACCAGATGGACTCAGTTTGTCAATGATTTCTCTTCTCTCGAGCTTATCTCAGTGCCTCGAATGTTTCCCATATCATCAACCTCGTATCAATTGGTATGTTTTTGCGATGCCTCTGAAGACGGATATTGCGCTGTGACATACCTTAGAACGACTCAGGATTCTCAAATAACAATGTCTATACTGAAGGCAAAAACTCGCCTTGCTCCTTTCAAAACTCTTACCATACCTCGTTTGGAGTTATGTGCTACTGTTCTTTTGTCACAACTAATCAAATCTTTAGAACCTGTAATCAAGTATTATACCATCAATGATATATTTTGTTTCTCCGATTCAACCATTGTCTTATCGTGGTTGAACACTCAACCTCACCGGCTCCAAATCTTCGTCGCCAACAGAGTGCAACAGGTTTTGAGCGTCACCAAACCAGATTGGTGGTTTCACATTAAGGGTGTGGAAAACCCTGCTGATGTAGGATCGAGAGGAGCGCTGCCCTCTGCATTGGTGAATCATCCACTGTGGTGGTCAGGACCTGAATGGTGTTATCAGCCTGTATCTACTTGGCCGCATTCAATGACCTTACCCCCTGACATTAATGTCCCTGAACTGAGACCTGAACCACAGATGACCTTAGCTACTATAAACCAACATGCAGAATTTATCGATTTTACCAACAGATTTTCATCCTATAATAAACTTATACGAGTCTTGGCCTATGTTCGTAGGTTTATTCACAATACTCGGATCCCGAAGCGAAAGCGAAGAAAACGACGAATTGGAAATGTCACTTCAACGGAATTTGAGCGTGCTCAAGAGCTCTGTATCAACTTGGTCCAGCATCATCATTATCCGGAAGCATTTAAGCATGGTTCATACTCATTACCAGCTGAACTGAAGAAGTTGGCCATATTCACTGACCACGTTGGGTTACTCCGGGTTGGTGGACGTTTGGACAATTCTCCCTTACCTTTCGAGCAGAAGCATCCAGTTCTTCTACCTTCTAGATGTCATCTGACAAATCTCATCGTGGACCATATTCACAAAAGCAACTTCCATGCAGGACCAACTGCAATGCTTGCATTTCTCCGTCAGAGATTTTGGATACCACGGGCTCGTAATCTGGTGAGGTTACACAAATCTAAATGTATTACATGTATTAGATATTCCAACGTCATCACCAAGCCCTATATGGGAAATTTACCCGCTTCACGCTTTAACAGTGTTCGTCCTTTCCTCACCTGTGGAGTGGACTTTGCAGGTCCGTTTATGTGCCGCACATCATCCAATCGTAAGGCCAGCGTTACCAAGTCATACCTATGTCTTTTTATTTGCCTTTCATCACGGGCTGTGCACCTTGAACTGGCCATTTCTCTGTCAGTGGAGTCTTTTTTAGACGTTTTCGATCGATTCGTATCAAGAAGAGGTCTGCCTGCTCAAGTCTTCTCTGACTGTGGTACCAATTTTGTAGGGAGTTCAGGTTATCTGCAAGAGGTTTATAAATGGTTTAACAGCAATGAGAACCAGTCATCTATTATTAATCATACCAGCCACCTTAAAGTTAAATGGAGTTTCAATCCACCGTCTTCACCACACATGGGAGGTAGTTGGGAGTCCCACATCAAACTAGCAAAAACCCTTTTGTTTAAACAGTTTGGTAATCAAACTTTTACACAACCCGAATTGTCTACGATGTTTACCAAAGTGGAGGCTATCATCAACTCCAGACCCCTGCAACCATTGTCTGACAGCCCAGATGATTTGGAAGTTCTAACTCCGGGACATTTCCTGATCGGACAACCACTCAATGCCGTTCCTGAGTATGACTTAACTCATATTCCAACAGGACGGCTCAACCGCTGGCAATTACTCCGAGAGAGAGTCCAGCATTTTTGGAAGAGGTGGAGACACGAGTACCTCAGCTCATTGCAGCCTCGGAATAAATGGTCAACCAAATCACCAAATCTCGGAATCGGAGATGTTGTGCTCCTTCGAGACTCCAACGCCTCACCATGTAGCTGGCCTCTAGCCAGGATCCAACAAGTCCACCCTGGATCAGACAACATCGTCCGTGTGGTGACTGTCAAGACCAGTCGTGGAGTCTACAGGAGATCCATCGTTAATTTGGTTCCCCTGCCAGTCCAGAGTGCGTCTCCTGTCTACTGAATCACCCCATCAGCTGCCAGCGAGTCCTGTTCCAAAACAGGGGGGAGTATGGTCACGCCGCTTTTATGTTTTGTAACAATACTCACCAATAATAGATCAAAATATCCTCCGAAGTCTTCATTACCGGCCTTTAACTAAATAAACCACAAAATATCCACTTGTTTTTCAACTTATCCAATTTATGTTATCACCTGTTTAAATAGTTTATTTATCACTGTTGGGTTGTTCTTATCATTGTTTTCAACTGTGCTGTGGTTCCGCACAGCTCGAGCGGGAGATAGGATATAATCCGTCATTCACATTAGACCCGCTTGTCCCACTCTCTGTTCACCTATTCTAATTTATTCGCATTGTTATTTATTGTTATTATTATTAACATTTATATTAATATAATACTTAATTTATTTGCTATCAAACGGACATTAATAGTGTGAATTTGTGACAAGTGCTTTAATCGTTCTCGAACATTCTACAGCCTTCTGCGCAGGCCCTTAGCGCATCGTCCGGCCATCGCCGCCATTATCAAACGAATTCTCCTAACAGCTACAACTATCTTTTCGCCTTTTTCTAAATATCTTTTCATCACGTTATTCGACAATAATCCTCAGTTTTTCATTTCATTTTATCATCTGTCGTCCATTTGACGTAAGAGTGAACCGGAATTTGGTGTCAGTATCTCGACCAACCATTTCCTGGGATTTTCGTGTACTCTACGTCTGGAACTGTACCGCATTGCCTGACCTACCTCAACCACTACCACCAGACCGTAGAGGGTTTACTACGAGTCCGATTCAACACTTGGACAGACGACAGTTGAACGAAGGAAGGATATTTGTCAGAGGTAAAACCAGCAGACGACCAGGTAACGCCCGTTGCGAGGTAAATGCTTTCAAGTACCTACCATATCTGATCTTTTCTCCTACCTCCGACTTGTTCACACTTACCTGCCACGTCATTGTCTTTGGTACCCATTACGAATACGTGATTCTCCGACCTACCAAAACCTACTTATCTTCCTGTCAGGATTTCATCATTCGATCATCGAACCCTACGAACTGTTTAAACAAAAGGCGATCCGACTTGTTACTAGTTGTAGCTAATATAAAGTACATTTTGTTTGCAACATCTCTTTCCGTTTCAGTGGCCACTTAGGTACTTAGGCAAACCCTAGGAAATATTACACCTTGTCTTTGAGTACAATTATATTCTGCACCTTATCTGCATTAACTTAACTCTATCTTTTTTTATTATTCTACCAACATCCATATATCTTTTTCTCCCGTTTAGAAGGGAGTGGTCCTTCGAGTAGAAAAATCCAACATCCATCCTTTTACTTCTGGAATTCGGTAATTGGTGCTCACACACCCCACTGATCCAAACAAATGTGTTTTGTGTTTTTTTATTGGGGTTTTGATGTTGAGCTGAGCTGGAGGAGTGAAAGTTGGTTGAGGAGTACAACTGTCACGAAAAACATTTTAAAAAATAATCTGTTCTCAGACAATCAATGTTTGAGAGGGTGGATTGAAATGAGATATACCATTTCTTGCTTTAAAAATTATTCCCACCATCCTGTCATTGACTGCGGGCCCTATCTACATGTACACACTATGCAATGTGTAGATACTTGTAGCAAACGGCCGTTCCATTCCTCTAAACCAAAAAATTCCCAGGATCAGGGTGACAAAACTTCAAAGGAGTTCCATTGGCGATTTTTCACCATCCCGCCGAAGAAATGTTCGGAACGGGAAGTGCACAGAATCCAAGGTTACATTCTTCAAATTCCCCTCCCCTGCTACTCCCATCCTATTCTCGTAATTTCCATTATTTAATCAGTTGGTGTTTGTCTTTATGTTTTATAATTGACCAGGAAGGTTGCTCCATGAAAATCAATCATGGACTTTGAAAAAAACCCCTTTTTATTTATTTATTTTTTTTTTTTTTCATTTCTTTACAAAGTAACTTTTGAAAATGTAAGCTGCCACTTGCTGCTGCATTACTCAAACTAAAGTAGAAATGTTTGTTTCTTCTGTCTCAAATTTATTCAGATTGATATACGAAACGCTGTGATGTTCAGATCAGTAGTACGGTTTGGAGGAAAGGAACGTCTTTTTGTTAGAAGTGCGTTCACTGCACTGGGAACAATAACGGTTCAGTATGTCAGTGTCTGTTAGCCAATGGCTGCACATGCACAGCAGCTAGTAAATACGATCATGTCGAAATCTTATGAGTAAACAGTTCTTGAAAAAAGCACCCTATTTCTTCAATATTCAATAGGTTATGAAGCTCAGCTTTGCTTCTAGGTTCAAATAATAGGTACAAACAACACTATACTACTTAATAAACAAAGAATTATGAGTGGAAAGATAAAAAAGCTCACGCGAGACAATTATTTATGATTTGTGGAGAGTTCACATGGACGCACTACTCGTAAAATCAGACGGAATTCTATACGTAGATGGAACTTTAAAGAGGCCTGCTGTTTACCCAACAGACAAAAATACCCAGAAAGCTGATGATGAATGGAATTACAGGGACAAGAAAGTGCGAGCTGACATAATTCTTGTCATATCTACATCCGAAGTAAAACAAATAAAAGATGAGATTACATCAAGGGCTGTATGGCTGAAACTAGAAAACATATTTCAATCTAAAGGACCTGCTAGCAAGGTTATGCTCTTGATACAAATAATGTTGAGTAAGGTGAGACATTATAATTCCATCGGTCATTCGATCTATCAGTCCATGTTGCAGTAAGTGAGGAAGCTATAGCAAGTATAACCACCCCCCCCCCCCCCCCCCCCCAAAAAAAACTTAGGTACTTTTATTCGTATCCATCGATAAAGCACTGAGGTCAAAGCAAACGGTCGTCCTTTGTGACATTGTTTACATCTATTTGAATTGCTAGTTCTTCCTCTACAAACCACTTTATGAGCACCTAAAATTTTGGCAAGGATGCACACTTTTCAGTATTAATTATGGATTTTTCTTCCCCTTTTTAAACCATTTCGAATTCTGATGAGATGAAGTACTGGACGAATTTGTTGAACAAACAAAAACGTTTGTTGAAAGCCACAGTTCATGTTCGTACCCAAAACTGAAAATAACCACAGAAATCAGTTGAGAATAATTGAGACCTGGATTGGCCAGAATTTTTCAGAAACACTACACACTATTAATTATTTCTGTGTCAGAGAATGACTTGCAATGTACAGAGGGGGTCACCCAGGTGAATTAGCTATGCTTGCTGATGCCCAGTGACATACAATCGCGTGCATGACTGGCAATGCGAATTATCCCTGAGTACGATGTGACCTGTAGATGGCAACAACGCATATATTTGTACAGTTTCGAACTTTATTCTCTTATAATATATATGCAAACCCCTCTAAAATATCATGTATCTTTGATTTGATTTTTTAATTAGAACTTTTGTTATCCGACTCGGATAATTTGAAGTCCTTAAGGCTAAAGGGGACGACAGTTGTGTGAGAGAGAGGGAAGATACAAATAGTTAATCTTGATTATCTCCTCACCAGTCAATCAATTTTCAAATCTAAATATATATTTGAGTTTGTCTCATCCTAGGCTATCGAGCGAACATAACAAAGTTTCCAAAAAAAATTTTTGTTGTTGAAATTTTGACTTGAAATTTTAATTGCTAGTTTAATTTTTTTTTTTATTAAAAAAATCGCTAATATCCCGTGTTTGGAAACAATTCAAGTGTATGTTGGCATAGGCATGAAATTTTGATTCTGAAAATTAGTGGCCGCATGTGAGAATTGGGAGCGAAAAACGTGGTTCCAGGAAGACGAGTGTATTTGAGGGGCGCGTGCCTTGGCGACGCCCAGCAACTGATCTCATCCGCGCGCACGTAAGAACCCACTCACCGAGCCGTCTCTCGAATTTTTGTACTTACCTACTGCTTCTTCCACCTTTATCAAAATATACTTTATCAAAGTGTTAGGTTATAGGAACGTCCATGATAATAATTAGTTTGTATAGTTGGAACCTTTGTATTCGTGTGAAAACAACTGGAGGAGTTTGACGCACTGAACGTACCTATTATTCATTAGGTAGGTATCTACCAATCTACCTACCTACAATCAGAGATGAGCAAACACATATCCGAAAATACAAATATGTATTTATCCTTTATTTTTTATTATTTACAGTTGAATTTCTTTGTAGGTACCTATATGAATAAATTTTTATTCATATTTTGGCTACGAATTTTAACATACTCGAAACTATGAATATAGGAATTGTATTCAAAGAATATGAATATTTCAGTACTTATAGAAGTGCATATTATTATTCAATTATTTTTGAATATGAAATAATAATATTCACGTATTCAATCAATATCTCGATAGGTACCTATTCAAATTTATATTCATCATTCAATTTCACAAAACCTAATTTTTGTCTACTTGCTGCACTATTACAAAGATGAGTGAGGGAGCAAAATTGCATTCTAGTTATTTTTGGTGTTTACCACATAAGTGAAGGGAGTAGATCTCAAAATTCAACGTAGAATACCGAGAATTTGAGTAAACTTGCCTTTATTGGAATATCGCCTATTAGGCATCATAAATAGAATGGAAAGAAAAACGAACCAAAAACACACACGAATCTGGTCGCTAACAAAAATTTAGTCTTTCAATTTTTTTGTATTTTGTTCAAAAATATCATTTTGAACAATTTTTTCCTGGATAACGCTAACATCCAATATTTTTACATATCTCAACTACCTAAGTACTTGAATTATCCTCATAAATAATTGTAGTGGGAATCAGACCTAGAGTAAGAATGAAGGTGTAAAAACGCAGTGCAAAATTGATGGTGATAGTGTCCTCTAGAAACTGTAATAATGCTTGTTGCTAGGCGTTGCTATGCGTTTGCCGGACGCGTCGGTTACGAGGGGGGTTCGCTACCACTGTAGAAAGGCGTGGAGCCGGGGGTTTCGCATTCGGGTTTATTTAGCTTCTTGATTTCTTGTTTACATTTTTTACCCGCAGACCAACGCTCGCTTCTTGCCTATCGCGGTTAGGTACCGGCGCCCAGATTCGTTTGTGATTTTGGTTCGTTTTTCATTCCATTCTATTTATGATGATGAATGAGTAATTGATGATAGTCAATAATGAATTTTGTTATGATTTATTGTTTGAATTATGTGAATGATTTATTGTTGAATTTGTAAATGATATTCATAATATTTACCTGCTATTGTGCAATACTTTACCTGAAAGCAGAATTTCGATGTATTTTGAAACAGATACTCACTCAAATTCAAGGATCTTTAGGGTGAATTTCATCATCTTATTTTGAAAATACAAACATTAAAAAAAAAAAAAAATAATAATAATAATAATAATTACGGGTTTCAGGGCTGGATTCGGCTGATTTGTGACAGATTTTTAAATTTAGTCCATTATCCTACTTTAAAATTATCATATATTACTCAAATTCTCGGTATTCTACGTTGAATTTTGAGATCTAGTCCCTTCACTTATGTGGTAAACACCAAAAATAACTAGAATGCAATTTTGCTCCCTCACTCATCTTTGTAATCCTCTACCGGGATCAGCTCTGACAATTTGAACAAAATCCGATAAAATTAACTAAGCTGTGACCGTAACAAAACCATCACTTTCGCGCATGCACCCAGCGTACCGCTGCTGATGATCGCGAATACGGGACCTCAAGAAACCTTGCCCGCATCATCCCTGAAAATCTGACCGAAATCCGTTCACAATTGCCTGAGTTATGACCGAAACAAGAAAATTTTGTTTGCGCCTGCGCAGAGGCTACCGTTGATTCGATCATGACGAACTGATAGGGCACCATGTAGAGCTATACCCGCGCGATCCCTAAAAATTTAAAGAAAATCGCATCAAAATTCTGGAAATTACGGCTGTTGCAAGGACCGTAACAAGAATATTTCGTTCACGCATGCGCAGAGCGTACCGCTAATGCAATTATGATGATTGTCTTATGGAACCTCAAGGGACCTTACCCACATCATCCCTGAAAATCTGACCGAAATCCGTTCAACATTGACCGAAATATGACTGTTTCAAGGAATTCACGATAGCGCCTGCGCAGAAGCTACCTTCGATTCGATCATGATGAAGTTGATAGGGGACCATCTAGTGCTTAACCCGCACGATCCCGGATCCCCGATCCCCCACGATTTGGTTAAAATCGGATCAAAATTTTGGAAGTTATGGCCGTTACAAGGAAATGTGGACGGACAGACAGACACGGAACCCAATTTGTTCAGGAGGCTCTGAAACGCAAAATGCAAGTGAAAATTTTGATTTTGGAGCAAAAAAATTGTTTTAATTTCGAAAGTGAAAAAAAAGCCTCCGCTGCCTTGCAGTCTCGGAAGCAAAAAATGTTCGAGAGACGGCTCGGTAAGCGGGTTCGTACGCGCGCGCGGATGAGGTCAGTTGCTGGGCGACGACGGCGCCAAGGCACGCACCCCTCAAATACGCTTTATTTTTCCTGGAACCACGTTTTTCGCTCCCAATTCTCACATGCGGCCACTAATTTTCAGAATCAAAATTTCATGCCTATGCCAACATACACTTGAATTGTTTCCAAACACGGGATATTAGCGATTTTTTTAATTAAAAAAAAATTAAATTAGCAATTCAAATTTCAAGTCAAAATTTCAACAACAAAATTTTTTTTTCCTTAAATTTCTCTTGGAGTTCGATATATCGTTCTTCAGTATCATCAGTAAGTATCCTGATTCGTTATGATCTACTGTTCGTTTTGCAGCAGATCTTGAAGAGTTCGTGTTACTGTTCTGTGAAATTCAATAGCTCTGTAATTGCATCAAGTCGGTATTACAGAGGCGAGGTGAAGCTTGCGGACTTTGGACTGGCAAGGTTATACAATGCTGAAGACCGGCAGCGGCCCTACACCAACAAAGTTATCACGCTCTGGTATCGCCCACCAGAATTGCTGTTGGGAGAGGAGCGCTATGGTCCTGCCATTGATGTCTGGTCTTGTGGCTGCATCCTGGGCGAACTTTTCTTGAAGAAGCCTCTTTTTCCGGTAATTTTCATTATATTATGCAATAAATTTCTCGAGTGAAATTGCAAAAATCTAACAGCTGGAGGGGGAGATTGAATACCACAACGTTCATCAGCTCAGCCTTCCTATCATTCAAATAAGAAGTGTTACATAGGTTAGTTGTTATCCTGTTCATATGCTCGAAAACCTTGGTTGCTGGTCTGAACAAGGGTTTACCCTCTTCTTTTTTACCTCAATTGATTTATATTTTCACAAGAACTCGGCCAAATCTGTTTTTTTTCCCCCCCTTTTTCTAAATTTTAGTTTTGGAGTCTAGGCCTAAACAAAAGTTTTTGTTCATCTGATTTTTTAATTTATTCCAATTTTAAGCCAACATTTTTGTTCTTAGGTTTGAATTAAAGATACTTTGTTTTACTCCCTAGGTCCCCTGGAATATAAAAACCTAATACGCGAAAAGGAACTGAGCTTGTTTCAGTAGCCACAATATTTTCATGCAATAACCCAAGCTTCGGAGCAAAAGGATTAAACCCTCCATCACCACTTCCAGTATTTTTGGAAGTCAACATGTTCATGTACATATTCCCCTATCATTTAAATTATCATTACCGAATCATATGGCTGTTGGATGTTTGTAATGTTTATGGAATAAAATGGTCAGTGATAAAGCTAGATTGTTATATATGAATTTATTTTTGTTTGTAGATTCGTAGCTTTCTTTACAAGTCAATTCATTGTTTGTTACATGATTCATTATCTAGTTGGCCACTTATTGGAATAATTTCTGCACCTTCTTGATTATGCTTAGATTCTTGCCTAGACAATATGATAAATTGTTGACATTAATGAATATGAATGATTTGAATTGATGATTGATGAATTGTTGATTATTGAAATAATTTCTGCACCTTTTTGATTATGCTCAGAATCTTGCCAAGACAATATGATAAATTGACAATGTTTCGTTATCCTGCAGAACCCTAATGAGATGATGCAGCTAGAAATCATCTCGCGGCTGTGTGGAACACCAACGCCTGCAGTATGGCCTACTGTGATACAATTGCCCCTTTGGAACATGCTGAAGGCGAAAAAAGTCCACAGAAGAAGGTTGAGAGAAGAATTTGCCTTCATGCCAGCCTCTGCCCTTGATCTCCTCGATAGAATGCTTGAGCTGGATCCCAACAAGAGGATAACTGCTGAAAGCGCTCTCAAATCATCCTGGCTCAAGAATGTAGTTCCTGAGAAGTAAGTGGTTTTTTCTTTCATTTTACAGTTACGACAAAAAATACGTTAATTTTACTTATTAAAGGTTAGCTTCATGCCCAGAACATAGGATATTGGCTTTCGTTGTTTAGATGCTTATTATTTTCAATATAACATTATTATAGTTAGATGAAAGTCCCACTGCTCTCTTCTTCTAAGTGTTTTTATGTTTAAGAAATGTATTTCCTTTTAATTTATCTTAAAAATATGTCTAAGCTGATTTGGATATTTGTACGACTGTTGCATGTTACCACTGCGTGGTAGAATTATCATCTGGTAATTTTACAAAAAACAGTTTTAGTAAATCACAATTAATTTGTACTATCCACTGGTGATGAGGTTCTTGAAGAAAATTTTAAGGTTGAATACTGATTTTGTTGGATGAATTGAGCTATAACAAAAAAGTGGACTGATGAACGCCCAGCGAGGAGAATAATTCTAGATACAAACGTTAAACTTCACGGCAAAGTTTGTAATAAAAGCTGAATATATATTCAGCTGTAGTGAAAAAGTCAACTTATGAACACCCATTTGGTACTTCTAGTTTCCATGGATTCATCTTACGTGATGTAATCCATTCGTTGTTCAGATGGGAGATAAATAAACCAAGATGTGGAGTTTTCCTCTTTGATTCTTTGATAATACTGAGGAGAATGATTCTTGGTACATGGGCACAAACTTTGGACTGGACGTTATGATATGCAATAAAAGCTGAATATACATTCAGCTGTTCAGAAAGAATCTACTTATAAACGCCCATTTGGTACGTCTAGTTTCCATGGCTACATCTTCCATGATGTGATCCATTCGTTGTTCAGATGGGAGATAAATAAACCAAGATGTGGAGTTTTCCTCTTTGATTCATTGATAATACTGAGGAGAATGATTCTTGGTACATGGGCACAAACTTTGGACTTGACTTTAAGATATGTAATAAAGGCTGAATATACATTCAGCTGTTCAGAAAGAATCTACTTATAAACGCCCATTTGGTACGTCTAGTTTCCATGGATTCATCTTACGTGATGTAATCCATTCGTTGTTCAGATGGGAGATAAATAAACCAAGATGTGGAGTTTTCCTCTTTGATTCTTTGATAATACTGAGGAGAATGATTCTTGGTACATGGGCAATCAAGTACAGAACATAAATAATCGTAACTGCTTGGTTACTGAAAAACAATATTGCAAGGTTTCCAATAACTAATCGAGTTGAAGGTTAGCACGATGATACTACATCTTCTCCCCCCTCTAGGAAACTCTGGATGCATTCTGCTTTTCATCTGGTCAGCATGTTTCCTCTTCTCAGTTCCTTCAACTTCTACTATGTATGAGTATTGTCCTGTCCTTCTTCTTATTACTCCTGGATTGAATTTGTTAACATTTGCAAGAGGGTCCTGAACCCATACGGCTTCTCCCTCCTCAAACGCACGATTCCTTGCCTTTTTGTCGTGGTATATCTTTTGGTGAACTAAGGCTCTGTCAATGGTCGAGTCAATACTTGAGCGTAGTAGGTCGAGTCTGGAGTTAATCCGCCGTCCGTAGAACATTTCTGCAGGTGATCGTCCCGTGGTCCGCTGAGGAGTAATTCGATAGGAGAATAGACATTGCTGGAGTCTCAAATTTATGGCACAAACTTCAGACTGGACGTCGAGGTCTGTAATAGAAGCGGACTATATTTCTTAAGCTGTAACAAACAATTTGACTAATAAACATCCCATGGTGTGAGTAGTTTTCATGGGTACATCTCACCTGATGTAATCCATTCGTTGGTTCAAATGGGAGATGATTAAACCAAAATTTGAGGTGTTCCTCTTTTGATTCATTGATATTACTGAGGTGAAATATTTTTGGTACATGGTTACTGACGTCGAACATGGACGTTTAGCAATGCTGTCAAAACAATAATTATGACCAAATGTCTATACCAAGTATATTGATACGGGCAAAAAACTATCGTACATACCTGAGTTTTGAGAGTAACGATTGTTCAATATTTGTTAACTTCAAGCATCTCAGGTAAATTATTCAACAGGTTTCACTTTACTGTTTGTCGTACCTAGGCTGACAGATACAACAACCTGTTACATGTATATCTTGTTGTCTTGTATAGTGTTAAGTAGGATTCACATATGGCGGAACCAGCACGGAGAAATCAAGGACAGAAAAAAAACCATGGGGCAGCGGATTCGGGAATAGTGTTCACATGAAGTGTTCTCCGTGGTGGACGGAATCATAACCTTCCTACTGAAAGCCTCAATGATCTGCAACCTTTACTTGTGGTTATCAATCCGACTACATCTCGACCACTCTCCTCAACTGCTGTCCCAACAGGCAATCAGATTGCATTCCGTCCTTCCGCTTTCCGCACTCGTTCTCCTCCATGTGAATTCAGCTCTAAGGTCTTCCATATAAATTTTGTGATCTGGGTTCTTCTAATGTAGAGAATAATGGGATATAATTTAATATAAATGTATTGGTGGTTACATTATTTGAAAGCTGTATGGCCAGTGATGATGATAGGCGCTTCTGACAATGACACAGATGGTGGTAACTGACTACATGACTCACTCTAGACACAATCCCCTTCCCTCTGTAATCTTGGCTTGCATACTCGAACCCCAGTTGCAGGGTGTAAGGCCAGAGGGACATTGTGTACAACACTTATACGTATATCTCAGCAATTTAGCGGTATTGTATGAGACTGTGGTGAAGTACTACATTTTAATTTGTAAATAGGGGACCTAGGGTGTAGGAAGTTTCACTCCTGTGTCAAAGATGTCAATCTTTAGTAATCTGAGGCCACTTTTTTTTTTAATAATAAAGAAAGTAGTGTGTACTATCAACAAGAAATATTGAAGATTAGTTAAAAATTAGATCATAATCATGGGGGAAGGTAAGTGGCATATTGTTTTGCCATTTTCAAGCCATTCTGTAAAAATTTACTCGACTCTCCATCTACAAGGATTTATCTGAGGAAAAATAGCCTGTAGGTTATCCCCTACAGGGCTGACTTGGTTTTGAAGCATTGAAAGGTAGATTTTGGCTGTTCTGGATGTTGCTGCAAGGTGCAGGGGCTAGTTATTTGATGGGACTGCCTCTATTTCGGGTATTATAATTTCGTGGTGGTTTCTGATGGTAGGGTTGACTTACCACTCTTTTCGACTTGTCAACAGAGTTACTTTCTTCATTGGCTAGAACTTATAACAGACTTATTTTCTTCGTTGACCATAGCTTAACCCGTTCCCCAAGACTGGCCCAAGTCTGCCTCGGAAAAATGCATTTTTTACCAGGCGCCCCCCGAGACACTCTCGGGGGCCCCTCTCCTAATATTCTCCTTCCTTGGCTACCCCCCTTCGTCGACTGCGGTTGTGGAAAGTGTCTTAGGGAAGTACCTACCTTACTACTCAATTTTGCCCAAAAAATTGAGAAATTTTTTTTTAATCGTCAATAATTCGGGGTTTTTTTCTTCTTTTTTTTATGTGGGAATAGCGAGAGCAAAGTTTATGAGCGTTGAACGGGTTAAGGGTGTTAATGTAGGTTTTGGGAAGAAGATCAAACCTTTGTCATATGCTTCTTTGTGTTCACCGTGACCCACATTGCACAACATGTGAACAGTCTTTGGGTTATGTTTCATCAAGGGAATACAGGATTGGGTATAATGCCTCTGTTTTTCACTTTAGTTCTTTCTATGTTGGCAAGAACGAGGTTTTCTTGTCACTTTTAATTTTTATTTTTCTTTAACATTCTGCACTCCCTGCACTTGAACTGCAGATGAGGAATAATTTCTTTCCCTATTAGAATCGCCCACAAGAACCAGGCCCCCTTGCGACTTATAATAAAGTTCTGTATCCCCTGCACTTTTACTGAAGGTAATGAGACCGGTTGATCCAATCTTCTTGAGATTCCCAACATCAAACTGTTTGACAGGCTATTTACTGTAATCAACTCCCCATTGGGCGGGTTTGTTTTTGGCCACCCTGGTGCACACGCTGGTTGTGGGCACTGGTTGGTGAGGCCCATGACCATCTAGAAGCGATTGTATCACGGGTAACTTTCAGCTGCTTCTCCTGTTCCGTTAAAGTTTAAAAATTTAAGAACTGACCTCGAGATTGTCCTTCTAAATTTCATTACATCAAATAAAAACTCGTGCCATCAAGAAACCTGTAAAATCTACAATGCGAAATCTCTCAATCTACATTATGCTTCATGCTGCATCTACTAAGCACGACCTAGGGAAGGGTGCTTTTCAGAACTGTAAACTTGAACTAAACGAATTCAACTAAATATTAGTGTGCTTCGCTTGCCTTCACGTCCAACCGGCGGGGCAAGTCCCCTGGACCCCCATTAAGTTGCTTGCTTCACTCGCAAGGTGTGGCTGTGTACGCGCGATGGTCTTTTACTCCCCCATTCAGGTGTATTACAATTGAAACATGTAGGAAATGTTGCTTGCTTTGCTCTTCAAATGTGGATATCAATATTTCCTGTGATTTGAGAGTAATTATTTCTCAATATTGAATACTGGCAGCTGCAATTACCTGTTATATCTTTTTGTGTTTGTAGATTACTTTTATTCAGTAAACTTACTTTTTTGTTTAAAGAATTGCTTTGTTAGATTTGGCTGTATTACTTATGTTTAGGAATCTTTCCTGCATCCTAACTTTTACTGATAGTTAATGTGTACTTATTTGAGCAGAGGAACTTCACAAATTCAATTTCTCTGGGGATAATGCAAAGTTTAGACAATTATTATTATTATTATTTAAATGAAAAAGTGCGAAATCTTGTAGTATCTTGGCCGAAAAAAAAAGATTTGTATGGGCAGAAATTAATCATAGTTTGATAAGTTGTATTTTATCATTTGTAGGACTCATAACCATGGCGAGCATTGGGTTAGGTACCTGTGATTTGAGAGTAATGATTGCTCAATAGTCATTATCTTCAAGCAGCTCAGGAAAATTATTCAACAGGTTCCACTTTACTGTTAGGCGTATGCATATGCTGACAGCTACAATAATCTGACACATGAATTACACCTGGTGGTGGAAATAGTTTTTTATTAAAAGACATGAGAATATTTCATATTATGTTGTGCTGCCAATGATGATGATAGGCGTTTCTGATAATGTCTATACTAAGTATATTGGTACAAGCACAAAACTATCGTACATGCCTGTGTTTTGAGAGTAATGATTGTTTAATATTCATTAACTTCAAGCATCTCAGGTAAATTATTCAACAGGTTTCACTTTACCGTTTGTCGTACTTTGGCTGACGGATACAACAACCTGATACATGAATATCTTATTATATTGTATAGTGTATAATATTATATTATATTGTGTAGGTCTTCCAAATGAAATTTCGTGATCTGGCTTCTTTTAATGTAGAAAATAATGATATATAATTTAATCTAAAGGTACAGGTGGTTACATTATCTGAAAACTGTATGGCCAGTGATGATGATAGGCGCTTCTGACAATGTCACAAATGGTGTTAACTGACTACATGAGTCACCCTAGACACAATCCCCTTCCCTCTGTAATCTTGGCTTGCATACTCAAACTACAGACGCAAGGCGTAAGGCCAGAGGGACATTGTGTATAACACCTATACGTATATCTCAGCAATTTAGCGGTATTGTATGAGAACGTGGTGAAGTACTACATTTTCATTTGTAAAGAGGGGACCTAGGGTGTAGGAAGTTTCACTCCTGTGCCTAAGATGTCAATCTTTAGTAATCTGAGGCCACATCTCTTTCATTAAACTATTGTTCTCTCCTGTTTTCACTCCCCATTATTAATTAATATTGACGATGAATGTCAATATTACCTGTTTGTTGAGAGCAATTTTTATTGAGATTATTATTTTAACTATTCATTTTTTTTAAATTCTTATTTTAAGAATTGATCTTATTTGGATTCAACTGGCATATCGCAGAACTGTTCATTTTAGTTAGCCATTATTATTTTGTCGCTCTACATTGCTTTAGACGTTCTTTGTCATACATCATTAGAAACATCATGGTTTACCATTCTTTTTATTTCGGAAAACTCTATTTTTCATGTCTATGGTTGAGTGACTTGTTGCAAGTGAGGATCGTACTTAGTTATTTTATAAATTTAACAAATTATGTTATTCACTCAGATTTACCATACTCTCGTCTGTATGCATTGAAAGTGTTGAAGTGGAAAACAATCTGACAACATATTTTCTTGCATTAACTAACGTGAAAATGGAAACAAACCAATTACCTATATAATTATTGCAATAATAATGGCCAATAAGTGGAAATATTAAATTTATTTAAGGATTACTTGAAAAAACAGTACTTCGCGGTTCGGCACTTTTACATCTTCTGTATCATTATAGATTTTTCAGAAAAACGTATGATAATAAGGAAAGACACGTAATGCTGCTATTTTATGTTGAAATCAAGATTGAAGGTTATTTTGAGGGCTAATATTACTGAAGGATTTTTTTTTTGTCTTGATCAAAAGTAAAATGATTTGAGAACCTGAAAAATGCATGTTCTGACCATATCCTGGCTGCTAGTGGTATTCTTGCAAGACCATATAGATTACTATTACTCATTCTATTGTCATTCATGCTAAAAATTGTATCAAAAGGAAATGAATTGAGAATTTAAGGAATACGTGCAAGTATAAGTATTTTTTATAGTTTTACAGGAAAGCAGGCGAATTTCTAAGAATACAGTCACCAACCTCTCACTATTCTATGATCAATAGTTCTTTCTATGCTTTTTCAAAGTTATAGCAAAAAACTATGTCAGCACACCCCTCCCTTCAAAGTGGGGACTTATTATTTTACTTAAGTTTTATTTTATTTATTCATTTTTTATTCACCCATTTATAAGTTGTTTTTGATTTAACCGTCCTAATTACTTATTATACTAGGAGAATGGTCCTTGGTACACAAACAGTGTACAGTGACAATGAGATCTTATATAATTAATGAGTTTAATTCAATTACACACACGATTTGAATGGTTGGCTGAATAATTATAATAATCATAACATTCTTAAGTTTATTACAAATCCTGAATGCTTGGGGCTGCCCTTTGTTAAAATGAACTCTAAAAGTGAATGAGGCCACCTCAAAGTGTTTGGTTTTTTTCTTTCCTGCCATTAATGTCAGTAGTTAGTGGCAGTCCTTAGTAATCGCGGGCAAAACAATCAAAGACACCTTTCTATGTGTTCATTGTTTTAAAATAGTCCTCTTAACGTTATCCTCCTTTCTTTGCAGAATGATGCCCCCTCAGCTGCCTACTTGGCAAGACTGTCATGAGCTTTGGAGCAAGAAGCAAAGACGTCAAATGAAGGAGCAAGCTGAAGTTCAGCAACTCCGTGTTGAGGATACTGGCGGGTGAGTTTCTTTCATAATTATGCATTTATCTTCAGTCTTTCCATTCGATGGGCTTCGTTATTTGCATGTATTATACTTGTTGAAATTTATGTTGAATTTTATATAATTTTTTGTTATCTGAATTCCTACGAAATTATCTATTATTGTTTTGCATCTTCTATTTTTATTTCAATTTGTTTTCTTGAGTCCGAAGTTTTAGTTTGTGTTGTATTAAGTAGCCCTATTGATTCCAGATCTCCTAACAAATCAAGAAATGATCGAGTTGACAGGTATTTTGGTTTTTGTTTTTATCTGGGTTTGGGAAAATCATGGGTATCAATCAGAAGTGATTACTAAACAATAAACTACTTCATTATTCAGCTTTGCTTGCTTCTATTTTCATGTTTCATGTAGGACGATTTTGAATTCATCACATCATCATTCATCATCATTTATATTGTACAGTGTTATCAAGTGTTGTGTGTTACTTCTGTCATCCCCCGTAGAGATAACCCTAATAATTCACTGGAGTTAACTGTGTTGCAAATTCCAAAAAAACATTACATTCCGAGGTTTGTAACATTCCACGCTGAACTTGAATGTATTGGATGACCTCCGAGGTTTTTATTCATTCTAATCCTATAATTTTTACATCTAAAATTCCCCATAATATACAAACAGTTGGTGCGCCAATGCCTGTGACCTACATACAATTACAGTGTTACTTAATTTATTAGGTATTTTTTATTTTATTTTTGTCTCTCACAGTTGTTTGTTACTGTTCCTGTCTCTGTGGGTTTATTATTATGTGTACAATATCAACCTGACCTGCATGACACTTGTCCTATTCCCTGGTATATTCTCATTATCCCGTCTTGGGTCATCTTTTTTTTTCTACATTTATCAATTTTTTATGTTCCTGATTTCTGTATAAATCCCTTCTGCCACGCTTAATAAAGAATATACTTCATACATGTGAATTGAACGCATATGCCTAGGAAAGCTACTATTCTTTCTGATGTTAAATTTTTCTTCTAATTAATGTGCTACCTTTAGCTTCAGTCGTAGACAATTTCAATTGATGCTGAGCCATAATATACTGTTTGAAAACAAGGCAGAAGATCTTTGTATTCATGTATACAGTCGAAGTCGTTCCTCAAAATAACGTTTCTTCTCAGATTTTGAATTTTGGGGTTCTCCAAATTATTTGACACCATGTCTATTTCGTAAAAATTACGTTGTTTTAGAGAAGTTAGTATTCCCGTCATGAATCTTATCTGTAAATCTTCGATGTTTGATGTATGAATGTTCAGATTTTACCGACATTCTCAGGGGTATGCAGATTGCTTTATTTATGGTCCACTGCGATCTAAATTGCGATTGAGTCAGTGGCATCTCGGAGCCACTCTAAACGTCAAATCTTACATTCACCAGTACTTACACCATTGATAAGCCAACTTTCAGGAACATATAGGTAGTTTTACTTGGGAAATTGTTCTGCTCACCCTCTAGGCACGCGTTATTGATGTAGTAGTAGATGAGAAAGAAAGATTATGGAGTGGTTACTTTTGATGCTCTGGATTAGGCTTATCGAACATATGACCTTTCAAGCTCTTTGGACTAGCCCACCTAAATATTTGATTCATTCTTAAGCACATACAATTTTTCTCAGCCTCACAGAATAAAAATGTGCACTCGACAAATGACTCCTCCTGTCCAAAGAATTCGAGGTTCAGAAGAATGCTTTAACAGCTATTGACCTGCTTTAACAGCAAATGCCAGTTTCTTAATCAGGTGTTATTCTATCTTAAAGTTCACTTCGATGTAAACTCCCTTCACTCCCATCTGTCGGAGGGAACATTAGGCCTAAAGGTGAATGTCTTTTTGGATATGTTAGACATTATAAAGAGATGATTAGGGACCTTTAGGGTGGGTGGGGCCATTTTTGGCCATAAGCTGAACATAAATTATACACTTTGTTGCCAGAAGAATTTTTTCTATCTGAAAATGAGATGATACCTGTGTTGAGCGCTGCCTTTGCCTGCCTATCTGAGCAGACTTTTACAAGAAAGTAATATGTAAAATTTATATACAGAGCCAACTTGCCTTATTTAGAAACAGAGCCAAAGCGATGAACATATACAAGAGACACTTTGGATTGAAACAAGCAAATTTAATCTGCACTTGAAACACATTTTATCCAAAAAGCAATTCCAAACTTTTCATTAAGAATTGCACTTTATTCGTTCTTGAATTGATGACAATATTCACTTGAATCTGATTTAAATCGATTTACATCTAGTCAACAGTCTCATCCCTTGCATTAATAAAAGCATCACTCTCATTCCCTCCATACATAAAGGTTGGAAACTCCTGCTCTGGATGATTTTCAATAAAAAATGGTATCACAGTATCACAATATTGGAATCCTGTCAGAAATCACACAAATTTAAACTAGTTTCTTAGCAACATTAGTGAATTATTAGTTTCTTCCTACATCATCTCAGATTCTCTACTGATGAATGTTACAGTTCTTCCAAAGCTCTCAAGATGGAAGCATCGAACTTGAATTCTAGAAGAGGAGGCTACCATAACTCTATGGGACCTCCTATGGATTCACCCCTCAATAATACACCACCGGTGCCAGTCCCTGTGCGGCAACTCAACCACACGAAACCTAGTCATGAAGATCTGTTGAACAAACAGTTGTCCAGCCTGGCGCATAGTCTGGCCAACAAACACCCGATTCGAGTTCATCAACTCCTAGCCCTTCATAGTGATAAAGAGGTTGGTCTTTGACTCATTGAACTTTGTGAATAATACTGTGAATCGCTACTTCCCCTATTGTACTTGGAACCTTTATTAATCTGTCTATGTTACATTCTGAAATAAAGATGGCTTGAGTTAGGAACACACATTACTCCAAGCTTTGTAGCACCATTTAAGTTTAGGATACCATAGACCTGCTCAAACCTTACTTATATGACGTAGTGTCGTTGCCTACTTTTCATTTAGTAATGACGCAAACGCCTTGCTGCTTATTATACTTGTGAGCTGTTCAGATGGACTACCAAACAGATCGTGGGAGAGATATAAGTAAATACTGTGATGGATACCTATTCCCCCGTTCCCGTTTCTTGAAATTGTGGCTTCCGAGGTAACACCTGGAGCATTTCAGCTTCCAGTTCAACCTCTGGGTGTTGCAGGCTAATCTCATCAACCCTTGAATATGAAGCTATTCCATTTCATCATCTCACTATCTGTCACAAGGATAAAAAGTGTGGTTCCGAACCACCCTCTTAGGGACTGTCCTCGTGTCCCATTCTCTCAACTGCTCCCATAGACAAAATGGGCCACAAATGATTGAGTCAACACAAATGTTACCGATTATGTCCCAGCCCTCCCTATTGTGTCTTTTTCTTCCACTCAGACACCCCCTTGCTTATAAAAGCCTTGGGAGTATGATATACAGGGTGTCCCCCCCCCCCTCCCCCCCGCTAAAATCGTTAATGGGTAAAAAAAAAAACCTGCGCAATTGACATCAACTTCGTTATTTTAAATGGGAACACCCATTTTTTATTGCGGATTTGAATTCTGCGTGAAATTTTCAGAAGAAATGACCCATCACTCGTCTTTTTAGGTGCGCGTTAACGGGTGCAATTCCGCTCCAAAAGTGCGCATTTCCGCTCAAGTAGTACAATAACTGAGTTTTAAACCTACATTTTATTAAGCTTTGTGCTTTGTGGAAATGTGTTGAAAAAGTGCATTTCTGGTCAATTTTTTGGTATTTTCCCAAGTTGGTGCTGCAAATATCAGTAAATAATGATAAACGCAAGTGGTCGGAATTCCGCTCCAAAAGTGCGCATTTCTGCTCTAAAAGTGCAATAAATGAGTTTTTGAAGACACTCAATTGCCAGATGTAATACATGATTTTAGAGTATTTTTTCGTGCAACACCTTGTAATGATGTTCATTTATTAATGTTTGCAACACCAACTTGGGAAAACACCGGATAATTGACCAGAATTCCAATTTTCTAACACATTTCCGCAAAGCACAAAGCGTACTAAAATGTAAGATTTTGAGTGTTTTCCCAAATCGGTGTTGCGAAAATCAATAAATGGACATCATTACGAGGTTCAGCACGAAAAAATACTCCAAAACCATGTATTACATGTGGCAATTGAGCTTCTTCAAAAACTGAGGACAGTCTTACTAAAAAAAACAAAACAGATTAGGTAGAAATATAGAGTTTGCAAGGTAAAGAAAAAAGTTGTATGTCAACCAGACCTTAATTTTATGCGTGGTTGTTGCTCCCCAGTAGTATACCAATTGTATCGGATGCTATTGTTTCAATTTCATTTTAAGAGGGTAATATTTTTTCCTTAGGTTAAATATAGGCATATTCCTATTGAAAATCAACAAAAGAAAATTAAGGAAATTGGTATAAATTTTCAGGATTTAATCCTTCTAAGTAAACTCATGCTAAGGACATAGGTTCCATTTTGGAATTTTCTTTGCAGTTAGAACAACCTCAGCTGCAGGAGGTTCTTAGGGTTTTGCAGTTATTCGACTTTTTAATGTACTCCCTTGTGTGATATCTCAATTTGTTGTTATTTTTACTACCATTAACATTTTCAAATATGTCTGTAAGTTGTGTCAGTAGATACTGGTCTCAAAGTGTTGGACTTTCTGAAGTTCCAATCTAGTGTTTTAGCTAAGAAATAATGTTGCAGAGTGATCCTGTTACGTATTCCTTGGTGGATACGCTAAGGAACGAGCTGCGAATTGCTGCTGCAAGGAGCAATAACGGGAAATTGGACCCCAAGCAAATGGTCTTCTACCCCTTAGGTATTTTTATTATTATCATTTTTCTCTCTTTCATGTTATCGAGGTTATCATACGAGCTATTGCTGTCTGCCGTCGAGATAGCGCCGGAAAAAGTGTATGTCATTGACGGCAAATGCGTCGCGTTGATGCCGTCCCGCCAACGCCAGGTGCCTGTCATACGTAGCGTCTTCCGGGCGCATTTGCATTGACAGGGTCCCGGCGTCACGTGCGCCGCGTCGCTAGCGCGACCGTCCGCGTTGGCAGCGCTCAGCGTCCGGCTAACGCGGACTCGCCGACGGCATTAGCCGTCCGTATGACATGCTCCATAAGAACCCCATTGCCGGGTTGGAGCGTTTTTAACGCGACGCTATCAGCACGACGGCAATAGCGCTCGTATGACATGGCCCTTAAGGCCGGTTTATCAATCGCATTTGCTCGCCTGATTAAAGTATGACTAAGTCAAATCTCTGACTATATTCGACATACCTGTTTATCTGTTCAGTTTCACTGCTCAGTTAACCGATAATCGCTGATAATTGTAACCGAGCTCCTGGGGTTCAGTTACTGTTTGAGCTGCTCAGTTAAATGAGTACAGTTTTGTAATAAACCTATACCTCATATCGTCCATGTTTCTTTCCTTCGTGTTTGAAAATTATGGACTCAGATTCTGATGTCTCAGATGAAAAAATCATGGACTTTCTCGCTTGGGTAAGAGCGAGGCCTTGCAGATTTGTTCTTGGTAGTGGAAGATGCGTATTTCCTTAAACGATTCCATTTAATGAAAGTTACCTACAATATTTGTTCTGTTGAAAATTAAAAATGTATCATTGGCATGAAGACAAAGGTTATAGTTCTACTAGTTATAGGTTCTATGTACCTACCTTCCCAATGTGCATCGTTCTGTGTAGGCACAAGGAGGTAGGTACCTATCTAAGCACTTTTCTCACTTTCCCAACCCCTCAAATGCCAATGAGGAAGCATTGTAGCTAGCTTAAAAAACATTTTCTGGAACTGCTGAAAAGTTTAGGATGCATTAAAAGAAGGAGGAATGGTAGGGATAAATGAAGTTCATATGAAGGGTAAACAAAAAAGAAATGTCTACGCCTTTTATTTATTACAAATATTGGGAAAGTACGTGAAGCATTGAATTGAACTTCATGAGTTCATTTAGAGATTGAGAGCTGGCATGTCTTTCAACATATTTGTTGGGGAAAAAAACAGCGATTCACAAAAGAAAGGATTTGCCATTGATACAATGATGCAAAAGAAAGAGGTTATGGAAGAAACATGCGCCTGAAAGCTGAGGCCTGTCAGTTGCTGTGGAAACAACTAAATACTGCGCAGTGTTCCAACCTAATTTCGTGGGAATATTTTGCTGTTGTTGTAGCAACCCTGTTTTCCACGTGGTAAATTCTGATTAGTTAGTCAGCAGTCATTTCAAGATTGATAAACGGTATCTGAGTCCTACACATTTTAACCTCTGGCTAATTGTAATCAGTGGTTAGTCTGTCAGAGATTTGACTGAGCATTGATAAACCGGCCCTTACGCTTGTTACATTTTATTTGAAGGATGGGGTTTGAGGAGAAGATAGACTATTTTGGCAATTCCTCGCAGGTATTTATCAGTTATTTCGCCAATAGGCCTCTTCAGGGATAGGTTGTTTGTAGATATTGCATTATATTTCTTTAATCAGTATCAGTAGGTATAGGTCCGACAGATGTATTAGGGGTGGGCTGCTATGCTTCTAATGGTGCAGTTGCGTGATTATCTTGTTTGTTGGTTGGGTTGTGTAGAACGACATGAAAGAGTAACGGTGAAAAACAGGTGAAATACATTTATGATGATGAACAACGGCGTCGAAAGATATCGGCGTCTAAAACACGGAATTATATACTATATCCGTGTCAAAAAAACAAGAGCACTCGACCACGTAGTAAAAATTGCCTCTGTTTTTGACGCCGTTACTCTTCGATAGATTCTATACCCCGCATCGAAAAATATTAGCCACGAAATCTCCAAGTGTGTAACGGCGTTGAAAAACAGCCGTGTAGAAATGGATACTATAAAACCATTTTTCTTCGTCAGGTACAAGCGTTGGGGTAATTTTCCGTCAATTTTTGCAGTTTCTTACGCTATTTTTGTACTTTCAGCGAACCTTGGAGAATATTTACGTGAAGGAAAAAGTTTTGGGTGTCAAATTTATCGACTAAAAGTGGAAGTCAAGTGAATTGAATAAAATACATTACGATAATAGACGAAAAGTGTGAATACCGACCTTTGTCACCTATTTCGATTTTTTCACCTTTGAAATTAAACCCCCTCCCCTCTCAATCCCTCTTGTTAATCTCGTGTAAAGTGTAGATGTGTTGCGGGTTGCCTTCCCTAAGCATCCCTCTGTCAAGTTCTGTCCTTCACCCTTCCATCCATCCTTCTTCACCTTTTCGACGCGGTTGTTCTTCGACGCCGCTAACCCTTATTTGTTTATTCGCGGTTATTCTTTGTTGGGGTTACACTTCTGAGTTTTCGTTTCCGCTACTTCTAAAAGTTTATACGCTGCTGTTCTTTGACGCCAATATCTTCCATTTTATATACGGTTATTCTTCGATGTGGTTGTACTCTACATTGAGATATTATTTGAAAACCCTCCTTTATACGCAGTTATTCATTCGACGCGACTGTTCTTTGACGCAACTGTGCCCTCCCGTTGGTTGTCATTATGATTTTTTTGTATGATGTTATAATTTGCAGTTAGGTAGAAGTAAAATTACTGTATATGTGCCTAACATTTGTTCCCTGATATTGGCCTATGGATAAGGAGATTATATAAATGATCAGATATTAATGTTTCTACGTCTAAGCTTACTGTGTTGAATTTTTCCAAGTTGAGAAAAAAAAAAAATAGTGAGGCTGTAAATTTGATCTCAATTTAAATGCTCCTTATCTCCCAAAATCTTGAAAGTTCAAGAATATATCAAAATGACTTCTACAATTTGTGTCACTTCAAACATTTGGAATAGTTGTTTGAAACTTCTCACCTGATGTTTTCCTCAATTGTCACTAAAATACTGTGTATGCCTCACTAATCGTCTAATGTTGTACATTCTTCTTTCTATTTCACAGCAGAAAACAACATGCCATCCGGCCTGCTGTTGGGGACAGGTGCTAATCGAAGTACACTGGCAACAGACCCCGTCCGAACAACGCTTGCCACACTAATGTCAAGATTTAATCAGCCAGAGGCAGCCATGGCGCTCCAACCTCTCGGCAACACATCTCACTACATCCCAAAACTTTAGCGCCGGCAAAACCTCTCCGCAAACATCAATCGCCCCTTCTTTCGTGTCCGGTAAGACATCTTTGCTAGACCAGTTCAAGCTCGAACGAATTCTTCCCCCTGTACAACTATATTAAAAGAGCCCGTTGTTGGTGTTGGTGTTTCGTCATCATTTATTACATTATTATTTGAGATTTGTATTTATCGATATTGAATGTAAATATTTTTTCTGAAGTTGTACATAATACAAAAGAATAAATAATGCAGTTTATTGACGTGGGTTTATCAATCTACTCAATAAGTTGAAGTTTCGGAAGTCAAACCGTATGAAATATATAATCCCTTTCAAATTATTATAAAGAGAAAAATTAAAAATTGCTTAAAAGTCTCATGTAGGCTGCGGTACTGGGTAATACGTACGTTTTTCTTTGTACACCTTAGTGCTTTTTTGGTGTTAAACTTAAAGGAACTAAGACTTTATTTGAAGTGATTGAAAATGCCTAGTGCGTGTGTGAAATCCGGGAGTTGAACAATGAAATGTATTAGAATATCTATCGTGTAAATAATTTGTAATCGCATTTTTATTTTTTTCAATTGCTTAAATTAGTATCGTCATTTTGTTCCTGGGATTGTATTTCCCCCGTACCCCAACACAAGAGTCGTATCCTTCCGGGATGTCTTCTCCAAATTCTGCACATTGATTCTTGTTATATAGCCGAGTTCTCTTGAATGAAAATTGAGGATTTTTTATGAAACAGAAACTCACGCGTTTTCGTAGTGCAAAATAAATATTCTTTCGGCAAGTTGAAAAATGGAGTAAGTATAATATTTATTGATATGATCAACATAGAGTGTTTCCTTTCTTTGATTTTCGATTTCTCGCATTTTTATTTTTACCTGTTTTCAACTCGACTAGTATTTCGATTATTGGAACTATGGAAAAGTATGTTGATTGTCGAGCATATAGTTTCATGTGTTGAGAGGCATGTCAGTTCAGAAATGCTATTCAAAAGGTATAATTATACAACTGAAGTGTATCTTACCTTTTTCCCTAGTTGTATAAATTTATTTGAATTATGACAAATCTAATTTTATTATACACATCAATAAAATAATGTACTGTAATTTGTGCCTTTAATTTACCCCCTCCACCCACCCTGTCCTTTGACGCTATTGATGTGACAAGGATTGTCGTTAGATTGGTGGTATTTTATGACTATTTCGCGTTTGTTTCAAGATACCCTTGCAGTTCACAATAATGCACTATGAAGAAAATGATGATTTGGATGGGTTAGATTTGGGAAATATACTCAGAGAGATGGAAGTACTATGGGAAGGTTCATGCGCGGGAGCTAGTCTTCAGGGGTTCAACGGTTCTGTGTATTCCCACCCCATCCATACCTAGGAAAAGAACAACATGGCTCGATGGAAAATATATAGGTAGGGTGATGGGGCCTGTGTTTGACACCTTAAGAGGCATTTTGACTTTGACAAGCAATTAAGTTATGTTTTTTCGTTTGTTCAAACTTGATTCTTACATCTATTGTTGCATCAGGATGTCCTCAAACTGCTCGGTATTGAAAAAATCATTAATTCAAGCCACAAAACATAATAAATTCATGTTTAATCAATTTTTTGACCCAGTATTTGACAGCCACATTTTTGTTGTACCTGTGATTGACACCCTATGATTGACACAGCAGTTCTTCTGCAATAAATTATTCCTTGTATCAACAATACATTTTATTTCAACGTTTAACAAATAAATTGAGCATTTAAACTTAGTGTTAATAAGCTAAATATAAAATTAATATGAGTATTCATAAAGACAAATTTGAAAATACCACCGGATGTTTCATCACAAAATATGTACAATGTTTTCTTGATATCATAGGCACAGTACGGTTCTAATGGTTTACTAGCAGCTTGTGAGTTGCTATGTATGTATTTATATAAATATAAAAAATAAACAATGAATGACAAGAACGAATAAAGATCCATATTGACAGCACTCTCAATCACTGATGGGAGCATCAGTTTGGGAACTAGTAATTGACATTTGAAGTTTCACATGTTATGTTTGATTATTTCCAAAAAATGATAGCATAAACGCAATCTACACAAAAAACTTATCGAGAAAAACCGTGGAAACAATCGAATTTGAAAATGTGGAGGGCATGGTGAAGTAAAATAAAACGCTTACCCCCTTAGCAAAATCACAAGAAACAGCACCAAAGAAATTACAACACGAGGTTCTGTAGGGTAACCTTCTCCAGATTTCACTAAAACCTGCCTGAAACCTTTTCCCGCCTGTATACATTACTGAGAAGATATTTTGCCTCAAAATTAAAATAGATCAAGCCCGTAAAACACTTTAGAATGCCTTCTTATTAAAACTTCTTGGTGAGATGTCAACTACTGGGTCCGTGTCAATCACTGGTCTCTCTACCCTAGATCTTTATTTTTCAATGGTTTAGATATTCTTTTGACAACGGACAAGGATCATCATTACAGGAAACGAAGTAGAAGAATTTGCCAAATTATATGGCTGAATTTCAGAAATTCAAAGTGAGCGAAGATGTTTCGCTTTATACCACTTATGCCCATTTCTACCAAAAAATTATTCAACGGTGTTTAGCCACTCTCTGTCAATATTTATCTCTGTAGTGTTAAATCTTGGCATGTATCACCGATCCAACACTCGTTTAAAGCCAGTTCTGGAATAACGGAGGCAAATTAACTACTCAATTAAAAGTTGGACAATTCTATGCACCGGGACAAAAAACCAGCTACAACAACAACAATTGAGACACCTCCTCCAGTTTTCTATTCTTTTCCAAAGGGCCCAGCTTAAAAACTACTTACCAAAAATCACAGAATAAACGTTTTAGTCTTTATTGAGAGTATGCTAGTTGATAGGTACCTTACATACCACAGTGTTCAAAGGTACTAGCAACTTTTCAGTACCCACTAAAAAAGAAAGCGTGAGTTTATCTCAAAAAGCTGGATTGCGTGACTGTTCTGCTCGAATAAACGAGGACGTTTTTATTATTTATCAATTTCATTCTAAAATCCATTCCCAACTTATTTGACCATCGGGAACTTCAGTGGAATGTCAAATGAGTTTTAAGATTTGTAGAGCCAATGGTTTAGCGAGCCTGGTTCTCCTAGACATCTTCCATCTTCTCTATATGTAGAATCAATCGTCATATCTTCCTTGGACGCCATCTTGGGGCATCGTCCTCATCCGACGAAAGAAATGCATTTCTGAATGCCATCTAGCGTGACATTCATTTATAACGATCACAACTCACGACAAAACCAGCGAACGTACGCGCCATATTAATAGATATTATTGTTACCACAGGTAACTGAGAATAGCAAGCTTAACTTGCCAGAGTTTGGGCGTTTAAACTAGGGCAGTGGGAGTCTGAACTCGAACACCACTCTCGTTGAAGAAAGTGAGCGGTATAGTCCAGGGCCATTAATAGGTAGTTGAAGAGAAGGTTTGAGATTAGATTTAGTAAATTTAGTCCATTCTGAGTGAGAAAATCTGTGTCTGCCATCTCAAAATTGGTGGAATACAAAATGGCGGCCTCATAAAGATGGCATAATTTGCCCATTTTAAAGTTGTTCTCTAATAATTCCAAATCTAACGATTCCAAAACTCTGAATTATCTCTTGAAATAAGCGAATTACAATCAATTGAAAATCGGCTAATTTTGGGCAAGTCCTCTCCTCCCCGTCTACACTTTTGCCCTTCAAAAACACCCAGCGACCTCAACATAAGTCAGATTCAGGTCTGCTAAACCTCATTCGATTCAGGGTTAAATACTTTCCAAAGTTCGTTTCAAGCAAGTTTTCGCTCAGACGTTTTCCCATTAAAGTACAAAGTAAAAGGCCGCTCTCGCGAACTTTATGTGTAAAATGACATAAAGTTCATAAGTTCGGCTGTAAGTCAACGGGAAAGGTCTCAGCTAAAATATGCCTCATACGAACTTCGGAAAGTATCTAATCTTGAATGGAATGAGCTTTGGCAGACTGAAATCAGACCAATATTTACGCTACTACGTGATTTTAAAGGGCAAAAGGCTGTTGCCCTCATGTGTAGTAAACAATGCCGCTTGTTTTGTTGTCACTTGGTTGAGAAGTTAATCTTGGTTATATTAATTGTAGACGCGCACCATTACAGAAAATTACCTATCTAGATACTCTATTCTAATTTCTATTTGTAAAACATTTATGTCGTAGTTTTAAATTTATTTACATTTACGAATTAGCGGGAAGAAAGCATGTTCCATGTTTTAGCCAAAGCTCAAAGTGGAAAGCAACCAAGGGCTTTGTACTAGGTACCTATTTAAAAAAAATTTTTTTAAAATGCTCTGCAACTTTGCTACGTATACAGATTTCTCTAGGATGTACGGTTTATGAATTATTAGAGAAAAACTTTAAAATGAGGAAATTAAGCCATCTTTATATAACGGCCCAAAAATTATTTGATACCTCAACAGGAGTTTGAACTCGCGTCGTCACAACTACGAGAAATTATTATTAATTTCCCGGAGTTGCAACGCTCTAACGACCAGAGCTAAGAGGCCAGGGTGACCAAACCTCTTTGACTGTGAGAGTTATTTTCCTGGAGCGTAACATTTCCCCGGAGTCAAATACCAGCCGTCTCGGCTGGTTTGGGGTCGGACGAATGACCAAGTGAACTGCAGGGCGCTGGCTCAGCAGATGGTCGCTGGAACAAGTCAGCAGTCGAGCGAGGTCATTGTCACGGTGTGTTTTGACTCAAGTGAGTGAGGAAATGAAAGGCATAACAACAGAAAATGTGATGTTTACAGTCTTTTGGCTCATTGAGAGGGATTTAATTAATCCCTTTTATTAATTATTGTTTCGTATGGTTTCGGGTCCTACTGCGCCACTGTAACGGCCCAAAAATTATTTGATACCTCGACAGGAGTTCGAACTCGCGTCGTCACAACTACGAGAAATTATTATTAATTTCCCGGAGTTGCAACGCTCTAACGACCAGTGCTAAGAGGCCAGGGTGACCAAACGTCTTTGACTGTGAGAGTTATTTTCCTGGAGCGTAACATTTATGAGGCCGCCATTATGTATTCCACCAATTTTGAGATGGCAGACAAAGATTTTCTCACTCAGAATGAACTAAATTTCAAAATCTAATCTCAAACCTTCTCCTCATATTACTATCTATTTTCGGCCCTATCTCCACACCTATTAACGTAAACAGCCTTTTTACAGTCAACTGCTAACAGTTTTCACCTGGCAATGATGAAATTCACTGGCATTGTGCGGTTTGGGGTATATAAATATAATTGTACTGGAATCAAAGTCAACGTGCACATGCCCAAACATGAACTTTTCGTAACAAGCCTGAAATGAAGTTTTCACCCAGCTTTTATGGTACATTGAGAGATAGCGTACGTTG
This sequence comes from Adelphocoris suturalis, assembly GCA_030762985.1. Taxonomy (NCBI): domain Eukaryota; kingdom Metazoa; phylum Arthropoda; class Insecta; order Hemiptera; family Miridae; genus Adelphocoris; species Adelphocoris suturalis. The sequence continues at coordinate 153,795,756 of CM061040.1, forward strand.
GGGTCTATGTTATGGTTCTCTAATATCATCACTCTTTGATTAAAGTTAGCCTTTCTGCATGTGTAAAATCCATGTAAGAATCATAACATAACTGGATTTGACAGTGGCACGACCCCAAGCGGGAGTACCAGCAAATCGAGTTGTCTCGGAAGAAGCATCCTACTGGTGTAGCGGTACGGGAGAGTTGGTTTTATTTTTTTCTAATATCAATAAACAACTAAATTGCAAAAAAGCATTTTAGTTTCGATGACAATTCATTTTATACCTAGAACATGACACTTGAGAAGGAGTTAATTTCCAACTAATTTCTGCCATATTGCAATAAATAGGTGTGATCACAAGAAATAATACTCTGATGAAGGCTAGGGTGTTAGGGATCCTGGTCGGGTTGATGGGTTGGCTTGAGGAGGCCTGTGTGGCGTTTTCTCTTTAGTCGTCGGTTTGGGTGATCGGGAGGGATCGCTTACAGGATTCCTTCGCAAGTTGGTTAGGGTGATTCTGGAATCGGGAGTACGAGCTATCAGCACATCGCCCACTGTTGGAATTTTGGTATCTTTGTGCAGGTTGTTGTTCTGAATATACCATTGCGCGTTGGAGATTATCCTCAGGACTATGCTTGGGAACGTCTGTACTTGACGAATCTGGGAATCGGATGCACCACCCCTGATTTGGCAGCCATACTTCCATATAGGCTGTATCAGTAACAAATAAATGAGGCGCTCAGTGTCGAGTGTGAGTGGAGAATGTTCACGAAAGAGGGGCTCAAGTTTTCTTTTATAATCTCTATCTCTATTATTTATAAGAATGAAACTCCGTCTGTTTGTCGTCTCTATGCACGGCCAAACGGCTGAGTGGGGGGATCTTCTTGAGATTTTCCGAAAGGGGGAACGAGCGAATTTAAAATTGTTTAATCCCACCCGAACCATGGGCCGTAGGGCGGGAGGGGGGTCGAAGTTCCGGCTAATGTGCGCTTTTTCCACTTCCCCGCTTCCCCTACCCCTCTAAACGGGCGTTGAAAATTCCCGAAAAATACCGGTTTCGTAGGTTTTTGAACGAGAAAGACGACGGCGCGATTGGATCGCGAAAAAAGTATCGGGAAATGCGTCAAAAAAATGCGAGAGTACGGACCCGTTTTCTCGAAAAGTCCGACGAAAAACTACGTTTTTTCCGATTAAAATATACCCCATAAAGGTACGTTTTTCGGAACGGTTTTCGCGGGCGAAATACAGCTTTGGGTCCGCCGAATCTGAATCCGAAATCGGATATCGAAAAAAGTGACGAGAACTCGGTCGAATTGCGAGGGGAAGCGAGACGAAGCTATTAAAATGAAAAGTTAATTATGCCTTGGACTCGAGAAGGATCTAGGAAGACGTGTTTGGGGTTCGATGACTCAGGTGTTTCACAATGTTGCTGCGAGCCTAATATACATCCCTTAATAAACTTTTCGTGGTTCCACGTAGTTTTATAAGATTTAATTTGTTTGTAAGAATTTCCAACAGAAAAAAACGTCTGCCAAGTTGGGTGGGCAGTATAACTTCCTCAAGGGAGCGAAGCGAGCAGCATCCCCTACAGAAGTTAAACCTACCCTTAGAGATCTACCGTTTGTGAGCGAAGCGAGCAACATCCCCTACATGTTTCAATTGTAATACATCGCATGTATACAGCCACACTTTGCGAGCGAAGCGAGCAACATTTCCTACACACCACACTTTGCGAGCGAAGCGAGCAATTTAAGGGGGGTCCGGGGGGCTAATAATTTATATTTCTTTATAAGTTTGGAGAACTGCAGAGATGTGGTAATTGAATGTCATTTTCCTGTCTAGGATTAGACCAAGGTATCGAACTTTAGTGTCTGTGGGTAAAATATCTTCGTCATGGGGTGGACTTTGCGACCGAATTTTCTGGTTATGTTGGTCTTTTTTTTCTTTTTTTGTTTGTTGTATTGGATTTATTGCCGTGCGTAGAATTTATCGTTTTGGTGATTATGCCCTTAGGTTTCTTTGATTGTATTCGAATGTTAGGTTTAGGGTGGTTGGTTTCGGGGTGCTGTGGGCTGTGTTGCTATTTTCCTCTATTGGATTTTTTATTGAAATTGTGTAATGAAAGTTCTCATTTCCATTTTTGATTCCGGTATTTTCTAGAACGAACTAAATCACTCTCGACGAAGTTGTGGAAACCCATTTCAAAACGGAAGTTAGTGAAAAATCGTTGTCTATTTCCACGAAAAATAAAGAGTTACAATGTTGAATCGATTTCGACGGTTAGGCAAATCATCAGTAACAAACAATAACTTATTATTTTTGTTATTTTTATTATTTTGTTATCGTTTGTTACTGATGATGGCCTAATCGTCGAAATCGATTTAACATTGTAACTCTTTATTTTTCGTGGAAATAGACAACGTTTTTTCACTAACTTCCGTTTTGATTTTCTAGAAGCTGAATAATTGTCAAGTTGTACCGTTCACGTTATCCAAAATTGTTTTGTTTAATTGCTTCGGGTTCGTGACGTTTAGTATCTATTTCCGCTGATCTTCCACGAAGTAAATAAACGATTCTCCTGCCCTTTGGTTGTACTGCATTCTTACATTTTAGTGTAGAAAGAGTTCTGTTGTTAATATGTTCGACAATGATTCGTATGTGGCTGGCATGTCACCTGATGTCACCTATTGTTTAAGTAGTGATGTAAATACTTATATCTAGGCATAAGAACTATTCAACGTATAATAGCATCAATAAATTGTGGTGCAATATCGTCCAAACATCCTTGAGCTATTAAAAATCTCATTATGGAGTTGGGATCGTGGGTTACTAACCTGGATAGTTATTCGATCGATTCCTCGATTTGTTTTGGCTGTTTCATTATATCTACCCTTGATTTTGTCGGATTTCCGATTTCAAATGGGTGAATTCGCTTGTTGTTGTAAGAATTGCGACATGGCATCTTGAGGGGAGGTTTTTGAACTGGTTCCGGGGTTTGGGGTTGTTTCGGAATGGTCCCAGTTGGTGTTGGCTGAGGGGTCGTTCTAATCGCTTCTAACATCGTTTGTTGGAACTGGTTATTTTCATCTAGCATTGTTGCTAGATGTGATTTGGCTGTTTCCGTTAGATGTTCATACTGTGGTTGTATTAAAGCTATTATCTGTTCTATGGTTGACAGTGGTAAAGTTTTACAAGAAGTGCATGTGAACATACCTTTTCATTATGCGGTCAACTTATGGTTCGACGAGGTTTGCTTTTTTTGTGGGCGAAAGTCGTCTGGTCTGGTCTTGCTACTGTAGTTGACTGCTTGTTGGGGCGATAATGCACCAAAGTCTAGTTTCAAGAAACGACAAATGGAGGTGTAGGTTAGGGTTGCAGGATGAGTTCACTGGAGGCTTTTCTATTCGATTTTCTACTTGAAGTTCTCAAAAGGAGATGGAATTATTATTTTTCGATATTGGGCCAAGGACGCTTCTATGTGGAACACCTTTGCAGTAATGCTATGAGGTTGTGACATGGCATTCCGGTATCTGATTGAAAAAGTTTGCTCTGTCTGCAACGTAATGCACTTTATGTAGTAATGTCTTGTCTTGTACTATGTAGTCATAACCCAGTGCTTTCCTGCATGGTAGACGGCGTTTAGCATTCTTTACTTGAGCAGCATTGAAGAAGTCAGCTAATGGACTAAGTTGAAGCGGACCTGTCACTGCATCTTGGACTTCATCTTCTTTCGGGCTTGGCTGATTATTGGAGCAAATTAATTTTCAAGGATTCCTTTGAATAATTCTACTTTTTCGGTTGGTGTGGAGTATGAGATGCTTCGTCTTCCTGAATAATGTCCCATCGCTACTATTCAAGACGGCAGGTCATGTTTACAGAGCCCCTGCTTCTCCTCTTTAAGTGCTTGTATGATCTCTTTATTGGTTCTGCTCAAAGCATTATGTGCTGTGATGCGAGTTAGGTTCCACAAAGTTTCTGCAGATCTTGACCCCAAGAGTTTATGGATGTGTGTGTGTGTGTGTGTGTGTGTGTGGGGGGGGGGGGGGGGGGGGGGGATCTGGAAGCTAGTGGAAGAATTGGAATTGGAAGCTTCTGTCGTAGTAAATTGAATTAGGCGAGTCAAGTTAGCAGTTGCTATATCGACATGTTTTGGAGTTTTAGGGGGGACTTTGCTGTCTGTTGCTGCTGCAAGAATCTCCGAGTACTTCTTCCAATCCATGTTTTTGGCGGAGAGTTCATTGCTGTGCATGGGGTTAACGTATCCTGCATGGATGCGTAGTATTACAGCAGGTGGTCAGAGCTCGGATCATGTGGAACGTCCAGAGTTGGACAATGGCTAGAGATAATAGCAAGGAAAAAATCAAGAATGCCCAGCGTGTGGGCTCAACTATCAGGGAAGTAAGCGGCTTCAGAGGGTGCAGTAGGTACTTCATGGCTACTAGCAAATACTATATATATAAGGTTCATCCCCCATGGGTTGGATGTTCAAGACGCCCAGGTTGTTGGACGTTATTTTGAGTTAAAGTGGCCTCTGAGGATGAAGTTGATGACTGAGTTGTGTCAATGATTGAAAGGAAATCTGACTGGTTTACTACGTTATTTGGTTCTGAATAGAATGATGCTGCAACAAACGTACAACCCTGGATAGATATGTTAATTCTGGCAATCTGATGATTGTTTTCTCTAACAGGGGGTAGATCGTTGGGTATGGAAGCTTTAACATAAATGTCTTCTGATTTGAAACCTTTTGGAGATTTAAACTTTCCTCTGATTTGAAGGGTGGTCATAGCGGTTGAATTTGTAATCAGAAATGAAACGATAGTAAGTTGGAGACATTTTAGTTTCCGTTTGAAGGAACATATCATTAGTTTCAAGAAAGGGATCAAGCTTGTGGAATTTTCCATAGATTCCTCTGCAGTAACAAGTGCAAATGTTGTGGTTATGTGCTGATGATGTTATAATCATGGCTTAATAAATTTAGGCAAGGCGAGATGTTGAACAAGCACAAGTAATTGATCTATTTTGAAGGAGGTGGGCCAGAGTTTGCATTAGCAGCTAGGTTGGTGGGGGTGCCAATGACTGCTTATGAGTAGGATTGGCATGGTTCATCCATAACAAATAGAGGAGATCATCTTTGGTTTATAAGACTCCGGTACTTTGAATTTTCTTTGAGTGATTCTGATTTTCAGGTCTGAAGGAATAAGTTTCGATTTTTGAAGCTAGAGATGAAAGGAAACAAAATGTTTAAATCTTGAATTTGTTCCAGAATTCTCCAAAACGGGTTCATAAAAATTAAATTGTTCGCTTATTACAATTGAACAATCACGGAAACGAAACAACACAGTTTACGGGATCCTGAACACAATTTATTGTGAAATACAACTGTAAATTGAAATAATGGGAGAGCGATTTACAGACTGAAAACGAGAACTAGAATGACAAACATTTTCCTTCCTTCCGCAACTTGCGCCGGGAGCGCTACAGTTCGTTCACAGGTTTCTTGATATCAATTAATGGACATGAGAAATATAAATGATTTACATAAATACAATTGCTTGACTAAATTACACAATTTTCGGGAGCTCAGATCACTGATTAATCAGGGATTCTTAATTAAATTGGGGTAGTAGTTTCATTGTTCCATTCAGATACATTGCATAGGTTTTAAGCTGGAGAAGACGCTACGCTAGCGCCCGACTCGGGAGTTCGGTGAACTTAGAGGCGGGAAATACGAATTTGGGTTGGAGGCGGGAATTACGAATTTGGTTACGGCCAAACATACTCCCCCCCCCAATTCCAGCGGAATTCTAACATGGGATCTCAATTGTCAATAGGCAGGGGGCACAGCTTGCGGACGGGTCGGTCAAGAATGTTGGAGCTAGTGCGCACTTTTGCGACGCGGGAAACCTCATCCTTGCCGGGGATCAACTCGACTATGATGCCCTTTGGCCAAGAGAGAGGGGGAACATTGTCTTGCATGATCAGAACAACATCGCCTATCTTGGCTGGTTTGAACGGGGTATTCCATTTTTGTTTGGACTGCAAGTCTAGTAAGTACTCGGTTCTCCATCTCTTCCAGAACTGTTCGACTACAGCATTAACAAATCTCCACTTGGGAGTGAGACGAGAGCTGAACTCAGCGACCGAAGATTCGGGAAGGGCAGTGAGGGGCCTCTGAATTAAAAAATGACCCGGGGTTAGAACCAAGAAATCATCAGGTGATTCTGATTGGTGAACTAGAGGGCGACTATTTAGAATTGCCTCGACACGAGACACTATTGTAGTGAACGTTTGTAAGTTAGGGGTGTGGGATTGTAACGTAAGGATCAGCAGCCGTTTGGCTGACTTAACTGCGGCTTCCCACAAGCCCCCAAAATGGGGAGCTCTGGGTGGAATGAATTTCCATTCTACCCCCCTTGCGGCTAAACGCACCTGCAAGTTGTCAGAGACACCGGAATCCATAGCTTTTCGAATTTCTGAGAATAGGCGTGCAGCACCGGCAAAGTTGGTGCCATTGTCAGACCAGATGGTGGAAGGTACACCTCGACGCGCCATGAAACGTTCAAGACATTGGAGGAAACCATCAGTCGTAAGGTCCATCACTGTTTCCAGGTGCACTGCTTTCGTAGCGAAACAAACAAACACGGCTAAATACACCTGGAATGAACGGGATCCTCTCTTCCCTAACAGAGTGATTTCAAATGGGCCTGCGTAATCAATGCCGACTGTTTGAAACGGAAAGGCCCGTTCAACACGACCTTCGGGCAGCTGTCCCATAGATGTCTCATACGGTACAGGTTTTATAGAAAAACATCGGACACAACCTTTTAAATAACGGGACACCACCACACGACCATTGATGATCCATAGGCGGGAACGGAGGTATGCCAGCGTGGCACGGGGACCTACATGTAGACAGGCTTCATGCGCCTGCTTAACTATCAGTTCGGTCAACTTGTCTTCGGACGGTAACAAGGCGGGATGCTGAGTTTGATACTCCAGACTACTCAGAGTCAATCTACCTCCCACTCTGAGCAAATTATCGGGAGCAAGGAATACGGAGAGTTGCGCGACAAATTTTGGTAAATTCTCTTCCTTCTCACGGGATTTCAGGGATTTAAAAACTTGCGGAAAGTGCCTCTGCTGCGCACGGCGAACCAATCTCCTCTCCGCCGAACCAAGCTCAGCCGTAGTAAGCGGACCGGTGCGCCTCCCGAACGCCCGACAATTGTGCGCAAAACGCAACACCCATCCTATGACTCTCTTTAAGTGAGAGTAGGAACTAAAGCGAGATTCAATGTCAAGAGGTACATCCCCTATCTTGGTGACTAAGTTAATGGCACGGGAAGCTCGGATTTCCGAGGTTACATCCGGAGAGGACAGGTCGGGGCGTACCCTTCTAATGGGCCACTCCGCTCTTGGAGTGCACAGCCATTCCGGACCACTCCACCATAGTGAGTCATTCACTATCTGGGATGGTAAAGCTCCACGCGAAGCCACATCAGCGGGATTGTCCTGAGAACGCACGTGAAACCACGAATCGTGCGGAACATGATTGAGAACCTTTGCCACCCTATTTCCTACAAAGACCTTCCAAATTGGTGCGGGATCCGCAGTTATCCAAGACAGAGCTATAACACTATCAGAACAGGTGACCACATGCTCATCTGTGACGGAAGGGAAATTGGGGCGTACTTTCGAGATTGTTTTACCCAACAGTTCGGCGGTGAGCAGCTCAAGACGGGGAATTGTTTCTAGTTTTAAGGGAGCTATTCTAGCCTTAGCCATAATTAATCTGGGAAGATATTGGCCATTCACATCACTGACTACGTATATCACGGCAGCATACGCCTTTTCTGAGGCGTCAGCGAAACCTACTATCCATTGCGGAACGTTCGAGCTGGGGACGTGACGAGGAATCCTAAGGAGCTGCAACAAATCTAAGGATTCAGACAACCTCTGCCACTCTTTCAAGAGGTGTTCGGAAATAGGATCGTCCCAGTCGCATTTTGAGCGACAAACTTCTCGTTGTATAGATCTGGCGAAGACCGCCACAGGAATCACCCAACCCACGGGGTCATATATTTTTCCTATCTGACTCGCCAACTCTCTTTTCGTGCGAACTATTGGTGTAACAGGTACCTTGAAGAAGAAGGAGTCGGATCTGGGATCCCAAGCCACTCCTAGCATTTTGAGGGGCTTTTCCTCCTCTCCGGTTAAATCTACGCAGTCCGTATGCGGACTAACATGCTCCTCGGGAATCCCTTCTAATAGGGCGAGATCGCTGGAAGCCCATTTTCTGAGCTCCAAGCTAGCCGAAGCGAGGAGTGCCTGAAGTTCGTTTCGAACTTTGATGGCCTCCCTATGGAATCTCCACCACCTTGTACATCATCCACGTAAGTGTTACTAAGCAGTACTTTAGATGCCAAGGGGAAGTCGTTCGCGGATGTCTCAGCCAAATGTTTTATGACACGATTAGCTAGAAACGGAGCACATGCCGTGCCGTACGTGACGGTTGAGAGAGCGAAATCCTTAACCGGGTCCTGAGGAGAATCCCTCCAAACTATACGGAGCATGTCTTGATCCTGAGGGGGGTGTCTGATTTGACGAAACATTTGTCTAATGTCGGCTATAAATGCGAATTTAAACAACCGGAATCGAGTTAATATCGTAGCTATTTCAGGGAGAAGGCTGGGACCTACGTGCAATATCTCATTGAGTGATCTCCCATTTGAGGAGCGCTGCGAAGCGTCAAAGACCACCCTTATTTTTTCTGGAGGGTCGCCTTCTCTGTGTACGGCGTGGTGCGGAATATAATAATGGGGTTGACCCAACTTGGGAGGTTGAACGAATCTCATGTGACCCTGATTGAGATAATCAGACATAAATTCTCTGTAGGCGGAAGCTAACTGACTATCAGTTCTGAATTTGCTCTCCACACTGTATAGTCGGCGGAGAGCAATGTTGCGTGAATCACCTAAGGATGCTTTATCCTGCGAAAACGGAAGTGCTACTTCATACCTTCCTAACGAGTCACGGGAAACGGAATTTAAGAAAATTTCCTCGGCTTCTTGTTCAGCGGGAGTATAATGGGAAACTTCTTCTACTGACTCAATTTCGAACATACGGCGGAGGAGTTCGTTCGTTTGAACATCAGATACACTATTACAACTGACCTCAAGTGTAGAAACTTGACAACTAATACGCTCGGGAACGACACTCTCTCCCAGGGGGGTTCGCAACCTATCAGCAACAGCAAATAAAGAAACAGATTCTGACGGTCTGACAATAGGGGGTACTAACGAATACAGATTGCGTAGGGAGATAGGAGCGGAACATGAATTTGTTTCCTCGGAGTCAACGGAATGCGGGTTCATGACAGCGGGAACTAGGTCAACGGAATGCGGGTTCATGACAGCGGGAACTAGGTCAACGGGAACTAGGTCAGTGACAGCTGGGCTCAAGGTCAATGGAGTGCCTTCGCCTTGTGGCCTTGTCAAGTTCAGCCCCAGTAAATGCCTCTCTACAATTCTCATCTCTCTCCTGATTTACCCTCTCATTAAACCGGACCTTCCTTTCCTTGAGGAAGGGGAAGTGATAGCTTTGCTCATAGCTATTGGGAAAAATTCTTGGTACGTTACCTAAAGCTATCCATCCTACACGAGTTCTTATGAAATGAGGCCCCTGACCCTTGGGTGCTACTATTTCCGGGAGCATGAGCGCTGCAAATAGACCGGAGCTAAACAACATATCAATATTGGCTTGTTTACTAAACTCGGGATCCGCTAACTGTGACCTTAATTTTCCCCTTGCCCTTGGCATGTTGAAAGATCGAGTCGGAATAGGTATGGTTAATTTCTCGATCACCGAGGCTCCTACAGTTAAGAAAGTACCATCCTTAAGATGCAATACTAACGAGGTCGTGAACTTCAATGATTGTCTAGCCTCGCCAACGCCCATGACCTCAGCGTCGCAGGGATCCAGAGGGAGTTTGGCTCTTCGAGCCGCTTCTAAGGAAATTATATTAGTTTCTGCACCAGAGTCTAATAATACTCGGATGCGTTGCAAGCGGGAGCTACTAGGTGGGGATATATAAACCATTGCCGTAGGCACCAAGCTAGGAACATTAAATTTAATGGCCTTTCTAGCGTGATCATCAATTGAGGGAATTTTTAAAATAGATTTAGCGGGAGGTTGGAAACATTGTTACTTGAATGAATTTTTATGCTGGGTTTAGTGGTAGATTGGAATTTACTTATTTTAGCGGAAATACAATTAGTGGGATTACAATCATGAATGGAACAATGAAAACCATGATTAAACTCACCAATCGTAGCGGGACGGCGGGCGAAATTGCGGGATATGTTTTCGCCACGCCTGGAAGAGGCGTGGCCTAAACTTCAGAAACTTGAATTTAGTTGTCGCGAACTATTATGTGATCTGAACTCGCGACTTGAGATACTATCGGCACTTCTTTCACTCACTGCACTTGGACAACTGACTTCACTAGACTGACTTCGGTAATTGGCGGAATCCTGATGCTGTGGCAGCGTCCTCGCTGGACCACCTGATGTATTGGGCGGAAATGTCGAGCCCCTTTCAAAACTTGGGCTACTTCGTGGTTTAGATTTCATGACGGGATCGCATATTAGGTAGTGATGACGTTCGTTACACTCACTACACCTTCTCTTTGACGTACAGTTCATCACTCTGTGGTATGGAGAAAAGCAGTTTATGCAAAGATTGTTGCGTTTAATTACGTACTTCCTCTCCGCCAACGATTGTCTCTTGAAACGATGACAGAGATAAAGAAAGTGTTCCTGGTCACAGAACGCACACGGATACGTTATCACTCGACGGGATGGTCCTGGCTTTGTTTGGAAATCAGAGGGATGAGCGGCAGAAGCGGGATTTGGGGCTCCTTTGGAGCGGGTGGCGGAATCTGGCGGCACGGGCTGTAACTGCACAACCCTTAGCTCCTCCTCAAGGAACTCCAACAATTGCACGTGCGTTGGGATGAAGCCCTCATCCTTTACTCGCTCCCTATTGAATTTCTGCTGAAGGGCGGCGTCGATTTTCGAGAAGAGAGCCTCAAACAACAGGAAGCCCGTTAGATCGGTAGCTTCCACCGAAAAAATCGCTTCTATCCATGCCTTGGCTGAAGATAGATACTGCTCGAACGTACTGGCGTCTATCCGATTTAATTTAGGGATCGTAGATCTTTTGGCGAATGTGGCTCTGGCTATTCTGTACCTTCCGGAGTTTTCCGAACACAAGTACTGATAGAATTGTTCGTAATTAGCAGATTGATGCTCTGTGCCTTTAAGCCATTGTTCTGCCTGAGCTACCAACTTCCCCTTTAGGGATTCGAACTTCACGGGATCCGGAAGATGTGGTACGTTATGTACTGCGGAGTTGAAACTTCGGATAAAATGAGCAAATTTCGTAATGTCACCATCATAAGTCGGAACGGATGGGAGCAAAATATGCATGACTTTCACTGCTTCATAGGGAGTTTTAACATCATGAAACGAGAACTCACCTTTTGTGCGTGCGGCCGCGTCGGCCCTTCCCTTTTCAGCTATCAGTTTTTTTGCTTTCTGACAACCTTCTATAATGTGCGGGATCCATGCTAATCTTAGCTCTTCTTTGATCTCAGAACCGTTTACTTGTTCTAAAAGTCGTTCCCCTTCCTTTAGAATGTCCGTGGTTATTTGAACCACGAAGTGAGGTTCCTGATTGTCGTCATTTAGGTTCTGATATAATGTCATGACCCATGACGAAATTTTGCGGTATAGAACCTTAATATTTTCCGGTAATTTATCTACCTTGCTGGGTTCCATACAAAACCCTTTTGGCTTGGTGTCCGTCATGGTTAGGTTCTCCACCGACGGTAAAGATATCGGAGGTGAAGGTTGACGGGATCTGCGCTTTGATTTTGGCATCCTGAAATTTTAAATCCTTTTTACTGGATGCAAAACTCAGACGGATGTACAACACGATAACTTCACTACAGGATCCAAAGCCAATGGTGAATACGGTTTTCCTATTCAATATGGCGAGAGCAGCGTGGTCTGTTGAAAAGAGATCCTTTCTTCACGGACTGGAACAACGCTCAGCTCCGTGAAGCCTAATTCCCGGGTTTCGGCACCAATGAACAATCACGGAAACGAAACAACACAGTTTACGGGATCCTGAACACAATTTATTGTGAAATACAACTGTAAATTGAAATAATAATGGGAGAGCGATTTACAGACTGAAAACGAGAACTAGAATGACAAACATTTTCCTTCCTTCCGCAACTTGCGCCGGGAGCGCTACAGTTCGTTCACAGGTTTCTTGATATCAATTAATGGACATGAGAAATATAAATGATTTACATAAATACAATTGCTTGACTAAATTACACAATTTTCGGGAGCTCAGATCACTGATTAATCAGGGATTCTTAATTAAATTGGGGTAGTAGTTTCATTGTTCCATTCAGATACATTGCATAGGTTTTAAGCTGGAGAAGACGCTACGCTAGCGCCCGACTCGGGAGTTCGGTGAACTTTGAGGCGGGAAATACGAATTTGGGTTGGAGGCGGGAATTACGAATTTGGTTACGGCCAAACAACAATCTTCGCTTCATTTCTTGGAAAATTCACCAATATGAAAAGTTGAAAAAATAAAAATGAAATACTAAAACAATGAAATTAAAACTTTGCATTGTATGCAACTTAAATGAGCAGTGCTAAGAAATAACTTCTGAGTCCAGGAGTGCCTCACTTCATGTAGCCTACTTGGACCCATTAGTTTCAATGAAACGATTGCGACTGATAGCATTTGTTTTACTGGGTTAAGACCACTCGAACTTTTCGGGCAGATTGTAAACTTGTAATGCCTTACCTTCTAGAGATTTTTTCTCTGCGCGCCTAGTCTTCGAAATTTACTCGCGGTTTTGTCAAATGCAGAGTGGCTACACGCCCGCCAGAAGGTTAGAGGGTCGGAAGATGGAAAACAAGATGCCCTAATTGATCTATGTGTTGGTTTTATTGTTATAACTAGCGTTCCCCCCGCGCGTTGCTGCGCCCAAATTAAATTTGTTTATTGATCGTAATTTTAAACTGTTATTAAGAGGTGATTGGATGGACGGAAGCTTAGCCTTTGGATTCTGCCTTTGGTTTCTCCCTCCTCCTCATCCTCCTCCCTCACTCCTCCTCCTCCTCCTCCCTCCTCTTCGTCCCTCATCCTCCTCCCTCCTCCTCATCCTCCTCCTCTCTCACTCCTCCTCCCTCCTCTTCGTCCCTCATCCTCCTCCCTCCTCCTCATCCTCCTCCTCTCTCACTCCTCCTCCCTCCTCTTCCTCCTCCTCCTCCCTCACTCCTCCTCCTCCTCCTCATCCTCCTCCTCTCTCACTCCTCCTCCCTCCTCTTCCTCCTCCTCCTCCCTCCTCCTCCTCCCCCTCCCTCCTCTTCCTCCCTCATCCTCCTCCCTCCTCCTCCTCCTCCTTCGGTCTTGGCTTGGGTAGTTAATTTTGTAAACAATAAATTTCTAAAACCTGACACTGCACCCTTTTATGCCCTCTGGGTCAGAGCCCTTTGAACGGATTTGCACCAAACTTTACAGGAACAATCCTTGAATCATGCCTAATAATACCTGAAAGTTTCATTACAATCTGTCGAGCGGTTTCGGAGTCTATAGGCAACATACATACATACATACATCCTCTTTTATAGATATAGATAAGAGATATTTGGATTCCATCCGTAGACCAAGGGGCACAATTCGTTCTGGAATGACCCACCAAAATAATACTAGATTGGACTATAATTTAACTGGATTACATAGGATTGGATTATATTGAACAATACCATTCTCTGTAACCTTTATAACAAACAGTAACTTTGTGCTCCATGGTGGATTTATATTTCAGCCACCCTTGAGTAAGCCCAATCTCTCCTCTGCAATTGAAATGATTAAGAATCAATGCATCATTGTTGGAGAACAAAGTGCACAACCATACAACAATAAAGCTACCTACTCTTTGCTTATATTTAATGATTCTGGGGGCACTACTCACTTCGTTGCTGCGACAATCAAAGGTAGAGGATAGTGCCAGCCTCCATGTGAAGCTGTGTGAATTCCTATCGTGGTTATCCATGATTAAGTCCATTTTAGCTTATGGGAATCATTGCATCTCATCATTGTTGGATAACAAAGCGCACAATTGACTATTTTGTAACAACATTGCTAAGTTCCGCTTCCTTATAAAAGAGACACTATTATTATTATTATTATTACTTCTTTTGACTTATTCAGTATCTTGCCATTCTACTTAGTAGCTCAATTCATAATGTTGGTATGATACCTAGAATTTGAAAGCATTTGGTCTCAGAGCTCCCTGGTGGTGAGGTTCCTTTTCGTTATTACATCATAGCCTCTAAGGGCCCCCCTTTCAAATTGCATCATCGTAGGATGAATATGATTGAAATTGGCTTCAGCAATCTCTAAGCTGATCAGGACAGATTTTTGCCTGACATTATTTCGACAACCCCAAACAGACCTCATATCATCATAGATTGTTAATTATGAAAGAAATTGCCTCAAAAGTCACTCACCAACTGCTTAGAACAGATGTGCGTAGAAATGTGACGTGTCAAAAGTTAAAAGAAATCTGTGTAGAACTTTTGAAAATAACCTATAAGGAACTTGAAGACGTTTACATTTTTTATCTATGTGAGGTGGGTACACCCTCCATGTAATACATTCAAGCACTTAGTGGTCTGTTAGAAAACCCTTGGACAAATTTGAGTAACGATGACCTCCCTACGTTCTCGAAGGCAAAACAAATTATGTAGGTATTTAAATTAACTGATTTTATATACGATTTTCCATTTTACTGAATTGAACGGTAAGAGCGTAAATTAATGCTGTGAATGGAACAGGAAGGGACAAAAACAGCTGGGATGAAGGATCCCTTCTGGTTGCGGTGTGGCTAAAATCATTAAACAAAAAATATGTAGGTATATGAAAGCCTGTAGTGGCTTAACTTGTGATCAGGTAAAACTGATAATGAAGCCTTGGTCTTTCGAACTATAGTCCAGTAAAATTAGGGATGGGGGTTGCAATAATTTCCGGCAAGCTGGAAATGGTTTTAATACCTTCATTCCATGTAGAAAACATGTAATCTGAGTTTGCACCATCGCAGGAGGTGAGCTTAACTTTTGGCGGCCAAAAAACCGCAAAATTTTTGGACTTTTTTCGGTTTTTTGCGTATAACTCAAAAACTATGGGCCGTACAGAAAATATTATACCTTCCTTTTTTAAAGAGCATAAAATTCTGCGTCAAATGACCCCCCCAACTTTAAATTTTGATGAGAATTTGAGGGAGTAATCTCCGTTCGAAGTTAGGTGTTTTTCCTATCTTGGCCAAAAAACTGCAAAATTTTCGGACTGTATTCGGTTTTTTGCGTATAACACAAAAACTATGGGTAGCACAGAAAATTTTATACGATCCTTTTTTAAAGAGCCTAAATTTCTGCGTCAAATTACCCCCAACTTTAAATTTTGATGAGAATTTGAGGGAGTAATCCCCGTTCGAAGTTAGGGTTTTCCTATCTTGGCTAACATACCGATTTCCTCGACTTTCAGTTGCCTCTTGCACCTGAACGGCTGTTGGAGTTCAAAAACTCATTAAATGAAAGTTGTGAATAATCGAATTTTGCATTCTGAGAGCACTTCAGTTTGAACGGACAGTGATTGACTCTTTTTTTCTCTCTTAATTAAAATTATGCGCTGCTGTTTGCTTTTTTTGTTGGATTGAAGAAGAAAAATAATTACCATATACCAAATGTATTTGTATAACCAATTCGTGTCTTAAAATTTAATAATATAAGTAATAAGGTACCTATGTAAAATAAATGAAAAATGAAAGGCTATGTACATTTAGATGATGCTTCTGGATCCTCGGACGCAGGTCCCCAGGCTTCTTGGTGTTCGTCGGCAGATCCGTCCTCTGCTTCTTCGTTCTGTTTTTCGCCCTCCATCGCCTCCACTTCGTCGTCCACATTGATGGGGCCACTGATGCCCACCTCCTCTTCTTCGGTAAGAGCATTGCTGCAAGCCTGGCCCCGGCAGTTAAGGCAGATTGTTGAACATTTCAATCCTGCCTTTCTGCAGGAGCACTTGCCCCTGCACCCCTGGACGCACTTCATGCAAGACCTGTGAGAATTGGAGAGATGAACGATTGAGTTCTTGTGGCGCTGATTATGGCATGTGCAATGGAAGTAACTTTGGTTTTCAGTTGAGGTGGCTTCGCCTTCTTTTGGTATTTTGATGTGACGATTCCCTTTAGGAGCACCTGTAACGATTGTGGTATGTCTTTATTCACATCTCCCAAGAAATTATCCAGTTTGGGGTAGGACTCCAAGTTATAAGCAATTGATCTGATATCCTCTCGAATTATAGCTGCAGCTGCTTCCACAATACGAAGCCGTTCTTCTCCTATGTCATTCTTCTTGGAATTGTACCAGTTGTCCGTCAATATCTTGTGCCCTGTGTTTCGAAAGCATAACACTACGGGCCTGCTGGGTAGACCGCTGAATATGATGCCCTCACCATACTTCTTCATTAATCTGGATTTCAGGGTTCTGCTATCTGGAACTGTTCCTTTGAAGTCTTTCAGAATCTCCGACAACGTGAATTGGCATTCATCATCATTATCCTCAATGTATTTACAAATGTAATCGAAGGCCTCACTCACATGCTCATCTTCAGTACGTCCTACTTTGTGGCCCTTCCCAACGCGACCCAGGAACTTCTTACCACAAGATCTGTGGTACCTGGGCTCCTCAGCAACCAAATCCGTGAGTCTGGCAAGGACCTGTTCATCTTCTCTCTCAGTAGCAGCTGCAATGAGAGAATCCTTCAATTCCAGTGTCATTACATGTTGCACAGATTCTCGTCTGCTTGTTGGCTTCTTTTTTTCTTTTGCCACGAAATCGGCTGACGCATCTCCCTCACAGATTATGCACTTATTTTGATAATCAAATCCCTGCACATTGCGCTTGGAGCCGCGACCCGCTGAGGGTTCATCTTCCCCACTCCTGCGTTTCAAATACAGTTTCCTGCATCTTTCATGAACAGAGATGGAGGAACGACCCCAAAGCAGAAGGTGTTTATTGTCTTTCTTTGCTTTGCTGTGAGTGATTAACGACTGTATTCCTCGTTCAAGCACTGTTGTTGTTTCCTCAAGCAGAGGGGTAAGGTATTAGGTGGGGGTCCCTTTGTTGAGGGGTTCAGGCCCAGGTAGGGCCTGACGGGATCCAAGGGGAACAAAAAAAAAACCAGCCCCTGGCTAATAATAGCACAAGTTCCTCCACCCCATTGACCTCACTCATCTTCCCGTCCATCTGTCCGTTCAAACTGAAGTGCTCTCAGAATGCAAAATTCGATTATTCACAACTTTCATTTAATGAGTTTTTGAACTCCAACAGCCGTTCAGGTGCAAGAGGCAACTGAAAGTCGAGGAAATCGGTATGTTCGCCAAGATAGGAAAACCCTAACTTCGAACGGGGATTACTCCCTCAAATTCTCATCAAAATTTAAAGTTGGGGGGGTAATTTGACGCAGAATTTTATGCTCTTTAAAAAAGGAACGTATAAAATTTTCTGTGCTACCCATAGTTTTTGTGTTATACGCAAAAAACCGAAAAAAGTCCAAAAATTTTGCGGTTTTTTGGCCGCCAAAAGTTAAGCTCACCTCCTGCGATGGTGCAAACTCAGATTACATGTTTTCTACATGGAATGTATTGAACCATTTCCAGCTTGCCGGAAATTATTGCAAGGTACCCCCATTTTTTCCCTAATTTTACTGTACTACTAGTCGAATTGATGAAATTATTTCCGCAGCTGAGCAGGAGTGTGCAACAGTATTTTGGTGACCCTAAAACATATATGAGGATATAAATAACAGACACCTTTCTGGAATGATGGAACGGGAAATATTATGAGCTATTCTTATGGGAACATAGTCTGACCAAAACAAGCCGCTTCCAGCTGCTCAATCCACACAATAAGAATGTTCTAGGTACTAATTGTACCACATCTGCAAAGACCCCATCCTTGATGAGGAATGGCTACGATAAAAGCTGAACAGTTGAATCGTGAGACATGGCTTTAGCCATGTTCAGCAGAGATGGAAGTCCCTCCAGTTAAAATAAATGAATGAACAAGTTTTGATCAGGAGGGAGGCTTCCAATTATGTATGACGGTTTCATATCATGATATACATCCTTTTGCACAAACGCTTAGCTTCTATGACATATTGGAGGATCTGCTGATGAGTTACCTCGTACTATGATATTTGAAGCTTGGCAACAAGGAAAGCAGCGTTTCCATAGATGCCCCCAGAACTAGACTTTTGAGGGCCAGGGGAACTATTTTTAATTTGGGCTTGTTATTCTATTAATTGTGTACCTCCTTTGAATTTATAAACCCAAAATTTGGTCATGAACTTTAACTAGGGAATGGAAAAGATACATTCATACACAATTTCTAATGATTTATGAATTTCCATCTGGGTACGATCATTGAAAACCGAAGTATCTTACAGTCGTAGGTGTAACAAGTACATGATGGTACTGATAGTAGTGGCAACAAAAATGGAGCCGCTAGTCGGTAGTACATAAAATGAGGTTATCCAGTCCTCGTGTGATGTTTTTATTTTGGAGTAATCATTTTGCTACTCACTTTGTGGAGCAGTATGGTTTCTGACTGGTATTGGATTTGGATCACAGAGCTACTTGCAACAGTCCTCCGACGTGATGCAATACGTATATTGCGTGGTCCTTCGTCAGGTCAGGTTGCGTGGAATTACGTCAGACATGGGAAGCGTCCACATTGCCCTGATGCTTTCACACTGGTGGTCGTTGGGCGATCCCATCAATTTATATTGAGCCCCCAAAGATTATCGTTCTCGAAGATTTGTTCATCTCAGAGAAGGGAGACGTGGAAATATTTGATTTGTACTTAGCTGCAGCTTGTTCTGCACCAAGAGAATGTGTTCATCCCATTAATTGAGAAAGAGGAGAACTTGGCGAGTTACAAAATTCGATTCACAGACTGATAAATCACAAACATCAATCTGAATATTATTACACACTCAAGCAATAGTTATTCCATTTGTATGTATGAAATCATTGAGTGTGCCCTCAAAGGACTTGATGGTTAATAGATGCGAAAAATGTCTTCAATCCCCTTAGTCATCCTTTGACATTATGGTGTGTGAGAGTTTTATGGCTTGGTTGACGCATTTTCTGTTTAATACAAGGAATTTTCTCAAATACTGTTCGTACAAATTTTCATCAATAATGATAAGCACAGAAGGCACCACCCAAGGTAATCCATTGGGCAAGCTTATGAAGCAGTTGGAACTCCCTCCGTTCTTCAAGCTAAAATCCCTAAATACAGGCAAAATAGATGTACCGATGATTCAGCATGTGCAGAAAAACTGCATGGTTTTAGAACATGGCTCACACAGCCCATGGAACTGAGTCCAAGATGGGACTACTTTCCAGGTCTAGCAAAAAGTTAATTGTTGTATGAACAGATATAAAATGAAGAGCTTAGGAACTCTTTCAAGGCTTAAGGGTTTGATTTGCACATCTGCTTTAGAAAAATAGTTCGTCCGAAAGAATGGGATGGAGTTGAATGCGTGAGAAGATTTGTTGAAGCAGCTGTAAAAAATCCTCTGGGCAGCTGCATTACTTCAATTACTTCATAGAGAGAGGAGTTATCTGTGTCCAGCCAGCGGTTTACATATGGGATGGACTGTGGAGAATTTAGAATACAACCTATATGAAATCTCAGTTGAACTAGATGGTCTTATCATGGTGAACCCACACAGAAGAGAGGGCATATAACAACTAGAGAATCCATATCAGTTCGTTTCATCCATTACCTCTGGTGAGACACTTGATTTGGCACACCATGTATAACTATTTCCGAAGTTTTGAAAAGATTGAACGCAGCATGAACGAATCTGTGAACAAAGTCTCTCTTCCTCCCAATCCAGGATTATACTGTCACTTAGGTAAGGATGTCAACCAAATAATCTTCCGAAAACTTGTGATGGCTGTGGTGGTCCCTTCAACTTCAAACGTGCACTCATTTCAAAGAATGGGGGCTTGACT
Source organism: Adelphocoris suturalis (assembly GCA_030762985.1). Lineage (NCBI taxonomy): Eukaryota > Metazoa > Arthropoda > Insecta > Hemiptera > Miridae > Adelphocoris > Adelphocoris suturalis. The sequence goes on from CM061040.1 coordinate 153,815,916, forward strand.
GAAAATAGTAAGTGACGGGTGCGCCAGACTGGTTGATTTAGCCTGGAAAGGAGTTACTGTGTCACTCCTCTGTGCCAATCACCACAGCTTCACGACTTATTTGAGATTCGGCAGTTTTGGGTGTCTGGGGCTGGGAGTAGGTGGCTTTTTTGTTACATACTTCGTTAACATCCCTTCTTAGTAGTTTTAGGGTTGTGCGCCATTGTATAGAGTACAGCAGATGCTAAGCATATGAAATACAACCAACCAAAGACATCAGAGGAACATTTATCCCACTTGAATATTCATACGGTGGAGCAGAACCTCACTGGGAATTCTCCATTTTTCTCAAAAGAACCGCCAGAGTTCTATCAAATCATGGTGTGGTTTAGAGTTCTTGTGCAGTTTGATATTATGAGTGGCAGCTTTCAGACTTGGAGGGTCCCAAAGGGCCATTAAGTGGTTGGGGATTGATGGTGTAGTCGTCATACTCCTACTGAAATGTTGAGCATCAGCTTCAGAGAAAGAAATTTCATTCAATGATTGACCAATGGTTCTTGGTTTGGCTACTCGCTGAAGTTCTCTTGTCCCTTCGTATACTTGGCTGGAAATATAAACCTAATTGAGGGAGTCTTTCAAAACCATGTAGTTTTGCATTACAACGTAGGGAAATTTTGAATGCTTTCGCAAATTAGTCCATTGATTAATACGAGTATCTTTATTCTGAATGGTCTACCTGAATATTATTGAATACCTCACATGTCATTGGTCTGTATAATTTTATTTTGGACACAAGGAAGCTCCACATCCAAATTAGCAGATTTTTTCTCCCTGCATTTGTGTTTGAAACACAATTTGTTTGTTACTTATGTAGGTAGGTATTGTAGTCCAGTAACAATATCGTCAAAAGGGGGTTGTTTGGCCCTAACCAAATTCGTATTCTCCCGCCAGGGCTTGAGATGGAGTTGGTATGTTGTCTTCCCAAACTTCCGGAGCGCTAATGTCGCTCAATGTTTTGATCCTGCTTTTGGTTTATTATTTCCAATAATAAGCCTATGTGATCGTGTAGCAAAAAATTTTTATAACCCCCCCTCAAACTTTGTCACTTTACGTTTCAAGGTACGTAGAATCCAAATTTGAAATGTCCGTCCGCCGTCCGGGCCATAAAAGGCCTAAGAATTGACTTAAAAAACCCGTTCTTTCGCACATAGACTCCATTTGGGGTCTAGTTGGTCCTAACGTTTAACCATCCCGATCGCTTTACTCGCATAGATGCTATGGGCCAAAAACGTGCAAAAACGTGTCTTTTTCGACGCGAGCACGCCTGGCACGCTTGGCAGGGGGTCTCGGTGGGTGGAGGGGGGGGGGGGGGGGGTGGTGAGCGGGGGGGTGGAGTGAGAGGAGGCGCCGGCGCCACGGCTTGTGGTGGGTACGGCGCCGGCGTTCGTTCGAGGCATGAATTTGTTTTTTTCAAGGTCATATTTGTGTGTTAATACCAAAGCTTTTCCTACGCATATTTAATAACATATCCTCTCGACTTTTCGTACGTACTTAGATAATGATATTATTAAGGCAATAACTATTTGAATAGATAGGAGCTCAAATCGAGAAATATAAACATGCGTATATAATTATAGAAGTATAGGTTGTGGCAACTCGAAGTAGGACACGCCGAGGAGTCTGGACGGGCCTTATGACGTACGCTAGCCAACTAAAACTACGATCATACTCAATTGAAAAAATAATAAACCTTTGTGAAATAATTTGCAGCGTTTTACATTTTCATGACGGAACCCTGGTAATTCCTATTTTCCCGATCATCCCGTAATAATATACGATTTGAGCTCCCAACGGTGCAGTGAAATTGTGAAGTTGAAATTGTAAATTGTTTAAGAACTTCATACTGTAAACACTGCATTACTCACTAGCGCCCTTTTCGTCCTGCAGACGATGAAGGAAAATTCGAATCAGTCTTTTTTCCGCCTCCCACACAAGTTGTATTGCTCTCCCACTTTACTGCTTGCCATATTACGTTATTAAACGTTTTGAGTCTGGATCCCGTGAATCCTGGAAGTGTTTTTATTTCCGATTCCGTTCAGGGTCCAACGGGAATGAGAATGGATAATAGAAAGAAGAATGTGATTAACAAAAAACCTCTAAATCGTCTAAATTATTTTTTGACTATAACTAAACATTAAGCAAATTGTAGGAAATTTTGTCTTCTTTAAAAATGCATATAGCTTGTTTCTTGTAGAACCTACCAAAAAAACATACATTATACTTTAAAAAAAAAAAAAATTAAAACAAACGATTTCGAGGTTGTTTTACCTTTTTTAACTCATATTCTTCTTCCTGTTACCTATACGTATGTATACAAGATGAAAAACATCTTCTACCTGATCTGATTCCAGAAAAAATACTCCATTGCAGGGCTATTGGTAATATTTGAGCAATTTTTTTTCAGTCAAAGGATCAAGGGTGTGTAAAAACTTTATTTTCAGATCTAGTTTCTATAATTAATATCTTCCTTGATTGATGATTTTCATCAAAATCTTTTTACCAGATATCAGTCAATTGTAACCAATCAAAGTGTGGTAGATACCAACTTGATAAGTAGAGGTACTCCAAATTAATCTATTCACTTGTGAACTAATTTGTTGTCATTCTTTTGGTTTTTCTGTTCCCAGATTTTGCTTGGTGTCGAGTTCTCCATCAGTACAACGTATTTTTTTTTTTAGTCCTGGCGTTTTATTTATGGCTTCACCTCTCGCAATGACTGATGGTAGGTTGGGAATGGATATCTTCAGGTGTAGAAGTAGTTTTATTTTATGATTGTAATTAATAACACAAATTAAATGTAAATAACAATAAAATATAAATTCTTTTGTTTATGTAATTTCTTCGGATCCGTGTGAGTTCTCGAGTCGGTTCGTTTTTTCAATAAGTAACCGTGTTTGATTTTGTTGTTTGGTGTTACTTATTAGTGTTGTGGAAGTGTTAGCTATGAAATTTTGTGAGGTAAGTCCTTACACTAATTACATACCTAATGGAAGATTTCGTGCTATTTTTTCATTTAACATCTTTCATTTCATCTAACAATTTATTTCTGTATGTTGTTCAAACGTCGTTATTAATCCTAATCCAAATAGTTGTGAGATCAAGCACTGTCCGCTAAGGTCTAGAAGATTAATCTTGGCTCATTCCACAACTCAGCCCCACTCTTGTGAACTCCTCTTATGCACATAAAGGTAGAGCGCAATATTGAGAAGCCCAATGTTGTTCTAAGCCACTATTTTGTTTCCTCTTGAGTACAGTCACATTTTTCACTGTGACGTTCTGCAAGGGCTTTGGCAGAAGCTGCCATCTGAGGTGCTAAGGTTGTGTTAACTGATGTCGGTAAAGTAGTGAATGAGGGGTGGCACTCTTAGCATGCCGTCCTGTATTTTCGCTTTTTCTCTTCTTCAGTATTGTTTCATTGTTGAGTGTGGGTATGGACACATTCACAAAGTTCCCCCATCCTGATAACCGAGTTCTTCCACTATGTCTTTAAATTCTGTTGTATTGATGGGTTTATGAGCCCTCCCATTTTATTACTAGGGGTAAGTTGACAGAAAAATCTCTTCATCCTCTCCTATCACAAGAATCAGGCATGTTAACAGGCTTCCACTTGTACTGTACTTCCAATGCATCACATAATTCATATGCAGACTGATCAAAGTTGTGCTTCTTCAGTGGTACCGAGGACAGCCAAATTGAGCACTTCCTTTTTGATACTTTATAGCTCATCCAATAGTTCTCTACTTATCCAATTTAAACTTGGCAATGGTGGACTCAAGAAACCTGTTCTCAGCAGTGTTCAGTTATGTACGGGTATGTTTTGTAGTCTGTAGTTGTGTAATATGTTCACCAAGTTTAAACTTTTGGTTGAGCCGAATGGAACGATTGGTTTGTTTGCTGTTGCAACTAGATCTGTTCAATGCGATCCTCTTTTATTAACTGGTAGGGTGAGAAGATCACGCGCCTCCTCTGCTACTGATTCAACCAATTCGGCTGGCTTAAATGTAGTCCAAATTGATTCTTTCAGGTCCTCATATACACCTTCCACACACTCAACAACTTTTTGCAAAAACTATTAGGTATTTGAATTTCATGGACTTGTTGTTGTTGTTAGTGGCCATCCTGAGGGTGTTTCTCTCCTTAAGCCGACAGTGATTGCTGATACCTGCTAATTTATCTGTACTGGGATTTTGCCTTTTTGGGAGATGATTAATAATGATTTTAAATGGGGAGTGGTTTGATGTGGGAATTGCTTTTTTTTGTCTTCTCCTCCGCATATTTTGAGATTTTTAGCATTCAATAATTGTTTTACGTAATATTGATTTGGATCAAGCAAAGAGGAACCCGAACTTCTCAGAGAAGAACTAAAACCCCAAATTCATCTTTTCAAACAAGAATCTATCAAGTAGAAGAACTTTTATTTGATGAACAAACAAACTTCCTAGTGAAGTTCATTCATAATTATGTCAGGGGCTCTAGATGTTTTAGCAATTGTGGTGGCCTCTGCCATGTGCTGGACAGAGGTGGTTTCAAAGATATTTAAAAAATAGTGGGAGGGGTGTCTACAGGGAGGTAGTTCCAACCGCCGTTCTGTTGGCAGCACTGTCCCCCGCCATCTTCACTAGTTCAATGATTCCCCTGGTATGTCTATGATACAAGGCAGGGAAACGGGTGGGCGTAGAACACCCTCTAGGGCCCCTGACATAATTATGAATGCACTTCAATAGTAAGTTTGTTTATTCATCAATTATATCTAGGGGCACTATAGGGAAATGGTAAGAGACTACAAAGAAATCAGACTGCCAAGTCCAGACCTGGACAGTTCGACTTCCTTACAGAGAGACAAGAAAAAACTCATTGCACTTCCTTCAATGCCCATGCTCACTGAGCCCTCAATGCCCATTACCAGCCCCTCTCCGCCTTACTGCACCCAACCCACCCTTCCTCTCTCCTGGTGTTGAAAGACCCCAGGGGAAACAGGGCCGGGGTGGATTTGAAAAGGATTTCTGCTGTACTCAACCTATAGGGGTACACAGCCAATGATAATCATTGTTGAATTAGGAATCGAATAATGGTTGGCTGTTTAAAATATTCATAATATGAATAATGTAACATGTTCATAGCATATTAAAACTCAATCACTATAGTTAGGTATATGCTTATAGAAAAGAATGTTAAGTGGAATATCTTGGACCTGAAAAGGTCGTTTGTGCAAAAGCAAAACAAACTCAAAGTGGCAAGCAACCCAAATAGTAAGAGTCAGCTGTTGGTTTTATCTCTAAATAAATACCCCTGGAGTTCACACCTGGAAGCAAAGTGGATTGTTGTTAGGTGTTGACATGTAAGAAGTCTACTACTAAGGACAGAATATAGTTGGTGTGTGAGCCTAAAAAGCTGCTGCAAGCACATAAGTAAGGTATTTACTACTAAGAACCTGAAATAGGTGAGCAAGCCGAGAAAACAGCTGCAAGCTCAGGAGGTTGAACTAGAGGCCTATCATAAAACATAGCCAACTGCAAAGGAGGGTGTCCAGCCCACTGCCCGGAAAATTGTGTTCAGGGGTCTCCCTCTCTCTCTTAGCCACAGAGCTTGGGAATGCTATGCGCTTGCGCCCTCAATCCCTGCTTTTGTGCCCCAGCACAGATGATCCGCACCATATTCTTTCTTAGATATTCACCCATCAATGTTGCTGTTGTCTTGGCTGTTACAAGGGGGCCATGGAAATGTTGGAGTTATCTCTACAAAGGGTTGGTGCGATTAACCTGCTACACCCTTATATGTTCTGAATATCCTGAAAGCTGAAAACCCCAGGAATTACCCCACGATGTGGCATTTGCAAGAAAAAAGAAGGAGGAACTATCCATCTATCACACTCCTGGGGCTTTTAAAAAGCTTGTGGAAGGGGGGGGGGGGGGGGGGTAGAGTGGGAGTAGGCAGTGCAGGGGTATATATTTGATTTTTAAATGGTAGAAGTTTATGTATGTTGCCCATTTTGCCTATGGAAGGGTGGAGAGGGAGGGGCACTTGGATAGTCAATTATAAAGGGCTTGAGTGGGGAGTGGTTCGAAACTGAGCTCTGCTAACTTGTGACAAGGAGGTGATGGAAACGTGGTAGTTACCCCTTCAAAGGGTTGAGGCGATTAACCTGCTACACCCAGAAAATATAGCCCAGGAACTATCCCTAGATGTGGCATTTGCTAGAAGTGAGAAGGAGGAACTACCCATATTCATCACATAGGTAGCGCATATTCTATAGAGATCCTCTTCCGTACACCTATTGGTCAAACTCTGGGCTTCTTACTCAACGCTACTCCTCTCCTTGCAAGTAGTACATTTATAGTTATTCAACCACATTGTTGGCTAGCATGTGAGTGCAGCCACTGCGTCCCTCAGTTGTGCACTGCTTGCACCATAGCGAAGTAATTAATTCCTGCTCTGCACTTCCTTTGATGCAATGGGCTGCACGTTCTGTGTCCCCTGCGGTGACTTTCACGTCCACCATTTCTCGTATTTTAAATCACGTTCATGTTTCTCCACTGTAACTCAACTAATTCTAGTTTTTTACTCTATTTTCGAAATCAGCATTAAATTACTTAAAAGAATTTGTTTCATTTATTCTTATATATCATACCGCCATGCGAAATATTAACTGTTTTGAAAATTCCTGAGAATCTGACATTTTATTATTTCCCTATACGAATTCAGAAGATTTTCAAATCTCGCATAAACTTCCTCAAGCTTTTCAACGGTTTGCTCAACTTTACGATTTTGTTTCAATTCGATGGAGCAACTTTAGCTGAAATAGGAAAAAGCGTAACTAGTCTCGATTGTGGCAAGGGGGAGTGAACAAGTTTCATCATGCTCGCTACCATTTTCAGCTTAACGAATACAGTAAACAAAAAGTTCCCGTAAAGAAGACGCATAGACAGTTTTAAAAAACTTCCAGTCATGCAGCATGATCGTATGAGCGAATTTTCCTAAATTACCACCTATCGTTATAATAGGTACCTATGTTAAGTTTTATCGAAATTACAAATTAAGTTCAAAGTAATTGCTATAAACCAATTTTATGGGAAAATAAGATTTTGGATTTTTAGATTTGTTTGCAGTTTTATAGATTTTTCAGCAAATATGAATGAAATTTAAGTAGGTAGGTACCTACGTTTTTCAGCATAATTTTTTGCAAAAATTTATTCATGTACCTACCTACTAGTTGATTTGTGATTATTTTGTTTTGACTAAAAAATGAAAAAATTAACAATTTTTGGCCTTTCTAGCAATTTTAGTGATTTTTTTTGCACATTTTTCAAAATTTGACAAATTGAATGTGCCCAAAAAGTGCTGACCAATGAACTCAATCCTAAGGAGAGTTAGGTATTGTCTGTAATGACAGACACACAAATATTTGAAAAAACGCAAACTTCAGGAATTGTTTCAGAATGCTTCAAAATGGTTTTCAATTGAGACATTTTTCAAAAATTTTGATTTAAACATTTTTCGAGCCATTTACGAAATTTCGCTACAACCAAAAGACGAAAATTGTTCACCCTTTCTATGAAAACCAGGCATTTAGCGTCCAGTGTGACTTCCAATTTTCGCCCGGGACACTGTAGTGGATTTACATACATTTGACTTGGAGTCGGAACTCCCAGTGGAAGGTCACGAGCCCCGTCATTAGGCTGGTTATACGGGCCTGACCCTTGAAAGTGATCGGGTGAGAGGTACGAGAAAGTACCGTTATTATCACGTGTACTGGTATATTTCGCCGGATATGATATATGTGAGTCACGGAACAAGGCTGCTTCAGATCGGTCTTCGCGACGCTGATCTAAGTGACTTTTCTCTATCGGTGAATATGGATATTCAGATCCTGGCCGAAGGTTCTCATGATGATATGAGATAGAGTTTTGTGGGTACTGAAAAGTACTTTTGGTTTCGTAAGCAAAATGTTCTTGAGGTGCTCGATGCGCGCTCATATTTGTAGGATAACCTGTAGGTAAGGACGTGTTGAAATCGCTGGAGTTCCCTTTTGAAGGTGTTTGACATTGGTTGGCTGTGTAGCTTAAATCCTCTGGGGATATGTACGATTGTGCCATGCCAAATGTTAGATCTTTCTGTGTATCAGAAAGTTGGGTGATGTTCGTGTCTTTCACGAGGCCGGCTTGTGGAAAGCTCGGTTGCTCGTCGGTGAGAGAGCCGGGGCTAGGCCTGTTACTATCGGGGGCCATGCCACGTGTCGGGCGAGAGGGGTAACTAGCCCTCCTTGTCGAGTGCCCACTAGAGCCCCGTTGACCGGCGTCGAGCGGTCTGTCGGCTGGCTGCGAAACTTCAGTTTCGAGCTGTTGCTCTTCCTAAAGGCGAAATGAAGGGATTCGCTCCATTTGGGAGAATTTATCTAGTTCTGAAAAGAACTGAATTTAGAGGGGACTCGCTTCCGGATTGATATCGGAGGGTCCTCCTTAGGGGTCGACTGCCTTTTTCGCTTGAGTGAAGCTCGTTCGATAAAAGGCAGGTCCGCCTGTTTCGATTGATCAACCTGTGTAAGGTTTGCTTGATGATCAATCAGCTCGCCCCAGCGGTCGGTTCACGAATAAATTTGGAACCCAGGTGACGAGACTTCGCAACTCGTCCCAGCGGACGGTCAGTGAATTTCTCCTCTCACCCGGGCGGCGAATTTTTGATCCTAGATGGTGTAGCCGACGTCGGGATACCGTCTAGAGGGTAGTGAGTAATACGAAGTGTAATTATCTCGATCTACCCGGAGTCTTGAAGAAGGTAGAATCTCTCGTCACAGAATCGTGTAAGAAACTTCGTCCTCAGTCAATCGCAGTAGGCTTGAAGAGAGAGAAGTGTTCAGATCGGATGTTGAGATTGGTATATCACGACGGGACCAGCAAATGCTATATTTATACCCGTCCGGGAGTCGGATTCTGCATTTGATTGGCTGTACCGATTGATCTCTAGCGCTCGTGTGTGTGGAAGGAGAAACAGCTTCCGATTTGATTGATTGCGCTCGGTGAGCGGAAGGTGAAACATCTTCTTCCGCCTTTCCTCCGTAGAGTGCGTCTGGCTTTGTTCGTCCTTGATTGGATTTGAAAGTCATTTGTTTCAAGATAATTTTTGTGTGTTAGATTTGCCGGCTCGTCAAGCCTTGCTCGTGCAGTAAGCGTTTAGCTTGTCGTGTTTTAACTTTCGACGAGTTTATTTCTTTTGTGATTCTGTATTTCGCATAATCTTTTCGGCTATTCCTTTTGTTGCGTCTTAGAGGTAGCCTGACGTCTTTTTATATAGTTCTAATGTGTGAACTTATTTTTGGTGGCCCTTAAAAGGGCCGGTGATAGGTGGTGAGTTCACCACAGACACCATGCTAAGAAAACCGGACTGTCCGAGCCAAAACCAGACACCTGGCAATCCTACTCCGATTCCATGTTCTAAGGTTGGCTTCGGTCCTCTTGGTTGCGGATAAGTTCGGGACCAAAAGAAGATTGTGAAATTACGCTGAATTTCATAGCTCTCCAAAGAGTTCCAGTGAACAAATTTCGGCAATTCGGGAAAGGCTTTAAGTGGCGATTGACTCACACAATCGTGTTGTCCTCAATCTCAAGTGGGTCATCTGTCCTGTTGATGCTCCTCTCAATCATTTTAAGAATAAATTATTTCTCTATCTACTTGGTAAAGAACACATGTTATGGATTTTTTCATGTTGTAATTTATGCACATACCAGGGGCTTAGATTCAGGGGTTCCAACTGTGGGTAGCGCCGGTGCCCCTGACGAAAAGAAGAAGAAAGAGGTGTAGGTAGGTTAACAACTTGAAGATGTGACAGTTACCGTCAGATCCAAGAGAATGCGCGTCTATCCGTCGCTCTCGCGCCGGGTCGAACGCGTCATCCTCGAGTTCTTGGAAGGCTGTGGATGGCGATAGATGAGGATCCGAGGACCGGAAAATCATCTCCAAACATAGCACATACCTACGCTATTAGTACGAGTTGTATTTTTTGTGGTACTGTCACACTCCCCTCTCTGGGGGTGACCTAAGTTCGTTACAAAGAATAAAAATCTGAAAACTTTTGGCAGATTCTGATGGATTTGATTAAGTTAATCCTATCGATTCTTCTTGGTAGATTAGAATAAGAGATCAATGAATACTGTGGTGAAAACCACCCCCTCTTTTCAACAGCCCTTTTCAGGGCTACCAAAAAGAGGTAGACACAACACAAAAATATTTATAAGACGTCGAGTTACAACTCCGTCAAACAAAATATTTCACCAGAGAGAAAATACGAATTTCTCTCTCAAAAGTGAAATATTAACTAATAACATACAAGGCGACCTCCCTAGACACTTACTGGGCGAGAGAGATGCGACAAGTATCTCGAACCAAGTCGCCTTGAACGAGAAAACTCAAACAGAAAATCAAACGTCCTCTAAAACTAACAAGGACAATTCAAACAAGCCTACTCGCCAATCAGAAACACTGATTACACGAGAGACAATAGGCGAACCAACCAAGAGGCGGCAAGCAACCACCTCTGGTCCAGCAGCCACCCCGGGGACCCCGTCTGAACAACGGACGCAGAGAAAGCACCCGAGGTCCCCGTCTAAACTCAAGGTCGTCGGCTCCGCGACGGACGCTCGTAAGCCACCCCCGGGGACCCCGTCGCAGCGACGGACGTGGGGAAACCACCCCGGAGGACCAGCTCAGCTATCATACTCGCAGATACTGAGAAAACAATGTGCGAGCCAATGAGATTACACAGTCGAATTAACGAAATTAAGCGGACCAATCAGGAGGCGGCAGGAGGCGGCCACCTCCCTATAATTACCCCGCTCGGAGCCCTCCGAATTCATTCCACTCTCCGCTCTCGACGACTACACTCAGAAGTACGAAGATTTCTACACGCTCTACGCTGACGAACCTTCTGCATCCCGAGTTCATCTCAAGAACGGCTTCCTACTGCTTTCTACAAGGCCTACCTTCTCTCCACACAGATCTCGCATTGGCATCTACGAGTCCAGTGATTATTCATCCTGCTCATTGCCCAACGTAGTTCATCTGTCAGGACGCCACCCGGTACATCTATCGATATTCTCTTTAGATCGTACGCCCGCTGGGACGTTCCTAGTCGTGTCGCCCGGGTTTCGTAGCACTAGGCTCGTCACCGACCGCTGTGGGCACGCCGGTAAATTACTCAGCTCATACGCTCTAATTTACCGTCCAAGGAAGTCTTTTTCAAGACTACAAGGTAGGACCCTGACATACGAGCAAAGGAAAGAAGCTCTGTCAAGCGAGTCCACCTTCTAAACCCTCTATTTCTATACATAGAGGCATCGAAACGAGCTAATAACTCGGATATTTCGATGGAACGTCGGCCGTCCTATTTCCTCATGCAAGGGGAGGTAGACCACGGCGCGGCCGGGCCTCTTAGCCCCCGCAGCGCTACCTACACGCTGCCCGGCCAATCCGCCGGTCCCAGCGACGGCTCAAGGCTCGATCCTCACGACGAGATCGCCTTCTCACCTAACGTATTCACGAAGGAAACGTTAGATCAAGCCTCACCTATACAAAAGATCGAGGATACCTTTCAGACCCGCTCTGAAGTCAATCATTATGATTCGACAAAGCTTTCCGAATATCCACGATATTCGACACAAGGCTACCCGGCCGATCCGAGTGTCAAATACACTCCAAATGTACAAAAAACAAAGGATACTTTTCAGTACCTCAACCAAGCTCAACATATTCCTCCTACAGATATAAATCTTAGGCCGGAATATTACAAAACGGCTCAGTACCAAACTGATCGAACCCAGCACCCACTATGCGAGCCCAGTGCTCCACGCGGCTGCGACACGAACTATCTCTCAGTTCATCCCGCCAAGCAAGCTGACCTTGACGGTTTCGCTCACATTCCTTACAGGAATAACCCAGAGACTGACCCGCATAATCAGAATATAAATGTCCCACTTGGTCTACCTACACCAAGTAAAACATATTTAAATCCACTACAAATGGTGACCCCGCCTTTGAACAGGCTTAACACGGAGCATTTCGTTCCCTCTTATGAAGCTAGTGGATTTCAGGGAACCACTGCGGGCGTGCGACCCCCGCCGGGCCTCTACGCCCCACATCTCACTCAACAACCCTCTACACAAAGTGGCTTTCGAGCACTTTTAGAGGAGATGGGAGATTATCAAAAACCAATCTTCCAAAAGAAGAATATCGATCGTGCACTCGCCGAGTTCGATCAATACTGCGTGCGAAAACACCTGAGAACGCAGAACGAATGCTTCTCAGCTATATACAAGTGGGTACCAGAAGAAATGAGGGAAGCTATCGACTCAGCTTACCTCACGGCACCCCACGCACCTTATGAAGAGGCCAAACAGCGCCTACAGCGAGAATACGGGTTGTCCTTACAGGACAGGCTCCTCGCACTCGAGGACCCCGCATCTCTCGCCAAAAAACCCAGCACCAAGTACCACGAAATGTACTCTAAAGCTGTTGGGTACTTCTCAGAGGCTCTGATCACTCAAAAGTGGATCGAAACTCTACCTATCGAAGCACGAGGTATGGTCGCAGCTCAGCCTACCACGACCGCCCGGCTCGACCTAGCTGATACGCTACACGCGTACAAAACAGAGAATACCTCTCTCAACATACGAGGAGTAGAATCTACTCCGAAACCCATGAAAACTGGTTTCAAAAAGGCCCTCTCACAACAAGCTGAGTTCAAACCCCAACCAGTAGAGAGTAGGCCTCACAAACCGACGGCCTATGTCTGTCGAAACCACGCACGTTTCGGTAGCGAAACTCGCAAATGTGCAGACCCAGAACACTGCACTTGGAAGGCAAACACTGCTTCCAAAACTAGCAAAAAGGCAGCGACTATAAGCCAGCCTAAAACCTGGGTTTCAAACGAAAATACTCAGAGATCGGTACAAGAAAGTACCGTTCCAACCTCCGACGTAGAGAGCTCGGAAAACGAATAACTGCCAGTGTATCTGAGCCTATACACCGGCAGTCTACTGAGTATAAAAGGCTTTTTTTCAAGTGCAAACTAAATGGCACTGAATTTCTCATCGACACGGGAGCAGAAGTGAACATTCTGCCCCACAATGTCACCAAAAAATTGGGCTTAAAAATTCATAAGTCCAACGTAAAGCTCACAGCAGCTAACGGAGCCCCTATAGACACACTAGGGCGGGCTGACACGACAATTAACATCGGCCTCGGAGACATGACCACCGATTTTATGATCACGAAAGTTGATCTAGCGATCCTCGGTATACCATTCCTCGAGTCTTGGGATATCGGAATACGGGTCAAACACAAATACATTTATAAAGATAAAATAAAAAGCTATGCCGATCAAAAAATAGCTGCAGTCATGAACAAAAAATTCACTGACGAACAAATAGCAGCTACTATCCCTCATCGTGACAACAGCCCTTAACCAGAGGACGTACAAATCACGGAGGACGAAAACATTCGCTCTATCATTGAAAAATACAATGATAAAATGAGCAAACTTCAAGGGAAGTGGAAAAACAACGGGGTTTACCACCGTATAACCACGGAAGGAACACCAGTACACTTCCGAGCAAGACCCATGGCGGGCGAAAAACGGGCTCAAGTCAAAAGTACTTTTGACAAAATGCTTTCCGAAGGCATAATTGCACCATCAGATTCCGAATGGGCATCCCCGTTACACTGCGTGCCAAAAAAAGACGGGTCATGGAGAATCACCGGCGACTACCGTTTCCTGAACGCAAAAACGAAGAAAGACGCCTACCCTCCTCCTCACATTCGCTCTTTCCAAGCGAATTTACATGATACACGAATCTATTCGACAATAGATTTAAAATCGGCATATTACCATATTCCGATGCACCCAGATGACGCTCATAAAACTGCAATTATTACACCTTTCGGTCTGTATGAGTTTAAGAAAATGAGCATGGGTTTGGCCGGAGCGGCTCAAACATGGCAAAGATACATGGACAGCATCATGCGAAAATTTGATTTCGCATTTGTATACCTAGATGACATCCTGGTGGCTTCTAAAAATTATAAAGAACACATGAACCACCTCAAACAAATTTTTGACAAGCTAGGGGAACACGGACTTCGAGTAGGTTTTGATAAATGCATTTTTTCAAAACCTACCGTCGATTTCCTAGGTTTCACTATCTCGAAAGAAGGGATAATTCCTAAACGAGATAAAATAGAAGCCATAGAACAATTTCCTAGGCCAATAGACGTACGAAGTCTACGCAGATTCCTAGGTATGTGTGGTTTCTACCGAGCTTGCTCGAGTAAATTCGCTCACACGGCACAACCTCTGTATGACTCCATTCAGTCAAACAAAAAAAATGACAAAACACCTATCGAATGGACATCAGAGAGAGAAAAAGCTTTCAACAGCTTAAAACAAGCAATGATTAAAGCTACATTGCATAATATCGCTCATCCACACCCTACAGCAGAGTGGAGATTAGTCTGCGACGCATCCGACACACACATCGGAGCGGCACTGGAGCAGGAAATTACAGACAAACACGGCTCGAAATCTTACCAACCATTGGGATTTTTCAGTAAAGAAATTCCGGAACAATGGAAGAATAAAGCATCATTCGACAAAGAGATGTTCGCCGTTTACCAAGCTTGCATTCATTGGCACAATGACTTGGACGGCCGATCTTTTCATATTTGTTCAGATCACAAGCCTCTGCTAGGCACGATGCTTAAGAAAAATGCACATTTTTCTAAAATGAGATTAAGATGGCTAACATACATCTCTCAAATGACGAGTGACATTCGTCATATACCCGGAGAGAACAACGTCGTCGCCGACGCACTCTCCAGACCCTTCGATCCAGTTGAAATTCAAACAAAATCGATTTCAACCCAAACTGACGAGGGTCCACCCATAGCCGAAATTTCGCAAATTACGGCTGCAATAGAGTGCAATCTTCTACTGCACATTTCAAATGCACAAAGTCGTTCTCCTCCTAACGCAGAGGACAAATTGAAACTCACACGAGTCGAATTTCCTCAAGGAGAAATTTGGTGTAACCTAGACCTAGGACACCCAAGACCTTATATTCCAAACGAAATAAGGCAAGAAATAATCAGCCAAATCCACAATTTGGGACACCCAGGTATACACTCTACAGTGTATAAAGTTAAACAAAGATATTTTTGGCACGGACTCCGTGCAGATGTCTCCAACTGGGTCCGAGCGTGCGAGACTTGCCAACGAGCAAAAATCACTCGTTCCGTGAAGCTCCCTTACTCCGAATTTGAAACGGCTAACAAATTTTCACATGTACACGTTGACATTACCGGACCTTTACCTTTAGCTAAAGGAGGGAAACGTTACATTCTAATGATGGTCGATAGAGCAACGGGTTGGCTAGAGGCAGTCCCTCTTAACAACATCGAAACAGCCACGATCACAAACGCCTTTATCAATATTTGGGTAGCTTCAAAAGGCGTACCTAAATACATAACAAGTGATCAAGGCACACAATTCGAATCAGATCTATTTAATTCCATTATGGAACGTCTCGGAGTAAAACATACCCACACGTTACCATACAAACCGTCAACAAACGGAATGGTAGAACGCAGAAATAGATCTCTGAAAGAGGCTCTCAAAGCACAAAACGAAAATTGGCTCGACGCCCTACCAAAAGTACTACTCGCCATGCGTACGGCAGTAGACCCAGCAACGGAAACTACACCGTTCCAAAAAGTTTACGGAATTGACGTACCACTCCCAGGAGACATTTTCGTAACTTCTACAAACCTTTCGGAGCCTCTCTTCTTCCGGCCTACGCATATTAAACATAATAATACGAAATATGCCGTAAACATGCCCAAAAATTTGGATACATGTACACACGTCTATATCAGAGTGCCCACACAGCTCTCCTCCCTGCAATGTCCTTACACGGGACCATTCAAGGTTATTAAGAGAGATAAGTTTTCGGTTACAGTACAAATTGGCGAACACACGAAAAAAGTTCCCAAACAACAAATAAAACCGGCTTACACTCTAAACTCGGACGAAGCTGTGTCACGAAACCAAAATCAGGAAGAAAATAAGGAGAAAACTCCCCGAAAATCCGCCAGAGGGCGCGTCCCCTCTACCAAATTCGACGAGAAGTGGGTGACTGCACTCGAAGCAGGCCACGCCCACTTTTCTCGGGTAGGAACAGTGGGAGATATAAATATGGAACACCCCACGCCAGGAGCTCATACCAACTTTGACCATGGCAGCTCCAACTCCTACAGAGCAGATGATAACAGAGGAAGTGGAGAATCTCCTCCTCGCCGAGGAAATTCCGGCAGTCATCAGCCCGCTACCGCCGTCGCCGGAAAAGAAGACACCGACGGACGCCAGCGCTTCGAAGGTGGTGTGGAAAACACCGGCCGCATACGCGACGACCACTACACCCGCTCCGCAGCTGCCCAGGGCTCCACCCGCTCACCAGCTCCCCACGGGTCCACGAAAGTGGATCAGCTCGGGCGACGTGCCCGTGCCTCGGTGGGACGAGATGGGCGCAGCGGGGTGGACGGAGCCGGAACGAGCACCTCCGCAACAGCCCAGCCGCGGCCGCAGGCCAAGCCCTCGCGGGTTTGGCTCCCGTCGGCAAAGCTCGGGCCGGCCACGGCCGCCCCGCGGCGCTCGTCGAAACCGGCGAGGCCGGGGCGCACCCCAGGCGCGGGACGCGAGGCCTGCACCTCCGCCTCCGCCCCAACTGGTGAGGGTTTCATACGGAGAATTCCGTGTGGACCTCCCAGTTCTCCCCAACCGGCGTCGTCGTTAGTAACACGACGTCTTGGGGGGGCGCCTGTGGTGAAAACCACCCCCTCTTTTCAACAGCCCTTTTCAGGGCTACCAAAAAGAGGTAGACACAACACAAAAATATTTATAAGACGTCGAGTTACAACTCCGTCAAACAAAATATTTCACCAGAGAGAAAATACGAATTTCTCTCTCAAAAGTGAAATATTAACTAATAACATACAAGGCGACCTCCCTAGACACTTACTGGGCGAGAGAGATGCGACAAGTATCTCGAACCAAGTCGCCTTGAACGAGAAAACTCAAACAGAAAATCAAACGTCCTCTAAAACTAACAAGGACAATTCAAACAAGCCTACTCGCCAATCAGAAACACTGATTACACGAGAGACAATAGGCGAACCAACCAAGAGGCGGCAAGCAACCACCTCTGGTCCAGCAGCCACCCCGGGGACCCCGTCTGAACAACGGACGCAGAGAAAGCACCCGAGGTCCCCGTCTAAACTCAAGGTCGTCGGCTCCGCGACGGACGCTCGTAAGCCACCCCCGGGGACCCCGTCGCAGCGACGGACGTGGGGAAACCACCCCGGAGGACCAGCTCAGCTATCATACTCGCAGATACTGAGAAAACAATGTGCGAGCCAATGAGATTACACAGTCGAATTAACGAAATTAAGCGGACCAATCAGGAGGCGGCAGGAGGCGGCCACCTCCCTATAATTACCCCGCTCGGAGCCCTCCGAATTCATTCCACTCTCCGCTCTCGACGACTACACTCAGAAGTACGAAGATTTCTACACGCTCTACGCTGACGAACCTTCTGCATCCCGAGTTCATCTCAAGAACGGCTTCCTACTGCTTTCTACAAGGCCTACCTTCTCTCCACACAGATCTCGCATTGGCATCTACGAGTCCAGTGATTATTCATCCTGCTCATTGCCCAACGTAGTTCATCTGTCAGGACGCCACCCGGTACATCTATCGATATTCTCTTTAGATCGTACGCCCGCTGGGACGTTCCTAGTCGTGTCGCCCGGGTTTCGTAGCACTAGGCTCGTCACCGACCGCTGTGGGCACGCCGGTAAATTACTCAGCTCATACGCTCTAATTTACCGTCCAAGGAAGTCTTTTTCAAGACTACAAGGTAGGACCCTGACATACGAGCAAAGGAAAGAAGCTCTGTCAAGCGAGTCCACCTTCTAAACCCTCTATTTCTATACATAGAGGCATCGAAACGAGCTAATAACTCGGATATTTCGATGGAACGTCGGCCGTCCTATTTCCTCATGCAAGGGGAGGTAGACCACGGCGCGGCCGGGCCTCTTAGCCCCCGCAGCGCTACCTACACGCTGCCCGGCCAATCCGCCGGTCCCAGCGACGGCTCAAGGCTCGATCCTCACGACGAGATCGCCTTCTCACCTAACGTATTCACGAAGGAAACGTTAGATCAAGCCTCACCTATACAAAAGATCGAGGATACCTTTCAGACCCGCTCTGAAGTCAATCATTATGATTCGACAAAGCTTTCCGAATATCCACGATATTCGACACAAGGCTACCCGGCCGATCCGAGTGTCAAATACACTCCAAATGTACAAAAAACAAAGGATACTTTTCAGTACCTCAACCAAGCTCAACATATTCCTCCTACAGATATAAATCTTAGGCCGGAATATTACAAAACGGCTCAGTACCAAACTGATCGAACCCAGCACCCACTATGCGAGCCCAGTGCTCCACGCGGCTGCGACACGAACTATCTCTCAGTTCATCCCGCCAAGCAAGCTGACCTTGACGGTTTCGCTCACATTCCTTACAGGAATAACCCAGAGACTGACCCGCATAATCAGAATATAAATGTCCCACTTGGTCTACCTACACCAAGTAAAACATATTTAAATCCACTACAAATACTTTGTCTGAATCGATACTATGGACCAATTGATAGATGATCGAGCCGCATCAATCGAAGCAGAAGCAGGCACAAGTGGGGGGAGGGGGGTCGCCCGGCTTGTCTGTGGTAGTGAAAGGCATTGGCTTGGCACATCTGTCAGTGTGTCATGTATGCTATGGTGTGCATGTGTAGTGTCACTGCAGCCACCACAATTTTCTTGCACTGCAGAAATTTTTTTTCTATTTTAGAATACCTATGGCCAGTTCACCATGGTTGGGGCGGACTGGGAGAACTTAAAAGCAGTTGCCTCTCCATTGGAAAGTCCTGGATACTGGCTATTTGCATGGGAGTTATTAGTTTCTAACTAATATTAGAAGACCAATATAATAACAGCACGATTCCCTTGAGCAAACAGCTTGCTAAGATCTGCTTTGCATTTCTATCTTTGTTTAGTGGGAGATTTCTGATATTGGTTGTGAGGAGGAAGGGGGAGGGGAATTTGAGTGTGGTACCCTCCACCTTAGACCTGAGCCACACTACACTCCTGGCATATATAGGTACCTATACCTTTTATCAATGTTGTTATACCTAATATTCGTGCCATTGACAAATAAACTTACTCTATTCTATTCTAAACCCTAAAACTGGCCAGGGAAATGTTTTGAGTCTTCATCTGTGAGGGTGTAATTCTGTAATACATTCATTTCCTCCACACCAATAAAGTTAAACAAATTTGAATGTTTTTAATCGATTGCCATCTAATACCAATAAAAATCCCATTGTAGAGACCTCAAATCAGACTTTGTTCTAGCATTCTGGTTTGTTAAGACGCAAACGACGTGTATTTAAAGCCCAAACAAGTAAATCCAAAACCATAAAAACTTGCGTTTCACAAAAAACAACCAAGTAGGTACCTGCGCACACGAATAAATTAATAAAGCATTAAATCAAGAACATAAAGGTTAGCAATCCCAAGATACCTATACCAACAAGCTTAAATTCAGGTAGGTACCTACCCCTAGAGATCTTCGAGTTCATCACTATTATTTCATTACTAATGAATTGTAGGTAGGGAACTCTACGGAAAATCACCAAGTTCATCATCAACATGGCGGCAACGTCGGCACTTCTAAATTTGAAGTACATACCACCACCACCATCTTCACTCTTATCAGTGATTAGAAATGCGCTACTGTTGTGTTGATCCGTATTCGTGTATTCGTGTATTGGTGTTACTTCACACATTTCATATTTACACGATTTTGCTTTAGTTTGTTTTTGTTTTAAATCTAATAATTGTTATGTATTAATTAATTTACTATCGCTCAAACTAGCTTTTACTAAACCTTAGGTAGCCAATGAGTTCATTTTCAATCGCTAATCATGACTACGTCGGAAAATCGGTGGAGTCAAGATGCATTGAAAGAAGCTTGGAGCCAAATGTTCAATTATTCTTTCTACCAAAATCATTATGAAGACCTAGATCTGCAGTGCATTTTGATGTTGCTAGAAGGAGGCCTTAGTCATGTGAAAAGTGGGTTAAAAAATATTTATCAATAGTTAATCATAAATAATCAAATCGTTGGTAAATATATCTAATAGCCTACTTGCGTTAATATAGTTATTTGACGGAGTGCTGTGCTTGTGTATGTACAGCACGACATCCGCTGTTCTGTTCAGTTTAGTGAAAGGTGTCCCCAGGGTGTAGTTAAAAAACCCTCCTTGCGCCTTAAGTCTAATGAGTGATGAGCGTAGAATACACTTTCTGCTTAAAAATGTGCTATTAATATGTTGAATTGCAAAGAAATTAGCTCTGGAGGACACTCAGCTGCTCTAAGGGGCATCTGAACTTATGATTTGTTTCTAGGCGCCCCTAGGGTCTTCTTTCCAATCTTTAGCTTCGTATGTTAAATAGTAAATAAATCAGCTCCGGAGCTCACACAGGTGATATAGGGGGCTCCAGAATTTATAATTATATTCTAGATGTTCCAAGAGCATTTCGAATTTCAGCTTCTTAGGTTGGTATATAGCAAAGAACTTAGTTCCGGATCTCAGCTTATCTAGAGGGCTCCAGGGGTGTTGTTCCGTATTTGTCCCCAATTTCAAACCAATGTAAATCTGTCATTGTCTATCAAAAAATGAATTTGACTATCGTTTCGGAAACTCGGAATCTCGTTTTTTCCCATGTTTCCACGATAGATTAACTTTCTCCTTTGCGTACATAAGAAATTATGGAATCGAAAAAAGTGGGTACACGTACGGAAGTATTTGTCATGGGCCATACCAACTAGTGCCCACAACCAGCAGCAATCATCACCTACAATCTTTGAGTATTAATAAGATGGAGGGCTATTAGTGATGTTTCAGGCAGTCAAACCATACGTGCCACTACTGTCGTTTGGCTTTTGATTTGACCAGGGGCAAAATGGCCGAACAGTGATTAGCTGATATAAGATGTGATGTTGAGTTTGGTGAATGAATGAATGGGGATTGTATACCTCGGACATATTTCTTATTTAAGATTTACATCCTAATTGAGCACCGTACATGTACACCGCTATTCAACACCGTTAATATTTCATATTTTTTACACTATGGGAATGAGTGTTGAAATGACGCCAGCACACTCTAGTGGATGTTTGATGAAGGTAGATCAGCTGTTCTGTGTGTCCAAAAAAAAAAAAAAAATAAATAAAAAATAAATAAATAAATAGGAGGCACCAAGATTTGGGTATGGGAACCAAAGTATGAACATACTAGCATCTGGACAGTTATGTCTACATACATAAATTAATACTAAAATGTAACAATAATAAGTAATATCAAACAAAACTTAAATTACAATAAACTGCTTTGTCATTTGAATTTGAAAAAAGCGTGGCGGGAACAGGTCAATTGCAAAGCCAACTCGACTTTTGTGGCACGTATGCCTTGACAAGGAAACAGCGTTGAATTCAGAGCAATAGCCCTCCATCTTATTAATACTCAAAGCCTACAATCAACTCCCCGTTCAGTTGTTGTTGTTCTTGTCCTGCTCCAGGCACCCGTGGGCACTAGTTGGTATGGCCCATGACATATTTGCCTAGTCTAAAAGTTCCATATGTGTCGCCACGCTATATTCAAATCCATCTAGCGTGTAAATTCATTAGAAGGATGTATAACTTAGGTTAGTGGTCTGGATGCTCGCAAGCTTGCATCTCAAAGATACACAACATCAAGTAGTCAATCCCTTAGTAAAAATTCAGATTAGTTGGACGTACATAGGTCAGAATGATGTGATACGTGTAGTTTAGTGGTGTGGATGTTCACAAGCTTGCACCTAAAAAATTCATAACGTCAAGTAGTCAATACCTAACTAAAAATTCTGCAGCCGACCCTGCCTACCTAAGATTTGGAAAGTGCCCAGTTCAGGTGGTTTAGTTACCGCTGGTGCCCAGTTCAGGTGAGCCTGACTCTCTGTCGGGGGTTCCTAGTCTTTTGGTGGATAAGATGCATGTTTATTCAAGATGTATCATCCCATACAATATGAATTTCAACTTTTTTTCAGTCAGAGATCATCGGCAAAAGGGATTTAGGGTTCATTGCTCAACTTACTGACTCACAAATAGCGTGGAGACACATACGGGACTTTTTAATTTGTCAAATAGTTCCGTATGTGTCCCCACTTTTTTCAATTCCATATTTCTCACGTACGCGAAGGAGAAATTTAATTTATCAAGAAAACATGGGAAAGAGGAGATTTGGAGGTTTTCAAAACAGTCGGCAATTTCTTTTTTTGATAGGTTAATGATAGATGTACATTGGTTTGAAAGTGGGGACATGTCAGGAACTACACCCTGCTCTAGATTTCATGATTCATTTCCAGACGCCCCAAGGGTTCTCCTTTTCAAATTTTAGCTTCACAGATTGAGTAGCAAAGAAATTCGTTCAAAGAATTGCTCAACTTATCTAGTGGGCTCTAGATTTTATGATCCGTTTCTAGACGTCCAATTCAAACTTCGGCTTCATTGGTTGAATAACAAAGAATTAACTACATAGGTCCAATGTCTATATATACATATATATATATGTCATCACTCTACTCTTCATTTTGAAAAAGGCAATCGCCGAAATATTAACAACAATTGTGAGTTTCATCTTTATTTGTGTTTTAATTTTCACTGCACATCTGTGCCAGAAGATATATATATATACTATATATGTATTTATATATATATATATATATATATATATATATATATATATTTATTTATGTATGTCATCACTCTACTCTTCATTTTGAAAAAGGCAATCGCCGAAATATTAACAACAATTGTGAGTTTCATTTTTATTTGTGTTTTAATTTTCACTGCACATCTGTGCCAGAAGATATATCTATATGTATATATATATATATATATATATATATATATATATATATATATATATATATATATATATAATCCGTTAGCGACAAGGATCTAACGTAGGGGAAAGTCTGGATACTTGGCATTTTTCACATTTTTATTTTTCCTGCAGCCAGTTTATCACTTATTACAATTTTGACAAGTCCTACATGAAACTAATTATTTCACTTACATCTTCGATTATTTTGAGCATTTAGAAAAGAGTTTTACAACCTGAAATTTCAAGAAAACAAGAATCATCTTTTTCGTCCCAAACATCCCAAACTGCAGGTCGGATACGATCTGATCAAGACAACTTGATAAGGAGGTTACAAAACACGATAACGATTTCTTTCTTATCAAAACGTTTGTAAATAACCAACATTCGAGATCCTAAACTGCTTCACGTCTCATATTCTTTCACTGTCCCGAACATCCCCTGTCCCATGGATGCCGACTTTCCCCCAGTTAGCATAAGTGCTAGTCATCTTAATACCCTACTTAATGCTTCTACACCTACGAGCATTAGTTTGTAAATAATACATGAGAACTGTTATGCCCATAGTTCCGGAAAATGTTTCCTAGTTTAATCGAGAGCTTCCCAACGAGTGGTGAACGATTTTAGTGGGTTAAACGGGGAAGAACAACAAACGTAACAACGGAGTCGTTGCACGTGAAAATGATCGGAAATTTTTCGTGACGGTTTCGTGGGTCGTTTTTTGGCAGATAGATCTCCAAAAAACCTAATTCTGTGTTGAAAAGTTCGTAGTCTAATTCTATTGACAAGCACTTGGACTATTGTATTGGTCTCTGTGTTATTCCGGGAAAATAACTCTACAGTCGAAGGAGGTTTGGTCACCCTGGCCTCTTAGCTCTGGTCGTTAGAGCGTTGCAACTCCGGGAAATTAATAATAATTTCTCGTAGTTGTGACGACGTGAGTTCGAACTCCTGTCGAGGTAGCAAATATTTTTAGCCCGTTACAGTGGCACAGTCGAAATAGGACCCGAAATCATACGAAACAATATTTATTTATTTATTTATTTATTTAAGAAACATACGGGCCGAAGCCCAATTACAAGAGAAACATTATAGTATGAATACTACAAAGGTACAGAAAAATTAATAAGCGAACACAAAAGAATGACTGATAAAAATAAAACAAGAAAATAAAACAAGAATTTCTAATTATAAAGAATCAAGTATTTTTTTTAAACGATAAAGGGAAACTGTGCTGATATCTATTTTTTCGGAGACAGAAGGAATATTGAATATGCGTTGTGCTCTATGGAGTGGATTGTTTAGCAGGTAATTTGTGGTTGTGGTAGGAATATAAAATAAGGTGGAGGTTCTAGTGCGATACAGGGGGGCATGAAAATTTAGAAGCTGAAGAAGCTCGGGACAATCAATCAAATTATGGATCAGCTTATAAATGAAAATACCATCAGCAGTTTTACGCCTACCCTCTAGCGAAGTTATACTATTACCATTAAGAAAAGCCTGATAATTAAAATCTTCCCAACCTACTCCTCTTTTAAATTCAGCATAGCGAGCGAACCTTTTCTGGACTTTTTCCAATCGAGCAATAGCGTTAGCGTAGTAAGGAGACCAAACCATCGATCCGTATTCAAGAGTGGGGCGCACTAATGCATTGTATAGCACGATCAAGGCATCTACATTATTGAAATCACGGGTATGACGTTTTAAGAAGCCCAACGATTTCATAGCTTTGCCACAGATCTTGTCAATGTGATCATTAAACGATAATTTACCGTCAAACAAGATACCAAGGTCAGTAACGGATGATACACGTTGAATGACCTGGTCGTTTAGCACATAATGAAAGACAAGAGGATCGGGAGATCTAGAAAAAGTAATTATTGAACATTTTTGGATATTTAAAAACAGGCAATTTTTGACACACCACGAGTGTAGTGCGTTGAGATTGCCTTGAAGATGATCCGAGTCAAACTGAGATGTGATTCTAGAATAAATTTTTAAATCATCTGCAAACAGAGAAAAACAACTGCTACCGGAAAAAATATCAGTAAGATCATTTACAAAAATTAGGAAGCACAAAGGCCCTACGTGGGACCCCTGTGGGACGCCCGATGTATTAGGAAACGAATGGGAAAAATTTGATTTGATTTTAACAATCTGGGATCGATTGGAAAGATAGCTCTCAAACCACCCAAGCAAAGAACCGAAAAAACCAAAGGCTCTCATTTTAGAGATCAAAAGAGAAAGAGGAACTTTATCAAAACATTTTGAAAAATCTGTATATATACAGTCAACTTGAGTACCGCATTCAAATGCGTCAAGAATAAACTGTTGAAAGCAAACAAGATTCGAAATAGTTGACCTCCCCTTAACGAAACCAAACTGGTGTATTGATAGGTTATTTTTAATTAAAGGTTCTAACAGGGAAACAATCAATTTTTCTAAGAGCTTCGGAATTGTGGATATAGAGCAAATAGGACGGTATTCAGTGATTTGAGACTTGTCACCTTTTTTAGGAACAGGGGTAACATAGGACACCTTCCAGTAATCAGGTACGTGGCCAAGCTGAAGCGAGCGGTTAAAAAGAAAAAATAAAGGCATGAATAAGCTATCAGCACAACCACGAAGTAGACAAGGAGGGACACAATCTGGGCCCATTCCTTTAGTAACATCCAATGATGAAAGTTCCTTCAAAACATTTTCCTTATTTATGTTAAGAAACCCCATCGAAAAATTAGAAAATGAGGTTTCGTCATCAAGTACACAGGTAGACGGCTTCTCATACACTGAAGAAAAGTACCTAGCAAACAGGTTAGCTATATCACGGTTATTATTAGCTGATTCAGTACCTAAATACATCAACTTAGGCAAATCTGAGTCTTTTCTTAAATAATTGAAATGGTTCCAGAACGCTTTGACATTATTCGATTTTACGGAGCCCTCAACAGTCTTAACGTAGTCCTTATACAACTTACTTGAAACTGATTTACATTTCTTTCTAATTTCTGAGAAAATTTCATAATCACTGGGTAGATCAGTAAATTTATATCTTGCGTGTGCAAAGTTTTTATCATTGACTAAATTAATCAATTCTCTATTAAACCATTTGGGGAAGGTAGTATTAACTTCTCTTATTCGAGGAACAAACAGATTGATGGCATCGTGAACAATATTATAAAAATTAATTATGGCGTCGTCAAAACGTAAATCAACACAGAAACTCCAATCAATATCTGACAGGTATTTGTTCATGGCAACATAGTTACCTTTTTTAAAATTAAAATTAAACTGTTCTGGCGTACGAAAACTATGGCTACGAATTGAAGATGGGGTGAAATAACATTCAAACGCCGGGTGTGATAAATCAAGCTTAACAATGGGATCAGCATGGCGTAAACTCACTGAAGTTAAATCAGACAAGAATAAATCAAGAACATTGCCAGCATAATTTTTTAGTGTATTAAATTGACGGAAATTAAATAAGTTAATCATATCCAATATGACCCTAGACTTATTGGATATACCAGAGGAAGTAAGATCCGCAGCATATGAATCCCACGATAAACAAGGAAGGTTAAAGTCACCACCTATACAAAAGTTATGATCCGGGTATTCAAAAGTGAGCCGCTCAACTTCTTCAAACAAAGATTCAAAATGGGAAAGTGGTGAATAATCAGGAATATATAGGCAACCAATAATTAATTTGTGGTCAGGTAACAATACAAATAGTTGTTCGAGGCAAGTAAAGTGATTATTAAGTCTAATAGAAGCTAATGTATTAGAAACGGCAATGAGAACCCCACCGCCAGTAGTCTTTGAAGAGTTGAGTGAAGAACGATCAGTCCTATAAATCTGATAACGAGATGATAAACCAAGTTCAATAGAATCCACTGCCGACGTAAGCCAGGTTTCTGTGAGTAATAGAAGATCGTAGCTTAAAGTTGCAATCTGAGAACGGAAACAGTCCAACTTGGTGTTTATTCCGCGGGTGTTTTGGTAATAGCAGGAGAGGCGACAAAGTTTTTTGAATTTCGTGGTTTGCTGGCTGAAGATGAGTTAAGTACAATCGTCGGAGTACCATTTACATAGCGTATAGTAAGGCCGGCTTCACCATTCTTAGTACGAGAATCCAATTCATTCCTCAGATCGAGGAGGTGCTTACGTTGCGCGGGAGATCGATCCTGGGAAACTGACAGAGGGTTACTCGATGATCGATTTTCCATAATTATCCTCAGTGCAGTTGTAGGGCTATCAAACGTGACAACCAAAGGGCGAACTCTACCAGCCACCACCTTACCAACTCGCACAATTTTACGTACATTCGCATCAGGGTCAACTGAAAAGGACCTTAAAACCTCCTTAATATTTACAAAATCAGAATTCAATCTGGAGATGGGCGAGGGATCATGGGTTTCAGGAACGCCATGAAAAAGTAAATTATGAGCTCTACGCTGCCTCTCATTGACTTCGGCCACAATCACATCGACGGGCAGCGATGAATGAGTGCTAAGTGAGCGTGACTCAAGCTGGGAATTGATTTCTGCTTTTATCATAGTTTTCACAGTTTCACCCTCTTCAAGTTTTTTAACTCTCAAGGACAAATTGTCGTATTTAGCCAGACAGTCATCAACTGATAACTGTAGTGTAGCAAGTTTATCATTAGTACCCTTCAACTCCTCCAACAATGTTTTTTTGAAGTCATTGATTGCGTGTATCAAAGTAGTCTCAAGCGCACTTAGATCTTGCTTAGTGGTATACTGAGGCATTCGTTTGCAATTGAAACACTTCCATTTACCCAAAGTATCAGCCGACATTTTTGCGAAATTTATTTGGGTCATGTTGACACACTTGAAATGAAAAGATGATGCACACACGGTGCATTTCAGCGCCTCAGAGGACACGAGAACATCATTGCATCCAGCGCAACCCATGACGACAAGAATAATTATGACAACAGATGACAAGAATTATACGATGAACAACAATCAATATAGGTCAGTACCGAATGATTTTAGCTGCAGTAAAGGAGAAATTAATATAATTATTGTATTACGGCCACCGGGCTCACCTCTTATGAAGCGCGCAGATCTTATTAATAACTATCTACCTTCGTTACCACCACCGTAATAGGCCTTTAGTAGCGTTGGTCTTGGCTGGTTCTTGAGATCTAAGGTCCAAGGGCGTTCCTCACACTGCTCCGAGCGGACTATCCCTCCACACAACACACTTATCTGCGTTAACGATCTCAAGCGACACACCGTCGGCGATTGCTTCCAGAAAGTTGAAACCAATTGTTATTTCAATAGTATAATATCTACTAAATCCGATCCCTGACACCAAGAGAAACTGCGCCCGATCACAATTCTGTCTGCGAATAAAAGAAAAGAAAAATCAACTTCAAAACAGTTCATAAACCCCTTGAAAAAACACAGGATAGTAAGAGCCGATGTGAACGCGTTCGCTACCGAGACAAGACTGATTAATAATAATTAATCAATAATTAATTAAATCCCTCTCGAGCCAAAAGACTGTAAACATCACATTTCCTGTTGTTATGCCTTTCATTTCCTCACTCACTTGAGTCAAAACACACCGTGACAATGACCTCGCTCGACTGCTGACTTGTTCCAGCGAGCATCTGCTGAGCCAGCGGCCTGCAGTTACACTTCGTCATTCGTCCGACCCCAAACCAGCCGAGACGGCTGGTATTTGACTCCGGGGAAATGTTACGCTCCAGGAAAATAATTCTCACAGTCGAAGAGGTTTGGTCACCCTGGCCTCTTAGCTCTGGTCGTTAGAGCGTTGCAACTCCGGGAAATTAATAATAATTTCTCGTAGTTGTGACGACGCGAGTTCGAACTCCTGTCGAGGTATCAAATATTTTTGGGCCGTTACAGTGGCGCAGCCGAAATAGGACCCGAAATCATACGAAACAATAATTAATTAAATCCCTCTCGAGCCAAAAGACTGTAAACATCACATTTCCTGTTGTTATGCCTTTCATTTCCTCACTCACTTGAGTCAAAACACACCGTGACAATGACCTCGCTCGACTGCTGACTTGTTCCAGCGAGCATCTGCTGAGCCAGCGGCCTGCAGTTACACTTCGTCATTCGTCCGACCCCAAACCAGCCGAGACGGCTGGTATTTGACTCCGGGGAAATGTTACGCTCCGGGAAAATAACTCTACAGTCGAAGGAGGTTTGGTCACCCTGGCCTCTTAGCTCTGGTCGTTAGAGCGTTGCAACTCCGGGAAATTAATAATAATTTCTCGTAGTTGTGACGACGCGAGTTCGAATTCCTGTCGAGGTATCAAATATTTTTAGTCCGTTACAACTATGACTAATTAGTTATTGACTATACCGCTAGATATCAGTACCTGATTAAAGAGGCTCATTGAAACTGACGAAGAAAGTGTAGGTACTGCGCGTGAAACAACGAATAGGAAAGTCGGGATCCTTGAAGATTTTTCACATTTTTATTTATCTAGCTATCAGTTTGTGACTTATCGCAAAGTTGGCAAATCCTATTTGAAATTTACTATGTCCCAAACCTACCTCTCCAATCACTAAACATTTATACAAATTTATCAAACTGTTTTACTACCTGAAATTTCAAGAAAACAAGAGTTACATACCTTTTAGCGAATTTCTGTAAAAATGAAGCTATTGCATTGTCTCCAAAAAATTTAAAACTAAAATTTTCTTTATCGAAATCCGTTTTGATAAGGGTCATTGCAGTCATTGTACATAATAACTACTCTCCTTAGGGTTGTGATAAAAATTCCGTTCTTGCGCCCAAAAAATCAAGCTTTCCAGACGAAAGCATGAGGTCGTTGGCCAACACGAGCTCATGAATTGGTCAAATTTCAAATTGTACTGAAAAAATTACTTAAAACGGCTACAAATCGTTAGATTTAGATTTTTTTAGCAACATTTTAGTCAACAAAAGTTAATTAACAACCAACTAGAACACTATAAAAGTCGTACAAAAAAATATATGCAGAACAATGTACGTACTTGAATTTCATTATTATTTGTTGAAAAATCGATTAGAAAACTGAAAAATTGCTAAAAATCTAATATCTGTTTTGAATCGTAGAATATTATTTTGAATGACTGAAGTTGCTTTGCCTCAGATTTCAAAACACTATAACATAATATACAAAAATTCGCTCATATGATCATTCTGCATGGCTGGAACGTTTTTTGTCCGATTCGGGACATGGATGAGTGGGATATTATTTAACTAATATTTTAGTTAAACTAACGATGTAGCTGATAACTATTAGTTATAGTACGGTCTTCGTATATTTTTGGGCCGTAACATATACGCATCATTCAGAGCAATTTGACCTATTATTTGTAATTTGTGAAACAAAAATTGTTATTTTATGTGTTCAGCTGGATGTATTTAATATGACTGATGTGTATTATAATTCGGTGGTCTGGATTCTCACGAGTCGCATCTCAAACTTGAAACAATATCCTAAGTCAATCCTTCTAGTGAAAAACGCTGCTAATTATTTCACAAAGGTTTATTATTTTTTCAATTGAGTATGATCGTAGTTTTAGTTGGCTTGCGTACGTCATAAGGCCCGTCCAGACTCCTCGGCGTGTCCTATTTCGAGTTGCCACAACCTATACTTCTATAATTATATACGTATGTTTATATTTCTCGATTTGAGCTCCTATCTATTCAAATAATCATTGCCTTAATAATATCATTATCTAAGTACGTACGAAAAGTCGAGAGGATTTGTTATTAAATATGCATAGGCAAAGCATTGGTATTAACACACAAATATGACCTAGAAAAAAACGTATATTCATGCCTCGAAGGAACATGAAATTCGAAAGCAATACAAGTGTAGGAAGTTTTCCACGCCACCCTGGACCTACTCCCTTCTTCTCGTTACCTCACAACCGGAGGTTCACCGCCCTACTTCACTTACACTATCATATCACTCATATTTTTCCATCAACATTCATTTGAAAGTTGTGCATTTTGAGATGAGTGAATTTGGTCCTAACGCATGAGAATAATACTACTAGGTCGTGCAGTTGTGGTCGTGCAAGATCTGGTCCTAAAGTGTTCTGTTGCGAAGTCCTACTGCCCATTGTTATCCTAACCGTGGGATATTAGCTTGCGCAGTTGTGGTTGAGCAGGTTGGAGTTTTAACACGTCAAACACTCAAAGCCTCGAAAAAGACACTTTTTCGCCCATTTTTGGCCCATAGCATCTATGCGAGTAAAGCGATCGGGATGGTTAAACGTTAGGACCAACTAGACCCCAAATGGAGTTTATGTGCGAAAGAACGGGTTTTTAAGTCAATTCTTAGGCCTATTATGGCCCGGACGGCGAACGGCGGATGGACATTTCAAATTTGGATTCTACGCACCTTGAAACGTAAAGTGACAAAGTTTGAGGGGGGTTATAAAATTTTTTTGCTATACGATCACATAGGCTTATTATTGGAAATAATAAACCAATATAGATTAATTGGAAAATGGTTCAAATTGATGTGTTAAGTTTGGTGGTCTGGACGCTCGCACTCACATCTCAATAATATGTATATTAAAAAATCTAAATAAATTTTTAGTAAGTTCTAAATAAATTTTTAGTAAAAATAGATTAGTTAGACAAATTTACCAAAATCTGTGGTCGGAATCGTGGGTAGAAATCCCCCCCCTCCCCCCCCCCCCCCCCGACTCTCCTGAGATCGAATTGGGCCGAGTCCAGCGATCATCACCCGAAAAAATGTTTGTCTATTTCCACGAAAAATAAAGAGTTACAATGTTAAATCGATTTCAACGGTTTGGCCATCATCAGTAACAAACAATAACTGAAGACACATTAGAAAGGACACTGCTTTTATAATCACAGGTGAAGGGAGATTGAATCCCATTGGACAAGAGAAAGGAAAAGGGGAGGAGTGGTAGTTAGTCATTACCTGAATAATTGCTTCACGTAGAGTTTATCGAATATTGTTTAAATTAAAGCCCTGGGGAGCAGTAGTAAAGTTTTTGCCTAGTGAAAAACTATATTATCCCCCCCCCCCCCCATTTAAAAACCACGATTAATGTTGATCATACTTGGGATGTTACAAGTGATAGGAGTAGAAAAGAGGGAGTTTTGAAGAGTCCAAGTAGTATTTTCAAAATGGGAAAGCGATATATTGAATGGGAGAAATCTCACGTTGAAAGGGGGGGGGGGGGGAGCAGTAAAAAACACCCGGAAGCATGTCAGGATTTCGGCATTAAATCTGTTTTAATCATTATTCTACCGTAAGGATGCATTTTAAGATATTTATATATATTTTTTTTTTCGTGATTTTTCGAGCTCATTTTTTGACTGTTTTATTAAGGACACTAAAAGCTCACACCCCCTAACTCAATCTTCTTTTGTATTTAGCTACTGATATATATATATATATATATATATATACATACATATATATATATATATATATATATATATATATATATATATATATAATTCAATTCAATGAAGTGGCTCTACAAGAGCATGTATAATTAACACAAATTTTAGAAAAAACAAAAAGTTACACCACAAACTATTTTGTGGTGTAACTTTTTGTTTTTTCTAAAATTTGTGTTAATTATATATATTTATATATATAATATATATATATATATATGTATATATATATAATTCACAATTTCTCGTCATATTCTAAAGGAAGATAGAATAATTTTCTAGAAGGACATATAGGTATAAATAAATAGGTACACAACATTCTGCATTCGATAAATTTATATTAAATGGGTAAAAAATAATCACAACGTGGAAATATGGAAGTGTTTTCAATGGGTGAAAAATGGCCTAAAGAAGGTGGAATGTTGAACTGGAGGTGAATGCAACATCATGGATGGGTTTTTTGGGTTTAATTTAAAAAATTAGTATTAGTATTTGCTCGAATAGGTAATAAAATGTAATTCATTATTAGTTACTAGCACTAACTACATTTCGTAACTAAATTAGTGATTAGATACTACTAGTAACTAATTTGTGTAACTAAGTTAATAGGTAAGTAGTTACTTGAGGTTATTAATTGAATAACCGATCTAGTTACTCTGTAAATAATAACTGATAGCTAATTAGTTGTAGTTATTATTCACTTTTCTAGTTACTCATTTAGATTTTGTTATTAGTTGTAACTACGTTTTGATCAACTGACATGGGAGGGAGGTTTGGGGAAATGCTGATGAAAAGTATGAAAGTCGGTAAAAACTGTATTAATTAACTTGGAAAATTAAAAATGAAGACACTTAACAAGGGGGCCTTAAGATGATCCCATGGCCTATTTCAACTAAATTCGTTCAGTGGGTTCTACTACTCAAAATATTGATCCTGTGAATGATCTTTCTTCAGAATGGGCCTCCTCGACCTCTGATTATTGTGTGGATCCATGGAGCCCCCATCCGGGACACTAATATGTCATTAATTTGACACCATTTTTCATTATTTCCGTAGTTTACGCAGATTACGAATACAATACTCCTGATCCCATCAAAATACGTCTCTTACCGACTAAAAACTTGTAACGAAAAATTAAATATGTTCCAACTTCGACACCAAAAGTTCCCGCCACAAACAAGATGAATAAAAGAACTTTACCATTCTTCATGGCATTGTAAAAAATATTAAATCACTGCCATAACTGAAAAGGAAGAACAACATTAGAAAATAAAATCCAAATCCACACTTACATTTTTAATTAATGTAATTTTTAACAAATTCAACTGAAGTAACGATTTTTAATTTGGTTAAAGCCTAATTTAGTCACATTTAGGAACTAAGATTCCTTAAGTTCAAAACTGATTTCTAACACTATTCTTTTTGATATTACGCTTTTTCCATTTTTACAATTTATGCTGCTTTTAGCGAGTTTCCTATCACTTTATTTATTTCATTTTATTTTAAATGTTGTGCACTTTTATGTTTATAAAAACCTCTGTACCTACTTTTAACTCATCCTATCTTATGATGTCTTTTGTTTCTGGCAAAATTTTTTCAAATTGTAATTTTTCTGGCAGAAATGTTTCATCTTGTTTCATGTTCTCATTCCGTCCTAAATTGCTTATATGTTGCTTATATTGAATGGCTTTTCAATAATTTAATTGGTTTTAATCGGTGAAATACGTCTTTTGAGAGGATCAGGTGGTCCTATTTTTTCGTAATCCTCCCAGGCACTGGTGGGAAGTTTATGACAGTGGCACGTTGATTGGGAAAG
Organism: Adelphocoris suturalis; assembly: GCA_030762985.1. Lineage (NCBI taxonomy): Eukaryota > Metazoa > Arthropoda > Insecta > Hemiptera > Miridae > Adelphocoris > Adelphocoris suturalis. Next base: position 153,850,302 of record CM061040.1, read on the forward strand.
TGTCAACGGAGATGCCCTCTCCTATAAGTATTTAGTAACTGTATTCCTGTACGAGTAGTTCTTACTTTTAATGTTTGTTTTCAGAGCTTGGCATGGCGTACTCTGCGTTAAAAGCATCACAAAAGGAATTGGTGATAGAGTTGGAAAAGAAAACTAACGAATGTTGGGATTTGAAAAAGGAAATAGAGAGGTTAGTATCAGCTATTTTTACCTCTGCAATTTGCATTGTAACATTTCTACGAGTATGTCATGGTATACGATGGTTTTCCTGATTTCGCTAAATAGTTTTGGTGTTTCTATCTCTTAATCAGTCTATCTCTTAATCAGGAGCTCCAATAAATACATCCCAAGCAGGATTCTAATCTCAGGTTTGAAAAAATAACAGGCTACAGTAAGCTCGGTTTGTGACTCCTTAAAGGAGCTTTGATGTTCTTTTCTCAAAGAAAAATAAGTGTGAGCCTGCTTAGTAAATAATACCTACATACCAAAGAAAAATATGAAGCACAATGTTTCTCAATCCACATAGTAGGAAAAGATCACTCAGGGTAGGCTGTTTGGCTGGGTGTTTGGTATGTTGCAGCTTCCTTTTAAATTCGAAGTTCTTATTATTACTGCATTTTTGTAGTCTCACAATTCAAAACAATTATTTTATTAATTGCTTCGGAATCCAGCTATGGGTTGCGGAAGAATTGTTTTCACTATTGGGAGATGAAAATACGTTTTTTCTCTGATATCAAAATTTCTACTTGCATTTTAGTTTTATTTAGACCATTCTGAAAAACGTGAGTTCTGTATGTTCATATGCTTTGTGACAAAGGCGAGAAGCCAGATATTGTTGCCACTAACCCTGATGGGACTGCCGTAATTGATAACTCAACTTAACTGTGGGAAAAATTGAGTAGAATTATAGTCGGTCACAGTAGGAGTCTGATTACTGACACAACTCTAGTGTGCACAGTGTGATATGAAAAAAATCTGCGAAGACACGATTTTTCAAATAAAAATGGAACATTTGCTCTCCTCTGTTGGCCACCCCCCTCCCCCCCCCCCCCCCCCCCCCCGGCCCGACTTCGCCATCTTGGGGGCGCCTCCCTACTTAAGTTCAAAGACTGTGGAAATTCAGGTGAATGAATGGGTGGGAAAAAAAGGCTCCAGTATGGGTGGGTGCTAAACAGTCTTTTACTGCAACCTACTGTAATTCTACTCAATATTTCCCACAGATTATAGTAGTTAACGTCTTCGTGGAATACTGCTTACTGATGCAGCTCATTCAAAGACTCCATTTCACCTGCTTGAAAGAAGTGGTGGTAGGGATACTCATGTGACTGCATCCCACGCACTACATATGAGGCTTGGAGGGAGGGAACGAGATTTTTAACTACTCGTGGTACACGTTTTGTGTGTAGGGGACCCGTGAAGCCCCCAACTCCCCCTATGTCAGTGTGAGTAGAGTCCCCCCCTCCCTCCCCATGAAATCATTTGAGCTCCCTCCTGCCTCTTTGAATATTAGAGGCAGTGAAATTCTCTCCCTAGCTGCTTTGCAAACTGTTGCATGACTGGTTGAATAAGCTGAGAGTTTGGTTATGTATATTCCAGCCACCTGTAGGGTGGCAAGTACCCATTGGCTTAAGGTTGCTTTGGCCACTGGACGGAATGAAGGAAGTGTGGGGGAAAAAAAAACCCTGGTTCGGACGTGTGGACAAAAAATGGAGGAAAAAAGGGGGACGTGTGAAAAAAAAACTATCCTGGTGCTCTAAATTTGCTATGGCGTCTTGATATTGTCACTGCAAGGATGGGAGGCAACGGTGTGGCTCCAGAGGAAACACTGTAAGAAAAAATTATGGGGCTAATGCTTCCGGCCAAGAAATCTAGCAGGTCTGGAATAAATATTTTTACTCCATCAGGTTCAAATCTCATTTTGAACCTGCGAATGCTCGAATTTGATTGTGGGCATTTGCCCAATGCTAGCAAAAGCATCACAGCTAATTGTTAAGCCAGAAAGGCCATGGAACTGTCCGTTGAGGATTTGAAGTATTGTACTACTACTTCAGGGTCCCAGTTATTCTCATATTTGGCTGCCGGAGGCCTTAGTAGAAAGACTGCCTTTAAATATCTTTCAATTAATTAAAGTATGACTCTAGTTCGCATTGTTGAATTAAAGAGACCCTATGAACGTTAAATGAGCTGAATGATGAGTTGAGGATTTCAGTAAGTTCTCTAAGAACTGCATCGTTCTATGAACTGTCATCCCTGTAGGATCTCAGCCTTGCTCTGCACAGAAGGTGGTCCATAAATTGAATGATGATTGATATTGCCTATTCATTGACAGGTCTAAAGATTGTGTCAGAGTGTCCGCCACATCGGGCATGACTCCCCATTTTAACCATGCCTCCCTGATAAAATGGCCACCATCAATTTTATTTAGTGCAACGATCGGATCAGAAAGTAGGTCATTGGAGGGGCCAAGTTCCAGTACTTCCGAATCTATCATGTACATGAACAAGGAATACCATGGTTATGTAAGCCAATCGGGTGCTGCCACGATGCCTCTCCCATTTTCTGTCTTTATTTATTTTTTTGTTCAATACCCATTCTGCTGACCTCGGGTCTAGACAGGATAGTGCATTATCCCCATTATCGGATGATTCCACATATTTGGCAAGTATCCATAATTGTCGCTTCTCGTGAAAATTCCAAATTCGTTCTGCTCTCTCGTGTAAGTGAGGAAGCAAAACTGAGTCCATTTTATTGATCAAGGCCATTGCTGTCATGTTATCTACCCTTAGTAGTATTCTACAAGAGGACCAGTCACTTGCAAAATGAACGAGTACCTCCCAGACAGATTCTAATTCCTCCTGGTTAATATGCAAAACTCTCTGCTGGGGACCCCAACAGCCATTGGCTCTGTGAGGAGAGCAAAAGCCACCACATCACTTTGAACTTTTGTCCAGATAGAAACTATCTTATTGGTCATTATAGATCGGATCTGGTCCATTTTGTATCGCCCTCAGCCACCAGCACCTTTCTGATACAACTTGACCAGACAAAGTACTGCTGGTAACATGAGACTAGAAACCCTATTGTTACCGTATTGTGTTGTTGTTATCCGTATGGATAAGAGCTTAGGTTTTAGTGTTTTCTCCACTGAAATTTAGCGTTTGAAATTTTGTGTTCATCATTACCCAGAGTCATTGCGATAGAATCACATTCAAAACCCAGGAAGCTGAATTTTGAAGATGGGGTCAATTGACTTTTTGTTTCATGCATTATGAACCTCAAGTCCACAAACAGTGATGCTGCGATCTGTACTGAACGCAATCATCTCTCAGTAGATGGGGCCCCTGTATGTAACTCTCCTTAAGATTGAGATTAAAATTCCGTCTTTGCTTAAAAATCGAGCTTTCCTCGATGAGTTAGTTGGCCAGCACTTTTTGAGCACATTAGATTGCCCAACTTAAAAAAAAAAAAAAAAAAAAGTATACTATAATTTGCAAAAATTCGCTCATGCGTTCATGCTGCATGACTGAAACTTTTTCTTTTCTTATTTAATAGTGTGCCTCCTCTGCCTTTCAGGGGTTTAATTTTGAATAAACAATAAACAAATGAAGTTAATGTGACTGTCCGTGAGTTTACAAATCCTTGAAACAGGAATAAATTTTACAATTTCAGTCCGATTTGTTGAAATTTTCCGGGTATGTGCGGTTTAGGTTGTAAATGGTCCCCTATCAAATTCATTTCTCACAAATCAAAACTTCACTCTGCGCGTACACGATGTAAATTCCATCAAGCAAAAATTTTACACGTTCTAGTTGTCCGACCGCACTCAAATTCAGAGAATAGTAGGGAAAAAAAACAAAAAAACAATTCAATGATTCCATACCAATTTAAACACGATTGTATTATTAGTAGCTGCTCCGCATACTTAACTTCAAATATTTGAAACCAAGCATTTACAGTTTTTACCCTATTCTGATGACGGCTTAGACTGTAAAAGGTCCCCAATAAACTCCTTTTCTCCCAAACCACCAGTAGCTTTTGCACATGCGCTATTGTTACATCTATCAGGCATAATTTTCTCATTGCCTAATTTATCTATGATTGCAATAATATATTTTTTAGTACAAATAAATTAATTAAATTGATACCTTGCTCAAACTCCAAAGCAACCATTCAAGGAAACTTTTAAGATTATTTGAAACATTAATGGTCAGTACATCCGTCAATTAGGGATAAGGGAAACTATGTGCTACACCAATCTGGCAGCCTTGTTTTTTAAATGTATTATTTACGTATTAATTTATTTGATCATTCATTTATTTATTGTCATGATGCATACCTTAAATTGTAGTAAAATACAAATTGTAACCTCGGTATTTGTTTTAATTTCTCTACCAACAATTGTCTTACAGAATGAGCAAGCCATGTGTAAAATGTGAGACTTTAGAAGTAGCTGTGGTGGAAGCTAGAAGACGAGCAAAGGAGGCCCAAGCCCGCATGGACTCTATTGGTACGTTTGTTTAAAATGAAACTTCCACTGCTTGATGCGACTAATTTTCAATTTACTTATTGTTGATTGTTTTTATTTTTTTTATAGCCAATATTTTGAGGCTAGGAGATCAGTTTGAGCACTCAGCCTCTGGAAAACGTAATACTGCTCTTGACTTGGTATCCCAAATGATACTAGGCTCTTCCCCGCCGACTAAGAAAAAGAAAATTGAACTAGTAGGTTGAATAAATAACTCACGCATTAGTACCTGTCTCTACTCAATAGTAACGCAGTGACCTAATCATAAACTAGTGAATTACATAGCTCCTCCCTCCTTCACAAATTTCTTATAACTTGTATTGGACATTTGTCTTCATTTTTAGATTACACCTGAAAAGTCTGAGGTACTTGCTTGTGACACAGTGGATGTATTGGCTGAAAAGAAGTCTATTGGTAATGAAATCATACCTGCAACATTGCAGTTGTCCCCAACGAAGCCTACAAATTCTTCCAAGTCCCCCAGAAGAAACGTAATAACTTAATTTATTTGTTTCACTTGCACGCATGGAAATATAATAAAAGAACTTTGCGGCAGTGTAGAAACAGTTCCAGAAGCTTGCAGCTACTTTTGATTTAGTTTTCTTGACTTGTATGTTACAATTGTTTGCAAGTAAGTTAAGCTCTCATAAACAAGATAGTAAGACCAACGACAAAAGAATAAAGCTAAAATTAATAGAACTCATCTATTTTCTTTTGTTTAATTGTTTTTCCTTATTCTTGTTCTGATACTGTAAATTCTGCATGATTGTTTTCATAGGTACAGGCAGTTACTCGCAGTCCAGTCATCAACGTAAGTTTTATCCCTACGAGCCACTCCCGTCGACCGTTGTCCAAGAGCTGCCAACCCTCTTCATCTTCACCTCAAGCAATGAGTATAAAAAAGAATTTATCGGCCGACTTGGAGCAACGGAAACCCAGTGACCCAAATGAAATATCTCCGAACAAGACCTTAGTTTTTGATCTTAAAGAAGGTCCTCCCCCTCTCGATGATACTCTACAACAGTATGTTAAGAAGAGCACAGGAAAGCTGTTGGACAATCTGTGGTAAATTAGTTAGTTAATAAAATTAGTAAATAAAATAGTTTTAATAAAAGCTGCTTTTGCTGTACCACAATGATATTGAGTTGACTCCTAGGATGTTAGCAGTAATTTCTATTTCAAGTCCATTCTCTGAAGCAGATTTGGTAATTAGCTGAGGGGGGTTATAATTACATTTGTTTTTTGCTTAAGGGTCTACAACATTAGCCATTTTATTTTTTGCATTTTACGTTTGGACCTCCTCAAGAAATGTTGGTATCTTGTCTATTAATGAAATCAATTCATTTATTCGAAAAACATTGGCATGGCAAGAGCTTTACATATTTGATAATTTAAGTCTAAATTAGATACAAATAATAATAAGTAGTTAAATATTGAATGATGGGCTGGTGATAATATAATTTTAAAAATAAGAGCCAAGGAGGAACTCCGTCACCTGAACAACCTCTATCTTCATTTTGGTTTATTATTTTCAATAATTAGCCTATGTGATCGTGTAGCAAAAAATTTTTATAACCCCCCCTCAAACTTTGTCACTTTACGTTTCAAGGTGCGTAGAATCCAAATTTGATATGTCCGTCCGCCGTCCGCCGTCCGGGCCATATAAGGCCTAAGAATTGACTTAAAAAACCTGTTCTTTCGCACATAGACTCCATTCGGGGTCTAGTTGGTCCTAACGTTTGACCATTCTGATCGCTTTACTCGCATAGATGCTATGGGCCAAAAACGGGCGAAAAAGTGTATTTTTTTCGACGTTTTGAGTGTTAGACTGACGAACACGCGCACGCCTTTTTTTTTACCCATGGACTGCCCATTATTCAGCTCTGTCCTTTGCAGCCTCCCCAGAATTCCTGATAAATACGTAGTTTTCTCATGTCCTCATGCACACAATCTCTCCATCTCGCCCGCAGACATCCACTTTTTTTGTTTCCTTCCATTGCATAGTATAAAATTTTTTTGGGGATCCTGCTGGTAACCGTTCTGAAACCACTGGATCCTCTACGTTTTTATGACACGGACGGTGTTCCCGTGGTCGATTTGCTGGTGAAGTTCGTGATCGGTTCGAATTTTTCACTCTCCCTCAACCAATTTCGCACCAAATATTCTTCCAAGTGTGGGCACGTGTAGAGTGTGAACAGTGAAGATCCATTAAGACCATCCTAGCCAGTGCCTTGAAGCGTTTGAGCTTCTTTATTGCAACTAGGACCTCTCGGGTGGTGAATTTAGATGGAAGATTGTCATTAATGGGTCAATGAGCACTCTACATTGTCGAAATATGATTTGAAGAAATCAACCCTAATGTCCGGACTAATCATGTTAGCTTCCAACGGTTTTTGCTTGAAGCGTTGCTATCCCAAAGTTCCCTGCATGATTTCCCTGTCAGTTGGTAATGATCTATACTATCCTGGAAGCACATACTCCTTGGTCTAAGTAATTGCTTGTTTACTATTAGTTTTGTTCTGGAAATATGTAACTCTATGGTATACAATCGACTTTATAACCAGTCTTTTCCAATTATCTGTAAGCTTTGCTTACAAGGAAGTTTTTTCACGAAACTCCAGGGAGAATACGGTTTGTTGCCTTTAGGATGATCCATTGTTCTGGGAGCAGTCCTTATGATAACAACCTGAGTGTTCTGCTAGATAGATTTAGCACAATCTAAATAAATCTTATCATCATCAGAACCATGGTCAAATGCTAACCATTTCAAAGTGCTGATTTCCGTTTTGAAGGAGTTTACTTGGCTATCATCTATTTTTGGGGGAAATGAAGCAAAACACCTTATTATTTGATTGGAGTGATGAATATATGAAGGGTTTGGACTTTTTGATCCACAACATAAGACCTGTGCTGCTTATTGTCTTATAGTATTGCCATTTGCTGCTTACCCCACATCACATGGATTGTATCAAAGTTTTGAATCGAAAGATCAAAGATCCTTATCAACTCCTCATGGCTGGTGAAAACTATTACAACAATGGGCTTTGCTGGCTGTTGAATTACTTTGGGTTGTTAGAAAGTATGTTAGCAAATTATAGGTTGCGTAGCTGTTCTCATAATGTGAGAATTAAATAATAATGTTATGACGATAACAATAAAGATAAGAATGAGGATAACATTATGATGATAAAAATGAAGGACCTGAATAACCCCTTAAAGAAAAAAAATCTCAGAATTGGTTGAGAGTGTGGAGCAAGTAATTGTAATATAAAGCTATGTTAGATTTTACTCCATAGCGTGGTTGGGAGTCAATGTTCAGAAAACCAACGTATTGGCTATGATGATGTGGCATGGTACATTGGTAAACACGAATGTTACCCTTGTGGAGACATTCAATTTTTTATGATATATATTGGAGTATAGGCTATCAAAAAAGTGTATTATGCATCTCTTCTGCTACTAATCATAACTGATCTTTCGATAGTCGACAAACAATGTTTCTGTTTGGACAATTATGATCTGAAAATAGGTTTTTTGGGTGGATCTTGGACAATTTGGAAGGGGAATGTTGAGTATCCATCAAAGAAGTTGACTACTGCAGGCGAATCTAGACAACTAAACTTTATTATCTAAGATGCCTTCTCTCTAAACTAGGTCAACCTAGGTATTTGTTGATGCCTTTGATTACATATTTATTTGGGTACCCTTGACTTGTCTCAGTGCGATCGTGATGGACTGAAGGAATATATTCAGCCTCATTTTTTATAGGTTCAGTGATGATGAAGATGATAAGGGCAAAAAAGAAAATAGAGCTAAAGGAGATGACAAGGAAGAAGTAAAGTTAGATGAAGAGAGCCCTGCACCAGCTGGAATAATTGCTGAAACTCCATGCCCTAAGCAGAGAAGGGCAGATTTTTGGTTGTTGAAAGAAAAAAGAGGTCCTGGTGAAATATCCAAGTCGTCTGGTCGGAAAATGAGGCAAATGAAATTGGAATTAGGCTTTAAAGTAAGTAATAATGTGTAATATGCCTTATAATCTGCTAAGTTATGTGGTAGTAGTATGTGTGGTAGTAGTATTTACAGGGATGGGGTGGGGACGAGGGCGAATGGAAAGGTCGGGGATATTTTTTTGATGGGCCCAACACCTGTTACAATAAGTGCCGAGAATGTTGACGGGTGAAGAAAACTACTGTATCCCTCCACCGACCTACCTCAACTTTCCTTCAACCTTATCTTTCAAAACAGGAAGAGCCTTTCTGACGTCATTTTTCTGGAGCGGAAAAGACGGTTTTCTTGGTTTTCACTCACCAATATTTTTTGGTCCTACTCACTGGAGGGGAGTGTCACTTGTCTTTACTCTAATGAACGAAATTGAAACACTAAAGGAGGGATGGACCTGGCATCGTGGAGTCAGGACTGATGTCAGTGTGGGGTGTGATGAATCGATGGGCTTATCAAAGTCGAGACTAATTAAGGACTTGACACTCCATTCTACCATCTCCCACCAACAATGGATTCCTCCTCGAATTCTAGTCTGTTGGGTTTCCATGTTGTTGAGATCAATGCTCTAAGAAATCTTCTGGCTCTGGGGATGCATGTCGAATTACATAACATGCCATCTGAATTCCAGCTAGACATTTTTTAAAAATTCTGATTATGTACTAGTCCATTTTTTTGTTTATTTTAACTTTTTTAAACTAAATTGATTGATTTAGGATGTTTCTTATTCTTGAGATGTACGAGTATCACACAAAACACACACACACACACACACACACACACACACACACACACACACACACACACACACACACACACACACACACACACACACACACACACACACACACATATATATATATATATATATATATATATATATACAGGGTGTCTCAACTTAAGTAGGCAAGACTTCAGGGGTCAATTCTACAAGTAATTTGCAACAAAAAGTGTCTCTTAAAGTGTTATTTTTTAGAGGCTTCGTTTTCGAGTTATTGACGATCCAAGATTTTTTTCGTGTTTTCGACCTTATCTCCTAAAAATGGCTGTGACCCCATCATTCTTTGAGTATTCTCAAACCTGAGGATATCGTTGGAAAGAACGTTAAATTTCCTATCTTTTTGATGCCAAATCATAATTATTCAAGAGAGTTAAGATACCGAAAAAAGAGGTCAAAGTACAAACTTTGTAAAATTCTAAAAATTTGGGTTTTTTCAATCTGATTCCTCCCTCCATAAAAAAAATGAACAGTCGTTTGCAAGTACAGTAAAAACTTCAAAATCTTATCAGCTTTCTAACGGTATAGCCAAAAAATTGATAAAAGTAACAACAAGGAGAAAAAACGGCTTTTGAGTGCGAAAAAACGTGGTATTTTTAACGAAAATCGATGGATTTCAGGAAAAAACGATCTCCCACAACGTTATGATTTAAATGTCGAATCCTACGTAATTTTTCACGCTGAATCGAATGGTGACACTTGCAGACCTCTACGACTAACGAATAAGGGCGAAAGTGGTTTTTAAAGGGTCCTTCTCTGAGGTTCGAGGGTCAAAGGGCACTTTCGCCCTTATTCGTTAGTCGTAGAGGTCTGCAAGTGTCACCATTCGATTCAGCGTGAAAAATTACGTAGGATTCGACATTTAAATCATAACGTTGTGGGAGATCGTTTTTTCCTGAAATCCATCGATTTTCGTTAAAAATACCACGTTTTTTCGCATTCAAAAGCCGTTTTTCCTCCTTGTTGTTACTTTTATCAATTTTTTGGCTATACCGTTAGAAAGCTGATAAGATTTTGAAGTTTTTACTGTACTTTCAAACGACTGTTCATTTTTTTATGGAGGGAGGAATCAGATTGAAAAAATCCAAATTTTTAGAATTTTACAAAGTTTGTACTTTGACCTCTTTTTTCGGTATCTTAACTCTCTTGAATAATTATGATTTGGCATCAAAAAGATAGGAAATTTAACGTTCTTTCCAACGGTATCCTCAGGTTTGAGAATACTCAAAGAATGATGGGGTCACAGCCATTTTTAGGAGATAAGGTCGAAAACACGAAAAAAATCTTAGATCGTCAATAACTCGAAAACGAAGCCTCTAAAAAATAACACTTTAATAGACACTTTTTGTTGCAAATTACTTGTAGAATTGATCCCTGAAGTCTTGCCTACTTAAGTTGAGACACCCTGTATATATATATATATATATATATATATATATATATATATATATATATATATATATATATATATATATATATATACACGTCCAACTAATCTATATTTTACTTGGACTGAGTTTATCTTATTTTTCGAGATGTGAATTATATCTTTATAAAATGATTCAAAACAATGAAAACTGTTCTTATTATGTCACAGATTCCTGAACATTTGTATAGAGCAACAGTGGGGTGTGTGTGTGTAGCGTTCCAATCTCTATTGAAATCACCGTTACTGCCTCAAGTGTCCACTCATCGACAACTGATTGGATGGAAACTGGAAAGAATATCATGGGGCTGCAAAAGGTTTTGCGTTGACATTTGAAAGCTTGAGTAGTGACAAATACTGCCAAATAAAGTAGGTACCTACTGACTTTGGATCTGGGCACAAGGTATCCATGTTGAGTTTGCCTCGATACCCCATGTACTGTCCACGTATTTACGAATGATGCAGTAACAAGAATGTTCCTACCACTTCCAACTCAAGATTGTTGAATAACTTCTGTTTCTGGATTGAAATTGAATGTGCTCTGATGCATTACGTATACTTTCCAGGAAAAATAGGAAGAAAAAGAGAAAAATCACGACACATTTCTCATTTGAAGTCACTCACAATAGAGGCTCTGTATGCTTGCATTGGGAACATCCTATTGTTTGTAATACGGACACTACGTTTTAATAAAGTTAACTTACTTTTGCTTTGGGGCCTTGTAGAAAACACAGAAGAAGGTTGATCTCACGAAACTTTCAGCTGGCAGAGGAAGTCTTCTGGATGATGTGAAGGATGACGAGGACATCATCGTAGCTAGTCCGAATGCTCCAGAACCAAGGTACCAGTTCCGTATATTTATCACTGAAAATTCTGCTTAAATACCCCTTGAAACAACCACACGTTTTGCTCTTCTAAGTTTCCTCGTTCTAACTCAAGTTTAGAATAACGGAGTTTCCCTAATGGAGTTTAGGCAAAGTATCCTGTAAAATTTGCTATAAAGTTGGATAATTTGAATCACAGGGACAATAAATCAGCTGATGTAATGACCTACTCTACAAGGGTTTGCTATTTATCATCAAATTGTAACGTTCTATCATCATCTATTATCTTTTATCGCGTTATTTTTCTATAATCGATATCACTTTTGTATTATAATTCATCAATTTGATTGTAAAAGCCATTTCCAATTTACCTGTACAACTGGAACTTGAGGTTAGAGTTAAGAGATCGAGGACTTTCAGAACTGATGGTTTGCGATTCGGAATCTCTAACGACACTCGATATCGTCCAATTCCTCAAGGTTCAGAATCCGCCGCTGGATTTTCCTCAGAAGTCTTCGGGGGACATTGACTTCATCTGAGGAATCAAATATAAATCTAAGCGCCAAATCGCGTGAATTCATTGTCAATCAAAACTGTGAATCAACTTCAAATGTGAATCAAACAGCTGATGGTTCGTGGCCATATTGCTCGGTAGCATTGTTATCTTGGCTAACGGAAATTAGCAAGTGTAACTGGCCGTATTTTGGGAGTTTAAGCTCGAGCTGTCTCAGTAGGATTTAAACTTGTACAGCTCTCTGGTGAAAGACGTTTAGCTGTAATCTCCTTTAATTTCCAATATTTTGCTCGTTAAAGTTTTTGGTGAAATTGGGCCTTACTGAAGTAAAAAATATTTAACACCAGGCCTGTGAATCGTACAACTATTTATAAATGTCAAAATTCATCCCTTAGGTACCTATCTTAGAGTTGCATCAGGTTGAAGTTATTAGAGCTCTGCCTTGTCAATTTGTAATTTCCAAGATGAATCCCATCGTAATCACATCAATAAAAATAGAATTAAGATAGTGGCGATATTAATTTTTGGTTTATTATTTCCAATAATAAGCCTATGTGATCGTATAGCAAACATTTTTTATAACCCCCCCCCCCCCCCCCCCTCAAACTTTGTCACTTTACGTTTCAAGGTGCGTAGAATCCGAATTTGAAATGTCCGTCCGCCGTCCGGGCCATAAAAGGCCTTAGAATTGACTTAAAAAATCTGTTCTTTCGCACATAGACTCCACTTGGGGTCTAACTTCTCGCCAGCTCGATCGCTCCTCTCTCATGGGTGCTATAAGCCAAAAATAGGTGAAAAAGTGTCTTTTTTTTTGTATATTTCAAGTTGTATAGAAATTGGAGATTTATGAGTGAAAAGAAAAGTTAGCTATTAATTTTATGAAAAAAAAAAGTATTCTAAATGATACTCTTCTATTCAAAAAGAGATTTTGGATTTTAGGCTATTTTTTGCAATTTTATAGATTTTTTAAAACAAAATTTAATGAAGTTCAAGTTTTTAGCATAATTTCATACATAAATTTTTGAATGTTCTATTCATAGTTGATAAACTTTATTTGACCAATCTTATGCTAAAAAATATCAATTTAGCAATTCTTAGCCTTTTTCAGTGATTTTGTCAGCACATTTTTTGAAATTTGACCAATTAGATGATATCAATATACAGTATAGGTAACACTTTTATGTGTTGGAAAGATGACTTGGTAATAAATTGTTTTGTTTATCAACTATATTAAAAAGCGTAAAATTGTGAGATTCCGCTGCTTTAATGGATTGAACCCATTTGTGAGGTCCGAAGCTCTGAGTTCCGATACTAAATATACTATAAGCGGCGTTTAATAATTATGGACCAGAGATCTACGTAGAAGGGCTGTCTAATACATAAATAATAAACCATTGTGTAATAATTTGCAACGTTTTTCATACTATTTATGATTAGTATTTGTTTAAGAACAGCTAATTATCATACACCAACATACTACGTGGAAAAACTATATTTTTCATTTTCCTGCAAAATACTGAAACTTAGAAGAGTAACTTTACATGTTCGTCCTTACAGGTCAAGTCTAAGTAAGTATTTATCCCAAGAGTCTGAGGTGAACACCACAGATTTCAAGCCCCTAGCAGCTAGCACACAGATGCCCAAAGACCATCTTCACGCTGAATCTTCTAAATCTTCTAGGGTTCTTGCAAATGAGTTTGATAGGTGAGTGCTCTCATCATTTGTTCACTCTGTTTCTATCTTAAACAATAGTTTTTGTATTTAGATTTCGTTTAAAATATATTAGTGTTGAGTGTTTAATTTCTGGTATTCATTTTTCTTTCTTTCTCTATTGGTTAGGTTGCCTGTAAAAGAAACTAGCAAAGAACCTGATTTTGAATACGTCCGAGGTGCTGTGAAGAAGAAGGCTGATAGAGACAAGCTTGAAGGATGGGAATGCAAGGATTGCGCTGAGGTAATATTTCAATGTTTTGCTCCCTATTTCCTAGAAAGAGTACCTACCATTGAGTTGACGGAGCAGGCTAATCAAGAAAACATCCATTTTCTGCTGTACAGCTGTTGTTCTATATTAGTAATCTGAGTATAGATCAGAGCGTTTCCTCGAGTTGTAGTCATACTGTATTACTCCCAGAGAGGCCGCATTCAATAAAGTTAAGAGCTCACACTGCCGATTAGAGTAGTTCTCCAAGCTGCAATTTTACTCGACCACTCCCATAGGGGCTTCATTCCGATGTTCAACATCTCAAATTGAATGAAAAAAAAGATATATTTATATAGGTATTGCAGGTAACTGTGCACACTAGCTTCTCTCACTCATTCTAAATGCTGATAATCGCATACTATCATGATTATGCAGGTGTATGTGTGAAATAAAAATTGTCAGTACTGCCAGGAAAACATACCTGCAGAAAGAGCATATAATTATGACTTGTGTAACCTTGGTAGTACTAGTACCTTGGTAGTACTCAGTTGCATCCTATGGCAGGTAAGACAGCTAAGGACTGGACTTTTATGTTATCCCATAAAAAAACCTTTTCACCCTAATAAAATCTGTTAGGCTTAAAGAACAGAAATCGTGTTCATGTTGGATTCGTGGCGTAAAATTCTTCTCAGCGAATGGTACTTTGCAAACATTCGATGAAGTAAGTTTTACCACTGAAATTGAATTTCTTAATTACAGTTATTTACCCGAATAACATTGATAGGGGTTTCTCGATTTAATATGTTACGGAAAGTTTTAAGGATTGGAATGTATCCCATGCCCGTGCCAAGATCTCTGATAATTTTTGGAAAAACCGCATTGACATGGGGCCAGCCATTTTGGAGTCTATGCTGGACATTTAAAAAATTTTTTTTACAAAACTCCCCCAAAGGCGGAGTTGGCACACCATTAACTCGAGGAAGTAAATAAAAAATCAAATCAAATCATATATATATATATATTTGTCAAAACAACAAAAAGTGTAGGACAATTGTCAAAAATAGTTCAAAGGTCAAAAAATACAATTAACAAATTGTACAAAATTCACAAATAATTAAAAGATAAACACGCAGGGACAGTGCACGCCAATGCGTTCTGTTGTCGCGTTTGTGTAAAGATACAGCCAACCAATACTGATGCTTGTGAAGTCCAGTGAACTTAATAATTTATTCCTTCAGCACAGATTGTGTGACCCAAGATTTCACAAACTTGATTCCAGTAAACTCATGGAGATTGGCCCACCTGCCCTTAATATCTCCCATTCTGATTTTAACGTTAATATTGCTTATAGCAGGAAAATGTGCAAACAGAGTTGCTTGACCAGCGCGAAAAGCTGAGTGTAAAGGAAGTAGAATATTCGTTACTTCTGGTCTTCCGTTCCACTAGACCTTCCTGAAATAATTTTCAGGCGCTCAATCATGCATGTAATGTTTCACAGCGAGTCTTTACAAATCTATCCTTACGTTAGAAGATAAAATATCCACTTCTTCTCAGCACTAATTACGCAAAGTGTTCACTATTCTGATGCAACTTTCATACTTTTACAAAAATAACTTACCCACTTGCTATTCAATATGATGTCACTGCATCAATATCAAACTTCTTAATAAACAATTTACTCATAGTGGCAAGGTGGCGTTTCGAGCGCTCCACATTCTTGACCCTAGGCGAACTGATCCTCAGATCCTTGATCCCAACACATGAATCACCCGACGTCGGAGCATTGATCGACTGGTTTCCCAGGCACAGAGCTGATCAGCGCTACGTGGAAGGAGCCAAAATCTGTGCCTTGCCCTTAGAATCTGGAAGCTGAGGCGATTCAGCATGCAAGTATCACCGTGTGACACACCACCAGCCAACAGGCTTGGAGGGCTACACTAGCTAACAGGCACTTGTTCCTTCGTAAGCCTTTGACCCAGATGGTTGGAAAGCTGCCGCACGTGCCCTCCATAATCAGCTTCAAATACCCAGGCGCTTCAGTAATGGTGAAAAGAATAGCCCATTACAGAAAATCTCATGTAGAGAACACGCAAGGCCCACGCAAGGTCCGCTCCAGCTCTGAGATCTGGGTAAATCCACTAGATTGTGGGATCCGAGTAAAAGCTGAATGGTAGCTACTTACTCAACCCGGACGTGGAACAAGTTCCAAACGTCTTTATCTAAGTCATGCATTTCAATGTACCTGATAAAATTCAAAATAAACATTCAAATTGACGGTTGGCTTATCCAGGTACATACAAGAGTAATGAGGCATTATGATTTATTTTCGTTTTCATTTGAACTTTCAGGATCTTGGTCAGTTTCATCTATTTCTAACAAATCAGGAATTAAATCATTAAATTCCAACTTTCTAATCCGATCTTGCGGATATTTAACCACATGATCCGTAACAAGTATAGGTATATCGTTCATTAGGTAAGACTTTAATTACTCTATAAATGCCTTTAAATTTGGGAGCTAACTTATTTGAAACTCGGGGTTCAACTAAACGTACTACATGGTCACCTTCTTTACATGGAGCTATGGTTATAGGATGTTGCAGCAAAAAGCATCTGTTCGTAACGAGCAGCTTCTGCAATATTTTTGCTGGCCTGTTCCCTAATTTTCTCTATGTCTGAACCCTCGGAAAGCACTATTTGTGTACTAGGAATTATTATTCCTGACACTTTCAACTGAATTCCTATTAACAACTCGATAGAAGAAAACCATGTGATAATAAACTGTTGAATTAATTGATAACTCAACTTACCTGTGGGAAAGATTGAGTAGAATTATAGTAGGTCGGAGTAGAAGACTGTTTACACAACACAGTAAGAGCACGAGAGCTGCATAAGTAAACAGTCTTCTACAAAGACCGCACTATAATAATTAATTGCATTTTAGCAAGTATTGTTTTGAATGGTCTTTTCGTTTCTACTACCATTGCAGACTTTAAAAGATCAGTCAAAACAATATTGCCCCAACCTAACTACTGCGGTCTTATTGAGTAAATCTCACTTTTTTTGTGTAATTTAATACGTTAAGTAGTTTGTGATTCATGTTATACCATACTAATCCGGATTTTGGTTTCAGTATTACTCTGCTGCGGGTAAAAATCTAAACCCCTCTGAAATAAAAACAAGAATGAACGCTTGTTCGAGACATAGAAACAAGTTCAAACCCAGGGTTGATGACACACCACCAGGTAAGAAACTGTACGAGAAATATACGTATAAATATGAGAATAAGAAACTATACGTTTAAATATGAGTTAAAATCTTCAAATTATTTCATTATTTTACATCGAATCTGTTAGTAATTTAAATTCATGCGTCAATTAAACTTGACGAATCAGGAATGATGTAGGGTAATATTTTCTTTCCAGGGTTTTGGAATCCTCTGCTTCCAGATAGTCAAGAATACAAAGGATACTCTTCAATTTGTGAGAAAAAGGGTAGTTGATTACTTGCAGTTCATGTGGATCAATATTATTCTCATCTGAGGCTGATGGTTGTGAAAGTGAATTCCAGTGTGATATTGTTATATCCATAGTGAGCACATTCTACAAACATATCATCAGATACACTTCAGTTGTTGTACAGTATGTACATATCTAATTGTATGCTATAAAATTCCCTACATGCATTGATTGCTGAGCGCTATTTCTTAGTTAGTTTTTTGTTGAATACATTTTTTTTTATTTCGAGGCTACATAAGTTACTAATTTCAGTCCCATATCATTAACGAAAGTTATAGTACAGTCTTCGTAGAAGACTGTTTACTTATGCAACGGCATCTTTCACATAGCGTGCAATGACTTTTCAGAGAAAAATATTTTTACCAACAGGGTTTACGTTCCCCTATGTTGGCTACTCTGCGGGCCTCCCCACACTTCCTCATTTTGTGGAATGTGGAATGAACATTCGAAAGTCGTCACTTTGCATGTTTACCTCTGCACATCTTGTTTAACTCCCGATTTTCAGTTTTTACTTTCATATTTTTTGTTTCAATTTCTGTTTTATTTTTTCTTCTTGGTACCGTTTTGTTGTTGGTGCTACAATTTTAACATTGCGTATTGATGAATTCGGATCGCAAACGTTCAAAATACGGAGTCAAGTCGGGGATGCCTCCTCCGTCCGCTGACTGGGATGTGGGTGAGAATTGGTGCCCTCATTCTTTCTCTTCTCTCACTCTCTCCCCTCCCCTCCTCCATAAACACCCTCTCTCCCTCTCTCTTTATTCCACTTGTCACGGTCAAGAAGCTTTAATTTTAATCTTCTGACCTGCGACCTCTCAGAGAGATAACGAGACAGGACGAGGGGGGATTCGTCACCTGATGATTCTCAGGGCAATCAGTACTTTCCTTTTTAGTGTCCACCTCGCGATTGTGCCGACCAGATCTCGTGTCACATCTTTCCGGACTTTTATAATAATTTTCCTCGTGGCATCTACCCCCCGATACTTTTGGATTACCGAGGTGAGATCTTTCCTTTTACAATTGATTCTCAGTGTCGGGAAGGACTGCATCCCCCTCTTCTCTATCATTTTTAAAGAAGGAAACTACCTTTTATTACCCCCTAACATTAACTTTGGGAATAAACTACCCAAAAGGAATTTCACGGGTTTTTTCATTTATTACCCAAACCTTATTTGTAGAGCACCTTACACACTGCTGCTCTAATCCCAAGCTGTGATGTATGCACACTGTGTCCTCAGCTGGATGTTACAAGTCTATATGTTGCA
Organism: Adelphocoris suturalis; assembly: GCA_030762985.1. Lineage (NCBI taxonomy): Eukaryota > Metazoa > Arthropoda > Insecta > Hemiptera > Miridae > Adelphocoris > Adelphocoris suturalis. Next base: position 153,869,071 of record CM061040.1, read on the forward strand.
AAAGTGGCTCCAGGATTTGGCCAGCTCTTGAATCCCCACCATGCACAGAGGGCACTGCCTGGTTGGTTTTATAGGTCCCTTAAGCTTCCCGTCCGTAATGCCAATGGGGAGGTGCATGGAAGAGAAGAAAGATTCTTCCAGTGTAGAAGTTCGGTGTAAATCAGGTTATAGTGCCCGAGATCAAAGAAAGAGCACACATCCTTGCTGTGAGGAAGGCGGAGAGGGTTAACCAGAGTTGCCAACCTAAAGGTTGCACATTACCGTCTGTGCGTAGCAGCCTCATATAATGCTTGACGCCCGGTTTGTTAATATAGAAGTGGTACTAGGAGACCTGTGGCTCAGCTTTCGAAGTTCTAGTTTTATCTCAATTGTTTCTATAACTAAACTAGTTGTTTATACAAAACACAGATTGTCTTTTGGATCTTTTGATACAGATTGTTAACTGACTTCTCCCCTTGGTACCGTCCTTGTGCTGTTAAATTTGGATTTTTTTCGGAAACACTGTTTTTAGTGAATTTAGATTCACTAGAAAAAATGAGCTATTTAGATGACCTCAAAATTTTTTATGGGGGGGGGGGGGGGGGGGGGGGGGCTACAAATCCGTTTCCTACATGAAAGAACGCAATCCAAGATTTTAATGTCGTATGTATTTTATACTTTAAAATACTCCACATATGCTGCATATGTGTGCTCCTTCACATACTTCTAGGGTGAATTTCCAGACGATAACTCCATTAAAATACGGCGTGTGATTTTCGTTTCGTGTGACATTTGTCTTGGCAAAATACAGTTCGAGCCCTTTGGCCTGCCCCATTGCTCCAGAATTTCAGGTTCAAATTTATAATACAGTGTCCCAAAAAATGTCAAAAAAATAAGTAGTTTTTTTACCAGGACATTTGGTGTGTCGCTGTTGAAGTATTTTTCAGCTCCGAGTCGATTGCGATCACTGTAAGCCTCTAAGATAAATTTTTAGGTGAAAAGTGCCCATAAATGACTAAGATATTGTAGATTTCTAGTTGTGCTGCGTGTTCTAAAATTTTCTTTGCGATTTCGTCACACGGCTGTCCCTTCAGTTTTTTTCCCCCCCGTTATAATGGAATCATCTGCAAATTCAAAGTTACGAACTCCTATTCCTTTTCAATCCTCCTAATAGCCTTGGCTGCCTTGACTCACGGTCCATGAGGGAAATGGGAAATTACGCCAATACTAAAATCCTTCCACTTTGCTATAGTGAGTCCTCACAGTTGAGAGGGAGCTCGACAATGGGTGGAGCCAATTTTCGGCCATGCACATTCTAAGATCTTGGCAACCACAGTGTTCAGCTACTATGTCGAAGGGGTGGAAGGGGGAAGGGTAGAGCAGTGGTGGGAGAAAATTCGGGAAGTTGGAAACTAGTGAGAAACAGCTCTGCCCTTCCCCGCTACTCACATCCTGTAAACTAGCCGAATGCTAAGCTGATTTACGTATATATTAACTAAATATACGTAATATAGGTGATATTCTCGAGACTTCGACTCTAGCGTGTCCTTAAATCGGGCTCATTGTTGAGAATATTGCACTTTGTTGTCATGGTGACGAGTAAGCCATGCGAATAGGCGCCTCGCTTGTCACCCTTGTAATCTTATGGTTCAGTATTTACCTAGTTCAGTATTTTTTGTTATGCCAGGTAATAAATTTTATGCAAATTTATTAAGCTGTTCCTGGCGATTACCTGAAACGTAATGAATGCTAGATTAGACTGTGCAGTCGAGATCCTAACGAAATGTGTGTTGGGGAGTTAACAAACAATGAAGTTCCCTGACATAAGCCGCGAAGATGTTGTGGATTATCCAGTTTTCAGAACTGTTTTTTGAATCATTAATAAACCAATAATTGTTGGAGTCCTGTGAAAGTCTTGTGAAAGGACATGCTATGAGAGCTCTGCCAGATGGGAATATTAGTTAGGTATCGCCTTTGGGAAGGTAAGTAGGTACCTAGAGAGGTAGGTACATACATTAGGTATCTACTTTCCGTATATTATTACTCGTTGATCACGTAATTCTATAGATCCTCCCCTCCCCCTTGGATCAATTCCAATAGGTCATCCCTTTAATATATGAAGCCTTGTCTTTATGCCCTAGCTTCAGAGGGACGTCCTATAAAACGGAGGTAAGCGAGAAGGTTACAGTAAGAGCACTCACTAATGACTGAGCTATTCACAAAACAATCTTTATTTTTTACAAAATCAAATTCAAGTACAAAGTCGTTCCGAGGTGTCAATGTTCATGTTTTAACTAACAGTTTAACAGTTCCGAACCAAATACAGGAATATTGATCGAAGGATTTCTTACTCGGAACGTTTCCAAAAGAACACTGAGTCCTTCATCTTGCTCTCTCATACCAGATCATACCACAGCCAAGGTAAGAGCGTTGAGCTATTAACTATTAATTATACCCCATCGATTTATATCCATAACCCAATCGCTATCCTCGCCTACTTTCTTTTCCTGCAGTATCTTCTTATCTATTATTGAATTACATTCAATATATCTTGACACCATAATAGTCAGAGATACAAATTAACTTGGAGAGTCATTTAAACAAAATTGAACTAAAATTTCCAAGTGATTATTTTCGTATTTAATTTAATAACCCTCAACCTCAATAATATATTGTAGAGAAATAAGAAATATAATCACGACAATACCTGAGATTGTCACATAGTCCGAGAGCCAGCAATCGAAAACTTGACCGTTAGGGTATAGAAGGTTTGTATACCCTTCAACGCTGAACTTCTGTCTACAGTTATTAAACGGAATCTATTATATATATATATTAGGTACTTGAATTATATCTGAATAGGTGTAGAAGCCTACTGAAGAAAATTATTAATCAAACATCACACCTACACTTTCCTAGTATTTAACACGAGCTGATCCATCAAATGAAAGCTAATTATATAAACGCTGCAAATTGTTACATAAAGGTGTATTATTTCTGTATTAATTAGCCCTTATACGCAGACCTTGGTCTATAATAATTATATATAACTAATAATTATACATAATAGTTATATATAACCCCCTTATATTGTGTATTATTATGAAATGACAACAACTTGGGCTGCTTTCAAATTAGAACTGAACTTTTTACTAACGACCAGTAAACATCACTCATATGAAACCAATAACATTTGTATCTACCAGGTGCTATAGTCACCACACCATTCTCTTCCTCCTTCTTGAGCTCTGTGTAGGGCGCCAGCTTGTTCGCATGCACGACACTCTTCTTCCCACTCGGCAGCCTTATCCTGAACACAACTTCTGGTATTTTCTTCATAACTTGGCATGGTCCTTTCCATGGGCTCTGTAACTTGGGCCACCTCCCAACCCGTCGCTTAGGAGAGAAATACCAAACTTGATCTACTGGTTGGTATCGAGGGGCTTTGGCATGCACATCATGAGACTGCCATTCTTCAATCAACTTTAAGAACTTTTCTAAGTGGTTTACGCAACAGATCCTCCCGAATTTACCAACAGAATCGGGTGTGGTGATGGACAACGCGAAATACCATTGTGTGCAAACAACAAACGTTCTTACTGTTCTATTCTGAAAGCAAATATGTAGTTTCGTGGTTGGTGCGAAATAATGTGTTCTTCGACAAGAAGTTAACTAAAAACGAGCTCCTACTTCTTGTGAAAAATTCATCTGTTGAAGAGACGTACCAGGTTGATGAAATCATCCCCTTCACCTCCCACCTTACCATCCCGTTTTGAATCCAATCGAACCCGTGTGGGGTAACCATACCTACCAAGGGGCAACTCGCGAAGGAATGTCGGCACCCCACCGGCCAAAAAGTACAGTTGAGAAAACTTTTCTCCGAGTTCCTTACCGAAAAGTGGGATAATGTGTGTAAACATTTAAAAAATAAAAAAAAAAAAAAAAACATTAAAAGGGACTACTGTGTAAAAGATCATTTAATTGAGGAGGACATGGACAGTTTCATCGTTAATGTAAGGAGGGGGGGCTTCTGAATCTGAGCGTAGTTCCGAGGAGGAGTCAGATTTATCTGATTAGGTACTTAATTAGGTTTTATGGTGATTATAATTCATTGGTGTTTGAATTAAGCCCATAAATGTGCGACTAATAAAATTAATGTCTATTTTTTGTACACTTTGTTTCCACTATGAACTTACCTACGTGTCTTCAAAATCTTTTCAAACTTTTATGCATAGCAGAATTGAACTAAGGTAGGTACCTACGGTTTTTACGACATTATCATTTTATTTAATTTCATTTTTTCTATCTTGGAAGAAAAATGGTCGCCGATTGGACTTATAAATCCTAAAAGTAAGTACCAACCTACCTATAGACTTTTTCAACGGAGTGCAGGGTCGGAGGACAACATTCAACAGTTGCAGAACTCGTATCGTAACTTGCACTGAAAGTTGTTCAATGGGGTTGTCAGGGTGAGACGGATATAAGTAAAAAGTCTTCTTTGAGTGTTTTTATTGCTAGCTTTCGAACATCAACATGTCATCCTCAGGCGTCTTCGTTTCTAAAAATACGTACAATAGGTCGTTACAAACTATGACTAGGAAGATATAGCACTTAGGAACTTGCCTGGTATACAGAAATTGATTCCAACATACCTGTCTAGTATTCTCTCACGCTGCGCCTCCGCTCCGCGGCCAGGTACATCAGTCTCCGGGGGGGATGTTTAATTTCTTTGATTTCCATAGGAATCGCTGTCAGTCCGGAGGTTAACCTCTTGGGTTGTCTGTAGAAGGAGTTTAGGGTTGATTAGGCTTATTCCCCTTCTACTTGATTAGCTTAGCTTAGCTTATACCCCTCTTGATTTGGCAACCCTAAACTCCTTCTACAGACAACCCAAGAGGTTAACCTCCGGACTGACAGCGATTCCTATGGAAATCAAAGAAATTAAACATCCCCCCCGGAGACTGATGTACCTGGCCGCGGAGCGGAGGCGCAGCGTGAGAGAATACTAGACAGGTATGTTGGAATCAATTTCTGTATACCAGGCAAGTTCCTAAGTGCTATATCTTCCTAGTCATAGTTTGTAACGACCTATTGTACGTATTTTTAGAAACGAAGACGCCTGAGGATGACATGTTGATGTTCGAAAGCTAGCAATAAAAACACTCGAAGAAGACTTTTTACTTATATCCGTCTCACCCTGACAACCCCATTGGCCATAAAAGCCCGACGGATGCCTCAAGAATCAATCAATTCTGAAAGTTGTTTCAAACTTGAATTTAAATGGTGATTTACCAAGTAATATTTCATTAAAGTATTAGTTGACTTTTAAATGAGACGAGACGGACGTAATATTTTTATATTTATACTTTCAGTTTTAACGTTTTTAACTTCGGTTATGTATTTCGTAACGGCTAAACTGCACGCTGCTACGATTACTCTTAACACCTAAGTATCTTAACCCTAGAATACTATCGATGAATCATACCCCCTCATTACTATGGATCGGAGTCAAAATGACTCCCACTGAAGTTCGTCACTTTCCACTGGTTTTTCAATACTGTTTGTTAGGAGAAAAATCAAAACCATAATACAATGAAATGTGAACAACATATTAATGCTGTATTCAACATAATATCCGCTCCTTTCAGCTTAAGAACAAGATTTTTCTTATTTAAAAAAAATCGTATGATCAAATTAAATGTTTAATCATTTCCTTCTTCGTTACAAAATATGTATGCATTTGACAATACCTGAAATCCATATACTTTTAATCCTTCCAATTACAATGACTTCAAAATAACTCGATACCTACTTAGCAAAATAATTTGACAGTCAGTTTCTTTTGTTCCATTGCTAATTGACTAAACGTTTGACTAACAATAACTAAACAATATAACCGTTTCAGGTGAATCACAAATCACAGTAAAAAGTCTTTGGACATTCAAGAAACAATAGTATAGGAATGAAAATAAATAGCAAATAAGTAGACAAATTTATGACGAAAATTGAGATTATGAAATTCTTATTTCTTCTGAAATTCTTAAGACTAAGGAACTTCTTTTCTAGTTAATATTGAAGAGAAAAAAAGTTGAAACGAATGTTAGGCTGTTTACAGTCATAAAATAAAACCATGTTTAGATGGGAGCAGCCCTCTGAAAATAATAGACAATTTGGACGGAATGTTTTTACCGTGTCGCCACCGCAAATCAGCCTGTCACATTTTGAGCAAGTTGTGGACGTTCTTTGCTTCAGAGAGGACGGACACATGCTGCAATACATCCTTTTTGCTGGTTTTTGTTTGGGTGTTGTTGGCTGTGGAGCGCTTTGAGAGTCAGCAGGGGGTGGAGCTGAAACTGTAGTTTCCCCCACAGGTTCCTTCTGAGTTGTTTCTTCAGGATCAAAAGTAGGGCGAGGAGGCGGTGCTGACATGTTGAGGTTCCCTTGAATGGTCGATTTTAGAGTGGCTCTAAATTTCTGATTTTTCTCCAACCGCATCATCTTCCAACGATGAGAGAGTTTATCCTTTATCAAATCCCCTTCACCTCGTCCTCACTTTCTGTCGAGAGTTCCCCATCATCATCTTCAGCAACAAAATCTGGATCGTTTTTGTCCTCCAAGTCGATTCCGTCGAATGGATCTGGTTCGTCTTCTTCAGAACTTGATGCGAAGTCGTCTTTTGGTTCGCTCATCTCCTCAAGCTGGCAGCCTAATTTCTTCGTACAAATATGCATGTTCTTGACCTAACAGCTCCTTTGATATTGTGGAGTAAATTTGACTGAACAATAGGGGCATACAATGTGATTATGGACTCAACTTGGCTCGACATCAGGGGCGTGCAATATTATCGTGGAGTCAAACTGACAGCATTACTATCGTGGAGTCATTTTGACGTATAGGACTTCAGTATTTACCTGATAGCAACGACGGGTGAGGTCAGAGGCAGCTGGTGGCATGAGCGTCACTGAGCGGACATCCTGGGGGAAGCATAGCTGGGAGGGGAGCGACCCCCTATCCTGGGGCGCCACGGTACACTGTGAAAATTGGAGGTTGGAGTCATTTTGACTCCTCGATAGTATTCTAGGGTTAAGCAGCACTTAATAATTATTCAATTTATTGAAGTTAGACTTATTTTAAATAAAAGATGAGAATAATAAAGACTTCAGAACCTGTGGAGTACCTACTTTGATTGGCTACATCTACCTTACAGATTCAACTATTTTCTAAACAATGACGGAAGATTTGCACATTTTTGAGAAATTTTGGGGTTTTTTGCATATATATTTCCACTTCTTGTTGCATATTTGGGGCGATTTTTTTTTTTTTTTTTGCATATAATTCCGGGCTCTAATAATAAGTAGGTACCTCCGTGTGCCATCATATGCAATGGTCAAACCCACGCTCACAAACCTACATTTCGCGTCATAGGACCATCCCCCACCCATTCTCTCCTTCCTCGTTGCTGGGTGACGTTCCCTTTCATCACCTTATGAGCCACCTTTGTAATGGGGCGGCCATGGAGGAAGGACCCCCGGACCTCTCAGATGGAGCGCACGAGTCCACCCGGGCGGCCCATCCACGCTGGAAGAGCCTCAAGGAGGGGAAGAGGCGCGTTGGCCACGGCGCAGGAGGGGAAGCAGGAGTAGTGGTGGGAGACGAAGGGGGTACCGAGACCACCGACCGCCAGAGAAGTCAGTCGTGTCTTGATAGAGCTACTCACCACAACCCCTTCCTGACGCAGGACCCCCTCAATTAGTGACCCGAATCAGTTTTGAAGTGACCCGGATCATATACGTTGAAGTGACCCGGTACAAATATTTTGAGTTAGTGAAGAGTAGTCGAACAGTTGATAGTCAAGTGAAGTTGAACAGTTAATAGTCAAGTATAGTATTAAAGTAAAGCCAATAGTCAAACCTGAATACCCCGCAACGTCGTAGAACCCTCTTTCGGACTGGTGCACCGGTACGCCCTCCCAGCCAAGCAGGCCGTCGACCCGGACTTCTCCCAAAGGACTTCGAGAATTGGACTGTAAGCTGTATAACGCCCCGGTAATCATTGTAAATATTCTCATTGTATTTTTTTTGTGGTTCCTAGTTTAATTTCGTTTAATGTTCATGTTGAATTAGTTATAGTTAATTCATTTCCGTTTTCGCATTGGGCTTCACCCCTAGGCGTCGTTTTTGAACGAGCGTTTGAGGTCCCAGTTGGGACGCCATTATTCTTGAGGCGTTACGCCACCTTCTAGTTTCATTCAAGGGTGTTTAACCCTCATTAAGTCATATTTTTTTATATTTTCGTTAGAAGTTCTGAACACTGTTCCTTTTCTTGTTCCATTTTGTACTACATATATGTTTGTCTTTGTGATTTATTCTTTTAAATTAGACAATTAGCGTTTTCCATAAACGGCCTTTCTTCTTGATCTGGACCTCTTCCTGGTGATATACGAGAGCAAATTGAATTTAATCATACTATTTCAGGAGCTTAACTCCAGTAACTATTTTTCTGATATACAAGAGCAAATTGAATTTAATCATACTATTTCAGGAGCTTAACTCCAGTAACTATTTTTCTGAAATCAGATTACTCACCTTTATTTCATTTTTGGACGGAGGCCAAAACGCTCCGAATCCGATCGCTTCTTCTTCCAAATTTTTAGAAATTACACTTATCTTTAATTACTTTAGAGTCATCCAGCGACGTCTAGATAATTTATCAGACAGTAGAGTTATTTTTCGGCGATCCCTTGAGACGCCTAGTCAATACCCCTACGCCCGGCTTGCTGTGACGTCGCAGATCCAATCCCGTTCTGGTAAGTACCTTAACCTACCTAGCATAAGCGTTGGGCAAGCGTAATAGTAGGTTTCTCACCCGACCGCTCAGCCCTAGGAAACCCAACTATTACAATTGGTGGCAGCGTCTGGGATTTTAGGACAATTTCGATTGTCACGAACCCTCAGTTCGGAGCCCAACGTGGACTAGGTGTTCCCCGGCACATCAGGGCGACCCGGTACAGTAGGGCGACCCGGTACAGTAGGGCGACCCGGTACAGTAGGGCGACCCGGTACAGTAGGGCGACCCGGCACAACAGGGCGACCCGGTACAACAGGGCGACCCGGCACAACAGGGCGACCCGGTACAGCAGGGCGACCCGGCACAACAGGGCGACCCGGTACAGCAGGGCGACCCGGTACAACAGAGTGACCAGGTACATTCCACCGAATAGTGCCAATTTCCAGTGTTTTGTGTTTTTGTGTATTCTCTTTCAACCATTGTAAATTTTTTTTTTTTTTCTTATTTGTGACGTCACCAATAACCACCGTACAACATGTCTACAAGTGACTGTGAACCAACCTCAACCCAAGAACTTCTGGAGGCCGTAACTACGGCCATGGCTCAGATGGGAGGCTATTTCGCCACCCAAGGAGGGAATCGACGCACTGAGGAACCGGGCGCCGGACTGCCCAGATCCCTGTTCCTGGAGGTGGATGTCTGGAACCCAGATGAGGCTGGCAGCATCCCTGCCCAACAGTTTTTCCAGGAGGTGGAACAGGCCACCGTCAACCTCACACAGGAGCAGCGGGTACGATTCCTCAGATCCCGGCTGAAAGGGGTGGCCAAGCGATTCCTGTCGGAAGCCACCGGTGACCAGCCGTACGAGCGGCTAAAAACCCATATCCTCCGATGGTACCGGAAAGAAGATCCAGAGCAGGCCACCGCCAAACTTTGGTCTACCCGACGACAGCCCGGAGAGCCCGTCCGAAAGTTCGCCAAACGATTGCTGGGCCTGGCGTCGCGCGCCGTGGAGGCCAAACGGGATGTGCCACTAGCACGACGACCGAGCTGGATTCGAGAACGGACCCTGAGAGCCTTCGTCCACGGGGTGGACCGAGAGACCAGCCTCTTCCTGCGACGGGGGCCCCTCGAAACTCTGGAGGACGCGGTGGATAAGGCCGAGGACTGGGAAGGCGCCGGCCGAGCGGATGACGACCCGGAGCTGCGCTGGGACGTGGCGGGAATCTTGAACCAGGAGCCCCGGAAATGCTACAACTGCGGGGAGGTCGGCCATTTCGCTCTCCGATGCCCTCGTCGAGGAGGCGTCACTACCGGTCAAGCAGCCTCCCTAGTACCACCGTACTAAGGGGAAAATCGGCGGAAACCGCCGACGTGGGGCACCGCCGCCCCGAAACCACGACGACCATGCTGCTTCTGCGGCGAGGTGACACACTTCCCGGCAGTCTGCCCACGAAAACGGGCCGAAGATGACTATTGCGACTTCTGCGGTGGTGGGGGACATCACGAAGCCGACTGCTTCAAGAAGCGAAAGATGATGGGTCCCTCCCCAACGGACGTCCAAGCAGGAGCCCCAGCGGCTACGATAACCGCCGACCCGGCGGGCAAACCCGATGAAGAGATTCGAGGCGACGAGGTTGTGGCATTCCAAACAACCGTGGCGTTCACCGCGAGACCAATGATCTCGGTCACCGTGAAACTGGGGCAGCGGAGCGCCGTATGGTTTTGGACACAGGAGCCGCAGTGTCCGCTCTGTCCGATGCCATACCGGGGGTGGATCTCCGACCGACGGCGGCCGGGCTGTGGGGAGCGGACGGCCAACGCATTCCGCTCCGCGGGGTCCAAACCGCACCCGTGGTTATCGGACCCGTTCAGACCACCCATGAATTCTTCGTTTTCGACAGACCGGACTCGGGATTGAACCTGTTGGGGCTGGACCTCCTGCGGAAGTTCCCGATTTGCATCCGGACGGACACGGGCGCAGTAGAGATGGACCACCCGGGGACCGGCGAGCGTCTCACCGTCGGAGCAGTGGTGCGGGACCCAGAAACTCAGCGTCGTCTGGAACGACTGTCTGCGGGACTTCGAACCCCGAGAATGCCGACCACCACCTCGATAACGAACCACGAGGAAACCACTATCGCTGCCTTTCACAAGGAGCACCGACCTAACCCTACCATGACCAACCACGATGAGCCTGAGCCGCTTCCTACCGAGGAATGGGATGAGGCTACCTCACCCGAGGAACTCTCACAGCAAATCCTCGCCCATGTGGAGCACATGACCGGAACGGAACGCCGCCGGCTGGAGGACTGTCTTCTTCAGAGCACCCACCTGTTTGGTAAACCGGGCAAGACGGGGTGTACTCTGCCGGTGGCGCACGACATCGACACCGGGGACGCCGAGCCGGTGGCCAGACGACCATATCCGGTACCCCATGCCCTACGAGAATTCGTGGAGACGCAGGTGCAGGACATGTTGGCGGACGGCGTCATCACCCCTTCACGGAGCCCATGGAATGCGCCCGTGGTCATGGCCAAGAAAAAGACTCCACCCGGTGAGCCGCAGCGTTGGAGGTTCTGCATTGACTACAGAGGCCTAAACCAGGTCACCAAGGGTAACAAATACCCCCTTCCCCGACTTCAAGAGACTCTATCACTGATGGGTGGAAGTAAGTGGTTCTCCACCCTCGACCTGACCATGGGATACCATCAGATCCCGGTGGCCCCGGACTCCCGGGAGAAGACTGCCTTCACCGCCCTGAACAGGCACTTCGAATGTGCCCGCATGCCTTTTGGGCTCAAAAATGCACCGGCAACGTTTCAGGCCGCCATGAACGACGCCCTGGACGGCATCATCGGGGAGGGCTGTCTGATCTACCTGGACGACGTGATCCTGTTCACTCCGGACGTCGAGTCACATCTCCGACTCTTGCAGGAAGTGTTCCGGAGGTTCGAGGAGGCGGGTTTCCGGGTGAACCTGGCCAAGTGTTCCTTCATGCGGGCTCAGGTGAACTACCTGGGCCACGTCGTATCGAGGGACGGAGTGGAGATGGATCCCGAAAAAATATCCGCCATTCAGGACCAGCGGGCGCCGACCACCGTCAGAGAACTGCGAGCCTTCTTGGGTCTCGCTGGGTTTTATCGCCGCTTCGTGCGAGGCTACTCCGTTATCAGCCGCCCCCTTACAAAGTTGCTTCGAAAGGGGCAACCATTTTCGTGGGGGAATGAGCAGCAGGAGGCGTTCAATGGACTGAAGGCTTCCTTGACGTCCCAACCCGTGTTGGCCTACCCGGACTTCGAGCGGGTTTTCACTTTGGCCACCGACGCTTCTGGCACGGCTCTTGGGACCGTTCTGTCCCAGGAATTTGAGGACGGGGAGCACCCGATCGCGTTCACCAGCAGGACCCTCAAGGATGCCGAGACGAGGTATTCCACCACGGAGCGCGAACTCCTGGCCGTGATGTGGGCCACAGGCCACTTCCAGGAGTACCTCTTGGGAAGGAAGTTCATCCTCCAGACGGATCACGCGGCCCTAACTGCCGCCATGAACATCAGGGACCCGACCTCCCGGATTGGACGCTGGATACTGAGGCTCACCGAGTACGAGTACGAACCCAGATACCGCCCCGGAGCCCAGATGACGCATGTTGACGGTCTCAGCCGTTTGACCATCGGCGCCGTCTCTGTCCTGAGTATGCCCAAGGAGCTGCTCGTCGCCGGTCAGGCCCTAGACCCTTGGGTGCAATCGATGATCAAGGCGCACGGGAACGGGAAAGTCCAGAAAGTGGATGGTATATGGAAGATCCGGGTGAACCAGAACGAGGGCAGCGCCTTCGTCCCGCTGATACCAAGTACGCTACGAACATGGTACCTGACGAATTGCCATGAACATCAATGGGCTGGACACCCGGGTATCGATACCACCAAAAGAATCGCCCAGCGGTACGGCTACTGGAGCAAGATGATTAGGGACATGGAGGAGTTCGTCCGGAGTTGTGTGGCCTGTCAACGACGAAACACTCCAACCGGTTTAGAGGCCCCAATACAAAGACCAGAGTTGCCCTCCAGGATCGGACAGATCGTCGGGATCGACTTTGTAGGACCCATACCAGGAGGAACCGGGACCAGGTACATCCTCACTGTCATCGACCACTTTTCCAAATACGCCGAAGCTTACATCACAGCCGATTGCACAGCAGCCACTACCGCCAGGATACTGACGACCCGGTAGATTCTCTCACATGGCGCTCCCGAGCAATTGGTTTCGGACAGAGGAGCCGCATTCGTGTCCGGGCTTCTCAAGGAGCTGTGCGAGGTATGGGCCATCAGACAGGTCAAGACATCTGCGTACCACCCACAGAGTAACGGAGTTTGTGAGCGGTTTCACCGTACCTTGGCAAACATCGTGGCCAAGATCCACTCCGAGACCACGGACTGGGAAACCGCCTTACCTATTGCACTAGCGGCCTATCGGAGCCTTCCGCACCACAGTACCGGCTATTCTCCGAATAAGGTGCTGTACGGAAGGGAGTTACGGCTACCACACATAGCGGAACTTGAGACCGCACCCACTCCCGCCACAGGACCCCACAAACGGACACAAGAGATCCGGAAAGTGAGGAGACTCACCGAGGGCCAGCTGCGACGTGCATGGTACACGCGCGAGAAAGCCATCAACCAGAGGCGGCATGCGCGGAGTTTCCGCGAAGGACAGCGCGTCTACGCCAAACAAATGGTACCGCCGCAAGGGACCATCAAGAAATTTTGGAGCCCATGGATCGGCCCGCTCACCGTCAAGAGAAAGTTAACGGAAGTTAACTACGAAGTCGTGGACGTGATGGGCCAAGTCTCACGTCATCACCTGAGCAGGCTGAAGCCCGCCTTTCTGGGTTGCGTGCCGGACGAGGCCACGACCACCGACATGCCCAGCGCCGGACCGCAGGTGCCGCCACACGAGATATCATCGCCGCAAGGAAGGCCCGACGAATCAGAGTGGCTCGAGGTGGAGGACGAGGATCCACCATCGCGCTCACCCCAAGAACCAGGACCCAGGCAGCAGGACCAGTCCCCAAATGGGACCGCTCCCACCACCAGGGCCGAGGAGACGAGCGAGTCAACAGAGTCCCCGGGGAAACGAAACCTGAAAGAGAAACGAAACCTGAAAAAGAATAAGGAGAGGAGACCTGAAAGAAGAAACCTGAGAGGAGGGAATTGTTATGTAAATTTTTGTTTTAATTAATTCAATATTAAGTGAAAAAAACTTTTCTTTATTGTAAAACGAACTCCATGTGATAAAATGTGAAGAACTGTTATTTTTTTTTGAATACGAAAAATCGATGACGAATTGTCCATACACTTACAAATAAAACACATCTGCTTTCCGGCCACGAGGGTCCGGTCGTTTTTTATTCTGTGTCCGATTGCTACCGCTCGACGCACCGACGTGGGGTCGAGACCCGTCTGGGGTAGGAGGGAATGGGGACCCGGGCCGGGGCGACCAATCACGGCCGCCGCATGAATGTGCATTTTTGTGTATGTGAGCATGAGATGGGAATGGGAGTTAGTGTGGTGACCACGGCCATGTTTCTTTGTTTCAGACGGAACCACTTAGGAATGGCGACACCCCGGGTGCCGGGCGGCAGCGAGAGTGTTAGGAGTTGGGAGGAGAGGAGAGGAGTCACAATCAAGGCGATTGAAGCAATTGGACGGGTGGCGGAGACGTTAGGGGGCATGCCGCAGCAGTTGCAAGCGGTCACCCGATGCATCACCCAATTGGCGAGCATCGTCGCCGAGCCGGAACCAGTCGTAGTCTCAGCTGCGTCCTCGGACCGGGAGATAGCCATGCTCAAATACCAGGTGCAGGCCCTCCAGGAGCAGCTATCGCAGTGCCGCAACGACACCATCACCGAGCCGAGCGGATTGAACCTTACCAGCGCACCAGGGTCGCCCGACGCGACGTCCACACCTGAACCAACCACCAGCCTAGCCGCACCAAGCAATCCCGACGATGGAGCAAGCGAGGACTCGCCACCCTACTCCCCGATCAGACCACCAAACCAGGACCCTACCCAAGTAACAGAATCTGCCCGGACTATTCTGAGCGCCTGTCCGGTATGCGGCGTACCAGGCCGGCTCATCATTGGCTTCAGGTGCCAGTCCTGTAAAACGTTTTGGAACCGGCTGGTAGTGAGGGCCAAACAATTCCCGCTGGGTCACCCAAGCCACCCACGCACCTGCCGAAAAAGGGACCATCAAGAGGCCAGGCCACCAAAATGCCCCGGCTGCCGCAGATGGCGGTACGAACGTGCCTTGCTGGGGGCCCGCCCAGACCTGCCTCTGCCGCTTCCGGCCGTCACACCGGAGGGGAAGCACAAAGCCGATGAGGGCATCGGCCTCCGGGGAAAGGAGGGGTGTAATGGGGCGGCCATGGAGGAAGGACCCCGGACCTCTCAGATGGAGCGCACGAGTCCACCCGGGCGGCCCATCCACGCTGGAAGAGCCTCAAGGAGGGGAAGATGCGCGTTGGCCACGGCGCAAGGGGGGGAGGGAGCCGGAGTAATGGTGGGAGACAAAGGGGGTACCGAGACCACCGACCGCCAGAGAAGTCAGTCGTGTCTTGATAGAGCTACTCACCACAACCCCTTCCTGACGCAGGACCCCCTCAATTAGTGACCCGAATCAGTTTTGAAGTGACCCGGATCATATACGTTGAAGTGACCCGGTACAAATATTTTGAGTTAGTGAAGAGTAGTCGAACAGTTGATAGTCAAGTGAAGTTGAACAGTTAATAGTCAAGTATAGTATTAACCCTTTCCGGACGAAACCCGGTCAGGACCCGGCAAGGCAATATCCGCATTAGGACGGAACATTTTGAGAGAGGGATGTCTCACAGGACGAATGCCGGTCCCTGCTCGGCGACCTTGTTACCTCGTAGGGGTCGAATGCCGGTCACTGCTCGGCGCCCTTTCTTGTCTTCACAGACGAAACCCGGTGGTAGCTTGGTATTTTTTAAATATTGAGGGCAATTCAGTAGGTTTTACTGAAGCTTTTGACAATAGATCGCAGCACTTTATTGATAAAATGAACCCATTGGGAAGGAATATGAGAAACCTTTCTGTGACTGGTTACTACTTGACGACTTTTTATCATTATTTTCTCACTGATAACTGTTTCTAGACATGTGAATCATGATGTAAAATATGATTTTCACTTGAAAAATAAATTTGTTTTTAGAAAAATGTATTTTTTCCTTCATGGTGAAGGAAGGAAAAAATACATTGCTCATCATATTCCCATCTCAAACATGACACTCTAAATAAATAAAGAATAACGTCGTCCAAAATTTTTCATATTTTTTGTTCTGGGGAAATGATTACAATAAAAAAATAATAATAATAATAGGTAATATGTGCTTTTATTTGATGAATATGTCTTCAAACGTGATGTACCGTTTTTAGGTGACCTATTGCAAAAAGCTTATCGTCCTTGAAAGATATAATGGCGTGTAATAAGCCGTCCTGTTAGGTACATGCATAATGCCGGTCCCTGACCGGGTCCCGTCCTTGTGGACACGATCGGAATTCAACTTTCGACCGCAAAGGGTTGAAGTAAAGCCAATAGTCAAACCTGAATACCCCGCAACGTCGTAGAACCCTCTTTCGGACTGGTGCACCGGTACGCCCTCCCAGCCAAGCAGGCCTACGCGTCGACCCGGACTTCTCCCAAAGGACTTCGAGAATTGGACTGTAAGCTGTATAACGCCCCGGTAATCATTGTAAATATTCTCATTGTATTTTTTTTGTGGTTCCTAGTTTAATTTCGTTTAATGTTCATGTTGAATTAGTTATAGTTAATTCATTTCCGTTTTCGCATTGGGCTTCACCCCTAGGCGTCGTTTTTGAACGAGCGTTTGAGGTCCCAGTTGGGACGCCATTATTCTTGAGGCGTTACGCCACCTTCTAGTTTCATTCAAGGGTGTTTAACCCTCATTAAGTCATATTTTTTTATATTTTCGTTAGAAGTTCTGAACACTGTTCCTTTTCTTGTTCCATTTTGTACTATATATATGTTTGTCTTTGTGATTTATTCTTTTAAATTAGACAATTAGCGTTTTCCATAAACGGCCTTTCTTCTTGATCTGGACCTCTTCCTGGTGATATACGAGAGCAAATTGAATTTAATCATACTATTTCAGGAGCTTAACTCCAGTAACTATTTTTCTGAAATCAGATTACTCACCTTTATTTCATTTTTGGACGGAGGCCAAAACGCTCCGAATCCGATCGCTTCTTCTTCCAAATTTTTAGAAATTACACTTATCTTTAATTACTTTAGAGTCATCCAGCGACGTCTAGATAATTTATCAGACAGTAGAGTTATTTTTCGGCGATCCCTTGAGACGCCTAGTCAATACCCCTACGCCCGGCTTGCTGTGACGTCGCAGATCCAATCCCGTTCTGGTAAGTACCTTAACCTACCTAGCATAAGCGTTGGGCAAGCGTAATAGTAGGTTTCTCACCCGACCGCTCAGCCCTAGGAAACTCAACTATTACACCTTGTTGTTCTTCAGTGTTTTGTGACCACAACACCACGAGATCGCATACTGTAGGAAAGTATGTTATGACCTTCGAGTCTATTCTTCTGACAAAGTTGAACTCAACATTAACATGTTTTGGATTTCACTGATTTGGCTGACTCACTGCACTTTTGAATTACCTATTACTTCTTCACAGCACTCAAAATAAACCTAAAACACCCACTATTCCGAAAATTACACAGCACCGATTTCTATAGTAATCAAGGTTGGACTATCGACGTTTGAAATAAGTTGTGAGATAGGTTGATATAGTAGGTAAGTTAGGTAGGTCTATATAGGTGTGAGACAAGGATATTGGTTATCAGCCAATTCGTTCAATCTGGCTCTGGCTGGAAGCAGATAAAAAGGACAATCCAGGCAGAGTCTGGTATAATATGCTTATGGCAATGCGTTGGACGAAGTCTCGGTGTCCGAAGGGAAACTTATGAGATTTTATACAGAAACGAAAAACCCTCAAGTTTTAGGATAAAAGAAATCAAAACCAAATACCTCAAAATATCTCTCTCAAGCCGTGCCCAACGAGTTACATGAAGTTGACTATTGGACCGTAGATACAAATTTGATGTTGATAAGTTCATAACATTTCTGCAAAACTCAGTGAATAACATTAATGAGATGTATATTTAAGATGAAAAATTATACCCAACAGCCCGCCCCCGAGAGGCAGTAGAAAAAAATGCTTGCCAGGGTGTGCTTTGTAGGTTGACAAACAGTTAGATGAAGGAACTTAACACTGTGAGGAAACTGGGTTTTAAAGGTTAGTATGGGATCTGTCACGGCCAATTTACTAATCTGTTTGTTTGAATTTCGGTAGGCCTACAAACTGTGTAGGTGTCCATGGGGGATCAATCGGGGATTTGCGCGGGTAGTGTCAGAATGTTTGTGGGTAAAGGTGGAGATTTCCAGAAAAATCATCAAAGCAGGTTGGCAACGGTGGTGTTGTGTCCGTGTCGTGCTGTTGTCTGTCGTCGCCTTTTTGTGAGTAGAAGAGCTATAGAAAACTAATTCCAGGTTACGGAACCTACAGGATTTGTCTCTCGTGTACCGCTTTCGGTAACGGTAGGAATACATAATCATTACTGTTTCGATAAAGAAAGAAACGAACCTAGTTTTCTTAAGTGATTGCTACCTGTTTTTTTCGAATGAAGTGAATTATTCACTGTTTTACTTTACCTAAAAAATTACCTATAACCATTTTATTATTATTTTTTTACAATTTATTTATTAATAAATGAAGTTGCCAAGCTAATATTTTTACAAATAAAAGTGAGGTTTTTTTCTTGGTAATTATGTTTTCTTGTTAATAATTTTCTTGTTAACAAGAAAAATTATGTATTTCTTGTTAATTTTTACATAATATAACGTTTGAGTCTAAAACCTCTATAACTGCTAGGTTTTTAAGGTCTTTTTTCAAAACATTTCTGGCGAGGACCCCTCTTTAGCTGTGGGGTATTCGATCCCCCCTCGGTAGAGGACTACCGCCTTCACCCACGAAATTCTATTAATCTGTCACTGATACCCAAGAATAGTGGCAGGCAGTCGAACATCTGGTGTTTGGTGCCAATATTAAGTCGACAAAGCTGAGATTGTGTAGATCCTCTGTGCGTCCTGTAATTTGCTTTGGATCTGAAGAGATCTAAATCACGCGAAAGATGTGACGAGGAAAGTGTTTTTGAGGGAAAGATTTTTAAGAGAATCAATGGAGGCCTAGCTAAATGATGGTCTAAGATGAGGATTGTGAAGGAATTCTGAAATTAATGAATTGTTGTTTCCTGAGATGTAGTTTGATTTGCGAGCTGGAATGTAAACGCTCAAAAGAAAGAGCCACCATTGAATCGGCGAGGTCCTAGGATACCTAGCTTCGAGTGATCGTCATGAAGAGAAACAAAAGATTTAAATAATCGAACTTGGTGAGGGACAGCAGTTTTGTTAGCCAAGGGCCGCCTTAGTCTGCACTATTCTACAGTTGTACAGTGATCACCTAGGTATATAGTTCATAGATTGTGATAGGTGGTGCCTTAATATTGCAAAAGTCACTAATAAATTTTCTTAGCAATGGAAACGGTAGTAGGTACCTATTTGAAAAGCATTACGAAACTCCCTCCTGTAACTCTTGTTTTGTGTGTCAAACTCGTAACGCTTCTTCGTACCGATATTTCGTACGGCTTCAGGGTGGGGTTAAACATGTTCAATGTTAATAAAGTTAGTAGTTCAAAATACCAGCAGGAAAATAATATTTGTACCTATAATGAAATGAATCAACTCGTATTTATTATATACTAGTAGATAACAATAAACTAAGCTTTCAAAACTGCTCCACTGAATAACGCTGTGTACTTCTCGTCTGTCAGATGAAACAAGAATGGCCGGTCAGCGTTGAAAATGATCGGCTGGATTAAACTACGTATTTGCGTGCCTGCGAATTCAAAGATGATTACAATACAGCTAATTACCACGCAAAGATTTATTATTAGGTATTTAATTTATTATTATTTTTTTTTTTTAAATATTTTTTTGACATTATTCAAGCCATATATCAACCTTAACATCATTGTACTAGGCATGTGACATTCAAGGAGCACGATTCATAGGGGAGCCAAGATGAGCCTATGTCACTAGACGGACTGTGATCATGTGCTCCACATAAATAAATAACAATTAATTACTTAAAGCATAAGTTTAGAAGGGACACAGCAATGACCATTCTGCAACCCTTCCACAGACAAAACAAAACTACCTACCCCATAATTAAGAATTCTGACTAAGAACCATTAATATGCATCTATGGTTATAACCGGTGATATATGATACAGTACAGTCGAGTGAAATAAAGCATGAATGTAATATAAGCTTATAAATATTTCACAACTAGCCGATTACCCCGTCGTTGTCCTGGTCGGGGTGCCTGGATAACTCGTTGTAAAGTAGCTGGTCTCACTCTGCTGATCAGGGTGGCTCCGAACCCTGTCATTATTACCCAGAATTCCAAAAGAGGCTCCATTTCAAATTACAAAATTTAAATGAAAATCCGTTTAATAAAAACAGTGAAAATACATCTTCAACGGCTTTTTCTCCCGCAAAATTTGAAATGAAATGAGAGAAAACCGTTATCATTGTACAGTGTTGCCAACAATGTATGGAATACTGCGCACAGAGTCTTTGCTCACTGCGTTACCAAGCTGTTTGTATGTGATGCTTTTCTGGTCATGTCGCCGATTGGGATAGAGCCCTGACTTGAAAGCAGACGTTCCAGGTTCAAGTCTAGGGAAAATCACATATTTTTTGTGTAAATAATCAGGGTGGCTCCGTACCCTGCCATTACTACCCGGCATCCAAAAGAGGCTCCGTTTCAAATTTCAGCATCGTTGGTTGCATAGGAAAGAAATTTGCCACAGGGCTTTCTCTGTTGATCAGGGTGGCTCTGTACCCTGTCATTATTACCCAACAGCCCTAAAGAGGCTCCGTTTCAAATTTCAGCATCGTGGGATGAATAGGAAAGAAATTAGCCTCAGGGCTCACTTTGCTGATTAGGGTGGCTCCGTATCCTGTCATTATTAACCAACAGTCCTAAAGAGGCTCCGTTTCAAATTTCAGAATAGGAAAGAAATTATCCTCAGGGCTCACTCTGCTGATCAGGCTCATGACAAGACTTTCACGCGGTTACTTCCCAGGACCTAAATAACATCTGTACCGAATTTGGTGGAAACCCGTCAAATGGTGTGGATTTGTATAAAGAACATACATACATACACTCAAACTTCACATCTATAATATATATATAGATATTTGTATAGAAGAGCCCAGATTTCTGGTATGACTTCATGGACTGGGCTTAGTCTGGTCAAGACAACCTCAACACACTGGGAGGGGGAGGGGGTCAAGCCAGGATCTACGGAATGCCCAATCTTCTAGGAAGTAGACGGTCATATCACCCCACATCTCCCACACACATCATCACTAGCTACTGCCCATAGTAGTTGTGTAGCTTGCCATACACGAGCTTCCGGCAGGCCAAGGTTTTTTCCTAGAATTTTGAGTACTGGAAGGCTAAAACTCATAATTCATGGTCCATGTTCATAGTCCATGTGCCAGACGACTTTTGGTTTATTATTTTCAATAATAAGCCTATGTGATCGTGTAGGAAAAAACTTTTATAACCCCCCCTCAAACTTTGTCACTTTACGTTTCAAGGTGCGTAGAATCCAAATTTGAAATGTCCGTCCGCCGGCCGCTTAAAAGGCCTAAGAATTGACTTAAAAAACCCATTCTTTCGCACATAGACTCCATTTGGGGTCTAGTTGGTCCTAACGTTTAACCATCCCGATCGCTTTACTCGCATAGATGCTATGGGCCAAAAACGGGCGAAAACGGGTCAGTCTTAGACTGACGAACGCGCGCACGCCTTGTGGGTGGGAGAGGGTGGGCGGGAGAGAGTGAGAGGGAGGGCGAGGCGGAGGGAGTGAGAGGGAAGGGAGGGCGAGGGAGTATGGGGGAGGCGTAGGGAAGAGAGGGGAGGGAGGGGAGGGGAGAGGGAAGGGAGGGAGAGGGAGTGTGGGGGAGGTGGAGGGAGTGAGAGGGAAGGGAGGGGAGGGAAGGCGAGAGAGAGAGTGTGATGAAATTAATTCCAATTAGAAGAGATTGTTCATGAGTATGCAAATACTCATAATTCTATTCTACGCTTTATGATATAAAGCTTCGCTTCCTTCGGGTGTCCCTAGACGGCCCCATTTATTTATTTTTTTCCTCAACTTTACTATAAAGCGTAAAATTATAGGGTCCTGGAGCTGTGATGCAGTGAACGAGTGAACCAAATATTGGAAGCCCCGAGTTTCGATACCTAGATACTATAAGTGAGGCTAAATAATTACAGTCAGTTTTCTACGTAGAAGGTCTGTATGATACAGAAATAATAAACCTTTGTGTAATAATTTGCAGCGTTTTTGGTATAATTTTGCGGACCTGACGAAACTTATGGTACATATGTTCCTGTGACCATGTAGAGCATGAAAAACCATGATGGCCATCTCAGAACGGTAGCTTTTAAAAATGGTGGCCATTCAAAATGGACGCCAGCCACTATTCTGTAATTCGTCGTATCTTGTAAATGGTCGGTCCGATTTCAAAAAACTTTTTTTTTCTTTTTTTTTCAAATTGCAGGTACTTTTATGGCGAACATTTTTTGTCCTGATGACAAGAGCCGAAAAATTAATATCTCACTATGAAAAAAGTGAAAAAAGATAATTCAACATTTTCAAGATTTTTGTTTTAGTAGACTACAAGAAATCGGGGCTAGATAGGATAATATGCCACTCCATAAAAGTTGTCGCAAATCTAATAGATTTAAATTTGAAAAAAAGAACATTGGAATCGGTTCATTTTTAGCCGAGATATGTAAAAAAATGTGCACACAGTGTGCTGTCCTTTCATCAACTCTTGGAATAAAACGACGTAAAGTGTGGTGCGTAATAGTTGAGTGTATTGATGTTACATCAAACTGCAAACATGTATATATACAGGGTGTTCCAAAAGTAACCCCCCTCCACCTCCCCTCTACCTCCTAATTTTTTCTGATAACGAAGTAAAGCTTGGGGGGGGGGGGGGGGGCCACATGAAGTTATTTAAACAAATCGGATCAATTGGTAAACCCAAGGGGTGTTACCCCCTCCATTCACCCCCTACCACTATGAAGTTTGAAACTCCTGAGATACGCTCCCCCTCTTCAGCAGGGCGATAAGTTGTTTTTGAAGTTCGAGTGCTTCTTCAATTGCATCGGCACCAGTAGCTATCATCTATATAGATTTCCCTCTCTAAACATCGAGAAGCTGAAGGAAAATCTGACCCTTAAGCCTAGTACGCACTGGGATTCATTGTTCGGACTCTTTGTTGCAGACGCTCGGATTCTCAGATTCTTTGCCCCGCGACATTGTCGCTCTGCAAATCGTGTACGCATCTAGTTTGAACCTGAGCCATGTCGAACGAGGTCGCGCTTTCGGGGATTGCAGTAGCACTTTACATAGCTCTACGGAGTAAAAAAAATGCTACATGATGTTTTATTATATCTGCATTAGATAGCCCATCTGCGCCAACCACTAAGAAGGGTGTAATGATGCTTCATGGGTAAATTCTAGAGCTCATTTCTGATCGAAAGTACTTGTTAGAGATTTATTTTAATGCTTTGTTTTCTG
Organism: Adelphocoris suturalis; assembly: GCA_030762985.1. Classification (NCBI taxonomy): domain Eukaryota; kingdom Metazoa; phylum Arthropoda; class Insecta; order Hemiptera; family Miridae; genus Adelphocoris; species Adelphocoris suturalis. The sequence continues at coordinate 153,892,620 of CM061040.1, forward strand.
AGTAATGTCATTTTTAAGATATGTTTTCCACCTTCAAACGACCATAACTCCACTTGAGATCACTGCAAAATCAAAAATATGACCACCGTTGGAAACAGCGTTAATTGGATAATCCAGCTATTTGATGTCAAATCGATTTTATAAGACGACTTAATAAGTTAGTAAAAAGTTCCAGTCATGCAGCATAATCGTATGAGCGGATTTTCGTAAATTATCTTAGTATATAGGTATTGTTAAATTGTTTTGAAAATTTAGGATTTTAACTAGGAAGAAATGTTCACTACCGATTTTGTGGCAAATAAACTTGACCTAAATAATTTTCGGAAATTCGAAAAATGTTTTAGCGAATTTTTCGAAAAAATGAAGCTTTTTTTTTTTTTTTTTTTTTTTTTTTTTTTTAAGCCGTTTTTATCCATTTTTGACAAATGTTAATGAAATTTAAGTTCCTACTTTTTTCAGCACAAATTTCTTGTTTTTCTAGTTTATTGTTACCTAATAAAGTTGTTTTGACTAAAATTCTGCTAGTTTTTAGCTACAAGCATAACAACGATAACTACAAAGCGATAACAACGAAGACACACCGATGAGAGGCCCAATTCGTTCGATATTCACGTACGCACTGACTCAATGTTGCGCGACATTGTTCAAAGAATCCCATTCCGTATGGAACTCAAAAATACTAAAACGCAACACACGAGATGCAAGACTCAATGTCGCGGTGCGTCCCGGATGCAAGAAAATGAGTCCGAGACGCAGCTCCGCGACAAAGAGTCCGAACAAAGAATCCCAGTGCGTACTAGGCTTTAATCGTAATTCAATAAATTGTTTTATCACCCGCAAGGCTGATGCTGGTGCACACGATCAACCGTAAGTAACGGTTTGCAGTTGAAAAGTTTGTAGAGCTTCGGAAATATTATACCTCCAATATATGCACTGGAAAGAATCAGGATGCATCCAAGTATTGCAATACATTTTTATAATATCTGTAATAAACACAATTCGATGAGCTCTAAAGTTTAACAGATTCGAATATCCGTTTGTAATTTTGGACCTGCTATTAGGTGATCATTCAGTGAGCCTTTACAAGTTCTAGCCGAACCGTCAAAAACCACTCTAATTTTTGTTTGAATACCATTAGTTTTCATGATACCATGATGAGGGAGTAAATACTTGGGTTCCGATTCACATAGACTCATGTGATTAAGTTTTCATATTAACGCATAAAATCTACGTAAAGTGAACGGAACGAAGGGTTTCAATATAATTTATCTTCGAAATTATGAAAACGTCGCAAAGCAGACGAATTAAAGTTTCCGAAATCCGGAGTTTTATCTTTGAAAGGAAGATGCACTATATAGTTCCCATCCGATCGGCGAGAGTAGGTTTCGTTGAAATGAACTTCACATGTCAACTCATCAAGAGTCAAAAGGATATTTCGAGTCGGAGTGGGGTTCTTCAAGTTCCCAAAATACTGTACAAACTGCTATGAAGTTATGCGAGCCAGTGAGATTGCACAGTCGAATTGGTGAAATTGGGCGGACCAACCAGGAGGCGGCGGGAGGCGGCCACCTCCCTATAAATGCCCCGCTGGGAGCCCTCCGAAATTCATTCCACTCTCCGCTCTCGACGACGACACCTCTGAAGTACGAAGAATTCTACACGCTCTACGCTGACGAACCTTCTGCATTACGAGTTCATCTCAAGAACGGCTTCCTACTGCTTTCTACAAGGCCTACCTTCTCTCCACACAGATCTCGCATTGGCATCTACGAGTCCAGTGATTATTCATCCTGCTCATTGCCCAACGTAGTTCATCTGTCAGGACGCCACCCGGTACATCTATCGATATTCTCTTTAGATCGTACGCCCGAGGGACGTTCCGAGCCGTGTCGCCCGGGTTTCGTAGCATTAAGCTCGTAACCGACCGCTGTGGGCACGCCGGTAAATTACTCTGCTCATCCGCTCTAATTTACCGTCCAAGGAAGTCTTTTTCAAGGCTACGAGGTAGGACCCTGACATACGAGCATTGGAAAGACGCTCTGTCAAGCGAGTCCACCTCCCAAACCCTCTATTTTTCACACATAGAGGCATCGAAACGAGCTAAAAACTCGGTTATTTCGATGGAACGTCGGCCGTCTTACTTCCTCATGCAAGGGGAGGCAGACGACGGCGAAGCCGGGCCGCGTAGCCACCGTAGTGCTCCCTACAGGCTACCCGGCGAATCCGCTGAACCCAGCGACGGCGCAAGGCGCGATCCTCACGCCCGGATCGCCTTCTCACCCGACGTATTCGTTAAAGAAACGTTCGATCAAGCCTCGCCTATACAACAGATCGAGGATACCTTTCAGACTCGCTCTGAAGCCGATCATTACGATTCGAACAAGCTGTCCGAGTACCCACGATATTCGACGCAGGCCTACCCGGCCGATCCGAGTGTCAAATACACTCCAAATATGCAAAAAGCGAAGGATACTTTTCAGTACCTCAACCAAGCTCAACATATTCCCCCTACAGATATAAATCTTAGGCCGGAATATTACAAAACGGCTCAGTACCAAACTGATCGAACCCAGCACCCGCTATGCGAGACCAGTGCTCCACGCGGCTGCGACACGAACTACCTCCCATTTCAGTCCGCCAAGCCAGTTGACCTTGGCGGATCCGCTCACATTCCTTACGGGAATAACCCGGGGACTAACCCGCATAACCGGAATATAAATGTCCGACTTGGCCTACCTACGCCAAGTAAAACATATTTAAATCCACTACAAATGGTGACCCCGCCTTTGAACAGGCTTAACACGGAGCATTTCGTTCCCTCTTATGAAGCTAGTGGATTTCAGGGAACCACTGCGGGCGTGCGACCCCCACCGGGCCTCTACGCCCCACATCTCACGCAACATCCCTCTACACAAAGTGGCTTTCAAGCACTTTTAGAGGAGATGGGTGATTATCAAAAACCAATCTTCCAAAAGAAGAATATCGATCGTGCACTCGCCGAGTTCGATCAATACTGCGTGCGAAAACCCTGAGAACGCAGAACGAATGTTTCTCAGCTATATACAAGTGGGTACCAGAAGAAATGAGGGAAGCTATAGACTCAGCTTACCTCACGGCACCCCACGCACCCTACGAAGAGGCCAAACAGCGCCTCCAGCGAGAATATGGGTTGTCCTTACAGGACAGGCTCCTCGCACTCGAGGACCCCGCATCTCTCGCCAAAAAACCCAGCACCAAGTACCACGAAATGTACTCTAAAGCTGTTGGGTATTTTTCAGAAGCTCTGATCACTCAAAAGTGGATCGAGACTCTACCCATCGAAGCACGAGGTATGGTCGCAGCTCAGCCTACCACGACCGCCCGGCTCGACCTAGCTGATACGCTACACGCGTACAAAACAGAGAATACTTCTCTGAACATACGAGGAGTAGAATCTACTCCGAAACCCATAAATACTGGTTTCAAAAAGGCCCTCTCGAAACAAGCTGAGTTCAAACCCCAACCAGTGGAGAGTAGGCCTCACAAACCGACGGCCTATGTCTGTCGAAACCACGCACGTTTCGGTAACGAAACTCGCAAATGTGCAGACCCAGAACACTGCACTTGGAAGACAAACACTGCTTCCAAAACTAGCAAAAAGGCAGCGACTATAAGCCAGCCTAAAACCTGGGTTTCAAACGAAAATACTCAGAGATCGGTACAAGAAAGTACCGTTCCAACCTCCGACGTAGAGAGTTCGGAAAACGAATAACTGCCAGTGTATCTGAGCCTATACACCGGCAGTCTACTGAGTATAAAAGGCTTTTTTTCAAGTGCAAACTAAATGGCACTGAATTTCTCATTGACACGGGAGCAGAAGTGAACATTCTGCCCCACAATGTCACAAAAAAATTGGGCTTGAAAATTCGTAAGTCCAACGTTAAGCTCACAGCAGCTAACGGAGCCCCCATAGACACACTAGGGCGGGCTGACACAACAATTAACATCGGCCTCGGTGACATGACCACCGATTTTATGATCACGAAAGTTGATCTAGCGATCCTAGGTATACCATTCCTCGAATCTTGGGATATCGGAATACGGGTCAAACACAAGTACATTTACAAAGATAAAATAAAGAGCTATGCCGATCAAAAAATAGCTGCAGTCATGAACAAAAAATTCACTGACGAACAAATAGCAGCTACTATCCCTCATCGTGACAATAACCCTCAACCAGAGGACGTGCAAATCACGGAGGACGAAAACATTCGCTCTATCATTGACAAATACAATGATAAAATGAGCAAACTTCAAGGAAAGTGGAAAAATAATGGGGTTTACCACCGTATAACCACGGAAGGAACACCAGTACACTTCCGAGCACGACCCATGGCGGGTGAAAAACGGGCTCAAGTCAAAAGTACTTTTGACAAAATGCTTTCAGAAGGCATAATTGCACCATCAGATTCCGAATGGGCATCCCCGTTACACTGTGTGCCAAAAAAAGACGGGTCATGGAGAATCACCGGCGACTACCGTTTCCTGAACGCGAAAACGAAGAAAGACGCCTACCCTCCGCCTCACATTCGCTCTTTCCAAGCGAATTTACATGATACACGAATCTATTCGACAATAGATTTAAAATCGGCGTATTATCATATTCCGATGCACCCAGATGACGCTCATAAAACTGCAATTATTACACCTTTCGGTCTTTATGAGTTTAAGAAAATGAGCATGGGTTTGGCCGGAGCGGCTCAAACATGGCAAAGATACATGGACAGCATCATGCGAAAATTTGATTTCGCATTTGTATACCTAGATGACATCCTGGTGGCTTCTAAAAATTATAAAGAACACATGAACCACCTCAAACAAATTTTTGACAAACTAGGGGAACACGGACTTCGAGTAGGTTTTGATAAATGCATTTTTTCAAAACCTACCGTCGATTTCCTAGGTTTCACTATCTCGAAAGAAGGGATAATTCCTAAACGAGATAAAATAGAAGCCATAGAACAATTTCCTAGGCCAATAGACGTACGAAGTCTACGCAGATTCCTAGGTATGTGTGGTTTCTACCGAGCATGCTCAAGCAAATTCGCTCACACGGCACAACCTCTGTATGACTCCATTCAGTCAAACAAAAAAAATGACAGAACACCTATCGAATGGACATCAGAGAGAGAAAAAGCTTTCAACAGCTTAAAACAAGCAATGATCAAAGCAACATTGCATAACATTGCTCACCCACACCCTACAGCAGAGTGGAGATTAGTCTGCGACGCATCCGACACACACATCGGAGCGGCACTAGAACAGGAAATTACAGACAAACATGGCTCGAAATCTTACCAACCATTGGGATTTTTCAGTAAAGAAATTCCAGAACAATGGAAGAACAAAGCATCATTCGACAAAGAAATGTTCGCCGTTTACCAAGCTTGCATTCACTGGCACAATGACTTGGACGGCAGATCTTTCCATATTTGTTCGGATCACAAGCCTCTGCTAGGCACGATGCTTAAGAAAAATGCACATTTTTCTAAAATGAGATTAAGATGGCTAACATACATCTCTCAAATGACGAGTGACATTCGTCATATTTCCGGAGAGAGCAACGTCGTCGCCGACGCACTCTCCAGACCCTTCGATCCGGTTGAAATTCAAACAAAATCGATTTCAACCCAGACGGACGAGGGCCCACCCATAGCCGAAATTTCGAAAATTACGGCTGCAATAGAATGCAATCTTCTACTGCACGTTTCAAATTCACAAATTCGTTCTCCCCCTAACGCGGAGGACAAATTGAAACTCACACGAGTTGAATTCTCTCAAGGAGAAATTTGGTGTAACCTAGACCTAGGACACCCTAGACCTTATATTCCAAACGAAATAAGGGAAGAAATAATAAGCCAAATTCACAATTTGGGACACCCAGGTATACACTCTACAGTGTATAAAGTTAAACAAAGATATTTTTGGCACGGACTCCGTGCAGATGTCTCCAACTGGGTCCGAGCGTGCGAAACTTGCCAACGAGCAAAAATCACGCGCTCCGTGAAGCTCCCTTCCTCCGAATTTGAAACGGCTAACAAATTTTCACACGTACACGTTGATATTACCGGACCCTTACCTTTAGCTAAAGGAGGGAAACGTTACATTTTAATGATGGTTGATAGAGCAACGGGTTGGCTAGAGGCAGTCCCTCTTAACAACATCGAAACAACCACAATCACAAACGCCTTTATCAATATTTGGGTAGCTTCAAAGGGCGTACCTAAATACATCACAAGTGATCAGGGCACTCAATTCGAATCAGATCTGTTCAATTCCATTATGGAACGTCTCGGAGTAAAACATACTCACACGTTACCATACAAACCATCAACAAACGGAATGGTAGAACGCAGAAATAGATCTTTGAAAGAGGCTCTCAAAGCACAAAACGAAAATTGGCTCGACGCACTTCCAAAAGTTCTACTCGCCATGCGTACGGCAGTAGACCCAGCAACGGAAACTACACCGTTCCAAAAAGTTTACGGAATTGACGTACCACTCCCAGGAGACATTTTCGTAACTTCTACAAACCTTTCGGAACCTCTTTTCTTCCGGCCTACGCATATTAAACATAATAATACGAAATATGCCGTAAACATGCCCAGAAATTTGGATACATGTACTCATGTCTATATCAGAGTGCCCACACAGCTCACCTCTCTGCAATGTCCTTACACGGGACCATTCAAAGTGGTTAAAAGAGATAAGTTTTCGGTTACAGTGCAAATTGGCGAACATACAAAAAAAGTTCCCAAACAGCAAATAAAACCAGCTTATACTCTACACTCGGACGAAGCTGTGTCACTAAACAAAAATCAGGCAGAAAATAAGGAGGAGACTCCCCGAAAATCTGCCAGAAGGCACGTCCCCTCTACCAAATTCGACGAGAGGTGGGTGACGGCGCTCGAAACACCCCAGCCGGCGTCGTCGTTAATAACACGACGTCTTGGGGGGGCCCCTGTGGTGAAATCCACCCCCTCTTGCCAACAGCCCTTTTCAGGGCTACCAAAGGGAGGTAGACACAACACAAAAATGTTTACAAGACGTCGAGTTGTAGCTCCGTCAAACAAAGTGTTTCACCAGAGAGAGGATGCTAGGTTCTCTCCCAAAAGTGAAATATTAAATAGTGGCACGCGGGGCGACCTCCCTAAACATTTGCTGGGCGAGAGAGATGCGACGGGCGTCTCGAGACAGGTCGCCTTGAGTGAGAAATCTCAAACAGGAAAACTCAAGGTCGTCCAGCCACCCCCGGGGACCCCGTCGCAGCGACGGACGTGGGGAAACCACCTCGAAAGACCAACTCAGCTATCATGCTCGCAGATGCTGGGAAAGCAATGTGCGAGCCAGTGAGATTGCACAGTCGAATTGGTGAAATTGGGTGGACCAACCAGGAGGCGGCGGGAGGCGGCCGCCTCCCTATAAATGCCCCGCTGGGAGCCCTCCGAAATTCATTCCACTCTCCGCTCTCGACGACGACACCTCTGAAGTACGAAGAATTCTACACGCTCTACGCTGACGAACCTTCTGCATTACGAGTTCATCTCAAGAACGGCTTCCTACTGCTTTCTACAAGGCCTACCTTCTCTCCACACAGATCTCGCATTGGCATCTACGAGTCCAGTGATTATTCATCCTGCTCATTGCCCAACGTAGTTCATCTGTCAGGACGCCACCCGGTACATCTATCGATATTCTCTTTAGATCGTACGCCCGAGGGACGTTCCGAGCCGTGTCGCCCGGGTTTCGTAGCATTAAGCTCGTAACCGACCGCTGTGGGCACGCCGGTAAATTACTCTGCTCATCCGCTCTAATTTACCGTCCAAGGAAGTCTTTTTCAAGGCTACGAGGTAGGACCCTGACATACGAGCATTGGAAAGACGCTCTGTCAAGCGAGTCCACCTCCCAAACCCTCTATTTTTCACACATAGAGGCATCAAAACGAGCTAAAAACTCGGTTATTTCGATGGAACGTCGGCCGTCTTACTTCCTCATGCAAGAGGAGGCAGACGACGGCGAAGCCGGGCCGCGTAGCCACCGTAGTGCTCCCTACAGGCTACCCGGCGAATCCGCTGAACCCAGCGACGGCGCAAGGCGCGATCCTCACGCCCGGATCGCCTTCTCACCCGACGTATTCGTTAAAGAAACGTTCGATCAAGCCTCGCCTATACAACAGATCGAGGATACCTTTCAGACTCGCTCTGAAGCCGATCATTACGATTCGAACAAGCTGTCCGAGTACCCACGATATTCGACGCAGGCCTACCCGGCCGATCCGAGTGTCAAATACACTCCAAATATGCAAAAAGCGAAGGATACTTTTCAGTACCTCAACCAAGCTCAACATATTCCCCCTACAGATATAAATCTTAGGCCGGAATATTACAAAACGGCTCAGTACCAAACTGATCGAACCCAGCACCCGCTATGCGAGACCAGTGCTCCACGCGGCTGCGACACGAACTACCTCCCATTTCAGTCCGCCAAGCCAGTTGACCTTGGCGGATCCGCTCACATTCCTTACGGGAATAACCCGGGGACTAACCCGCATAACCGGAATATAAATGTCCGACTTGGCCTACCTACGCCAAGTAAAACATATTTAAATCCACTACAGAAGTTATTACTGTTAAATCACTATGATTAAGTAGTAAGATATGTATACCTACCAGTGACAGCAACGGCCTTCGTTCCTTCTTCAGTGACTTCGAAGATGACTTTTTGTTTCAATCGTCTTATATGTAAAGGTAATTCTGTAATGCCTCTTAAATCAGGCGAAGAAAACAGATCACCTGCACCCAACTGTAACATAACCATAAGACATGAAACACGTGTTGGAAATATGATGGTTTGTAGGTAGATTCACAACCAAGGTTTTTAGTTCTCTTAAAAAACACATCTGCAAGAGTGCTTGTGCACGTAATTAGGATTCATTTTATACTTTCTTGAGCAGAGGTTAATCTGATAAACCATGATATTTTAATTTTCCTATCCGTTTTCCATAATTTTAATATGTATACAGGTTTTCCCCAAGAATGTCTCCCCCCCCCCCCCTGCTAAAATCGTTTATAATGGGCCAAAAAAATATTTTTTTTCTTCAATCTTAATGTTTTTTTGTAAGGATCTCAAAAATGACAAAAATGCGCGTTGCGCACATGCGCAATTGACATAAACTTCGTTATTTTAAATGAGAACCCCCATTTTTCATTGCAGATTTGAATTTTACGTGAAATTTCATGAAGATGTTTTCCACTCTAAAAGTGCTATAACTGAGTTTTTGAAGATACTCTATTGCCACATGTAATTCATGATTTTGGATTATTTTTTCGTGCTGAACCACGTAATGATGTCCATTTATTGACATTTGCAACACCAACTTGGGAAAAACCCGAAAATCCTTCATTTTAGTACGCTTTGTGCTTCGTGGAAATGTGTTGGAAAAGTGCAATTCTGATCAATTTTTCGAAATTTTTCAGAGTTGGTGTCGCAATTATCAATAAATGATAAACGCAAATGTGCGCATTTCCGCTCTTAAAGTGCAATAACTGAGTTTTTGAAGATACTGAATTGCCACATGTAATACATGATTTTATAGTATTTTTCGTGCTACACCTCGCAATGATGTCCATTTATTGACATTTGCAACAGAAAATGAAGAAGAAAACGTTCTTGCAGGCTGGGAGGTATGTTCGCTTTCAAAACCGACTTATGTGCCCTTTCTGATTGATAGAGAAGTCAGTAATTGGAACCTAGTGGCATCTTTTTCAAAAGCTTCACCCCAAAACATTGATCAAACAGTGCATCATGAGATCTTGCGTGCTCGTTGATAGGGAGTGGCTGGTTATGGGCGACTGAAGCCTGGTGGTTGTTCATCTGCAGATTCATTTACGATGCTTTGCCAACGTAGAAAGCCTCCTCATTGTTGTTGCATTTTTAGCACATTAATTGGTAATAAAGCACTTTTAGGACTGGCTCTCTAACGAGTTAACACATTAGTAGGAATATGTGGTGAGACACTCAGGCCAATTTTTCTTTGCAGAAGAGATATTAATACAGAAATAATAAACCTTTGTGCAGTAATATGCAGCGTTTTATAATGGATTCGTGAACTAAGAAAGTACCAGGAAATTTTACCAAGCACTATATAATAATTCAACATGTTCTGTAAATAACCGAAGTTCGCTTCTCACCTTGTCGAGGGCATAAGTCAAGTCAAGACTTTCTGCGATCGTGAAACGTGGCAGTGAAACTTTAACATCTTCAGTGAACATATCCTGCAGGACTGTTTCTAATCCAAGGTTTTTCAAGTTGAATTCGACATCCTTGAGAGGTGTACCTTTGGAGGGAAGAATGACGATCATGCGAAACTTCTTATTCTGAAACAGAGTTGATACGCAATGAAACAAAATTCAGTTGCAATGGAATATAGATTCTAAATAGAATAAATGCATAGGCACATGCATGTTACCGTTAATGATTACTTGTTAAAGCTCTAAATGAATAAATTTATCCTCTAGTTTCAATGACAAATTCATTAATAATTAACGTAGACTGAAGAGACACACAAGTCTTTAAATGGATCGACAAAATAATGAGGATCTGTTGTAGTAGAGGAGTATTTAGCAACATGAATGTGAAGTTGAAAACTTCTACGCTGTGCTCCTTATTCGTACTTTCCTGAATGTTAAGCTTTACAATCATTGCAGAATTTGAGAAAAGGTCCGAACAAAGCATTGGACACCTGTAGAGTTATTAAGTTTTAGATGAGATTTTTACGTCGGATAACTGTCGTCGAATGAACATTTGTAAAACAAGAAATACAACATTCTTTATCACTGTATCAGTGTATCATTTACATTACCTATTTAATAAATATTTTAGTTGTGGAGGGGGGGGGGGGGTCGGGAGTTTGGGGGGGGGGGGGGGAAATGCTCGAGTCGTTGCGCTTGGGGGGTGGGGGGGGGGGTGGGCACCCCTGTCGAATGGATAATTTATTTATTTATATTAGAAACGTCCGTATTACCCTCAATGTTTTTAATTTGTTGAGTTTCAAGATTAGCAGGCTCCTCTATTTCGATATCATTCGTTATGGTTTGTGATTTAAGGTTTTTATTTGAATTTGTTAGTTTGCCCAAAACTTTGACAACTTGGAAGACTATAATTCTTTTCTGAGAATTAGACCAAATACGGTAGGCTTTTGAAGTTTATGAATAGCCCATGAAAATTCCTACTTTAGTTCGTGGATTAAATTTCGTGCGATTCTTACTATTTTACCTAAGAAAAATGCTATTGCACCAAAAATCTGAAATTCGCTGCTAACGGAATGTACCTACAACATGTTTTACCCTAATTTCAAACGGCGTCTTCCCTAATACGCTTCTAGATGAACTCCTATATATTAAGTAGGTAATTAGCCGTACTCATGGGTTCTGCCCAGGATTTCAGAGGTAATTTAGCTTCAATTAACATGCATCGTGCTCAGTCAGCGAACGATCTGATCTTCAAATACCGTTCACTGCCAATAAGTTTAATTAATTATTTTTTTCAGTAGCTACTGTGCTGCATAGACTGTGTGTTGGTACATTACACAACGCGACTGGTGGGCGACCTTTTAGATTTCGAAATGCATGGCGTATTGAATTTCAGTTTTAAATCAGTCTATCTAGTTGATATAAGTGATATGAAAGCTGGTCTCAAGAACGCAGATGACTGTGATTCATTCATTTCTTCCAATATGATTAAGCGAGTGTCCTTGGCATTTGGCAATAGTGTATATTTATCCACTTTCCCGTGTATTTTCTCCAATATACCTACCAAAGATTGTGGTGGTTACTCCAGTCCACAAGAAGGTTATTCGCGGTGAAATAAATCATTATAAGCCTATTTCAAAACTCCCTGATTTCTCAAAGATTTACGAAAAAGCTTTGAACAAACAACTCGATATAATTATATTCTTTGAAAGAAATAGCCTGTTTTCAAGTTTACAGTATGATATCCGTTCCAAGCATTCCACAGAGGACCCGATTTTCTGTCTATCCACCAGTGTGCTGTGCTTTTTACATGACCTTGTTGCTTCCAAACTTCCTAGTATAATTTTACCAAGAAGCCTGTGTGTTTGGTGAAGTCCTTCCTATTGGATAGCTACCAGGCTGTAAAGTAGGGCAATGAGTTCTCCAACTTCGAGCCTGTTGGATCCATATCAGTAATCCAAGGGACTGTCAAGGTCCCACCCGATTTATCATTTTCATCAACAATCTTAATTCTGTTTGCCAACAATTCGACGATGCTCTGTACAGACAAAAGTCTGGATGCCCTAAAATCCAAATCAGCAGATTCCAATATGGAAGTCCTCAACTGGTTGAATACAAATCGTCACCTGGCTGTCAACTTAAAACGCTAGTCATGTTGATACACGAGATACTTGTTAACTATTGGAGACAATCCTCTAGAAATAAAAACCTCAAGAGTAGGTACACATTGACCCTTGCTGAATTGAATTAAGCACTGTACTAGTCTCAGGGAATCACTGACAAATGCAATTTTCCTACTCCATCGATTGAACGCTCAAGTTGACAGCAACTGCTGTTATAAGTGCCTATTACTTGCTTTTCCTCAGCCGTATGTCTTTCTGCTTAGTTTTTTGGGGTCATGCACCATCTGCTCAGCTCATCTTTCTTGGCAAGAAAAAAGCTATATGAGCTATTCAGCGTTTAAATTATGGAGCCGACATCAGAGATTACTCTTTATATTCTTATCTTACCATCCGATTACATCATGGAGACCTTTCTAAGGCCTTTGGTGTCCCATGACCTATTACTTAGAAAACGGGAGTACTATGGTTTTGGTGCGAGTGCTACGTCGTTTTTCGAGAGCTGTCTGAAACGTTAGTAGCAGGTGGTCTGTTATAATGGGGTGGAGTCAAAAGCAGTGAATATTCCTTGTGGTGTGAAGCAGGGAAGTGTTTTAGGTCCCAGCTGCTTTTTGATATTCATTAATGACCTTGCACACCAACTTGAAGATCCACGTAGTATATTTATGTTTGCTGACGATATTTCCTCGTTGTCGGTGGAGTCCTCAACTGATGGATTGCGTCAAGATCTCCAAATTAAAAAATCAGTCATTTAGAAATGGTGTTAGGTCCTCCATCGCCCTGATTTTGAACACTTCTAAAACCCAGGAATTTGGCTTAAATCGTCGCCTCGACCAATTGGTTAATTTCCCTGGGCTCATGATCGAGGCGTTATTTTTGTATTGTTTGTATTATTCCAATATTTTGTATTACTCCTGACTTTTGTACTGCCTTACAGGGCTTTAATAAAACAGATTTGTTTCGTTGTAATTGTTAGTGACCATTGCGCATGGGCAATTCTGAAATTATTCGATACAGACCAAACTCTGAGTCTAATCTGATTTTGATGAAATGGTAAGGCATTGAGCAAATAAGCTCTAAGTCGGTCTTAGCTATTTATACATTAGATGGTGAATACCATTAGATTGATGGAAGGAAGCGCCTGCACAAAACATAAACTATAGCCCTATAATATAGCACATTAGCATGTATACTCATATTTATTGCAGATCTATTTTGCATTCAATAATTTAGCCTCGTTCATAGTTCTTCAACTAATTATGTGCGTCCATGTTGCAATATGTATGGAAGCTATACTGCCCATCCAACTTGGCAGACGTTCCACAGCGGTATTAAATCACACTTACCAATATATTCAATCAGTTCTAAAAGTTTACTCACTGCATATGGTAGCTCAAGTATTTGGGCGTTGAGTTTTTTGCAAAACTTGTAGAGAAAGTTAGCTTTAACGAACATCATTTGCACTTTGATAACCCCAGTGGGGCTGCTGAAGTCAACTTCTCTCGTATGATTGACGTTGAACTGAATGTTCCAGGAAGCTTTGAAATAAACTGCGCTCACCAATACTGCCTCAACTCCTAAGAGATCTCCTGGAAAATAAATAAGGGGTAACATGCTTGAATTATTGAAGTCAGATTTATTGTTTGCTCCCAAGAATAAAGGAAGAATGGGGAGGCTTTAAACATTGATAGCAACTTCTAAACAATACCACACTCAAAGATTTGTCTTTATTACATCAGGCACCTCAAAGTTTTCAGGTTTTAGTGCTAGAAGTTCGTTTTTTGCAAACCTGTCTAGCTTTTGGCAACATTACTGGATAGCTGTAGCGTCCAGTATTTTATAACTACGCAGATACGTAGCTTCCTTGTTTCTGGAGTGTACCTACCAAATAATACTGAAAAAAACATTATTTTTTTCCTGTTGCCTACCCACGATTGACCCATCAGAGCCACCACTGGGAGAAATACCCAAGGCAAATCCATCAGAGAAGTTGACCAGGTTGCTCATCAAGAGAATTTCGCCGAATTAGAGGACAAGGCCTCACGTTTATTCCGTAGGTATTGATAGTTCGTTAAGGGACATATTGATGTTAGTAGTTTGGTCGGCCGTAAGTACTTGTGTTGTTGGAATTGGTCGGGATGCGGCCCAGGGAAAATAAATGAATTTATTTCATTTTGTTTATTGATCCATAAACAAAATGAAGGTAATTTATTTTCCCTGGGCCGCATCCCACCCGATTCCAACAACACGTTAAGGGACATAGGTATTATTTTTGTGTGACGATCTCGAAAGAATTTTATTCTGTGGTGGAATATTGCGATAGGTATTTTTCATTGGGATATCCACGTTTTCAGGCTTCAAAGGGAAAATTTGATATGTAAAGTATTGCCGGCTTTCAACACATTTTGGTACCTATCTAGTAAAAATGGAATGAGTCTTCAGTCAAACATCTGGTGAATAACCAAACTTTAAAAGTTTTAAAAGTTTCAAACTGCCAAAACTAGTAGGTACCTAATGTATTTTATGGAAGTCTCAAGGAGTAGATTTAGTTTTGGAGCAATATTCGAACGGATTCACTTTCTTGAATGACGATTTTATCAAATTCTAGTACCTGCTCCTGAATTTGAAGGAGAATTCACCTGTGAGAGAACTTGTTGAAAGTTTTCCGCTTCTGCCTAAAAACTATACTCAAAAGCATTTGATCAACCATAATCCAGGTTCTACAGTGAAGAATTGTTGATAGAATTATTCGTCAGGAAGCTGCTAAAACACGTCCTCATACAGGCAAAAGAAGGTCACCAACTCAGTTCACGATCTCTGCACGATTGGTTGGAGACTCAGGTAAGAGCATTGGAAACTCTTGGGGTTTTTTGCGACGAGTTCACTTATATTTTAACCCCAGTGATAAAATTGTTTCTGCCTGACTCAGTTCTCAAAGATCGGGCAAAATAATGCCCATACTGTTCAAGATGACGACTCTGGGAAGGCTTCTGTGAAACCCAACAAGAACTTCAGTGAAGTAGTGGTGTATTATTTACGAAGGAAAGGAAAACAACTGGAGGTAAAATAAACTCTGGTTCAGGCATTAGTATTCAAGATGATTGACGCAAGCAAAATTTGTTGAATACCAATAGGTCCCTGGTTCCCTCCAAGTGGTGTGCCGTGTGCGATGGTGGCGGTTAGCCTATGCAGGCCCTAATTCGTAAAAAGGGTGATTTGACTGGCAGATCTCGCTTGTGGAGGGGTCTCGACCAAACCTGTCCTGCTTGAGGCAACCAACGGCAACAGACAAATTACCAGTCAATAAAGTCTGAGGTGTATGGAAGAGTGGGAAGGAGGCGTTCTTCGATAATCACATTGTCAATGCTGGCGCCCCCTCTTACTGTGCCCAGAACTGGATCACGACTTTCTAAAATGCCACTCACGAACAGCATAGGGAATTTGATCAGACGGCTGAGAATTCGTGTATATCCTTTAACCTCCTCATTGTATTGTGCCATGGAACCTCACATAAGGAGTTGGACGCATCACAAACTGTGTGGAAAATACACTGGCAACAAAATGGCACTGACTCCTCTCACAAACATTAGGGTAAACACAGATAGAACTACGATTTGCGGTTATACGGGCAGTTTCCTTGTGGCTTAGGGGGACTAGCAAGATGATTCTGGGGTTGGATGATGGAGCTTCTCTTGATGATTAGAAACATAGAAAGAAACAAGAAAGGATAGAATACGGAAAACTGTATAACTAGGTACTTATAAATTTATATCTTAAACAAAACAGTATATAAATAGTTGACAAAAAGAAAAATATATATATAGGTATGTTGGATATTATATCTTCTAAAGTCTCAGAACTGCCTAACCCGAAACTAAGTGGCGTATAACTCCCTGGAAAGAGAACTATCAACATATGATAAATTCAAAAGCATTAGTGAATATTAATGAGATTTGAGTAAGTCAAGAACCTGGATCGTAGAAATCCTTGATCATTCCGTCTGTGTGTTTGTCACACCAGTCGTTGATGGATTTTACAGCAGTGACCGAATCTTGGAAATTCACGGTTTCCACGCTTGCACCAAACCCATTAGAGATAGCAGTGATGTACGAGTCCAGAAGCTTGAAATGTTTGTCTACAAAAACTGTAGACGCCAAGCTCAGAGCCGGATCCTGAAATTCCCAAACATCGATTTTTTTTAAAACTTATTCATTAAAGGCCGGTTTATAAATCACAATTGTCCCATGGATAAGGAGGATTTATCTAAGGGATAGCGTTATCCTCCAGATAACACAGCAGGGGGTGTTTATCCATCCCTAGTTAAGCCTATCTGGCGTTTTAATTTATCTGGTCCCCGGATGGCTGGGTAACAATTATAACTGGAGGTTCATTAGATATCTAGAGCTTTCTAACCTCAAACAAGTCTATGAATTTACAAACATCTTATTTGAATCTCAAGTTTGATTGTCTCTATTTTTGTACCTTACAATGGATAAATTTGGGGATTTGTCTTCAAATAGCAGCAACGGCGAAGATTCTATCGTAGCATAATTCATTGAATGGAAAAGAAAATCATATGTATAGCAAGACCTTGTGTAGATCATCTTACCTTTGTACTAAAATGGGACAAGTACCTACGTATTTTTATTGAGGTTTCGGTTGGACAAAGATACCGTTCTCTACATTCTAACACAGATTGAAGATGAAATTAGGTCCATTACAGTAACAACGAGAGGTGGAGGAAAGAGAGAGTTCCTCCTTCAAAGGTGAGAGGCGATTAACCTGCTACACCCAGAGGTATCCCATTCGGTTGTAGAAACCATTCGATTGTCAGTCATATCCCCAGATGCAGTGTATTCAAGAATCGAGAAGGAGGAACTACTCCTATCCGTCACGCTCCCAGGGCTTTCAAGAAGAAGGGGGTGGAAGAGTGGCTCCAAATAGGCATGGCAAGGATATGTTTTTTAGTTTGTGAGTTTTCAAGTTTTAAGGAGTTAATGCCCATTTTGCCTATTGGTAGGGGGGGGGGGGGTTTTAGAGGCTCCAAGACTTTCAATAATAGAGGGGCTGGGTGGGGGCAAGGGGTGGCTCAAAACCACGCTCTGTTACCATGTAACTACGAGAGGTGATGAAAAGAGAGAGTTCCTCCTTCAAAGGTAAGAGGTGGGTGGGTATCCCATTTAGTTGTAGAAACCGTCAGGTATATTCCCAGATGCAGCGTATTCAAGAATCGAGAAGGAGGAACTACTCCTATCCATCACACAACTTACCTACTGATCACAATAATTCATTCTTAATAATTCAGGTTACAATATCGCAAAATTGTTACCTATATGTATTTATCTCTCTAGAAATGAGGCAAATAGCAAATGGCAAAAATGTGGTGGTTTCTTATTTGCCGAGCTTGATAATATGATGGACACTGTTGTGGAAAGAACGTCAGACCCAGTTAAGATAGAATTCAAGATAATGTTGAAAGTATTTAATAATGTACATAGATCAACTGATTAAATGATCATGAAAGAATGGGACATGCCGCACCTTGTCCAATTAGTCAATGAGCATACATTTATCAAAATCATTGTATTTAGTATCCAAGCCATTGTCGTCAATGGGAATTGGGTCATCATCTGGGTTGTTGTCCGAATGCTCAGAGCACCCTAGAGAACCCTCCAAGTAATCCTGCAACAAAACAGCATTCACATTCTTGAAACTGTTTTCCCAACAACAAGGCAATTGCTGTCCAACTTGTACTCCAACTACATTATTCCAGTCTGTCCGTCTTTTTAAGTGCAACTCACCTGGGAGAGCTGGGAGAGGGGCTGCAATTCGTTGCTTGACTGGCAACTTGTTCACAAGGTGGAAAGTGAACGTCTTGCATCATGACGATTTCGGTAAGCCTTCCAACCTTTGCTATAGTTTAGCCTTGTTTTATAATAATAATAATAATAATAATACCCGTTTATTGCCAAAGTACATCATAGAGGACAATGATAGAGCAACAAGTCAAAAAAATAAAGTCTATATCACTATAAAAATAATAAAGCCAGGAACAAGTGAAAAACAAAGTAAAAGTTAACAATCAATGTCAAATGTGCCTGATGTCAAAAAAGTGGCGAACTTCATATAGCTCCTTCTCCATCAAAAACTTCCTCATCGCATTGCGAAAGCAGGAGGTGGGGGAGTCCAAGGAAATCGAGGTAATATGCTGAACATGCAGAATGAAGTGGTTAACGGTGGTGATCACAAAGTATTCAGTGCTCTTCTTGAAAAATTGAAGGTTGTGTGATGGCACTCGCAGGAGGGACTTTCCATATCTTGTTGCATGGGTGTGGTTGAACTAGTTGAAAATCAGATCGATGTTTTTTGTAATAGAGCAGAGCTTCTAGAACGGAAATTGAGAGCAGCGTTAGTAGCCCAGCAGACTTAAACTGACCTCTACAAGAAGAGCTAGGAGGCAATCCCAGCAGTATACGGATTGCTCTCTTCTGGATAGTGAAAACTGCCGCCATATTGTGAGGATTGGCCCACGAGAGGATGCCAAATTTCGCTCTAGCGAGGAACAGACCATGATAGGCCACCAGCACTACGTCCTTAGATGTCACGGAACGTAGTTTGCGGAGGACAAAGCACACAGAACTTAGTTTGGATCTAAGGGCAGCCAGGCGTCACCTAGAACAACGAAAAACTTGTTTTTTTTTTCCGATTAAAATATACCCCATTGACGTACGTTTTTTGGGACGGTTTTCGTGGGCGAAATAAAGGTTTGATTCCGCCGAACGAAATATCAAAAAAGTGACGGGAAGTCGGTCAAAATGCGAGGGGAAGCGAGGCGAAGCTATTAAAAACAGAAGTTAATCGAGACCGCCGCCGTTTCACAATGTTGCGAATAGGCCTACTCACGCGCGCGTTGGAGGATGGAACTTTTCGACATTTCAACAAAATAAATACGGGTTTTTTCCTACACATATACAGCAATACCTTGCGAGCAAAGCGAGCAACATCCCCAAAACTTTTTTGTGGTTCCACGTAGTTTTATAAGATTTATTTTGTTTGTAAGAATTTCCAACAGAAAAAAACGTCTGCCAAGTTGGGTGGGCAGTATAACTTCCTCAAGCGAGGGAAGCGAGCAGCATCCCCTACAGAAGTTAAACCTACCCTTGCGAGCGAAGCGAGCAACATTCCCTACATCTCACACTTTGCGAGCAAAGCGAGCAACATTTTCTACATGCCACACTTTGCGAGCGAAGCGAGCAACATTTCCCACTTGCCACACTTTGCGAGCGAAGCGAGCAATCATCGGGGGTCCGGGGGGCTTGCCCCCCGGCTGGACGTGGAGGCGAGTGAAGCGAGCGGGAGCGGCTAGTGTATTAGAAAATCATCTTTTTCAACATCTTGTCCTCAACAAGTTTAGTATACTTGGCACTAGAAATAACAATTTTCATTGATCACATGAATGAGCTATACCCATGGGTGTGAAAAAGGTACCTACTTCACCCAATTTTAAATCGAAGAAGATTTCATCCTAGGAATTTTTACTTGGCATCAACCTCGAAACTGATCTCAAAATTGAACGACCTTAAGAGCTAAAGTTTTCCAAAAATTCGCTAAAAATGAAGTAATGAGTTTAGGAAAATGGATTGAGTACGACTTGCATGTTTCATTTGACTTGTGAATTCCTACTAATAAATTCTTCCTATGGCCAGTGGAAAGACCTACCTTGATAGTTTCAAGTAGATCTTTGTAGGAATTGACGTATTCCTGAACGTCACTGTTCTCCACATGCAGAACCTTGGCCATGCTTTCTTTGGTGGAACCGCTGGTGCCAGGATAGAGCATCGCCAGTACGATCTCTAGACCAATGGGAGACACGACCAGATTTTCATTTTCCCTGCTTTCTCGTAACACCTATAGTTCAAGAAGATTATTAAAACTGTGTTTCGTTTCTATTGATTTTGGTTGTTATTCTCCATAGCAATGCATTGTTATCGACTAAGACAATCAAAAAGTTCCATTTATGCAGCATGATCGTATGAGTGAATTTTCGTAAATTGTCATATTACATTGTTACATTGTTTTGAAATTTGAGCACTAAGTACAAATAAATAATTGTTAGCTACGAATTCCATGGCAAAAAAACTCATTCTAAATAATATACTGCTTTATATTATTTAGAAATATTTCGGCCCCAAGGTGTAGTGCGAGGATGGATTCGCGCAAGAATAGCCTTTGCCATCCTGCGCGCATCCAGCATGTGCGTACATGGAGCTCGCAAACGCTGGCGAAGTGCAGATGAACTCATTGGGTTTTATCACGGCGCAGCAACTCATTTTCACAAAGATATTTACTAACATATTTACACACTCATCACAAACAGTACTAAGTCACTCAAACGCCTCCTTTCCCCAACAAATTCTGAACCATAATATAGGTACTGCAGTTCAAAAAAGATTTTGCATTTATAGCTTTTGTTTGGTTTTTATCAATTATTATTAATGAAATTTAAGAACGTACTATTTTCAGCATAATTTTGTGCGTAATACAATGGCCTCCATCCTGATCAGCTGAGTGAGCTACATTATATCCTGTTCATTGTGGGAAGTTGAAATTTGATATGGAGACTCCCTGGGACTCTAGGAGACGAATGAAATGACGGGCTCCATTCTGATTAGTGGGTTAGCACATTGAGGGTGAAATTCCAAGACAGGAATTGAGTCTGAGTGGGCCCCTAAGTGTATCATTAAGGGAATTCATACATTTTGTGCGATTTATCGACGTGATTTGAGAGTGACCCTGAGGGCGCACTGAGTGTGCAACCCAAATGCACACTCAACGGGATTCATTAAAAAAAAAATGGCATTGAGATGAGTTTCACCTTCAGCTCAACGGTGCAATATCTTGAGTGACGGCAGGAGGTCACTTAAGTGCGTCAACTGTTATCTTTTATTATTATTTTAACGTAGTAGAGCAGAGCTAAAGGTCAGAGTAGAGGTAATATAGTAGATCGTTTAATTAGTTCGGAGTTTACTCAAAAACTATTATGTCACATAAGAGTAGGTAGGCTGTACCTAAACGGTAGTTAGGTAGGTACCTACATGTTTGATGTGACCAACAGATCACATTCGAATGTTATACAATCAACAACGAAATATCTCGCAAACTATTCCGATTTGGAAAAGAGACAGTCATGACGAACTACGAACCTGAAGGTGCCTAAAGTAAATGGAAAGGATTTATAATCACCACAGCTGAAAGTACTTGTCGCTCTTTGATTTTATGCGATCTCTACATACCAAGTTTGTAGTTCATGGTTTTCCGATTCATCTTGGTTTGTGGAATGAGTTGGTGTTGGGTACCTACCTTCCATTCATCAGGATGTACAATCAATGAAAATTCCAAGAAAATGTGATTGCTTCAAGCTCTCTCCAAATCTCACGTCTTCTTTTTGTCCAACAGTCTCATTATACCTATAACTCTTCTTTTTTCAACTACATATCTGTTCTTCAAAACTATTTGGTGAATCATTGTTTCTCATTTTCTCACTTCTTTTCCGTAACAACTCTATACATGAACAAAAATTATCAGCACTTCAACAAACAAGCAACAAGGATTCAATTCAACTGTGTTTGCCCCGATCCAGGTGGTAGGACCAATGACTTTCGTTTTGGTCTGATAAGGCCTATGACCTGTCTCCTCAAGGAACAAGGATAATAGCATTACAAGCAAAAACACAAAGAAGAGAGTAATCTTTGAGAACTGTTATGAGAGGGAATTTTCCCGTTTCTTTTCCCTCAAACCAGGGAAACTTCCCCTACAAGATACTGTCAGGGCTGCCAACTTAAGTTGAAAAAGCGTAGAGTGTCCCCTGAGTGCACTGTGAAACTCATGTAATCTGAGTGTGCCTTTAACTGTTGAGTGAACCACTCCACTCAACTATAAATTTGAACTGGTGAGTGGAGGGTGACCCTCCATTTAGGTGAGTGTGAGTGAACACACACACACTCAGGCTTGGTCCATGGATTCCGCCCTAACTCAATCACATTTACTACCCATAAACATATTCACGAATCTGCTTTCCCATAAAGTGAAGAAATTGTATGTTTTATAAATTAAATGTTCAAGATAATAAATATATGTGCTCCATAACATCACACGATAACATGATTATGATAATTCTCCATCAATATCTACAAAATATCGATATTGACGGCATTTGATTGTAGTGTACCTAATTAATTCTATTCAAGTTCACGATGAATCAATTTCTCAAAAAATAATAATACGAGGTTAATGGGGTGTAGGTTGGTGGGTTCTGGCCAAGAGCCCATCCAGAACGAGAGTCGGTGGCCAACAACTCCTTAACTGTACCAGATACAAGGATATTCACCTGATATGTGATTAGCCGGTGGCTATCATTATCAGAAACACCTTCTTTCAGTTATCGTTCGTTTGTTGACACGGAACTTGAGCTTTGATCAAGATGCCACCAAAAAGTGCGGTTTGGGAACATTTTGAGAAAGTGGAAAGTCATGCAAAGTG
The DNA here is from genome assembly GCA_030762985.1 of Adelphocoris suturalis. Lineage (NCBI taxonomy): Eukaryota > Metazoa > Arthropoda > Insecta > Hemiptera > Miridae > Adelphocoris > Adelphocoris suturalis. Next base: position 153,915,568 of record CM061040.1, read on the forward strand.
AATGAATTGTGGAGTGAAAATTAAAATATGTGGGAAGTTATTTTCTTCTTTTTTGGTGTACCATCTTCATCTTTGTTTAAAAAACACAACAAGAGTATACACAAGATCTGGTCCAAAAGTCGTGTGGAACCCCGTGGACGAGACGCTCTAGGCATGAATGAAGAGTTCAGCCTGTATTTGAGATCTCCACAAGAAAGAATCCAACTAAACCCTATCATACTCGTATATTGGAAGCAGATGGCAGAGACGTTCCCAGCAGTTTCCGAAATCGCCTTGATAGCCCAGTCAAATTAGAGAAAATGAGGAAAAATTCATAGTAAAGAAATTTCTTCACCAAGCTCTTCCTTCACACGTCGTAAATCTTATCTCAAAAGTCCCCTAGTATGGGGGGTGAGCTCGAGGAGGGGGGGGTTTTTTTCTCCTTTTTTTCTACTTTTTTTTCGGTTTTTTGCCTATAACTCGAAAAGTAAGCGTTCTAGCGACTTGTTTACTATTACCAGAAATAAAGTGCATAAAATTTCCTACAATTTGCACTCCTGACTTCATTCTCTACGATTAGGCGTTCCGCCGCTAGAGCGCGTTGAAAAGTAGGTATCATTTCAAAAAATCAGCAAAAAGGCCTTTATGCTCTTTTTACGCATAAATAATTCGTATGAGGCCTTTTCTAGGTGACTTCTAATACATCATAACACATTTTCAGCACCCTTACCAACTCACTGTAAATTATCAGTGAATATTATATGTATATAAAACAGTGGCTCTAAAAAAGAAAAGAAAAAAAGGAACTAAAAAAAAATGAGCTGTATTTCACCAAAAAATATTTAATCTGAAGGTACAGTGTAACCCATGTTAAATTAATATTCACAAAATGAGTGGGAGAGGGAAGGGTTCATCAATATTCACAGGTGTCTGCTCATCATCCACAGTCAAACTGAAAATTCAAAATCAGAATACAGTGAGGTGCATATAATCTTATATTGATAAATAGATGAAGTTCATGCATATGATTAGGATGAAACTTACATTGCGATGGCATATGAGTTGAGTGGGTAATATCATGGTTCCATGTCTGTTTCATCATCTTCTGTAGATGAACCGTCGTCAGCAAGTGGTGGGTTGTGAGTGCAGGAACCTGAACAGTTATAGTGTTGAGCAGTAGATGCCAGCTCTGCGGCATCCACATCGACCACTACCGCAGCTTTTGGTGCAGCTGCAAAATATATTCTGCAGAATTTCAGGTGTTGCTGGTGGATCCAAAGTTGGGATTGGTTTGAGGAAGCCATCGTCTCCCCTACTCCAGCCCCAATTCGTTGCTTCCAACTTGTTGCCCAGCCATTCCTGCACTTGGAAATAGACTCTGTATGAGTGCTGTCGGGCAGATCCTCTAGTAGGTGGTAAAGAGAGGAGATCTGGCTTCACTCTCATGGTGGATCTAACAAAAGCAAGGTAACGCTGCTTATCCAGATCACCTAGTGTTGAAGCGTACAAGGCTAGGAACATTGTTTCCCCGGCACGCGCTACCCCATCCTGCGTGGAAGTGGGGGAATAAAAAATTTCACAGACATTCTGCAGTGAGGGATTCTTCATTAAGAGCTTGGCAATCGTCAGCTTCCCTTTTCTGAAAATTGTGGAGGTTGTGTCACAGCCTCCAAATGCATGTACGACTAAAATGCTACCAGCAAATGGGAGGTGTTGCAGCTCTGTTGTGGAGTATGTTCTGCCTTCCTCATTCCCTTTCCCAGGTTTGAAGAATTTTATATCCTGTTCCTTGGGAGCCAAAGCTATTAGCAGAACCAGGAGATCTACGTCTTCGCCAATGATAGCTGTTGGATGACCAGATTGTGCCTTTTCCAAGGCACACTGGAGAATAGTTGAGTCAGCATCCGCATCAGCCTGTCTAACTACTAACCCCTGAGAACGCAATGAGAACGCAATGCCATGCATGATTGGAGAAATGAATGAACGAGGACAAACAGGACTTATGACCGCATGGGAGAACGCCACTGCTTTTTTCTTGGTACTCTCGGTGTGTTTTGTGTCCTTAACATTTTAAAATTTGTTTGAAGTTTCTAGCACAATTCTACGGACAGTTATCGTCTGGAATGACACATGCATACATACATATATACATAATACATACATACATTAAAAAATGAGTTAAACTTCAGAATATGATACAGAATAGCCTGAAACGGATTTCTGCATAAATTTTTTCAAAAAACCACATTCTACAAATTTTGAGGCGAAAGCAATATCTTAATAATTTTCTTCAAAAATTCGCTAAAAACGTGCTCGAGTCACTGTCCGAGCATCACTGACGTTCTGAAAACAAGTCATTATGTATTAGAAGTCACCTAGAAGAGGCTTCATACGAATGATTTATGCGTAAAAACGCTGCAAATTATTTCACAAAGGTTTATTATTTTTTCAATTGAGTATGATCATAGTTTTAGTTGGCTAGCGTACGTCATAAGGCCCGTCCAGACTCCTCGGCGGATCCTATTTCGAGTTGCCACAACCTATACTTCTATAATTATATACGCATGTTTATATTTCTCGATTTGAGCTCCAATCTATTCAAATAGTTATTGCCTTAATAATATCATTATCTAAGTACGTACGAAAAGTCGAGAGGATATGTTATTAAATATGCGTAGGAAAAGCTTTGGTATTAACACACAAATATGACCTTGAAAAAAACATATTCATGCCTCGAAGGAACGCCGGCGCCGTACCCACCACAAGGTGCCGCGGCGCCTCCTCTCACTCCACCGCCCGCCCTCACCCTCCCTCACCACCCACCGTGACCCCCTGCCAAGCGTGCCAGGCGTGCGCGCGTAGAAAAACACACTTTTTCGCCCGTTTTTGGCCCATAGCATCTATGCGAGTAAAGCGATCGGGATGGTTAAACGTTAGGACCAACTAGACCCCAAATGGAGTCTATGTGCGAAAGAACGGGTTTTTTAAGTCAATTCTTAGGCCTTTTATGGCCCGGACGGCGAACGGCGGACGGACATTTCAAATTTGGATTCTACGCACCTTGAAACGTAAAGTGACAAAGTTTGAGGGGGGGTTATAAAAATTTTTTGCTACACGATCACATAGGCTTATTATTGGAAATAATAAACCAAAAGCGCATAAAGGCCTTTTTGGTGATTTTTTGAGATGATACCTACTTCTCAACGCACTCTAGCGGCAGAACGCCCAATCGTAGAGAATGAAGCCAGGAGTGCAAATTGTAGGAAATTTTATGCACTTTAATTCTGGTAATAGTAAACAAGTCGCTAGAACGCTTACTTTTCGAGTTATAGGCAAAAAACCGAAAAAAAAGTCGAAAAAAAAGGAGAAAAACACCCCCCCCTCCTCGAGCTCACCCCCCATACTAGGGGACTTTTGAGATATGATTTACTACGTGTGAAGGAAGAGCCCGGTGATGAAATTTCTTTACTATGAATTTTTTCTCCTATTTGCCTCTTTTTGGTCTAATTTGACTGGGCTATGAGATATGGGTCAGCGGTAGCAACTTCTGTTCCTTCAGAAAGGCTTTTTTCTGAAGCTGGCCAAATTCTGAGGGGACAGAGAAGCCGGCTGACACCAGACATGGCCAATAAACTTAGATTCCTAAAAGATATAGATGATTCATTTTGGAACTAACTTTTTATTTACAGTTTTTCTTCTTTTAACTTGTTTTCAACTGCTCTAAACTGTGAATTAATTTTTTCTTGTACACAATGACATTCGACATGTTTTCAATTTACCCTCTTTTCTCAGCCTTTTCCCAATTAATCAATTGATCGATTATTTAGGCCCCGATTAATTGGTTAATCGATTAATCTGGTTGAAATAATGGTCGATTTCAATAATCGATTAATTGTTAGCCGATGCCCATCCCTAATTCATTGGGACCATTTCGAAAGAAAATTCAATGGTCTTTGATTTTGTTAATAGTTGTGCATGCGAAAATGTTGATAGTTTCCAAAATAAAAACGAAAACAGGCGAAAATTTTTTTTTTTAAACCGAAAGCTCCTCCTTTTACCCTCTTCCGCTCCCTAGATTCTTATAGACTTTCACAATATTATTCAAGATGACAAAAAGAATATCTTAGCCAATTTCCAGGAAGTTATGGATTTGTTCCACTGATCGACCGTAGTTATCATAGACTAGCAAGGTGTGAATACTAACTTACAGAAAACAGATCCAGGGAGAACTTTGCGCTACCACGCCTTAGAGCGTCAAGTTTTGTGCTAGAAGATACCGTTGAAAATATAGCAGCCAGCCCTAAAACTGAAAATTATTACACAAAGGTAATTGGTATTTCTGTATTAGATAGCTCTTCTACGCAGATCCCTGGTCTATTATTATTAAATGATTCTGTTATACGTTATATAAGTATAACTGGATAGGCGTATACGCCTACCAAGGAGAAATCGATTAAGCTTAATAATACACCCTCTATGTCCTTCTATATTTATCAATAGCCGATATCCAAGTACAATAGAGTACATGAAAATCCAAGTATATCGATATTGATTATATCACCAACTGAAAATTAATTGGACTTATTAACCACCTAGGTACCTTCGCTTCACAGTCCATTTATGACCAAACTTATAATAAATTCGATATCGTGAATTGTGAAATCCATTGCAATTATATCAGTTGACATGATCGACTTGTTTCGAAAGTTTTTGAAATCTCGATTCTTAAGTATTCCAGTCCTTAAATTTTACCCTTACGAAATTGCTGGCACATCCCTGGCCGATATGGTGATAGGGTGCCGGTTCTATGGTTCATGAAAGCGATGTGTGGGAGTGGGAGAAAGAGGTAGGTAGAGAAAGAGAATATGCACGATTTCAGGGAAGTGGCCATTGGCCACACAATCGTCATCCCTATGAAAGGGGAAGTGGCCCTGAGGGCTACTGTCCAATTCTTATTTCTCTGGCAGTCTTCCGTTTTTTCAAAACGATTCCAGCTCCCTCGTGGTTAGTGTCATAACTCATGTCCAGGAAGCTTTTTCGGAAGAGCAGTGCATGTCATAGTGAAGAATCTATCAGTTTTATAACCATAATTTTACTGGATAAGAATAAGAAAAGGCAGTTTAACCTTGCCAATCGTGACTCCTCTAGAATACCTTAACACTTTATATTTCGTTTTGATCTACGAGTGTTACCGTTCGATTCAGCTTGAAAAAATACGTAGAAACCGACCCCAAACTAGTATTTCCTTAGGTGGTCATTTGTCACAAAAACCCTCGTTTTAGTAGAAAAAAAAAACACAAGTTTTCAGCATACGAACATATTTTTCTCCCCCAATTAACGAAGTAAAATAAAAATTGACTTCACCATTGGAAACCTGGGATTGTGATGCAACTTTTACAGCATCACATCATGCTTACAGCATGAACATTTCCATCCAGGACGTTTCGAGAGACAAACTTTGAAGAAAGTGAAAATTTTCGGAATTTGACAACTTATTCACCAGTTCATTCCCTTTCAAAAATTTTGTAAAGTCATTAGGGAGATGGGAAATCTTGGGCTCTTTCCAACGGTAAAGTCAGATTTGAGTTTTGACTGAAAATGTAGGGAGTTCTGAGAGTTTCAATGCCACAAAGTTAAAAGTGAAAAAAGTGGTCTTTAGAGTGAATTGAAAAATATATGTTATAGGGCAAAAAAAAGTCACAAATTAGTAGTAGGATCGAACCCTAGCCAGTGGTGTGCCCGAAATTACGACTCCCTGTATACACCAGAAAATCTATTTTGAACTTTGGATCTGAAATTGTTTTCCAATGGTTTACATTGCAATGAATGTAGCACAGGGCTCTGTTCCGATGTTGTCACCGATTTTTGGGCAATAATTGTTAGGCCTGACATTAATAGTATCATTATTTTACGATAACATACTACTCACCAATGAGATTTGCGTGCATTTTCACATATGTAAATGTTTATGAGTATGAGGAACCAATTGAATTCTCTGCCGTAATAACCACACTCTAAACCACAAGTCAGCTATGCTGCTTATGAATGGCGGTAAGAGTCATACCGGTCCCTCTCCTCGGCGATCATCTCCGCGCAATGTCCTCGCTTCTTATAATTCTTTTATTTTACTTTTATTTCCCGAGCCGAGATCGAGAAGCTTTTGAGCATTCCATCTCGCGTTTCAGCGGTACCTACCTGTATTTTATATGGCAAAAGTAATTTAAGGAATACACCACTCAACTATCTATCTGTTGTCATTTGATGATGCTGTTTATAGCTCTGAAAAACATCTCGGGGAAGCTACTGGAAACCATTCTCAATAATCGAAAAAGTGTTAGGAAAAAACTCTGCCCAGGAAGATGTTCAATGTAAGTTGATGCTGTTATAAAACAGTTTTTAGGCCAATTAAGATATATTTTAACTGAAGCTGTGCAGGAGGGATTTCAAACCGATTTGTATGAATCAGTCCATTCAATATCATTACTAAAACTCGGCGCTTCGCGCCTCGCCGGATCTTTTCTCTTTTCTACTGCGTAGAAAACGAGGATAATTTGCTATGCAATTCTTAGCCTGAATCAACTTAGTTTTGGAATGTAGTCAGGTACGTAAGGAGAGGGAAATCGGTAGCTTGAAATGTGAACATTTATCACATAAATCAAGCGCTTTCCAACGAGTGGCGAACGATTTTTGTGCGATGAAAACTGCGGAAGTTTCATTCCCCTAACAACGGCTGGGTTGTACGTGAAAAACACTGAAATTGTGACACAATCTATAGCAACTACTCAACTACTCGGATGTAGGTACGTGAAAATCATCGTTAATTTGGTTACGGACATTACAAAAAAAATTATTGGGGGTCGGCCTAAGAATTGCATAGCAATTAATAAGACATTACTAATGTCTGATTTTCCTTGAAATTACTCGTACCCAGGTAGGTATGTGCACTCTGATTTGGTTCATTTACATCCTTTGTTTTCAATTTGATCGAAAAATGTCAAGGAAGTATCTTATTCATGAGTCAAATTTTGAAGCTGCGCAGACGCGAAATTGTTAACTTTTCCGAAAATTTAAATACCTACACTTTTTTTGTAATGGGGGAGGGGGGGGGGGGGGTATTACACAACGCGCATTTCCTCTACCTGGAAGATGAGTCAGGACCCTGGAAACCATAGCCCTTTTAGATGACGTGAGGGACTCAACAGTGAGTTTTCTTCGATTCGATCAAAAACCGAATGTCACTGGCTCACCCCCAGTACCACTCTGGGTGAGTGGCCTCATAGTGGGAGAGTTTACACGAAGCGAGGGACCGAAGGTGAGGCTGATGCGTGAAAGGTTGCACTTGGTCTAATCTGACAAGAATCCAGCCCTTCCCGGTTCAGTTCCACGGACCGGGAAGGTCTCGGCACAGCTCCACGGACCGGGAAGGTCTCGGCACAGTTCCTCGGACCGGGAAGAACATTTACGAAGAAACTATTGAGTTGGGAGCTGACCCTATTAATTGGTGGAACATTAACCGGCAAATTTTTATTTATTTATTTATTTATTTTAATCATACAAATGCATTTTATAAATATGGTACAAATTAAACAACTTAAGCTACTCACTTTTGATTTCTTTCCCAACGATAGGCTTGGCCCGTGTTGTTGGGGAAGGTCTTGGTGATTCGCTCATGTCTTACAATCTATCTACTCTATGATACAAACAGTACTTACAAATATAATGTTATGCGTATAATGTTCTTATAATTTTAAGAGAAGATATTTTCTAAAATAATCACTGTACATAAATACTGCTTAAAACAGTTTCACATCCCGCTTCCCCCTTTTCTACAAGCCAGGTTAAAATATGTTTCTTGTAGTTTTGTCTTGTGAATCTTTGAGCTTTTTTCATATGGCCCTCTAGCGTTCTGTGAATAATGTAAATAATGAATTTTGGATTGTGAGTTGACAACGTTAGTATCGGTCTAGGTGCAATTACATTTCCTGCGGCTACGTACCTTGTTATATACATTGGGTTACGTTGTGAACCTATTATTTGTGGATCCTTATGGAATTGCAGAAGTAAATTTTTAACATATAATTGCCTTATAGTAAATAGCTTAGCGATATTAAATACATTGTCAGATGGAGTCCTCATTGGTAAAGACAGCATAATTTTTACAATGATTATCTGGCGTACATGTAATTTATTTATATGGGTAGAGAATGTCCCACCCCAAGCAATTATGCCATATTGAAGTACAGATTGTAGCAATAAATTAGTTTTATCTTATTTCTAGGGAGTGTGTGTCGAATATTATAGAATATGTACATGTATTTATTAATTTTATTGTGAGTATAGTCAATATGGGGTTTCCAATTTAGCTCTTCGTCCAAGACTAACCCAAGATACTTATGCTCAGCTACACGTTCTATTTTCCCACAGGAACAGCTATTATTTGATCTGCATGTATGTAGTATGATGCTTAAATTTTCCACTGCTCTCCAAAGTTGCCGAGGAAAGGCTATGTGTGGTAGCTACGTCTGTTCCCTGTGAGCAACTCTTTTCCAAAGCAGGGGCAATTTTAACGGAGAGAAGGAGCTCACCGAGTCCAAATAAGCTAGTAGTACCTATGCTAATTTTTAAAAAATCAAAACGAAAAATCATTTGTATAGGTAAACTCGTTCATTAAATGATTATTTTTTTGACACTGGCTTGAATAATTCTTTCCTATTGAATGAAAAGTTAGTCTGAGCCCTGATTCGTAGCGATCGTTATTTCATTCGACGTTCTGTACCGGGAAGGGAACTGTACCGGCATTTCGGAACGGTGACTTCTCTGTCACTGGAATCATTGGAACCGTTCCTGAGAATTACCTGGACCGACACAGCCATGGTAATCGCACCTGATGAGTAATCTGGGAAGTAGTAGGTTAGGAAGGGGGTCCTGGAACAGCTAAGTGACGTCAGACACACTTCCGTCCCATGCCCTCAACCGGACTGTGGTGGGATGAAACAAGGGTGTGCCAACTTAAGACGGGTTCACATCCACCCGGAATTGCGGAAATGTAGCAATCATGAATGCGTTCGGCTTTCTGATTGGCTGGTGCCAGTCGGAAAAGTGGGGTGAATCTTGTCGGGCACTCTTGAGATGGACCGTCCAAATCTGTAAAATTAGATATTTTACCGGATTGCCGCAATAACGTCATCTGTCAGGAGCTGTTGTTGATTGTGTTATCTTGTTTTATGGCTGTGGTCGAGTGCAAGTCCATAGTTTTACGATCCTCGAATTTTGATTTAATTTATAAATTGAAAATATAATTTCTGTAGCGTTTAAGAATAACAATAATAAACAAATGAAACACTTAAATTGAACATGGTTTCATGCATATGAGGCCAATTCGGGTTAAAAATACCGAGGTGTAGGTACCGACTTTTTTTTGTTTTCCTATTTGTTTGTTGTTTCCTGTAAGTATGAGCCGAGCTCTCGGACCGTCTACCCAGGACCTTACAAACTCTTTCCAGTCATTTTTTATGAGTTTATTCCCGTGAAAATCGATTTTCGCAATTCAGGTTGGTAGGATGAACGAGATTTTGAGTTCAGTACTGAAAGTTTTAATCAGAGTGTTGATGATTGATGGCTACCATGACAACCTGATGCTTGAGTGTCAGCTGGAGACGAGCCTGCAGCGATCCCTATTTCACATATTGGTGCTCTTGCTTCAAAATTATATTATTTAAAATTTGGCTCAAACTGTATTTTAATTGCAAAGGGTGTACCAGCAACAGCTCTTGATAGCGATGTTCGATTTGATGGTAATTTTAATGTCCTGACATTATCAGACACCACGTATATTCCTTTTACAGCAACACGATTGCTTGATCACTATGTATTTACTATAAAAAGCATCAATAAAGCGCTTTGTTATTTTGATTACAAACAATGTATTATCCAGATAATAATTTTAAAACAATACTATGGGGTAATTTTAAAATCAAATCTTTGGATGACGTTGAAGAAGACATTTTAAACCATCTTTTCGATCATGGTTAACATAGCATATTCTCCTGTACCTATTCATCTATTCTATAAATGAGTAATGTCAGCACCTTCACGCTCAAACTCATGGACGGATTTAAACGGGGTTTTTCGGCAAAATGATCGGGATGGCACGGGGAAGGTTTGTGTGAAAGAAAATTTTTAAAAAACGTCCAACCAGATCAGCTGACTTATTTAAATTCTCTCCTATTCATCCTAGGAATTTGAAATTTGATAGGGTGCTTCTATGGGGCATCCAGAAACGAATTAAATGAAGGAATCTTTCCTAATCAGCTAAGTGAGCTAAATTCACTTCTTTTCACTCTAGGAATGTGAAATTTGACTGGGAGCCTCATTATGACATTAAGAGACGAATACAATGAACGGGTTCCAACCAGATCAGCTGTCTAGGCTAAATTCTCTCCTATTCATCCTAGGAATTTGAAATTTCCTAAGAAGCCTCTCTGGGATATCGAGAAAAGAAAAATTATGGGCTATTTTCCTGATCAGCTGGGAGAGCTAAATGCCTTAGGACGTGTATAAAAATGACCCGTACTACATGTGGGTTCGTATTTTCGGCTTCACAACTCGATTGTTTGGTTTCTAGGCAACATGACTACGACTGTTCAACCAGACAAGTAGATGGGCAAGAAAGGAATCGCGTGTTTTGTGCAGCTATGAAGTGGAAGGAAGAACCAAAATGAGTTTTGTTGCCTTTCGGGCAGTGTGCATCATATCATCATCCAAAGGAGGTGTCACTTTTTTATCATCCTTCATACCTCGCACCTTATACCTGCCCTTTTTCATTTTCATTGCCGTTTCCTTGCGCTCCAGTTAATTTTATTAAATTACTAAAATGTCTTCTACAATCAATACGGCTGTACCCTTCTTCTGCTAATCATCACGCATCGACACACCGTTCATTTTCCCGCCAATTGGGCGGGTATTGCGGCTAGTTTTGTATATTTTTAGTCTTTCGAGTAATTTTTGTGTATGGTTTTTGATTATTTTCTAGACCCAACAGACAAGGAGACAAAATGGGCGTGTGACATGGGATCTTATTGTTTAGAGCTTCTGGACCATTCACGCAAACAAATTAACTATCATAAAATTCAAGGACAGGAGAGGGTCAACTTAAGAAGAAAGGACAACATCTCCCTTCACCATATCTGACGAAGACGACGATCACCGACCAAAGAAAAACCAATTCTACAAAATCATAATTTTAAGAAATAACTTGAATTGTAACATACAGTATATTTACATATATATGTTTATTTAATAATAAACGTTAATCCTCCTAATCTCGATCAAGACAACAAACCTGGTCTAAAAAATAATGAGAAAAATCAGGTATTTTCATTTAAAATGGTATAGTCACACGAAAAAGTGATAGTACCTAATAGATTCTTATACAGTCACATAAAATAGTGTTGGTAATTGGCGCGCTTATGGTCACATAAAAAGTGTTGGTACCTAATAGATGCTCCGAACTCTCGCTCCGTTATACTGTCCGTTTATCGCGTTCAGTTAGGACTGTGAAATGCGAGATGATGCCATGATAAAACGTACTGTACCGTACCATTTAGCAGTAAAATTGGAAATTTTAACCTAGTGAATGTTTCTTAGGAATAGACGCCGAGGATGTAGATAGGACGAACTAATTAGGCGATTTTCTTCGTTTCGGAAGTTCATACAGCCATAAAAACCTAGAAAACCATAAAACTATAGATAGGACACTTTAACTTAGGAGGTAAAGCTTCTGGGTTCATGTGTTCATGAAGCCGCTGCTCGTGTCTATTCACCGTCAGTCTATGTAGGTCTGCCATTGGCGGGAGTCTGTATGGCCGTCCTCCATGTTTCCTGCAGACTTGACAAGCTTTCAACAATTGCCGTACAGATGAGCGGCCTCTCAATATCCAATAGGTTTTTTGTATTTCTGCTGAAGTGTGGGACACCCCTGCGAGTGCTAAACTAGAATATATTCTCCCAATAACACGAGTAGCAAAATATTCTCTATTAGGTAACAACTTTGGATAATTTTTGTTAAATGTAAATTCCTTAGCACTATTCGGTACCGCAGAATCGCCTGTTCATCCATCCATAAACCAAGCTGAACCTGAAGGATTTTCTTGCCGGCATGTAAATTTCGAATAATGTCTCCAAACTTTTTCATTTGCACATATCTCTCCCAAAGTGCGAAAGCTTTTTCTAACTCATCTGGGCTTATCACTCCTACTTGTTGATTGAGTTTTCTCTAATTTCCCACAAATCTTAGACTATACGCATTAATAGAAACAAGAGTTTTGTGCGAAGAATACTTTGTTTCAACAATAAGAAATGGCTAAAGATGTTCATTTTTGATCACTGCAGAATAAATTAATATGTGAATGTTTACGGAGATTCTTCGTATAATTTTGGATACCTATTCATCGTCCAATTTCATATTTATTCTGAATTTCAGCCAATACTCATTTGGCTTCTGAAGCCATTCAGGACCATGCCATCCAATTTATGGGATATTTGACCAACTGAAACCTCGTGTTTCTAAGTCAGCTGGATTATCTTCCGACGTGATATAGGCAAACGCTATAAATTAACCGACTTTCTAATTTCCTTCGATCGGTTTTCAACAAATAGTGGGTGTAATCGTTCTGATCTATTCCAACACAAAACTCACAGGGAATCAGTCCACAGGCACCGCTTGCTGACATTTATTTGCAGACCTTTCTCCGAACGACAAACGCCTGAAACCGTTAAGACTCCCAATAAGTCTGAGCGGGGATACTAACATCACCCACAGGCACCACTCTAGCATTTGCAAACAAAAGTTTTGTAATGACTACCAACCTTCAAGTAGATATCTGTCGCGTAGGCATATTGAGACGCATGACAAAAGCAATGTAACTCTTGCACTCCCTTTGGAACACCTACACAATGAAGAATACTAATGCTTGTTATAGCTGAAAATGGTGATACTACTTTTTTCCTTTCCTTTCCTTTTGGAGGGGTGCTACAGGTTCTAGCCTTTTTTACTTGACTCCAATAACGTCTACTATAATTAAATCCCACGTACAACCAAGCACCTTTATTACAACTATTTATGTTCTTCAAAAAAGAAGGAGCGTTGGACTTCCACTCTTGCTGATTGATTAATACTAGCGTTCGAAAACGCGTCTCTTCCTTTGTCGTACAACCGCTTAGCCTCTTCTTCATCTTAGCACCCTACCATTCAATTATCAACATATACGTTATTTGCAATCAAATGTGAAACAGTTGTGTTGACTCGGAGGATATGGAACTTCACCATTGCTTCAAGCAGGAAAGGAATATGACTCCGAATGCGACTCGAGAAAAAGATATATTTGAAGATTTTCATTAGACTTAGAGCCACAAAAAACGTGCCTCTTGGTGCAGTACTATCTGAAGAAATGCTTGTTCAATATCTGCAGTTAGGTCGTACTGATGTTATCTGAACCTCAAGAGGAGGAATACCATTATCTTTTAGATAAACAAGGCCTCTATAGAAGCATTCATTCAAACTTTTAACAGACTTTCGTGACGTGGGCGATGCGTCGAAAACTATTATAATTTTAGTAGTAGCCTTTTCAGGAGTTAGTACTGCGTGATGTGATAAATAATGTACATATAACAAGCTTTGTACAAAAAGGCCTTCTGTCTCCTTGAATAAATTGACTTTTTTTATTAAACAACGTTTTTCCCCAATCCCTGGGGAGAAACGGAGTTTAATAAAAAAAAAACCAATTTAAGGACAGAAGGCCCTTTTTTATAAAGCTTGTAATAAACTGAACTGTCCGAATAAAGAAACGCTATAAATAATGTATCACCCCGTCTTGTTCATGTCCAACTTTCTCGATACCACCTAGGTTTAACTGATTATTAATATTATTGTACTCTTTTAATAGCACACGATTTTTCAATCAAGTCAATAATGCTTTTATTCTTCCCAATGACAACCCATAGTTGCTCGGGAGTTTAGGTGGGAAGAATTTCTCCGACCAAGAAACAAAATATCCAGTATCTCGTAAAGTAATGCAATCTTTGTAAGATTGAATATAGATAATTCTCTATTACTAACAACTTGAAACTCCTACAATTGTCAAATATTATCCCTCTCATATTTATCAATTTCTGGAATAACTTATGGTTCAACACAGGAAAGGGTATTGAGAACGGATTCCAATTTATCTTGTGGCTCAGAAGCAACAGTTAGAAAACAAACAGTTTCGTGTTCATAACACTTAGGCATAAACCGTCCACTTATTTTCCACCCCACATTCGTGTCTAATAAATATAACCATGAAAACTTAGTGTTAGGTACCTAATTTTTCTTTTTACGATGTCATAGTAATAATCGTTCTTTACTATTATATCTATTTGGTGACCAGGTTCGTCAAAAGACAATTGAATGTGTTTCAACATAATATGGTTTGCTGGAACGTTATTCCTTATACGATTCATCGCACTCATGATTATAGGTACTAAACTCACCTGCATTACTTGCTTTGTGTCATTTTGGATGTTCATACTCAGCTCTGATAAATACGTAGTAACTCGGAATGGTTTGTTTCGCCCAAATAAGAATACTGATGAAACATGCTTACCTTTCACAGGTCATTTCACTGTCCAGCATTTCTCTTACTTTAATGTTTTCACCAGCTGTGAATGTTTGCATTTTCACTCCCTTGGTCACCGCCATCATCACTGCTTCTTCACCATTCGGTTTGATATATTCTTCACCGTTTTCAAAAACCAGGTTATTCGTTTTTATTGCTTGAATGTGGTGAAAGATGGTTAGGACAAAGACTTACTTATGTGGTGTAATCCTACTTTAAGACTATGAAAGCGTGGTTTCTGGTGGGGACTATTTGAAGAATTGTGATTTCGTACACATTCAAAACACTTTCCTCTCAGCTGTCTCTGTCTATCCCGACGGTATTAAATGTATCACATTCATCACTCCAATGAATGTACCTCATTAAATACTCATCTGGGTTTTAGTCGTACACCCAAAAGATTCTCCGTTGTAAACTGTCTTTTCGCAGAGGGTATTTTGGGCGTTCCACTAAAATTTGTCGGGTATGCTCGCTCTTGTGCTGCAATTAAAACTTTTTACGTTTTCAATAAGTCTTCCGTTGCTCAGTAGTGCGTGAACCTTCGAAGCGTTAACACCCGATCATCGTGGGCTCCCGCAATTATCTTCCTGAGACACCTCCGCTGAAATCCAGATAAGTCCTTATCTTTATAATCCTAACAATCCGAAAAGTATTACAATCTTCACTTACTAATTGGACACCGTGATGGGTGTTGTAACAGAGTTACCTCCATCGAGGTCCCGTCAGGGCTTCAGAGATAGCGCTGTCGGCGTCCCGTTGATGAAACAACGGGCGTCGCGGCCTGTTCTCGTATTTTCTAGCAGCTGGGTTTGGCGTTGGATGGGCTTTCCAGGTGACTGGAAACCAATCTACTCCGAACATGGCTCATTAAAAGCTATTAGTAGGAGTGGTATCTCTCTGACGGGATGCTCTTTACTCTCCTCTACCTTTTGGTTTATTATTTCCAATAATAAGCCTATGTGATCGTGTAGCAAAAAATGTTTATAACCCCCCCTCAAACTTCGTCACTTTACGTTTCAAGGTGCGTAGAATCCAAATTTGAAATGTCCGTCTGCCGTCCCCCGTCCTCCGTTCGCCGTCCGGGCCATAAAACGCCTAAGAATTGACTTAAAAACCCGTTCTTTCGCACATAGACTCCATTCGGGGTCTAGTTGGTCCTAACGTTTAACCATCCCGATCGCTTTACTCGCATAGATGCTATGGGCCAAAAACGGGCGAAATGTGACTTTTTTGACGCGAGCACGCCTGGCACGCTTGGTAGGGGGTCACGGTGGGTGGTGAGGGGGGGGGGGGGGGGGGGGGTGAGCGGAGGGTGGAGTGAGAGGAGGCGCCGGCGCCGCGGCACCTTGTGGTGGGTACGGCGCCGGCGTTCCTTCGAGGCATGAATATATGTTTTTTTCAAGGTCATATTTGTGTGTTAATACCAAAGCTTTTCCAACGCATACTTAATAACATATCCTCTCGACTTTTCGTACGTACTTAGATAATGATATTATTAAGGCAATAACTATTTGAATAGATAGGAGCTCAAATCGAGAAATATAAACATGCGTATATAATTATAGAAGTATAGGTTGTGGCAACTCGAAATAGGACACGCCGAGGAGTCTGGACGGGCCTTATGACGTACGCTAGCCAACTAAAACTACGATCATACTCAATTGAAAAAATAATAAACCTTTGTGAAATAATTTGCAGCGTTTTTATGAGGATTTAGGCCCCCTATCACCTCTGGGGGGGGGGGGGGGGGCACCTAAATTCCTTAGTATGGTGGTTTGGATTATGCACGGCTAACGTCCAATCCACTATTTTTGGGGTTTCAGAAGAAACATGGCCCTGGGTTCCAGAAGGAATTCCCATTATCACCCTTTGGTATATAAATAATTTCATTGGTCTTTGACTTATAATTTCTCTTTTATTCCCCATTTATATTTTCAATTTTTAGCCACCTGAGTATTGCTATTATGTCAATTACCAGGTTATAGCACAATTTAAGTCCCCAAAGTTGGGCATATTAATTTAAGTCCCCAATGTTGGGCAAATTTATTTATATCAATTTTATTTTCCTAAGGTATAAGTCTCCATAGTTGAGCCTCCGTTTTGTCCCGATTGTTCAATGAATACTTCTTATGAAGATTCATTGACAATCCATCCCGTTAGGGATGGTTAGGATCTCTCTGACGGGATGCTCTTTACTCTCCTTTACCTTTTTATGAGGTTTTAGGCCCCTATATTGCACCTCTGGGGGGGGGGGCACCTAAATTCCTTATAGTGTCGACCAGGGAGGGCCAGCCCCCCAGAATGAAAGATAACAAAACAACAGAAACTCAAGCCGATTTCTTTGATATGAGATTTAAATCACACGATAAGGGCCCATTTTTCATATACGTGGAAGGAAATGAAGGTAATACAGGCAAATCACATCCGAAGACATTTGGAAAAATGATATTCTCTAAAACCAATACTAATCGTGAACTGATAACTTCTATTAAAATAGTTAGGAAAAATCGAATAATGATAGAAACCGCCACAAGTAAATCGGTTAACGATTTGCTGGATAATCAAATCTACAAACTAAAACATCTAACACGAAATGGAGCCTCTTTGGGACTGGGAGGGGCTCTGCCCCCAATACCTTTCTTATATGCTTACGAAGATGACAATTTAAACGAAATTTTCTATTATAGGGTGTCCTCATTCTAGCGCCTGTTGTATTTTAAACAACGGGCTTTCCTGCTAGTCTATATATATAAATGAAACGGCTAAACCGATTTTCATGAGGGTGGGCACAAATTGATGAATAAATTCCGGAATAGAACATAGGCTATAGAAAATCCGTGTAAACTTCCTATTTCACCGAGAAATCGCTGTTCCTTAGGATCATTGTTTATGGTTTCCCAGGCCAATCGTATATGTTCAGTTCCATCGAATTAAAGTGATCTATGATCTATTTTGCAGATAGAAATTGAAGGCAGTTTGAAAGATAGGAAGGAGAAATAGGACTACGACGAAGCACAGGGCCCATCAGCTGAGTAGCTTCTAACTTAAAAACCAGGGGAGTGTTTGGCATCAAATTGTGTGAGAATGTTTGGGATGCATTGTAGATGGTTTTCAAGACGTTTGTACGAAATCGATCCAGCACCAAATCAGCTGAGTGACCTAAATTCTTTCCTGTTTACCTAAGGTAGTTGACATTTTATGGGGAGACTCTCTGAGAGAATAAGAGACGATTGAGATTATGGGATCTTTCCTAATCAAAAGAGTGAGCTAAAATTTCTCCTTTTCATCCAAGGAAGTTGAAATTTGATGGGGAGACTCTCTGGGACATCAAGAGAAGATTGAGCTGATTGGCTCTTTCCTGATCAGCTGAGTGACCTAAATCCTCTCCTGTTCACCCAAGGAAGTTGAAATTTGATAGGGAGGCTCTCTGGGACATTAAGAATGTGTTGATACCGAGAATTACAATAATTCTATCAGACATGACATTCGAATTCAAACGTTTGCAGTTTCCTATCCACCTAGCAATTGCAATGAGCATCAATAAATTGCAAAGACAGACGCTCCAAGTCTGCGTCATCAATTTAGAACAATCATGTTTTGGACACGAAACACAACAACATCCCTTATCAATTCCTAAGACAAGGTTCATATCACACAATGCACCTTCATTATCTGTCAACCGAATCCATGATTGCTGATGTGTTGACAAAAGGGTTGCCTGGAGCAAAACATCATTTTTTCACAAGTGAACTTGGAGTTGCCAGTTTGAGGGGACGTGTTGTTTATACAAACTGACACTCCAATATAAATTTATTTAGTTAAATGTGTTATATTCACATGTTGATTATTATGTTGTGTTGTCAACAAATAAAATCACTTCGCCTCTAAAATCTATCAAAGATAGTTGTGCTAATTTCACTTATAAAAATAACTAACTCTGCTAAAGTAAAATTCACTAAAAATCACATATTTACAAGACTCTTTCCTGATCAGCTGAGTGACCTAAATCCTCTCCTGTTCACCCAAGGAAGTTGAAATTTGATAGGGAGGCTCTCTGAGACATTAAGAATGTGTTGATACCGAGAATTACAATAATTCTATCAGACATGACATTCGAATTCAAACGTTTGCAGTTTCCTATCCACCTAGCAATTGCAATGAACATTAACAAATCGCAAGGACAGACGCTCCAAGTCTGCGTCATCAATTTAGAACAATCATGTTTTTCCCACAGCCATTGTACGTGCCCTATTCAAGGGTCGCATTACCACGGAATTAATTTATTCATGCACGAGACGAAAAGAATAAAAATTAAAAATATAGTTTACCTCAATGTATTGAGATAAATAAATTAATAAAAACAAAAATTCCACATAACAGATTTATTTGACTTTTCATAATAATTCAATTTTTATTGAGTGTAGAAAAGCGCACCGGGTCAGCTAGTGTCTATTGTATAAATTGTAAACTATCAACTCACATAACGAACAATAAAAATTGTCCCATGTACATTCAAAAGTCCAAAGATAAAAAAGACCGTGTAGCAGCTAAATTATACGCAACGGTAACTAATAACCGGTTTTCCCTACTTAATGATTATATCGAACAAGCTATAGATGATAACGAAGAAAGACCGAATATTGAACGTAGCACAAAAAGAAAATTCAAACGGTTTCAATCCTACAAATCTGTTTCGAACAATTCGTCAAGGCGGGAGTGCAGAAATAAAAATAGTGACCCTTATTTTGAAATAACAAGACTACCAACTTCACAGAACATTGAAGATGAAGAAAACGGTAACTAACATGATGAATACACTCACAGAACAGGAAAATGACGTCTATATTCACAAGAGAACAAACGAGACCAACCAATGGAGATTGAAACATTATTGACTTAGCGGTTCACCGATTCAATGATAAAAATGTTAGAAGATGCACGAGATAATCATAACATTACTTCAAATCAAATAAAATAAAATGTTCAAGCTCAAATAACGGACTTCCTCCGCTATCATAGTGAATTACCCAATCAGGTACTCTTCAAATAACCCCCAAAACCATTTAAAACAATAATAATTCGTTTTTATAAAGCCATAGACGGATAAAATAAATTTCAAACTCAAACAACATGTTCAAATGCCTTCAATGGAATTCAAGATCTATTGTTCCTGAGAAAAAAGAGCTTGAACTGCTGCTTCTCTCGGGTGGAATATCAGTAAGTAGCCTTAATATACGAAACATGGCACAATCCCAACAAAAACTTCAATATTCGTCGTTTTAACATAATCCATTCTGATAGAAGTGATGGATGGGCGTGAGTGGCCATAATAATTTGTCCAAGATTTGGTTTTTCATGATATTACTCCGAACATTCATCAAATTCCAGATTTTCATTGCGTTGTTTTGAAAACTTTCTTTCCAAGTACAACTTCTTTAATTATGGCATCTTTATATATAGTTCCGAACGGTCTTTGAAATTGTGAAGAACTTCGCGGTCCGATTTCAGTGTTAGGCTGTCCGTCCAGTGGACGCGGTTTCGCGCGAAGAGGCGAAAAGAGGCGGATTCGCGCGAAGAGTTCGCCTCCCTTTCAAACACACTGTTTTAAATGAGAGCCCGTCCACCTCAAGACGCGAAAAGGGGCGAACGCGACGAGAATCAAACCAGTTTGTTTTTCAACGCGCCAACAAGCGAAATAGATGTTGACAGTGTGTTTGAAGGGAGGGGAACCGTTCGCCTAATTTCGCCTCTTCGCGCGAAATCGCGTCCACTGGACGGACAGCCTTAGACGGCTCATTCGAATCAGCACGGCCCCAAGTTTGTTGCAAAAGTGTCGCCGTTCGTCTCTATACCCACCTTGATCGTGTTCTGGGCGGTAGACCCGGAAAACTATCGATAGTGCTATCGATAACTATCGATAGTCTACACTATCGTAAATTATCGATAGTTGACGGTTTGCAATCGATAGTTTTCGATAGTGGAGGTAATCACAAATCTGAGGTTACAATGCGTACACGTTTCTCTTCTTTACATAAGTTCTAATTGATATAATAGTTTTGTGTTTCTAGGGCATCTAGGGTTGTGTTTAATTAATTTTGTGTTTCATTATTGCATGACAAAATGCCGAAACGTAAAATTTCTGATGTATGGAGGTGGTTTGGCAAGAGTAATGATAAAAAATTTATAGTTAAAATAAAAGTAATGATAAAAAATTTATAAAAAATAAATGGTTAATTTTATAACTTTTTAATGTACCTACCTACATATTTTTCATGAATAAAAAGTATTTTCGCATTTAATAAGAACTGTGTTGTATGTTGAAGCTTTTTTATTGTAATGAGCCAAGAAATTTATAAAAGGGTATTCATTATGGTTGAATATGTTATTACGCCAAGGCTTGATGACGATTGCCATACCAATATATGAGTTAAATGACCAAATTATTCAGAAGACTAATGTAAATTTAGCATTTTTTGAAACTATCGATAGTTATCGATAGTTTGCATAAAAATATCGAAAACTATCGATAGTGTGGACTATCGATAGTTTTCCGGCTCTACTCTATACCCGCCTTGATCGTGTTCTAGGCGGTCCTTATCAACGAGAGTTGTTTATTAGGCTGTGGCGGTGACAACAGTTGCCATCAATTCACGGTAAGTAAGAAACAAAGAAACGTAGTGATCAGCTGAGCTTTTCTGATCAGCTGAGTGAGCTAAATCCTTTCCTGTTCACTGTAGGAAGTTGAAATTTGATAGGGAGACTCTCTGTTTATTATAGGCTGTGGCAGTAACAACAGTTGCCACGGTAAGTAGGAAACGTAGTGTGGTTACGAACATCTAGGAGAGTTATTGACATTTTCATGTCTTTCATATGGCACATAACAAAAAAATCGTCACGAAAAAAATTGTCCCAAGTGGCCACAACGATGATTATGACCATCAGAAATGACGTTGACCATTCATAGGTAAACACATGAAAATGTCCCAATGCGTTGCAGACTCGTATGCAAGCGTTTAACGCCTATCGTTATTTTTTTTTACTCAATGAGCTCAAATTTCATAACAACGTAAAATGTTTGTATAGTATGCCTACAACGCGGTTTTTATTAAGGTTTAAGCTGCACCTCAACCAGAACGGTCATTAGCGGCATATTTATATTTTTTCTGATCGATCTTTGAAATTGTGAAGAACTTCGCGGACCGATTTCAGTGTTAGACGGCCCCAAGTGTCGCCCGTCCGTCTCTATGCTTATCTTGATCGTGTTCTAGATTAGGGCTTTCCAAGCCCTAACAGGCCTCTCTTTTGTGTATAATTCCCCCAAAATAACTTATTATCAAGTCAATGGCTAAGTTTCTTCAATCCCGTACCAGAACCATATATATGCTTAGAACTTCTTTTGCTCAGTCCCATAACGTTTTTCAGGACCTCTTAACATCCTAGAAGCGAAATGGGTTTGTGGTCACCCGAAGGCATTTTGTGTAATAAAATTGCCGCTATCTGCGGCGTCGCATTCTAAAATTATGGGTAATTTGGGGTCAAAATGAACTAAAATTCCATCAGAAGCAATTGCTTGTTTTACGTTTTGGAAAGATGCCTCACATTCGGGTGACCATTTGAAATTGGCATTCTTCTTGAGGAGTTGGTATAATGGGGATACAATTATTGACAAATTTTTCAAGAATCTGCCCTGATAAGTAACTGTATCTATAAAGGCCTTCAGTTCCGCAAGTGTTGCTGGCCTAGGAGCATCTAAAATTGCTTTGCATTTATTTGGATCTTTTCTGAGTCCTATACTGTCAATGACATGGCCTAAAAACTGTATTTCTCTTTGAAAAAATTTACACTTAGATCGGTTCAATTTGAACCCAACCTCTCGCAAACGTTTGAGAACTAGATTTAAATTTTAATTATGTTCGTCAAAAGATTTTCCTGTTATTACGATGTCGTCCAGAAGTCAGGTGACACCTTTGCAACCTTGAAGTGTCTTATCAATCACTGATTGAAATAATTTACAAGCTGGCTTTACTCCGAAAGCTAATCTATTTACTTTATAAATCCCTCTCGGGGTGCTCCAAGCTAACAAAATTTCAGTAGATTCATCACAAGGAAGTGGAGAATATGCCGATGAAAAATCTAATTTAAAATGTTGACCTCCTTGTAGTTTAGTGAAAATATCCTCAACTGTAGGTACAGGGTGTTCAACATCTTTCAAGTAAGGGTTTAATATTACCTTATAATCCGCACAAAGTCTAATCGTGTTACTGTTCAGGCCACGAACCAGAGGGGTTCTCCATTCCGAAGTAGTTATTTCGCTAATAACACCTTCCCTTTCGACTCTATTGAGTGGCAAGTCTACACCTTTTTTGAATGCGTAGGGTATAGGGCATGGCTTAAAAAACGTTGGGGTAGCCGCTCGATCAAGTTTCAAACTTTAGTTTGACGGTACAACCCCAATTTGCCATCAAATCCCCCCCCCTGCTGGACGTGGAGGGGAGCGAAGCGAGCTGGAGCGGCTAGTTTTGGATAAGTTGAAGTTTTCTCGGAGTCTTCCTTCTTGGGCAATCTTTTTTTTTCGGTTGAGGGTGTTTCCCAGTACTCCTTTCTTCGCACGCAGTTCGTGCAGATCAGCCTCAGGGTGCTGCTGAGTCATCGCCGCTTCCTTCGAGATTGCTATCTCGTATAGGGTTTTCATGTCCGTGTCATTCTTCTCACACAGATCGAGTGCCTTACCCGTTTTCAAACTGGCTACAAAACGTAGTTTCACATGAGCACTGAGGTCTGTTCCAAATTCGCACTCCATCGCAATTTTTTTTCACCGTTGCGTTCCATTCAGCGATAGTTTCATTTTCATTCTGTTGTAGCCTTCCAAAACTAATACGGCTACGCCAAATAGATTTTGTTGGGACGTACTATTGTCGGAGTAGTTGACAAAGCCCTTCGTACGTTTGTTCCTTAGGTTTTTGCGGATCAGTTAATTCCCTCAACACTTCCTAAACTTTGGCACTGATGGAAGTTAGTAATAGTGAAACATGCCGGCCACGGGGTACCTTATTAGCTGCAAAATCTTGTTCCAAGCTTTCTATATACGAAGTAAACTTGTCCCCTAAATCAAAATGAGGCAAGTCACCCAAATTTTGTCGGAAAACAATTACTTGATGCGGCTGAGGCGGTTACGGTGCCATAATTCCTCAAGTCGCTTGAGGTAGCGGGCGAGGGCAGCTATTCACGCGGAATGTTGTAAATTAGCTTTGTTTACAAACTGATATTTGCGAGTTGTGACGAAACGTAGTGTGTAAGCATAACGAAGACAAGTAAAAATTAACAATAATGTCCTCAGCGGGGTTAGGTGTCAACGTGTTGGATAAAAACAATATTGAATGTATAAAAGCAATCGCAATTCCACTTTTCGATACCTTTCTATTAATAAAGGAAAACTCACTCGCGCCGAAAAACTAACTGAAAACAACTTATTATAAATGACGGGAACGATGATTTCGTATAATCAGAACTGTTAAAATCGTCGCCATTATAACATTTGTGAAAGAATAAGGGGAAGAGATCATTAAACAATAACGATAGGTCAGAGTAAGAAAGTGTTTATTCAAGTCGAAGGTAGAACAGGTGTGGTAGAACAAATGAAGTAATAAAATATCCCAAATTGGAATCATCAACGATGCATGTGAAGCTGCTATTCCTGAACGTCATGCCACCTCTATCATGAAAAATAAATCAATATGGTTGTAGTATTATTTTGACTTCTTGTTGTTTGGTAACCTGGAACCCCGTTTAGAATTTCCCAATTTCATTCAGTTTGATTCCGTTGAATAAAGCCTAGTTTTCTGGCAAACATTCTTAACGTTTTATACTACAATTTATTCAACGGAATCGTTATTCTCATCAATGGAACGCGTATTACGACCTCCAGTGTTGGATCTTAATCCAGATTCTCCATCCGCTCCTGCACTATGGCGCCACTGGTATCACCGGTTCCGGAACTATCTTCGCTCAATGCAGACTACCGAGGAAGAGAACCTACGCATTCTTATAAACTTCGTCTCTACAGAAATATTCGAGTACGTAAGTCAGTCGCAAACATACAATGATGCAATTCAAATTCTCAAAAATACATTCGAAAAACCACCAAATGAGATAATTGCTAGACATTTACTTTCGATTCGAGGTCAACAACCGAATGAGTCTATTGATCGATACATGGATTCCCTCAAACTAATGAGTAGGGATTGTCAATTCAGAGCGGTGACGGCCGAAATGTACAGAGATGAGTGCGTTCGCGATTCATTCATTCGTGGATTACTCAATCAAACCATCCGCCAAAGATTGCTAGAGAACAGAACATTAACGCTAGAGGAGGCACACTCGCAAGCACGTTCCCTGGAACTTGCGGGTATCTATTCTCTGCAATACAATGAGCCCTTCCCAAAAGTGAACGCTATCTCGACTCCAACTCAAGCTGTTGATGTCTTTGCTTCTAAGGCCACAGCTATTGATGAAATGTCTCACGTGAATGCAGTTAAGGCTACAGCATTATGCTATTTCTGTGGTAAATCGAGACACCCTCGCTCATCATGTCCTGCTTTAAAAGACAAATGCCATAACTGCGACAAAGTAGGCCACTGGATGAGCGTCTGTCGCTCACAGCACACCTCAAAATCACTAGGAAGTAGTAAGACCTCTACAACGACAGCTACAGTCACACTCCCAATCTGTTCATCGGAAGTTTCTAAAGTCAAAACAGATGTGCTAATTGATGGTCACAAGATCAGTGGCATGATCGATTCAGGGAGCGATATCAGCATCATAAACGAGGAAATAGCGAAAAACTTGAACTTGAAAATTCATCCAACTTTTGACAAGGTAGGATTAGCGTCGAAAAACCACCATGCAGACATTCTAGGGACTTGTAGGGCTGATATCACTACGCTTGGGCACTCCTATCCTCGAGTCGAGCTTTCCGTTATGCCTGACCTCTGCTTTCAACTGATCGTTGGCCGGAGTTTACTGCAACAGCATTCTACAGTCCTGTTTAACTTTGGTGGCCCAAAGGATCCACTGCAGGTCTGCGTAGCACCAGCTCAGCTTTTCTCGAATCTCACAAGTGATTGTCGACCTATTGCAGTCAAGTCTCGTGTCCATTCAAAAGAGGATGCTAGATTCATTGAGGTCGAAATTCAGAAATTTATCGAAGATGGAATTATTGAAAATAGCATATCTCCTTGGCGAGCCCAAGTTTTGGTAGCTGGGGGTGGGAACCATAAGCGAAGGATGTGTATAGACTATTCACGCACAATCAACCGTTTTACGCAACTCGACGCCTACCCACTTCCAAAAATTAGTGATATAGTCAACAAGATAGCCGGCTATACCGTATTCAGTGCTATTGACCTTCGAAGTGCTTACCACCAAGTACCCATCCCTGAGCAGGATCGGCCATATACAGCTTTTGAAGCTTGTGGGAAACTTTTCCAATTCACTCGCATACCTTTTGGAGTTACAAATGGTGTGGCGGGATTCCAAAGAGTCATTGATGGGATTATAAAAGAAGAGAATTTGAAGGATACATTCGCGTACCTAGATGACCTGACCATCTGTGGGAGGAATCAGAAAGAACACGATTTTAACCTGAAACGATTCATGGAAGCAGCTTCGAAGTATAATCTCACCATAAATAACGGGAAAAGTTCTTTCTCCATTCGTGCCATAAACATTCTCGGGCATGCTATCTGTAACCACACAATCCGTCCTGATCCAAATCGACTCAAACCTTTTCTCGACTACCCTCCACCAAAAGACCAAGCATCTCTGAAGAGAGCCCTGGGAATGTTTTCCCACTATTCTAAATTCATCCCAAAATTTTCTGAGCAAATTAGGCCTCTTGTCAGCAGCTCATTCCCACTCTCGGATGATGGGTTAAAGGCTTTCGCAGATCTCAAGAAGGCTGTGGCGAACTCTTCTCTTACTCACATTGACATTGAGAATGATGTTCCATTTCGGGTCGAAACTGACGCCTCTGATACTACGATCGCAGCCACGCTCACACAATCCGAAAGGCCAGTTGCTTTCTTCTCAAGGACTCTATCTCACTCTGAAAGACGCCACTCATCAATTGAGAAAGAAGCTTATGCCATCGTCGAGGCCATTCGTTACTGGAGACACTTTTTATTGGGGCGACATTTTACTCTTCTTACTGACCAGCGTTCAGTATCGTTCATGTTCGACTTGAAACATTCGGGAAAAATCAAGAACGAGAAGATCGTAAGGTGGCGTATGGAACTATCATGTTACTCACTCATGGAACTCATCATGATATAATATACCGACCTGGAGCTCAGAACCATGCAGCTGACGCCCTCTCAAGAGTATGCCACATTTCACATGATCTCTCTCATCTTTCCACTCTCCATCGTTCACTCAGCCATCCAGGAGTTACTCGTATGAACCATTGGGTTCGAAGCAAGAACTTGCCATATTCTTTGGAAGACATTCGCAGTATAACCTCATCATGTAGAATTTGCTCTGAAGTGAAACCCCAATTTTTTAAGCATAAAGGGACGCTCATAAAAGCAACTGCACCATTTGAAAGGCTCAATATGGACTTTAAAGGACCTCTACCCTCAAGATCTGGAAATCGCTTCCTCCTAACAATCATCGACGAGTATTCAAGATTTCCATTCGCATTTGCTTGCCGTGATGTTAGTTCCGAAACTGTTAAGAAGTGCCTACAACAACTCTTCTCTATATTTGGGGCACCGGCATACGTCCACACTGACCGCGGCTCATCTTTCATGTCGCAAGATTTAAAGACATTCTTGGCAGAATATGGAACTGCCACCAGTCGAACTACTCCATATAACCCCCAGGGCAATGGTCAGATCGAAAGGCTGAACGGTACACTATGGAAAACGATCGAACTTGCCACCAGGGAGAATGACTTACCCATTCATCAGTGGGATATGGTCCTTCAGGACGCGTTACATGCCATTCGATCCATGCTCTGTACTACCACCAACTGCACTCCTCACGAACGGATGTTCAATTACCCTCGACGCTCTCGAAATGGTAGCTCCACACCTACATGGCTTATGACTTCTGGTCAGGTCCTACTAAGGAAGTTCGACCGCCGTTCAAAATTCGACCCACTTGTTGAAGAAGTCACACTTCTAGATGGAGGTCACGACTATGCTCGAATTCGGTACCCAAGTGGTAGAGAGACTACTGTTTCGACGAGACATCTCGCGCCTCTTGGAGACGTGGGAAGTACGACTGGAGATCCTACCATCGAGGATAGCAGCCCTTACACCGAAGAAGGAGACGCCAACATTTTAAATGGAAATTCCACAAGTACAATACCGACTCCATCAACACCAACACCCCTTCAACCCCTTACCTCACCCACACCCACCCACCCAGAACCTAATCCAGACAATGCAGAACCAGGCACACCAGCTCTGATCCGAAGAAGTACCCAAACTCGGAAACCCCCTGGATACCTGGCTGACTATGTCTATGGTGGAATGAAAACTGCAGCGATGCTTTATCCCAACGTAAAACTGCATTTCAAAAGTATAGTGATGAACCAATCCACAATAATTTAGTTATATACTTGGATAAAGACTCAAAGGATTTTGTATGGATCAAGTCTCACACGTCGATATTAAAGGGAACGAGAGAGTGGATTATTTAGCAAAGCGTGGTGTGATAGAAGGAGAAGTAATCAATATTGCTATCCCTTATAGAGACACATATAGCTTCATTCAACGTTTCTGGAAGGATAAGTGGCGTAAAAAATACAAAATGTACAAAATGACAGTAAAATGAACATACTATACGGATCTGCAACTGGGTATATCATCATCACCATGGTTCATAGGGAATAATGTTTCCAAATCGTAGTGCAGAACTATAGTCAGGCTGAGATCACATCATGGTATATTCAATTAATACCAAACACGCTTCAATAATCATGAATCTCCTCTATGCCAGTACTGCGAGTTCTCTACAGGATCATTGGAGCACCTCATTATGGAATGTCCGGTTTGTAATTTGCATCACCTTCTTCAAAGCCCTATATGACTACACAGTGAACTTGAGTTGAATGAAATAGACTAAATTGTAAAATAACATTGTAATATATGCAATAAATAATTGTACGTTGGTTCGCCCTAGGCCATAGGCCTAGATGTTGATCCAGCATACCCTCCTGGTTTGTTCCGCTGATCTTCTGGCATCAGGAGAACAAGCGTGTTGAGTTTAGTATTCGTCCCTCCCTCTCTTTCCTTTACCCTGATCTCCCTTCAACATTCCCAACACGGTCCGCACAAAAATACATGTCACAACACTAAACACTCAGATTACACACAGGGGCGAGGCTTGTGTCCGGCCTCGGGCAGCCCCCATAATGTGGAGGAGGGAGCATCTGGTTCGTTACTCCTGCCGGTGGCGGTAGGTGTGGGTCCCGACGCCACCTAACCAGTGGTCTTGGCTGACCCAAGTAATGTCCGTAAAAATCCCCAATGTCCTGTAGTGCCGGTTGGCGGCTGAGTTGGGATGTTGCAGGGCATGTGGGGGCCCCCGTCTTGACCCACAACGGACCAGCGAAGAGGCTATAATCAATAGGCCGGTGGAGGTAGTATTGGACCCACTGTCGGAAGCTACACCACTGTACACTACGCATAACAAAATGCACTCTGATACACACATAACTGCACAGCTTCCCTAAAAAACACCATGAAAATGTCCACTACAGTTATTGCGGGTACCAAAAGTGCCACCCAGGACTCCCCCCAGCTGCGGAGGTATCCACTCCGCCTCCTCCAACTCCCCCTTCCCCACCAATGCCTTCCCTTGAGAAGGCAAACAAGAATGGCAGTCTCTGTTGTCAATATTGACATCCCAGTGTCTCCAGCAGTGGGGGCACCCAAGAGTAGCGAGGTCCCCCTCACAACAAATACAGGGAAATTTAACCCTGTTGTTGCTCCCTCCCCTGTGGGAGGTGCAAACACTGAGATTCCTTTAAACACTGGAAAAAGAATCGCTGATTGTTCAGACCACAACAGTGTGACCCCCACTGAACAATCAAATGCTACTCTGAAGCCTTTGAGCTCAACAAAGAAACAGCTTGATAAAGGACAAAAACCGTCCACGACAAAGGACTTTTTCGATGTGTTCATGAAGTCAGGATTTCCCCGTTTTATATGGTTGACATCAAGGGGGAAGGTTTTAGAATCTCCAGTTACCTAAAAAACGGAAATGCGTTGGTGTGCCAGATAGGCAAACCAAGTGCAATGAAAATAATTTCCAACTCCAAGGTTCACGTTAAAGTAGCCTCGGAGGAACAGGGAATTAGACTGGGAAAAATAGTAAATGTGATGATCGTGCTCTGATGACGAGATCCTCGAGAGTCTCAAAGAGGATTTTGTCATTGAAGTCATCCCTCTTCAATGTGGTAGGCCCATCAAGGGGTCATCTTACACCTTTTCGCTTGCATTGGCACTACAAAATCCGCCAAAGACTGTGTCACCAATGCGATGCTACAAATGCATTATTTGGGCATTACTAGCCGCAGATGCAAGGCTGAGCATGAAATGTGCGCCTGTGGTGTTCCACGACACAATAAGTGTCAAAGTCCCCAAAGTGTGCAATTGGAATGGCCAGCTTGGAGCACTCTCTAAGGAGTGTCCAAGTTTCAAAAAAGAAGTTGCCAACCAATCCATTACGGCAACTGACAAAGTGCCTTATCCTGTGGCTCGAAGAATGTGCAATGATTCTATTTCCAAAAAAGAATCATATACCCCCAAGGTAAAACAATCCATTGAGCGGACACAAGCCCACGATCGGTTAAACAATTCCCTCCCAACCATCAAGGCTGACCCACTCCCCTCTCCCCCAACCAACACCCTTACCCCCCTCACACAGCAATCCCCCTCCCCCCTTCTGAAACCATCCCCCGAATCCCCCTCATAAACAAAGGGGGATGGCTCTGGGAAAAGTGTGAACGACACTTCTAAGGCCCTCACACAACAATTCTGGATGAGGCAACATATTACGTCAGCCTCTTCCTCCCCCAACTCCTCTGGATCTAAAATGGGGCTAGACCAGGATCCAGCCAGTGGCTGCTGGACCCAGGTTAGGAAGAGGAAAGATGCCTGATCGGGGTCTGCATCATCACCCCCTCAGGCCCCAACCAAAAAAAAGAAGGGCTGGCCAAAGGGCAAGCCCAGGAAGCAGCATTGACTGCATCATCGTTCTCAACATTGGTATATATGTACAACGTGATGAACTGCGTTCCATACTAGGATCATACTCGCCAGCGGCAGTAGCATTACAAGAGACACACCTGAAACGACTTGATGGGTTCCATATGCGTGGCTACTCCACCCTCAGAAAAGATATGGCGCCCCAGCCTAACATTAGGGCCCATGGTGGTGTCATGATCATGATAAGAAATCATGTGTGAGTAGAGGAGGTGCATCTCAACACAAACCACCTGGCAGTGGCCCTCTTGCAGTCCCCTTTTGTTGTGGACCTCTTTTGTCAGGTTCCTAGCCCTGTGATAGTACTAGGGGATTTTAACCTGATCGCTGTGACAATACCACAACACAGGGAGCCACTGCTGAAGCCACATTCAGAGAGTTGGACCTCTGCCTCCTGAACGATGGCCGTCCAACATACTTGTCGCCTATCCATGGTGCGATGTCTGCAATTTGACCTCACCATGTGCTCTCCCTCCTTGGGGGATACATTGGCTTGGAATCCTTTGCGAGACCTTCATCATTCGGACCACTTCCCTATCAAAATAGATACAAAAAGACAGCATTCAGCTTTCACACCACTTGGAAGTTGGAAGAGACTGACTGGACTCTTTACAAGGAGTAGATGATGCACGTCAATCTTGGTGAAAACATTGAGGATGACGTTACCAACTTCACCTCTGCTATCCTTGAAGTAGCATCAGCTGCTATCCCAAAAACTGACACCCACCAAGTGACACAATCATGTCCCATGGTGGAATACTGACGTTCGGTCTCACCCTCCCACTCAGCGACAGCGCATGCGCCGGCCCCGTTCGATGGAAGTCTCTACTATCGAAATCTGCCACTGCGATATCTGCCACTGCGATATCTGTGCTATAAATTACGATGCGATTGCACGCTCGCTCATCATACAACATTCCGGTACTTCTGTTTTCGTTCCTTCCTGGTCAAGTTTACTCTGTGGTTTGTTCGTTCTGGTCTAGTGTACTCTCTGTTTTCGACAGTGTAAAATAAAAACTTTTAAATTTTACATTCCATGGAGAGGGCCCATAAGGGTTATTGGAGGAACGAAAGTTTGGTGATCATGATAATAATTATCATGATATCATCATTCATCTGTGATCATCTGATCACCAAACTGTCCTTCCTCCAGTATCCCTTACTGGGCCCTCTCGATGGTATGTAAAATCAAAAAGTGGTCAGTATTAAGCATTGTTGACATTTTTGGGCAGTATTAATTAATAATTTTAAGATTTGTGATAACAACTCTGGTCATGTGGTACTTGTCTAACTAGGTACTGGCTCTTTTCAGTTACTTCCCAGAACTTGATGATATGATCTCTCCCTCATTTTCTTTTAATTTAGTACCTACTTGCCTTTTGATGATGTGCGTGTAACTTCGGGGTTCTGCTTCCAGCAACAACAGACCGCAAAAATATTTCAGGAATATACGTAAATTCTGCTTGGTTAGATGGCTATCTACCTAACAACAAAATTGTGAGAGCCTACCTATAACAAACCAACATTCTGGATTGTATTCTCTAAGGTCTGAAACTGATGAGGAGGGTCCGCCAAACTTTGAAAAGTTGGAGCCATGTAAATACCTCATTTTTATCATTCGATACCTAATGATTGGCAGGACATTTCGTTATGGGATTACCGCGACTCGAAAAAATGAAACGGCAAAAAATAATCTACACTTAACTGTCGAAGTCAGGGCAGAGAGCAAATAAATACCATAATATAAATCATGAGCTTTTCAACGCAACGGTTGAAGAACGATTTTTGTAGGTAGGTATTACGTTTTTGAAAATTCGACATGATCATAAAAATAATTCACAAACACTATTTGAATTCAGGCGGCAAGGAGTTTTCTCGAACCATTCGATACAAGCGTCTCGATTCGATTCGATACGATGCGATGCGATAACTCGAGCGGAATGTGGTTTCGAGCTGGAGGAGTGGGTGGGACCGAACGTCTAGTTGGTGGAATAGGGAAGTGCTAGAAGCCAAGAAGGCCAAACGTCAGGTATTGAATAGATCCTGCCTAAGACATACTGCTGAAAATGAGGCTTTATAGCAAGCCAGCGCCAGCTCAGGCGCAGGCCAAAATCAACTCCTTTTGCTCATATGTCACTGAAATTAAGAATGAAACTCCTCCTAAAGAAGTATGGCAAAAGGCACGTGCAATGAAGGGCCTCCCAACACCGACTATTCCATCTATCACCACATGTGGCTCGGGAACTAAAGCACATTGCTAACACATTGGCTTCTTATTATGCCGATGTGTCCAGTGATGAAGTGTACCAAGATGCTTTAGACGACATGAGGCAAAGTTTGAGATGGCGCATCTCCCTCAGCTTGTGCTGCTGTCCATTCCCTCAATTGATATACCATTCACAATGGGTGAACTGAGAGTAATGAAGAAATCGAACAGGACTGCCCCTGGGAAGGCTACAATCCATTATTAAATGTTGATCTATCCCCCACAGGAGCAGAAGCACACTCTCTTGAGGCCATATAATTTTATATATGAATCAGGTAACTATCCTTTCCTCTGCACAAAGAGGGCAAAGACCCTTGTGAGGCTGCTAGTTACAGACCCATCTCCCTTACTTGCTGCTATGATCAACTATCGCCAGGTATAGTTGCTTGAGAGCAACTGCTTCATCAGCCAATATCAGGCTGGTTTTTGCAAACGCTTCCCAGTAGTTGACCAACTTTTAGACTTTGAGAGTTATATCCAGGACTCTTTTTTGGCCAGGGAGCATGCCATTGGTGTATTCTTTGATCTTGCTAAAGTCTATGACACCACTTGGCGTCATAGCATCTTGCAAAGGCTGCAGCGGTGGGGAGTAGGAGGCCCCTTGCTGGGCTTCCTCCCAGCTTTCTTTCCCACCGAAAATTCAGTGTGCGCCTCGGAGATGTCTTTTCCGAGCTCCATACTCAGGAGAATGGCATCCCTCAAGGCTCTGTGCTTAGTTGCACCCTGTTTATGGTTCGCTATAAATAATATCCTGGAGGAAATTCATTCCTTACTGTATGTGGACGACTTACCTATCCTCCTGCGAGACGATGATCTGAGAAATGTGAGTGACACATTACAACGTGCTATTAATACCATCTATCAAACAGCGCAGATGCGAGGTCTTAGTTTCTCACCTGTAAAAACTACCTCTGTCCATTTTGTCAGAAAGCGCAGAGCCCATGATGAGTATCCACTCACTATTGGTGGAGTCACAATACCTTACTCCATACAAACACGTTTCCTTGAACTCATAGTAGATTGCCAGCTGCGGTGGACCCAGCATATTGAGTACTTGCACCAGGCTACTATGGAGGGCGTACAGTTGCTCAAGGCCCTATCTAACTACAGTTGGGGCGCCCAGCAGGAAGTCCTCTTAAGGATTTTCCATGCTGTGGTGCAATCAAGAATTGATTATGGGTCTCCTGTTTATGGATCAACAGGAAAGTCCTTGCTGCGTAAGCTGGAACCTATAATAAACAAGGATCTCTGTTTGGCCACTGGGGCTTTTCGAAGTACCCCAACAGCCTCTCTTCAGGCGCTCAGGCATAGCCAGCTACTGAATATTAGGCAAAATTTACTGGCACTCCGCTATGCACAGTGCCTTTGTTATTTCCCAGGGCACCCTCTGCATACCATGGTAACTTTTCTACCCCTGGATGAAACATATTCCAGGCTCCAGGCTCGAACTAACCCATTGGGCATTCCTTTCTACGAGCTCACCAGGTAGGACTGCATAGAGATATACCCTCTGATCCCTTTTGAAATCCCCCCCCCCCCCCCCCCCGTCCCTCGTCACTCCTCCGACCTTATCTGGGATGCGTGATGGTTTTGGCTTGAGGGTTGAGGTGAAGGGCAATACATCCCCACATGTCCTCAGATTTCATTACTCAGAGGCAATCCAGCGATATGCTTGACACACTCTCTTATTCACTGATGGCTCAAAGACACCTGATGGTGTTGGCCTTGCTCTATGGATCCCCAACTTCCAAGTCACTAGAGGCCTACCACCTGTTGCATCTTTGTTCACAGCAGAGCTGTGGGCAGTGACGCTGGCTGTTTGACGCTGCCAGCTATTGGGAGTTGGACATGATGTGATCTATAGTGACTCTATAAGTACCATCGAGGCGATTAGGGACACACATTCATATGATAGCACTAATACATTGCCTACGTTGTCACTACACCGAGCCACATCAAGATTGGTTACAAACATAACTCTTATGTTGGTGCTAAGCCGCGTGGGCTTTCACGGCAATGAGTGTGCTGATGCCCTAGCAAGGAGAGCCATTGGTGATGGTGATGACTCCATCGAAATGTTACCTTTGCTCATTGAGGATCAAATCTCCTACATGCAGCATAAAGCCTATTCCATCTGGCTCTAGCAATGGCAGAGCGAGGTCACTGGTCTGTGTGAAGTCCTTCGGGACTTTTGCCCGGTACATCCTTTCGTGATCCACCTTCCAAGGAGGGACCGAATAGTGGTCAATCGGGTAGCCACCGGCCATACTCTTTTTACTCACAGACACCTGCTAGATCCAGTAACTCGAGATGTTGTGTGTGGCAGAAATGGGTGTGATTTGTCCATGCGCCACTTTTTGGAGGACTACCCAGCCCTCGTGGACTTCAGGGTCTAGCATGCACCCCTTCAGTTAGTGGATGTTCTGTCTAGACCAGACAGAACAAAGGTCACCATACCACCATACCTTGTCTGACAGGGATCCCTGTTGGTGTACCTAAAAGCCGCAGAGCTTTGCGGGTTATTACGCTAATGAACCTTCCGGTTGAGATGCGGCTTAAATTCTATTACAAGAAAAAAAATAAATAAATAAATAAAATAAAAATAATAATTAAAAATAAAAAAATAAATAAAATAAAATAATAATAATAAAATGCTTTCGTTGTAACATTTTGCAACATTTTCTGGCGTTCAACTTCTATTCTCAAACTTGGAGGAAATTTATTCAAAATTATTGGATGAAATGAGAGGGAGTCAATCCCTTCTCCTCTACATTGTAAATTTCTAAGATGGTTTTCAACTTGATCAAAGGTAATTCGTAGGTTTTAATGATGACAATTAGCAGGTGGAAGCATGTGTAAAATTGTTGGCAATGGGCCGAAACTAGCAGATTTTCGTGTCACCATACCTTTCTTGATGGAGTTCAACTGCTACTGTATAGTTTTCAGCTGTCACATCTAACCCAGACACCCTATCTCTTGGTTAGCCTGAGAGGTATGAAATTAAATACTGAAATTTCTGTATATTAATAAAACTATCATTCTTGCCTATAGAGGAGTCGAACAGTCGCCAAAATGCTCTGAAATTCAACGTTTCACCATAAAAATTCGGAATCGTCAATTTTGGAAGCGCCACAACAATCGATTGTAGTAGTGCAATTTGTTGACTTAAGGACCTCTCTACCCTTCTTACTTTCACCCTGAAAAGCAATAACTTCTTCCGCCTCCCATCTTGCGTTAATGCAGTTTGTCGCAATGCCCATTTAACACCTTCCGGTATTAGTTGTCTTCTGGGCGAAGTACCTACGAGTCAATCTTGCATGGCTTACTCGAACCTCCGTTCCCTTGAAAAATGTGAGTCCCGCCTCAAGATGAGCTAGCATATCTTCTAGCTCCTCAGCCGAACTTCCCACAGCAGAGAGTTGTGCCTTCGCCGACACCGTGACTCTGGCTAACCTACTCACCACTTCACTTAGCCTGTCCATGAACCTGTGTTTCGCTATTGCTACCACTGTTCAATGTTTCTTGTACATTCTCTGATTCTTCAACTTCTATAGTTAGACTTTTTCTAGTTGATAATCTCTATATCAATTCAACTCACGTATCTTGCTGTTCATACACAGTAATATTGAAATTCGTTAATATTTTCAAGTTAGTCTCTTCAAATCACCTGTCATAATTAGTTTGAATGTGAATTTAATAATCAAAACCACCAGAATGGATGGATGGACATAATTTTGAAGCCAAACAAAGAATAAAACTCAAAAGATGAATTATTATAAAATGAAAAAATGTTACTTTCGCAGATCTGCAACAGTACCTAGATCACTGATCTATGGTTTGTCAGATGATCAGTTCTTTGATGAAATTGAGACTCATGCTAAAAATATCTCGATTAAATTTCCAGAAACACCGTCTAAATTATACGCGATAAAAGAAGTTCAACATCTTAGTGACGGATGTAGGTCAATTTTAGAATAAGTAACTAATAATTGAGTAATTAGTACCTACAAAAAAGATATACCTAATCCAATCAAAAGTTTATCTTCTATGGGTATAGCACTATAAATTATAGAGGAGATTCTCTGTTACCCGCATTGTTATCCCAAATGGGATGCGAAATACTCCTGATTATCCCTGAAAGATCACGCACACACACACACACATACACACACTCCCCTCCCCTCATAGGCGGAGGGGGCACACCATTAAATTGAAAAATAAACAAATGAATCAATAAAAATTGGGGAGGACGCCCAGGTTTACCCGACTCGGCTGAAGGGATAAGGGATGTTGGAGGATGAGGAGGAAGAATGGGATGAAAGGAAGTGCCCCATAAAATGACCACCAGTTTAAGTAAGAACCCCTCGGGACGCGGGTGTTGATACCACGGAGCGCTCCCGCTGAGATGCCCAACTCGAGTAACTCCGTGGCGCTTTTCCCGCAACACACCCCGTGCCATGACACGGTCGCAGCCATAACCTTGATATCATTGGTCGCCACTCCTTTTAGCTCAGAAATTGCTTGCCGCAGGTCATTTCTGTCATATTTATTTATTTTAGCCCGCCAGATCTGTTCCATGTTCCATATATATATATATATATATATATATATATATATATATATATATATATGTATGTATATATATATATATATATATATATGGAAAAGCGTTATACTTCAGGATTCGTTTCAGAATGTCTCAAAACGGATTTCAATGATGAAACTTTCGGAATATTTTGATTTTAAATTTGTTAGAGCCATTGCAATAGCTTCATTTTCTACGAAAATTTGGTACTTGTTTTATATAAATTATTTTATGAATATTTGTAGGAATATAAGGAAAATAACTATTTGCATCACGAAAGAAACAACTCGAATTTATTGCACAGTTATTAGTTGATAAAAATAAATCACGGTTTCAAAACTGCTCCACTGAATAAAGTTGAATCCTTCTCATCTATTAGGTAGAAGAAAAACGG
Organism: Adelphocoris suturalis; assembly: GCA_030762985.1. Classification (NCBI taxonomy): domain Eukaryota; kingdom Metazoa; phylum Arthropoda; class Insecta; order Hemiptera; family Miridae; genus Adelphocoris; species Adelphocoris suturalis. The sequence continues at coordinate 153,953,717 of CM061040.1, forward strand.
GCGGTCAGCCATAAAAAATTGGGGCATTATATCCAACGGCAGACTGAATTGGAAAGCTGAAAAAGTTCAATGACAAAATATGAAAAAAAAAAAAAAAAACATTAAATTAACAAAGGTAAATTACAAACCTAAAAAGTGGGAAGGGGGGGGGGGGATTTATTTATTAAAAAGATTTTTCAAAAATAATTTAAGAGTTAGATCGACTAACATCATGAAGATTGGAGGATAAAAATTATAATAATGCTAACGGGGGGGGGGGGGGGGGGGGATAACTTCTTACAGGGTAAGAGTTTGCGGCCTCAAGTAGGCCTCGTTGAATCACCTTGGATGATAGGCCTTGGAGGTGACCCAATATGCTCCTGTTGTTTGATTTTGGTTTATTATTTCCAATAATGAACACATGTAAAGACCAAGAATAAACATTTTTTCATCCCCCCACCCCCCCGACTTTTGTTGGTTTACGCCGCCGTGCGCCGCCCAAGGCTTTAGTCCAAAATTGCTTGAGCAAACTTGATGAATCTTGGGTTAAAAGTCACATTTGGGGTCTAGATGGTCCTACAAGCTCGGCATCAATTTTGATCAACCCTAAAAGGTAGTATTAAAGGGCTTAACGTTCAAAATTGAAATCTCGAAAACTTTCAAAGTAGCAGTAACGACTTTTTGTTTGTCAATAGTAAATATAATCCCAAAGAACCGATTAAACCATCCGTAAAGCATGTAGATTAAACGGTTTATTTTCCCAAAGGGCTAGAACTGCAATAAAACATCTTCGGATTTATATGCGCGAGACCAGGGGCGGATCCAGGATTTCTTTGAAGAAGTGGCGCACGGGGGTGGTGGTGGTGGTGGTGGGGGGCGTGGTGGGGGGGGGGGGTATCGGAGTTGTGGAATTCCTTCCATCAAATGGAACTACATCTAACTAAATCACTCGCGACGAAGTTGAGGAAACACATTTCAAAAAGGAAGTTAGTGAAACGTTGTCTATATCCACAAAAAATAAAGACTCACAATAATGTTAAATCGATTTCGACGATTAGGCCATCATCAGTAACAAACAGTAACATTATTTAATAATTAATATGACCTAACCGTCGAAACCGATTCAACATCGTAGGTAATTTTTTTTCTTAAAAGAAATAAACAAATAAAATAAAAAAATGGGGAGGACGCCCAGGTTTACCTGACGCCGGCTGTAGGGATAAGGGAATTTGCAGGACGAGGAGGAAGAATGGGATGAAAGGAAGTGCCTCTATAAAATTACCTCCAGTTCAAAAAAGAACCCCTCAGGAAGTGGGTGGTGATACCACGGAGTACTCCTGCTGAGATGCCCAACTCGAATAACTCTGTGGCGCTTTTCCCGCACCACACCCCGCGCCATGACACGGTCGCGGCAATGACCTTGGTGTTATTAGGTGCCACTCCTTTTAGCTAAGATATCGCTTGGCGCAGATCATTTCTATCATATTTACTTTTCTTAGCTCGCCAGGTCTGCTCCATGTCCACACTGCCACTGACAACCTGGACATCCAGGTTTATTGCAGACCCATAGGGCTTGATCACAACGACATCTGGGTTCTCGCCCTGGTCACTCGGCATGTGGTATAGTCTCTCCCTTTCGTCATCCCAACCGCTAGATGACAAAGCTTGGCAACCGGATCGTGACGTAAAATGAGGCCACCGTGAGTAAGAGGACCCTGCTGCATCACATGATATAGATTCTCCTTTTTACCCCGACAGGCACGGCAAAGGGTGTCCACTGTCCTGCTACTACTCCTCAAACACCTCCCAGAGGTGGCTGATGTGGCCAGGGTAGCCAACCGGATGGCGTGAAAATGGCGATAGCCGCGGGCCCCAATGCCCCTGAATTCCATTCCACCCACTGGTTAGAAATGGGGGATTCAGTGCACTGTCAGAGTTCTTTACCATCTACTGACTCATGCAGTGCAGCAGCGAACTCAGCAGATGAGCTGGGTTTTGGAGCAGTTGGTGTTGCTCGATCGCACCACAACAACTGCTGCCGGACAAAATCCAGGTCAGCAGCAGTGCGGGCGACCTCCCAGCTCGAGCCCCTAAGGGCAAGCAGGCGCTGGCGGCGTAAAGATGGGATGCTGGCAGAAAGAGACAATACCGAGCCCACCGGCCTTGACCGGTGCGTGGATGTAAGCACTTGGGACACCAGGTGGAAAGCCTAGCCAAGAGCGCACAGCAGAGCGAACTTCACGATCTAACTCAAGCAGCCTCCCCGCAGTAAGCCTGCCAAAGACTAACACATAGGTAAGCTTCAGCAGTAAGTACGTGCGAAGGAGGCGCAGCTTCTGCTGTGGCTTCAATGGAGCCTTGGTGACACGAGTTAATGCTCCACCAAGGTCCACACGGCTTGCGGCTATAGTGGCCACACCCATGAAGTCGACCCCAAGGCACCGCCAGACCTCCAACACGGATCGGGCAGGGATGGAAGTTCGTCCTAAGACAAAACACTTCTCATCCACTACCTTCACCTGATGCTGGCGACCAGACGGAACCAAGGAGACCGACCCACACTTAGCTGGGTTGACCACCAAACCACACCTGGCTAGCTTCTCAGCAAATGCGTTGAGGGAGATCTGCAAGCCCTCACGGGTTTCTGCGAGTAGGATGACATCATCAGCAAAAGCCAATGCACCTACTCGCACCCCAGGGGCGAGATCAAACCCTATTTCAGCTGGCAGCTTACCCAAGGCCATATCCACGACCAGGTTGAAGAGGAGTGGCGACAGAGGATCCCCCTGGCGTACCCCGCGCCCAATAACAACATCCCCTGACATCTCACCTCATGCCTCGAGGACCGTCACGCCTTCGTGGTACAGACAGGCAACATACTCAATTAAACGAGCAGGTGCCCCGACACCACGAAGACAATCGGTCAGGGCAAAGTGGCTAACTGTGTCAAAGGCCTTAGCGATGTCCAGAGCGGCAAGATGGAGCTGCCGTTTCTTGATATGGGCCAGCGAAATGACAGTTTGGAGAACTGTTAGATTCTCCGCTGTGCCATCTGCTGGCCGAAATGCTCTCTGGACGTCACCTATGACACCAGCCACTTGGAAGCGAGATGCCAGAACCTTTTGGAAGTGGCGGAAGACCACCGACGAAATAGAAATTGGACGGTAGCCTCCAGCCCCACTTCCCCCTTTCTTTGGGATGAAAATTGTCCGGGCAGGGGTCAACGCTTTTGGGGGTCTTCCAGATAGTAGCAACAGGTTGAGGATGAGCAGCCTAACATTCTTAGGAGCTTTATTCCAGCGTCGGGCGGAAATACAATCGGGCCCAGCAGAAGTGGAGTTTTTGACACGGCACTTATGTGCCTCGTCATGAAGTACCGGTGTGCACATGATGCTGCATAAGGAATCCCTGGTGGAAGCTGGGGGTACCACTGGCTCGCCAGAGTTGTGGCTGGGAGCACTCATAAGTGGCTCCCAGTAATCCACAAACTCCTGGAGGGGGGGCATAACTTGTTCTTCCCCAGCTCCCTCCAGTACCTCCGCAGCTGTACGAGCCGGATGCTTCCTCCACAATCTCTGGACACGCTGGTATTCCCGCCTCCTCGCTTGCTTAGCTGCTCTGCGACCTCCACGAGGCACCACATTAGAGGGAACTTCTCCCTGATGCCTCGCCACGGTCGCTTCCTCAACCTGCGGGAAGATCCTCTCCACATAGGCCGCGACCTTGTCCTCCAAGCCATTTGGCCCCTCAACAGCCCGCCTCGCCAGATCCTGCAGGTAGGCACTCTCATAACCAACAATATTGCCTACCTGCTCCCCGAGCCTCAATACTTCAGTCTTCAATTCTGAAAGAAGACCGGAGGTCACGGGGGAGGATTGCTGAATGGCGGGCTGTTGTCCCACGTCTGCCGGAGATGCGGGAGAGGTCCCACTGCTATTTGCCAGGTTTGCATCCTGGACAAGCTGCTTGTAGTGGGGCCTCAGGGGAAGAGATTGAATGGCAGAAAGCGTGCGCATGGGAAAACGTGCTTGCAAGAAAACATTTATATTTCGTACCCCATTACGCACAGCCTCTGCCTCCTCTGCTGCCATTCGCCGCAAGTCCTCAGAAGCATACCTGGGCCGCTCTCGCTCTATATCTATGCAGCGTTGGCCTGTACCGGATGCTTCTGCCAGACGTGGGCACTGAGGCCACGCTTGGAGTTGAGGGCTCTCTCACAGTGGGCACACTGGTGGGCATTTACAGGGGTCGTGGAAGAGGATGAGGGATAGGAAGACGAGGATGAAGAAGAGGGAGAGGATGGCCGACGCCCCTGCCTGGGGCGCCCCCGAGCGCCTCCTCTAGGGTTATGAGGCTGGGCTGTATTGTGTTCCATAACGGGGAGACGGAAAAAAGGGTCAGGAGACCCGTTGACACGAGCCTCCCCCCTAATTGCCATTGGGTCATTCTGCCACCCTCCAGTAACCTGGAGGGTTGCACGACGGGGACGTATGACCTTGACGTGGGTAGGGATTTGAAGGAGCTCCGAAGAGATAAAAACACCAACAGTTACCCTACCATGCACGCACGTACGCACTCGCGCATGTACGCACGGACGCATGCATATATATATATATATATATATATATATATGCAAAAGCGTTATACTTCAGGATTCGTTTCAGAATGTCTCAAAACGGATTTCAATGATGAAACTTTCGGAATATTTTGATTTTAAATTTTTTGGAGCCTTTGCAATAGCTTCATTTTCTACGAAAATTTGCTAATATGTTTTATATAAATTATTTTATTAATATTTGTAGGAATATAAGGAAAATAACTATTTGCATCACGAAAGAAACAACTCGAATTTATTGCATAGTTATTAGTTGATAAAAATGAATCACGGTTTCAAAACTGCTCCACTGAATAAAGTTGAATCCTTCTCATCTATTAGGTAGAACAAAAATGGGCGGTCAGCGATAAAAAAATGGGGATGGGGCATTATTGCCAACGGCATACGGAGTTGGATAGCTGAAAAAAGTTCAATGACAAAATATGAAAATTAAAAAAAAAAAAACATTAAATTAACAAAGGTAAATTACAAACCTAAAAAGCGGGGGGGGGGGGGGGGGGTTATTTATTAAAACGATTTTTCAAAAATAATTTAAGAGTTAGATCGACTAACATCATGAAGATTGGAGGATAAAAATTATAATAATTCTAACGGGGGGGAGGGGGGGGATAACTTCCTGTAAGAGTTTGCGGCCTCAAGTAGGCCTCGTTGAATCACCTTGGATGATAGGCCTTGGAGGTGACTCAATATGCTCCTGGTGTTTGATTTTGGTTTATTATTTCCAATAATGAACCCATGTAAAGACCAAGAATAAATATTTTTTCATCCCCCCACCCCCCCGACTTTTGTTGGTTTACGCCGCCGTGCGCCGCCCAAAGCTTTTGTCCAAAATTACTTGACCAAACTTTATGAAACTTGGGTTATAAATCACATTTGGGGTCTAGATGGTCCTACAAGCTCGGCATCAATTTTTATCAACCCTGAAAGGTAGTATTAAAGGGCTTAACATTCGGAGTATCGGAGTTGTGGAATTCCTTCCATCAAATGCATCGAACTAAATCACTCACAACGAAGTTGAGGAAACCCATTTCAAAAAGGAAGTTAGTGAAAAAACGTTGTCTATTTCCACAAAAAATAAAGACTCACAGTAATGTTAAATCGATTTCGATGATTAGGCCATCATCAGTAACAAACAATAACATTACTTAATAATTTATATTAATTAATTGATCAATATTAATAATAAAATTAAATAATCAAAATAAATAATTATGACCTAACCGTCGAAACCGATTTAACATTGTAGGTAATTCTTTTTTTTTCTTCAATAAAATAAACAAATAATATAAAAAAGTGGGGAGGACGCCCAGGTTTACCCGACGCCGGCTCTAGGGATAAGGGAAGTTGCAGGACGAGGAGGAAGAATGGGATGAAAGGAAGTGCCCCTATAAAATGACCACCAGTTCAAAAAAGAACCTCTCAGGAAGCGGGTGGTGATACCACGGAGTACTCACACACACACACACACACACACACACACACACACACACACACACACACACACATTTTTTTTTTTTTTTTTTTTTTACAAAACTCCCCTTAAAGGCGGAGGGGGCACACCATTAAATTGAAAAATAAACAAATAAAATAAAAAGTGGGGAGGACGCCCAGGTTTACCCGACGCCGGCTCTAGGGATAAGGGAAGTTGCAGGACGAGGAGGAAGAATGGGATGAAAGGAAGTGCCCCTATAGAATGACCACCAGTTCAAGTAAGAACCCCTCAGGATGCGGGTGGTGATACCACGGAGTACTCCTGCAGAGATGCCCAACTCGAGTAACTCCGTGGCGCTTTTCCCGCACCACACCCCGCGCCATGACAAGGTCGCAGCCATGACCTTGATGTTATTAGGTGCCACTCCTTTTAGCTCAGATATCGCCTGTCGCAGATCATTTCTATCATATTTACTTTTCTTAGCCCGCCAGGTCTGCTCCATGTCCACGCTGCCACTGACAACCTGGACATCCAGGATAATGGCAGACCCATCGGGCTTGACAGCAACGATATCCGGCTTCTTGCCCCGGTCACTCGGCATGTGATATAGTCTCTCTCTCTCAACAGCCCAACCGCTGGATGACAGAGCGCCTGCTATCTGCTTGGCAACCGCATCATGACGGAGAATGCGGCCACCGTGAGTACGAGGACACTGCTGCACTACATGATACAGGTTCTCATTTTTACCCCGACAGGCACGGCAAAGGGTATCCACTGTCCCGCGACTACTCCTCGAACACCTCACCGAGCCAATGTGGCCACCCGGACGGCATGAAAATGGTGGTAGTCGCGGGCCCCAATGCCCTCTGAAGCCCATTCCACCCACTGGGAAGAAATGGGGGATTCAGAGCACTGTCAGAGTTCTTTACCATCTACTGACTCATGCAGCGCAGCAGCGAACTCAGCAGATGAGCTGGGTTTTGGAGCAGTTGGTGTTGCTCGATCGCACCACAACAACTGCTGCCGGACAAAGTCCAGGTCAGCAGCAGTGCGGGCGACCTCCCAGCTCGAGCCCCTAAGGGCAAGCAGGCGCTGGCGGCGTAAAGATGGGATGCTGGCAGAAAGAGAGACAATACCGAGCCCACCGGCCTTGACCGGTGCGTGGATGTAAGCACTTGGGACACCAGGTGGAAAGCCTAGCCAAGAGCGCACAGCAGAGCGAACTTCGCGATCTAACGCTAGCAGCCTCCCCGCAGTAAGCCTGCCAAAGATTAACCCATAGGTTAGCTTTGGCAGTAAGTACGTGCGAAGGAGGCGCAGCTTCTGCTGTGGCTTCAATGGAGCCTTGGTGACACGAGCTAATGCTCCACCAAGGTCCACACGGCTTGCGGCTATAGTGGCCACACCCATGAAGTCGACCCCAAGGTACCGCCAGACCTCCAACACGGATCGGGCAGGGATGGAAGTTTGTCCTAAGACAAAACACTCCTCATCCACTACCTTCACCTTATGCTGGCGACCCGACGGGACCAAGGAGACCGACCCACACTTAGCTGGGTTGACCACCAAACCACACCTGGCTAGCTGCTCAGCAAATGCGTTGAGGGAGATCTGCAAGCCCTCGCGGGTTTCTGCGAGTAGGATGACATCATCAGCAAAAGCTAATGCACCTACTCGCACCCCAGGGGCGAGATCAAACCCTATTTCAGCTGGCAGCTTACCCAAGGCCGTATCCACGACCAGGTTGAAGAGGAGTGGCGACAGAGGATCCCCCTGGCGTACCCCGCGCCCTATAACAACATCCCCTGACATCTCACCTTGTGCCTCGAGGACCGTCACGCCTTCGTGGTACAGACAGGCAACATACTCGATTAAACGAGCAGGTGCCCCGACACCACGAAGACAATCGGTCAGGGCAAAGTGGCTAACTGTGTCAAAGGCCTTAGCGACGTCCAGAGCGGCAAGATGGAGCTGCCGTTTCTTGATACGGGCCAGCGAAATGACAGTTTGGAGAACACACACACACACACACACACGCACACACGCACACACGCACACACGCACGCACGCACGCACGCACGCACGCACGCGCGTCAACCTCAAAAATAATTTAAGAGTTAGATCGACTAACATCATGAAGAGTAAAAATTATAATAATGCTAATGGGTGGGGGGGGGGGGGGGGGGGGGGGGGGGAACTTCCTACAGGGTAAGAGTTTGTGGCCTCAAGTAGGCCTCGTTGAATCACCTTGGATGATAGGCCTTGGAGGTGACCCAATATGCTCCTGGTGTTTGATTTTGGTTTATTATTTCCAATAATGAATCCATGTAAAGACCAAGAATAAACATTTTTTCTTCCCCCCACCCTTCCCGAATATTTGTTGGTTTACGCCGTGCGCCGCCCAAGCTCTTGTCCAAAATTACTTGACCAAACTTTATGAAACATGGGTTAAAAATCACATTTGGGGTCTAGATGGTCCTACAAGCTCGGCATCAATTTTTATCAACCCTAAAAGGTAGGTAGTATTAAAGGGCTTAACATTCAAAATTGAAATCTCGAAAACTTTCAAAGTAGCAGTAACGACTTTTTGTTTGTCAATAGTAAATATAATCACAATGAACCAATTAAACCATCTGCAACGCTTGTACGTTGAACGGTTTGCTTTCCCGAAGGGCTAGGACTGCAATAAAACATCTTCGGATTTATATGCGCGAGACCAGGGGCGGATCCAGGATTTCTTTGAAGAAGTGGCGCACGGGGGTGGTGGTGGTGGTGGTGGGGGGCGTGGTGGTGGGGGGGGGGGGGGGGGGTATCTGAGGTGTGGAATTCCTTCCATCAAATGGAACTAAATCGAACTAAATCACTCGCGACGAAACCCATTTCAAAAAGGAAGTTAGTGAAAAAAGTTGTCTATTTCCACAAAAAATAAAGACACAATAATGTTAAATCGATTTCGATGATTAGGCCATCATCAGTAACAAACAGTAATATTATTTAATAATTAATATTAATTAATTGATTAATATTAATAAAAAAATTAAATAATCGAATAAAATAATTAAATAATTATGACCTAACCGTCGAAACCGATTTAACATTGTAGGTAATTCTTTTTTTTTTTTCTGGAAGCAGATAAATTTTTTTCACTAACTTCCGTTTTGAGGATCCGGGTTGAGTAATCGAAATTTAACAGTCAGAGGACAGTATTTCCAAGCTTTTAGTTTGTAAGGTCTTCGAGCGCCATACAAAAGTTATAGTCACGCAACATAATCATATGAGCGAATTTTGTAAAGTATCGTATTATCTACTTATTGAATTGTTTAAAATTTTAAGCATTTGTAGGGAAAATAAACTGATTACTAATAATTTTATTGCAAAACATACCTAATTTTATTCTCTAAATAATGATTTGCTACAACAAAAAAGCGTTTGATTATCTTAATTTTTTTTATTTTTTATTTATATTTATTTATTTATTTTGCAGTTTTTGTCGATCTTTTTAGCACATATAGAAAATGGAATTTAAGTAAATTTGTCAGCCTAATTTTGTGTGTACGATTTTGACTGTTCAAAGTTTATATACCTAGGTACCTAGTTGATAAACTTTATTTTGAACAGTATTCTGCTACTAATATCCATTTAACGATTTTTCATGGTTTTTTGCCATTTTAGTGATTTTTTCAGCACATTTTTTAATATTTGATTCCAAAATCGTTGTGCTCAAAAAGTTCTGCCCAATAAATGAACTCAGCCTTTCATATAGAATGCTTCATTTCATGACGCGAAAACGGAATTTTAATGTCAGTCCTGAGGAGAGTTTTCGTCTGGAAAGACACACCACATGTTTACACATCATATCAAGAAACGTTAACTCCAGGAAACTAAAAACGAATATATTTGGAAAATTATGGGCAATAAATTAATTATTTCAAAATACCTGGAGCAATTTTAGTGTTATGAATAATCTTATGTGTTTTCCAGGTGATTCATCAAGTGAATAGAGCAAAATCTTGCTAAAGTACGTTACGCTCCAGGGGAAAACAACTGTCACAGTCAAAGAGGTTTGATCACCCGGCCTCATAACTCAGATCGTTGGAGTGTTGCAACTCGGGAAAATTTCCCCTGAGTTGTGACGATGGGAATACGAACTCCTGTCGAAGTATCAAATATTTTTGGGCCGTTACAAGTACAAACACACTGAAACCTTGCTTATACAAAATTGAAATATAAGATCATTTTTGCAAACCAAATAGAAATATTTATTTTTTGTGATGCCTGATAAATAGTGGGAGATAAAGGGGAATAATTAGGTACCATATTTTACTAATGAAGCATAGGTCCTAATATTTAATAAAAATATAGATATCATGAAACATTTTAGTATTCAGATTTTGACATTTTATGTCTTTACTATGGCACATAACTCGAAAAGTGTGACGAAGAAAGCGTTATGAAAAATTTCTGATGATTTCCGCTTACAACCTAGGGAAATGGTACTTCGTCGTTTTTCATCCCACAAAATTCGTTGACCATTCGTTCGAAAGCTCTCGATTTATATAATCATATTATATTTTGCCGTGGAGATAGATAATATTCACTGGAACTGTTAGAGGTATCTGAGGACTGTGTGATGACCTCAGCAATCAACTTTTCTGTATTCCGCTTCATCAAAGTTCTCCTTGAATAGGAATGATTCAGGATGGCTTTTTATGAACTTTATACAAGACATTTTTTGCCAGTGTACAGGAATGCCATTTGTCTTTCTTTCTCATTATGAAGTTGTTTTGACCAAAGGTTTTCCAGTCGTAGAAGGAAATCTGGTCGATAACGTCATACGGTTTATCACCCTTCTTGCGAGCCGCACGAGCAATAGTTTTCCAGTCACCTGGCCATTCAGCTTTCCCCACTCGCTTAAATTCGGTACCAATAGCAGAATGCATAGAGTCGCATTCCATTTCCGAGTGCCCCGACGTGAAAATTTGAGCTCTATGCCGTCCGAGTTTAGAGTCTTTACAACATGCATGCATATACCGGCAACAAATTGATTCAAATTTTGCCCGCCGCATCGATCACTAAAGCAGCGGATTTCTTCGATATTTTCTGGCCAGGACTGAAAATGCTGGTAAAGGCTTGAAGCAATTTCGTTGCTGCCTCTACCTCCTTTACCCTCATGCCACACGAAGCATACTCCTTGTTACGAAATGACATTATAAACAGTAAACTTGTATGTTGTCAATCTCCGTTTATAAAACAAGGCATTGTTCATAGGGTCACTAGGTGCTAGAAGCACTTGTTGTAGATCGAAGTTTATTGAAATTAATGAACTATCTCCCGAACGAGCATAATGCGATGGCACGACGGGGAGGATTCTATGTGAGATTTAATACCATTCTTAATTTTATCTGATACTTAACTGTTTTTTTAACATGCTTACCTCTTCGATGTTCAGAACAAACATTGATGGAAGATTGAAGATGATTTATATTTTTTTTTTAGGGCTAGGTATATCAACTACCCCCTTTTTTAATACCTAGCGAGCTAAAGAACATGAACTTGCACACTTTTCCTCGAACTCCTTCAATCGGTAAATAAAAATTGGTACTAAACTTCCTTCTGTTCTCTGATGATGTAGTTGTCTTGACAAGAAATAGGTATATATCTACTTTTGTCACTTTAGTCATGGCGATGGATCCAGTGCAAAAAATAGGTGTATGTGAGTTACCTACTTCTAGCATTGATCGTTTAGCTGTTGTCATAGTTATCTAGTTTTGAAATTCGCAAATATGTGGCCTATGGATCAATATTTTCGTAACCTAGCTACATCATTGGAAACCTACTGGCCTAAGTAATCTAATGGAGTAGATAACTCAGAATCGCCAAAAATCGAGTTACCTAGTTTTAGTATTGAACCCACGATATTACTTAACTATTGCGAAGTGCGTGGCCAACGAGCTGAGTTATGAGCATGGTTATATGAATAATTGTTTACACACAGGTGATCATTCTCAAAAATTAATACTGTGAACATGATTGCAACCGCTTGTTAATTTCTGATGATTTCATTGAGCTGGTGTTTCGATGATTTGATTCATAGCAGGTGATCCGAATATTGCGAGAACGGTTTGATTTGTGAAGCGGTGGTTGAATCATTTTAATAGGTAATTTCTATGCTTTACACTCTAGGAAGCTGTAATTTCATATGTAGCCTCTTTAGGACATTTACTTGACGATGCCCAGGGTCCGGGTCAGCTGAGTGGCTCTTAAAGCTTGCGTACGAGTCTGCAACACATACGAGTCTACAACTAAAGACATAAAATGCCCCAATGTGTTGCAGACTTGTATGCAAGCGTTTCTGATGATTATCGAATACAACCTTATCGTCTTTGGTCGATCCTTTAAATGGTTAAAATTTTAATAACACATGTTGAAATCATGAAGTCCAAATATAATCATAAATACTCGTAGATATACTTAGTTAGTTCAGTTGATCTTCTTTACTTCTAGTTGAGTTGAGTTCTTTACTTTTCATTTAATAATGACTAACAGGACGTTTCAATTTTTTATTTCTTGAGATTATTCATTCCTCAAACCATAAGTCAAATACTAGTTTATTTTCCACCAAATCTGTTGATTACTTGGTCGATGGAAATGTTAATACCAGCCCTAAATCAGCAACGACTCGGTAACTACCTACTGGAATGCCCGTTAGAATGCTTGCCTCTCAATTTTGAAAGAAAACTAATCAAAAAAGCCATAAGGCAACTAACTATACATCAAAAATTTGCTTTCGCAATCCCATAGGAATCCATGAATAAAAATTTCTGTTCTAGAACCAAAAATTTCAACCATGTATCATGTTTTCTCCTCGATATTGATTCGAAATTCTATGAAAACATCAGAAATTAACAAGCGGTTGCAATCATGTTCACAATATCAATTATTGAGAATGATCACCTGTGTGTAAACAATTATTTATATAACCATGCTCATAACTCAGTTTGTTGGACACGCACTTCGCCGTAGTTAACATAATATTGTTGGATAAATCGAGAGCTTTCGAACGAATGGTCAACGAATTTTGTGGGATGAAAAACGACGAAGTACCATTTCCCTAGCAACGACTCGGTTGTAGGCGGAAATCACTGTAACACTATATGTTTCGTGCGCGGAAAAAAATTGACTCGCAAAAATTGCTAGGACCCCAGGGCTAAAACATGATACATGTTAAAAGTAGAATGGGAAGATTACACAGGCCTGCAAAACATTTTATATTTCAACAGTTGTGTAAGCAGCTTCAAGCTAAAGGGAAAAAGGGAGAAGTGTCTATGACCGTGTCTTACAAAAATGGCAACAGTGATGAAATAATCAATATCCCAACGCTTCCACCATTTATTGTAAGCAGGTTCAAGCTGGAGGAATTAGAAGTAGGTACGAGGGGATTTGGGTAATGAAAATGAAAAATTTCTACTAGTAGAATCGAAATGTCTATGTCCATAACTTAAAACAAATAGCAACAATGATGGGACCAAAATCCCACTGTTGCCACCACCTATTGTAGGCAGGATCACACTAGGGAGAAAGATGTCTAATGATTTAAAGGGGACAAATTTACGGGGAGGCAAATTATTACTCAAAGGTTCGTGACTATGGGGATGTTACCGGACAGTCACTATATTGTGGAAAGATACTGAGGCTGGGAGTAATCTGGCCGCAATAAAGGCCATGTCATACGAGCGCTATTGCCGTCGCGCAGATGCCGTCGAGATAGCGCCGGAAAAAGTACATGTCATACGTGACGGTAAATGCGTCGCGTTGATGCCGTCCCGCCAACGCCAGGTGCCTGTCATACGTAGCGTCTTCCGGGCGCATTTGCCGTCGCGGCAATCATGTTATTACCAAGATGGACACCATCCAGTTAGGTTGTATGAGCTTTTTGCACATTTTAGATACATATGAAGAGTATTATCGGAAGAATCCAAGACGATACCCATCCTGTACTTTCTTCTCGTTTGTCGACTGGACAGTTTCATCTGATGTTCCAGGAACACAGGAAGTATGAAGATAAATTTTTTAGTTACTATCGAATGTCGGTTGCTTCTTTTGACGAACTCCTTAGTGCCTAGTGTGAGAAAATAAGAAAGTTTTTCAACTAAATAAATAAATTTTTCCGTATCAAATATCGTAATGATCACTCCAAAGGTGTTCCAGTTGTTATGCCAGTGCTCACGCGGCAAATGCGTCCCGCTGGCGCTAGCGCTCCGTATGACAGGGTCCCGGCGTCACGTGCGCCACGTTGCTAACGCGACCGTCCGCGTTGGCTGCGCTTAGCGTCCGGCTAACGCGGACTCGCCGACGGCATTAGCGTCCATATGACATGCTCCGTAAGAGCCCCATTGCCGGGTTGGAGCGACTTTAACGCGACGGCAATAGCGCTCGTATGACATGGCCCTAAAGCTACTTGAGGGGCGGACCACCACGGAACGCTTGAAGAGCTTATGTGGGACGTATATGTGACCACGGGTGTGGATGGGACGGATTTGTCAGTAATGACTGTCTTCGGCCCATCGTGACCACTGTTTCAAAAAGTACGAGAAAATCGACCCCAAAGTCATATTTTCATAGACGGCCATTTTTCAAGAAAACCCTCCTTGATTTCATTATAAAACAATTGTTTTCAACATTAAAACATAGTTTTCTCCCCTAAGTAGTAGAGTAAAATTGAAATTTGCTACACCGTTGGAAAGGTGAGCTCTTTGCCCAGGTTTTACCGTTCTTGCATCTTGAAAAATATTGGTTGTCATAGTTCAATTTCCGATTGAAAAAACTTGAGATTTTCTATATTAGGTAAAATTTGCTTTTCAGAGGGCTTTTTCATGTCTCAAACCCTAATTCTAAAAACAGGTTAGGCATCTATCCAATAGAAAATAAAATGCCCAATCCTCAAATTTGAATTTACACAGCAAATTAAGGGAGTTATGACCACTTTTGTAAAGTAAGATCAAAATCACAAACAAAATTTAAATTGAAAAACCTTATTTTTCAACTGGATTGAAAACGACGAAGTACCATTTCCCTAGCAACGACTCGGTTGTAAGTGGAAATCATCAGAAAATCATAAGAAAGACAAAGCAGCTTGAAATGCTTGCATACGAGTCTGCAACACATTGGGACATTTTCATGTGTGTTTTCTTATCGTATTTATTACTAGGCAGATCTCACCCGTGCATCGCACGGCGGGGCGTACAAATCAATTAAATGGGCCATAAGAGAAACAGCCTACCCGTGGGTACTTAATTGAATTCGCGATCGTGTTGACTCATTGTTCCGACACCCGTGGGTACTTCATTAAATTCGAGCCAGGCTACATCACCTACCCCCCTGCAGACTCGTATGCAAGCTCTAAGAGCCACTCAGCTGATCCGGACCCTGGGCATCGTCAAGTCAATGTCCTAAAGAGGCTACATAAGAAATTACAGCTTCCTAGAGTGTAAAGCATAGAAATTACCTATTAAAATGATTTAACCACCGCTTCACAAATCAAACCGTTCTCGCAATATTTGGATCACCTGCTATGAATCAAATCATCGAAACACCAGCTCAATGAAATCATCAGAAATTAACAAGCGGTGGCAATCATGTTCACAATATCAATTATTGAAAATGATCACCTGAGTGTACACAATTATTCAAATAACCTTGCTCATAACTCAGCTTGTTGGCCACGCACTTCGCAGTAGTAAACATAATATGGTTGGATAAATCGAGAGCTTTCGAACGAATGGTCAACGAATTTTTTGGGATGAAAAACGACGAAGTACCATTTCCCTAGCAACGACTCGGTTGTAAGCGGAAATCGTCAAAATATTTACGTTACGTTACGTGACAGTTTTTTGTGCAATGTGCCAGGGCAATGACATGAAAATGTCAAAAATTATAATGGTACAAAAGTTGTTGCAAATTAGTTGTAGAATCGACTCCTGCAGTTTGGCAGACCTGTTTTTGTACACCCTTTATTGCTCTATCGAAAACATACTAGAAAGAATAAAACATCTGTATGTTTTAAACATCTGTAAATATGCATGTATTTTTAAATTACTTTATTAATATAATAAACTTTAAGATTTGTTAGACGAAGGAGTGATATTATTCATTATACAAACTGAAACAATTCTTTGTTTCTTCTATGTACAAAATTATTAGAGCTCGTGCGTTTCCTGGTGAAGCCTGAGGGTAGGTGGAGAAAGTTGCTCTGAACCGGTTTTGTAGGGGTGGGGGTTATTATTAGTCATTAAATTAGTTATTAAATGTCATTAGTCAGACTAGTAGCAGAATGGGACGGCAACGTCAACTTCCCCTCCAGCGCTCGGCTCCCCACTTGCCACCACAACCCCTCACACCCAGGCTTCACGAAGAAACGCACGAACTCTAATTTTCTTTCTTTGAACAAGTTTGTAATGGTATCGTTGCAAATGCGTGCGTTCCATAAGGTTTCATTCTTTGGTAAGTATATTTTATGGTTATAATCATAGGTAGGTATACTATTTACAACGGTTCAGTAAAAGTCTGATTTAGGTAATTTGTTGTAAGTCAGAATAATTACTTTATGAGATTTTTGTAATACCTTGACTAAATAGGTGTAGGTACTCCTGGTTTCGATTGAACAATTTCAGCGTTTTTTAAACAATTTCTAAATTATAAATAAATGGTTTTGTTTGCAATCTCTTAACAACTTTACATGATTGTTTAATCATATAATAATTATCTTCTCTCTAAAAAGTTAAAATGAGGGGAAGGTAGGTAATACAAAACTGTTCCGGGCCACGAAGTGAGCAGTCCTAGCCCCTCACCTAGCCGGACCCCAGTGCGAAGGAACACTCGATAAGGGTGGAACAGGTACAATGGAATATGAGCGTTATTCGATTGGTCCCCTGCTCAGTATCGAGCTGCCCCAATCCTCTCCTCTTGAACTCAAACTCTCAGCCCACGTTTTAACACAGAATGTGTTTTTACAGAGGGTTATTTGGTTTGAAGGCGTCCGTCCCGTAAGATCCCCCCCCCCCCGAACCCCACCACTCTCCCGGACGAGCTGCTACCCCCACCGCGCGTCCGCTCCACCACCTACTTCCTTCGCCTTCCTTCTCTCCCATTCCCTTGCAGTAAGAGTATATAATATAAATATAAATATGATAAATAAGCCGGTAGGTAAGAAAGACCGGTACGTACTGCTCCCATTTCATTGACAGTTAGTAATCAGACGATAGTTGGATTGCTTGTAATCTTTATGATTATATGACTAATTCATTTTTTAACTTACTGCTCCCATTTTATTGAAAATTAGTAAACAGACGATAGTTGGATTGTTTAACGACTTACCTGAGCCTCCATGCTTCTATTCGTATTTGGAAATAAGTTCACACCACAATTGGTCACAGGGTTGCCACCTTATAAAACGTTAATATCCCCGGGAAGGGTCTACGTCACCACAATCCAAGGCGCTGGATTCCAAGAACGCGGAATGAACTTCGGCCGAACTTACCAGAATGCCACCAGCCCTCCGGGGAATCCCCGAAATACACATTCTGTGTTTCATTGGTTTGATCCTTGATCCTAACATTAACAATCCGGGGGTGTGGGGGTGTCCCCCAGATTTCATTTTACAATAAATGTACCATCATGAACACAAACCACTGGCGGCTAGACACCCCCAACGGCAACGTTTTTTATTTTTTCGATCTTCCAATTTTCATTTGTCTCTCTAATTTTTCATGGAGCATTTCCCGCCAAATGGACCCCATTTTCGTTAATCATAAAGAAAGCACTTAAACAAAAATAATAATAATAAAAATAAAAATTAATAAATAAATTCAAAAATCACTGGAATACCCCATTTTTTTCTTCCCCTCCGTTACACCCTCACCACAACTTTTCCTCCCTTTCTCCGTCACTCACTCCTCTACATAAAGTGACATACCGAATGACAGACTTCAGTACTGCTTGGACGGCCTGATGATGATGTCTTAGCATTGAAAGCGCTCGCCTCCGGTACTTGAGTTGCTAGTGCTGACGGATTCCTCCAAAAGGTACGTAATTGATCATTTTGCTATCAGAAAATTTAAGGTAGGAACAGAGCGGGGGACCTCCCAGCTCGAGCTGTATTAGGAGTATTTTCAAACTACAAACTTAATTACTTTAGTATTACATAAGTATTACATTAATCAAGGAATACTTACAAGTGACAGCAGCGGCCTCTGTTCCTTCTTCAGTGACTTCAATTATAGCTTTTTGTTTTACTCCACTTACTTTCAAAGGTGACTCTGAAATCCCACTTAGATCAGGTTTACCGAAGAGATCACCTGCACCCAACTGTAAAATAACCATAACACATGAACTTTGTTGTAAACAAGAGAGTTTGCAGGTAACATACAAGTTATGAAATTGTCCTAAGTCATCATTGACTGTGCATCCATAAAATTTCACACAGAAATGAGCAATAAACTGCAATAAAAAATGGAGGTCCTCACTTAAAATAATAATGTTAGTGCACACTACACTACACTGGTTTGGTGCATGGTAATGTGCACACATATTTGAGATCTTACGGAAAACATAGGGGAGGGGGTTATAGTAGTGAACACCTGACCCATGGACCATGGTGTAGTGTTATCTCGGCCTAGTGGGGGCCCAGTAGGGGGCTCTCATCTAGGCTAACCTGTATAAAAGAGCAAGGATTAGCCATCCAATATACCATTCAGTTAATCGACTTTCTGCCTTATTCTTCTGACCTGCATCAAAGATGAGAAGAATTACACTGGTGACCACGACGCGAGAGCTTCTCCTGCAGCCTTCTTCACACAAAGGTCCGTCCCAGATATTATAGCCTCGCTCCTCATCATGTAGAGAAGCCAGAGTCTCCCTTCTCCATTACCTGCTTCCCCTTCCTTCTGGCCTAGGAACAATCGACTAGCAACCCCTTCCAGGTAGCGCTCCTCTTTGCTAACAGAGCGCCCTCTCTCCACAGAGGCACCCTGCCCAGCCTTCACTCAGGCGTCTTCCCTCTCCAGTTGCCATCACCGTTCACCACCAAAGTTCCTCTGGATGGCTATAAAGCATGGGTGCCTGTGATATATATGGATAGTTCCTTCTTATTGACTCTTGAAAATGCTACTCCATGGCATATTCCTGAGGTTATTAAACCTGCAGGATATCGTCTGGGTGTAGCAGGTTAATCGCAACTCCCCTTTGAAGGGGTAACTACTTTATTTCAATCCCCTCCATTGTCACAGTTAGCAGAGCTCGATTTTGAATCACACACCCCTCCCCACCTCCACTCAATCCCTCGAATCTTGACTGTCCTGCCCCCTCCCCTTTCCATAGGTCAAAAAATTTACCATTACAAAACTTAAAAAACATACCCAAATTCTCAATCACCCTTTCGCCAATAATTGTCCTTGTAGCTCCTGCATCAACCACAAACAAGCATGGAACCCTATTGACATTCCCCTTCTCTATCAAAGACAAGTCCTACACTCGGTTAACTAGGTATTAATTCCTCTCCTGACTCCATGCATTGGGGTCTATTCCAATTAGTTGAGGTATCCCCCATTTACCTGACCTTGGTCCGTTTCCCTGAGAGGACCCGGACGGAGGAGGCAATACAAAGTGGGCTGGTGGTGCTGCTGAAGGTGAACACTGACAATTGCACTGAGGTTTCGGAGCCACAGAATTGGAAGGATTATCTGTTAGGGGTTGAGGTTGTGATGACTGACTATGACACCAACGTGCCAGGTGACCAAGTTTCAAGCACTTCCAACAAATCACTGGTCGAACACCTCTGGCTCCAGCATTTTGGCTATAGGTAGCCTTCCATTTATTATTCTGCTGTTCATTCATTGATAGTAAACTTTCTGCTCTGCACACAACTGCAGTGCCCTGATCCTCCCCAATGGAGAGGATCTCAGTAATGCCAGAACGTGCAAAAGCCCTTGGTTGGTGAAGAGCTGCCTCCAACCTCAAAGCAAACTCCAGTGCCTCCACTATATTTTTGGGTCCAGAAATAGTCACTTTCTCCCTCAGAGAACTATCCCCCTAATCCCCTCACGAATAGGTGACAATCATGCACTCATTACCAGCAGACGTTTCAAGAAGAGCACGGTGAGCCAGCAATTTTATTGCCTGATGATATGTGGCTATGTCTTCATTCCCTTGCTGCATCCTACTCATAATCAGAGTCATAGATCGTTGCTCCCTGTTTTTATGGCCAAATTGAATCTCCAGTGCTTCTACTAGGGTTCTGTAAGGTGCAGAAGGTCCAACATCTTCCAACACTTCTCTGGTAGGGCCAGAAGTTCTGCACTTATGTTGTCGTCCTCCGTTTTTATTTGCCACAGCTACAAACTGAATTTTATAGGATTCCCATTCATCACTACCATGAAACGGGGATGGCTTGAATATTAGTGTTGACCATAAGGGGCCATGTGTCTAGGGTCTCAGCTTCCAAGACACTTTTCACCACATCCTGTTTGTCGGATAGATCGTAGCTCTTCAAGCACTCTTTCCGGTTGCCTCTCAATCGCCTGCTGCATGGCAATTATTCCATCTGCTCTTGCATAGCGTTCATCTGCTGCTGCAATAATAGTCGAAACTCACCAAACACAGCACTTCTCTCTTGCTCCAGAGACAAGATCTGCCATTGAAACGGGATCATCAGAACTCCAGAATTCACTGTCAGTCGATGCTCCCGCATCCTGGTCCTCACTCAACCTGGGACGGCCGTCCTCCATTTCAGCAATCACCGAAATGATGAAAAGGATGACGTAAGTAGGATGGTCGCAAAAATGTTTGTAACCAAATGGGCGCGTTCTGTTAATCATTATTTAATTATAATATTGAACAGGGCCGTCCCTAGGTTTTTCAGGGCCCTGGGCAAACAGTTTCCGGGGGCCCCCTATATATATATATATATATATATATATATATATATATATATATATATAAATTAAATAACAGTCGTTGAGTTTTGAGTTTTTAAAAACAACTTTAATTCACTTTTTACAAGATAAGAGAGACGATGCACTGCGCGATGTTTATGCGGGGACGTACGGGCGGAGACTGAACTCCCGAGGCTGATGGCCGCGGGCTTATATAGGGATTGGCTGCTGCGTCAGCTCGTTATTACCCAAGGGTTGAGGCGTCGTATGTAACTCCTCCCCCCTAAGTTGAAATTTTGGGGACCCAAAAGTTTTGTTTATTATATTTTGTGCTAGGTAATTATTTTTGTGGGCAAATGCAGATTTTAGTTTTGGGGACACGAAATTTCATAGTTTAGTTTTGGGGGTGTGCATCATCTCTGGATTTTCGATTATAATGGTTAAAATGAATACAAAAATGATACAAAAATGATTACAATAAATACAATGATCATCAAAACAATGAATACAATGATTACAATAAAATGCAATAGTAATGACAGTGCTTACCTAATATTTACGATTACATAAAGGTAGCCTGATATGATAATTAAAACAATGAAAACAATGAAAAATGAATTACAATGGTTACGATAAGATGTAATAGTAATAATGGTGATTACATAGTACGATTACATAAAGGTGACATAATGAGGTGCCAATTAGGCATTTTGTCGTCTTTTGTGCTTCTTGTATTGAACTAGAATTGTTACGATGAAACTGAGTAACATGACATAAAGGAGTATAGACCAGAATCTAGGGGTTGCAAGTTGATATAACGTGAAGCGTTTGACAGGTTTCCAATTTTCTAGTTGTATAGAGGACAAATCTAGATTTTTAAGCTGAATTACATTACTTATCTAATGTTTTTGAGGAGTCGGGCGTGAGTTGTACGTTACTGACTATAAGGGGTGTGCCTAAGATGCTTCTATGTGCAGCAAACAGGGTTTGATTGTGATAGGACACTAAGTTCTGGCTAGGTCTGACCAGGTAGATCCCTCGTAAGTTTCGTAACTCTTTTCCGAATTTTGAGGTGATAGTGAGTACATCGCCATGAGGGAAGACGAGCAAGTATTGATTGATCCTATACAAGAGCGAGACGTAGTTGGTGGGGATTTCCATTTTTGCGTAATTGCAATTTCCCGTGGAACTTGTCTTAAGGAATTCGGCTTCACACTGGGAATTGACATCTATTAACATGTGACCGGGGCAGAGATAATAGGCGAGGCCAGAAGGGCATTCGTCTCTTAGGGTAAGGACTTCATTTTGTGATTTCAACAGGTAGCGAACGGAGGGTACAATCGTTACGTACTCGGAATTTAATGTTGCCGGTAGGGATTCTAAATAGTATAGGTCGAAATTTCTGGGATCTACAATAGGGACATCGAGAAAGTAGACTATTTCGTCTGTTCCGATAAAGCATTGGACTTTTATGTGGGATTTAATTTCGAATAGGTCTTTTCCGGTATGGTTCAGGAACCTAGGGCCATAGAATACCGTGAGGCGGTCTAATTCGTCTAACAAAAGTTCTGAGCTCAGGATACTTGGATGTAATTTACCCAATTCACAGAAGGTGAGTGACGTCTCTATGTCCTGGATAACGTTTATTAGTAGTTGTAGTGAAATTTGGCAATGTTCCAGGAAGTCATTCAAGGCACGAATGTGTGTTTGTTCCCCTACTTTCATGTCTCGAAGGGATTCAAACTCTTTCTGGATCTGAAGGTTGTTATGATTGATGATGTCCATAGTTTTGTTAAAATTTTCGGCAAAAGCTTGATTCACCGAATATTGAGAGTTTAGTTGGTCTTGTAAGTTTTCTTGATTTCGTTGTAAATGGTTTATTATGTTATCGTAGCGTTCGCTATCCTTCGCGTCTAGGTTTCCCGTAACAAATTTGATTAAGGAGCCTAACCCGTCAACTAGTCCTCTTTTTGATCTCTTTGTTCGTTGGTTGTCGATCTTAAAGTTTTGTATTTTAGAGTCAATCACTTCGAAGGTATGGTTTATAGTTGTGGTGAACATATCAGTGCGTTCTATGTATGTAGTCTGGGAGTCTATAACGGAAGTGAACACTTGTTGATACTGAGTGCGAAGGGAATTGATTTTTGAAATTAAAGCGCTGAGGTCGTAATAGTGAGTGATGGTATGATAACCTTCCACTATTTTGGCCGGTCTAAGGAGTACTGGGAGAAGTCCAGGGTTCAATGTGACGTTGACTAATTCTAGTCCTGAGGCGGAGGAGAGGAGGATCAGGATCCTGTAACAATGTCAAAACAGGGAATTCCTGAGGATTTCCGTACACATCTGTTCTCGGAGGTATGGTATGTCAGTTTGGGAGAAAGTAGGGTTCTTATTGCTCGTTATTGCTTTGGCAAACTGGCAGACGAAAACACCACAATCGTCTGAGTTCGATTGTTGTGGGATTGTTAGCAAGTGGATTGTTTCCCAGTTTTCTGAATCCAGTAGGATTCCCCTTTTTTCGAGAAACTCGAAAGCCAAATATGATTGAATGTTTTCTAGGATTGGGATGGCGTATGCGGCTGCAGTGCCATTTTTTGTACGCGTTTCGGAGAGGGAGTCTAGGTACGTGATCTGTTTACGTTTCGTGTTAATTACCACGAGACTCCAATGATTTGTTTTATGGATTGGTATGATTATTAAATCTTTGCTGAATATGTCTGACCTACGAGTAAAGTGTCTTACTCGGTCATAACCGTGTGCTTCTAACATAGGGTAGAGGAAAGAGTTAAAACAGAAGGTCGAGGGAAATGTCTTGTGGTTTCTATTCCTTTCGTCTATCAACTCCATATAGAAGTTCATAATCATGTCGTCTATCCAGTTTCCGGGTTTTAGTGTCAGTAAGTTTTCCCTAGTTAGTTTGAGTCCGTATTTATGTGTTAAAGTTTCTGAGGATGGTAGTTCGGTATTCCATGCGTTTTGGACTTTGGTCTCATAGAATTTCCTGGGTGGTTTTACGTTGGTTAAGTGAGCCTTCTCTTTGGTGTTATGATGACGTGGGTGAATTTGTACTGTTTTCATAGCCGGGTCTATTTCTTTAACTTCTTCTTTATTATATTTAGGTTTAGTCTTGCTTTGTCGTTGGATGGTTTTAATAAAAATTTCGTCAGGGATTTCAGGGGGGTCTATTCGATTCACGTTTTTTTCGTCAGCTACTTTTTCCTTTTGTTCCTGGAGTTTTTCGGACACTTGTGCGTATAAGGCTTTTACTCTTTCTTTATGTCGGTCTAAATAGTCATGTGCCATCGCTTTTTCGATATCCATTTCTAGGAGAGAGCGGTTATTCACGTGCCCGTATAGGAGTTCGAACGGTGTTAATTTTGACGCGGAGTGGATCGAATTATTGTAGGCAATGATTGCATAGTTGACTTTATGGCATGTGGTACAAGTTTTGAATTCTTCCCTATTGGTTAGTAATCGGACGTGCTCTATGAGAGTGGAATGAAATCTTTCAGCGATACCATTGGATTCCGGGTGTTGCGAGGATATGAAGTGAATGTTTATTTTATGGAGGGCCATCAATTCTTTCACTAATGAATTTTGAAATTCGGTTCCATTGTCCGAAATAATTTTGTTCGGGATCCCATGGTGGGCAAAGAACTTCATTAGTCCGTTAACTATTTCAACGCCGGTGGAAGAAGAGATAGGGTATGCTTGCGCGTATTTGGAAAATGGACAAATTATCGTTAGGAACTTAGAGTTTTCTATGGTGAATTTGTCTATATGTAGTGTCTCTAAAGGTCGGACAGCTGTAGGAGTGATGTTGTATTTAATTTTGAGCGGAGATCTTTCGTATTTGCATTTTAGACACAATTCGCAGTTGTTGATGAATTTTTGAATAGCGATCTTCAAATTCGGCCAATAATATTCCCTTTTTAATTTTTCGTATGTTTCGTCTATGCCGCGATGGTTTGTAACTCCATCATGGTATTTGGAAATTAGATCTGTTTGTTCTTTTTCCGATTGGATGTCGATCAAGCGTTTGGAGTATTTAGTGAGGTTTATTTCTGAGTGGGTGAAATGAGTTGCAATGACTTTAGCAAATTTTTCGTATACCTCGGTTTCGAAATAAATGCCATATTTTACCCTAGGGTGGATGTATTCTTTGGTGAATTTTATTACATCGTTTTCGAACTCTTGATCATTTACTTTGACGAGCATGCGAGTTTTGTTTCCAAAAAGGGTCGTAAGTTTAACCATGTCGGGGACAGGGTGGTTAACTACTGTGAGTATTATCTGGTTCGAAGAAATGTTGATTGGCTGATCGCGAATGGGTATATTGACAACTGTATTCCCTAAAAAGTTGGAGTGGACTGTGTGTCTAGATGAGGTTTCGTCAGTCACCCCTTCCTCCCCAGGATCGACGTGCGCGACCACAGAGTCGGCGTCGTCGTTAGAGGTAAGGTCCAGTTGCTTGCCTAAAAGTTGGGTAAGTTGGTCACAGTGTAGGGTATGTAAGTTCGGTTGGTTTTCTATTTTGACTCTGGATAGTGCATCTGCGTTTGTGTTGAGGGCTCCTTTTTTGTAAATTATGTCAAAGTCGTATGCTTGTAATTTCGTTTTCCATGCGAACAATCGTGAACCAGGTTCTTTATGGTTGAAGAGCCATTGTAACGGGTGGTGATCAGAAAAGATAGTGAATTTCCTACCATATAAGTAGGGGCGGAAGTAACCTACAGCCCATACGATGGCGAGTAGCTCTTTCTCAATTGTGCTATATTTTTGTTCGGATTGGTTTAACGTCCGGCTCGCGTAAGCTACCGGTAGATCGGAGTTATCTGAAATTTGGCTTAAAACTGCCCCCAAAGCTACGTTGCTGGCGTCAGTAGTGAGCCTGAAGGGCTTCGAGAAATCTGGGTATTGAAGGATTGGGTCATTGCTTAGGAGGTCTTTGCAAGTTTCGAAGCATTGTCGATACTCAGGGTCCGTGATGTCTATGAGAGCGTCTTTTTTGAGACATTAAGTCATGGGTTTCGTTAATTTTGCGAAGTCTTTGATGAATTTTCGGTAGTACCCTAACAGTCCTAAGAATCCCTTGATTTCTTTTGTAGTTTTTGGAATGGGATAATTTTTTATTGCTTTAATTTTGTCTGGGTTTGGTTTTACTCCGTCTGGTGTGACTACGTGACCTAGGTAACAAACTTCTCTTCTCAAAAAGTCGGTTTTATCTAGTTGTACCTTGAGGTTAGCAGATCGAAGGCGTTTAAAGACTGATTCTAAACGGTGTACGTGTTCCTGTAGGCTAGTGCTAAATACTATAATGTCGTCCAAATATACGCAACAGTATTCATTTGCGATACCACGTAGTATATTGTCCATCACGCGTTGGAATGTACTAGGTGCGTTCTTTAACCCAAAGGGGACGCGTGTCCACTCCAAATGACGTGTGGGGGTGCTGAAGGCTGTTTTGCTGATGCTATTGGGATCCATTTCTATTTGGTGAAAGGAAGATTTTAAGTCAATTGTACTGAAATATTGGCATCTTCCCAATTTGTCTAATAGTTCCGAAATTTGGGGAAGAGGGTATTTATCTTCTATTGTTTTTTCGTTTAGTTTACGATAATCTACAACGATTCGAAACTTTTGCTTTCCACTGCTGTCTTGTTTTTTTTGGGACTATCCAGATAGGGGCATTCCAAGGGCTTTGAGAGTTTCGAACGATCCCTTGTTGGAGAAGTTCTTCCATTTGTTTGTCGAGTTCGTTCAAATGTACCTCAGGGAATCCATAATTTTTTGTGTAGACTGGTATTTCGTCAGTAGTGCGAATGACGTGCTTGACGTTGTTGGTGAAACTAAGGGGGGTGCCTTCTTGATGAAAAATATCTGCGTATTTGGTGACTAATTTGGATATCGCGAGTTTTTCTTCCTCGTTCATGTGGTCGAGGCGAAGTTGGCCTAAATCAAATTTGAATGTTGATTTTTCGAAGTGGTTTAAGTTTGAGTTTGAGACGGGTTTTTGGGTTTGTAAGTCAGTAGTTTGAGGATCGATCTCTTCGGCTAATATGGGGGTAGCCTGCGTGAATTGGTAGGGGTTTTCGCCGGAATTCAATACTTGGACGTAAGCATCATAATTTTTTACTTTAACCAAGCATTGGGGGATTTCTACGGGTCCTATCTTTTGGTAGGGGATGATCGCATCTCCATTTTCAATGTTATTGAGTACCAGTTTGACCTGTTGGACACTCCTACTGTCAATGGTGTAAGTCTCAGTGATGTCTAAATTTAGATATTGTAACGGGAGGTTTACATGAGGGGTTTGGAATACTTTATTTCTGATGCTTATATCGGCTTTTATAAATTCTAGGTTATCAATGCCGATCAGGAGATCGAATCTAGAATGGAATGGGAATAGTCGGAATTTTAGGTTTAAACCCTTTTCTCGAAGGAGTTCGTCGCACGGGACCATGGCACTTGAAGTGACCAAGGAGGTTCCGTGGACAGTCGTAACGGAAAAAGGTTCATCATTTGTTTTGATAGGGAAGTATTTTTCTGCTATTAACGGGTTGACAAAACTGGCCGAGCTCCCTGTGTCTACGAGGATTTTTAAGTTTAATTTAGGCAATATGATATAGGGGAGCTTGTTGATCGGCTTAAAGTTTAGGTTCATGAGGTTGCAGGCGGTGGTTGGAGGCAAGGGTCCTCTAAAAAAGGAGTTTCGTCCTTTTGACTTTGGGGATTTTCCGTAGATTGGTCTGGCCACTCATATGCGTCATAGTATAGGTCGTTTTGGTAGTTCGAGTCATGATAGTTATTAAGTTCGTCAATCGTTTGGTCGTTTTGGTAATTTGAGTCGTAATAACCGTAGGCTTCGTCATTTATTTGGTTCGTTTCTTCGGTTTGTAAATTGTGAAAATTTGGATTCTGATTCGGATTTGTTGTCTGCCATGACATTGGTTTCCAATCCCTTTGAGTGTTTTGGGAAGATTTCTGATTATTTGAAGGGTTTCTTTGGTAGGTTGGCCTATTTTGGTAGCCGTTTCTTTGTAGGTTTGAAGGGGTTTGTTGAGGATTTGGCTGTCTAGGCGGGCCAGACCATTGAGGTGGAGGATTTGGCTGCCTAGGTGGGCCGGACCATTGAGGTGGAGCTAGGCTTTGTAGTAGTCGATAAGATCTCGCAACAGGTGTTTGAGACCAATATGCAGGGTTCTGCCTAGGGGGCCCGTAAAGACGGTGCGGGGGTGGAACTCTGTATTGAGGAGCTTGGTTTTGCTTGAGGGGAGCATTTTGTTTTGGACGAGAGTTTGATGGTAACAACTGGTAATCGTTCGTCATCCATCCAAGTGCCTCATTCAGGTCCTTTGGTTGTCGAGTCCTCAACAGGCTTCCTAGTGGTTCTCTAAGATGTAATAGGAAACATCTTAGCGCGAGTTGTGTATGATGTTTAATTATGTTGTCGGCCTCATCGGGTTCGTGGATGTTGGCATACGCGGTTATTTTGTTTAATGCTTCCGTTATCCTATGGTGGAACTTGAACGGATCTTCGTGTTCTCCCTGTCTCATATTTGAGAGGTCTAAATTCATGGAGAACACATCTCGTTTATCGGAAAAGGCATTGATCAACGCGTCTTTGATTTGTTTGTATGTCGTGATATTTCCCGAGTTTATTGCACTTGAAGCTGGGGGTTGGATTTTGGCTTTGATGGCATGTAAGATCATCCTATTTTGGAAGTCTCCTACGTCGTTATAATTGAAAAATCTGTCGTTCAGTTCTTGTGTTACGAGTAGGAAATCATTCAACGTTTCCGGATCTCCTTTAAACACTGGAATGAGTTCCATGTGTTCTTTCTTGAATGTTGGGACTTCGGAGACTTCGGGTTTCCTATTTGGTACGCGTGCGCCTCCCAATCTCATCAGTTCGAGGGCGCCTGTAGCTTCATTTAGCGCGGCTTCTAGTCTAAGTTGTGTCGCGTTTTGTTCTCGAAGTATTTGTTGGGTCGCTTCTAACAAGTGATTAAATTGGGTATTTTGCGCCATCAATTCGGAATTTTGCGCGATTAGGTCTTCAATTTTGGGTTTGCCCCCGGTGGCTCCAGTATCGAAGGACATGTCGATGTTTTCGGGTACGGGGTTTTCGGGGATAGTAGAAAGGTATTGGGGCCGGGTTTGATCTCTGAGAAGGATCCCTAGGCGATTTGATAGCCTATCGGCCACAAAACGTTTTAATTCTTTGGGAATTTTGATTGTTTTAGGACGTGCTTACGGGGTCAAACCTAATCTGACCTGTACAGTGCCGAGTTATAGAAAAAGATACAAAAATACAGCTGAAAACAAGATTAAAATTCAAAAGATTAAAATTCCTTAAAATTATCTTAATTAAGAATGGTGTCTTCGAGAAGAATGCAGAGGTGGAGAGAGTTTAAAGGGACGACGGCCGTCAAATCGGCGAGTGGTCTTCAAGGTTGAGCTTATCTGCAGCTCGGGAGCGATAAAAGTTTCTAATCTGAGATCTACGTCCTGTGCGTGGGCAGATCTCCGATGAGGTGTCGTTTTATCAAATGAAGAGTGGACGTCTATATATTCTGAAGTTTAATTCTGAAGTTTTTCCCGGTCAGATGTTCGTTCTTTACGGGTTTCAAAACTTTTAACAGAATTTTTTGAAAGCTTCTTGGAAGTGAAGGAAGTCGTATATTTGAAGTGTGTTTTAAGTGAAGTGGGCTTAAGAATGGGTGAGTATCTGCCGAATATGCTTTTCGGTGGAACGTACTCGTATTATAAAAATATTGCGCAGTGATTTACTTACAGCGGGATGCCCATGTCCATGTAAGGAGTCCAGTTCCGTTGATTTCCGTCGTGTGTAATCCCAATCAGACACTGTTTCACTGAAGGTTCTCGGTTTTTTTCTTCGCGTGTACGGAGCAAAGAAAAACCCACGTCTTTCCGACAAGCGCCAATTAAATAACAGTCGTTGAGTTTTGAGTTTTTAAAAACAACTTTAATTCACTTTTTACAAGATAAGAGAGACGATGCACTGCGCGATGTTTATGCGGGGACGTACGGGCGGAGACTGAACTCCCGAGGCTGATGGCCGCGGGCTTATATAGGGATTGGCTGCTGCGTCAGCTCGTTATTACCCAAGGGTTGAGGCGTCGTATGTAACTTATATATATATATATATATATATATATATATATATATATATATATATATACTTTGGCACAGATGTGCAGAGAAAAATAGAGCATATATATGGAGAAACTATAAGGAAAAACTTACATAATATTTCGGCTTTTGCCTTTGCCAAATAGTATATATATACTCGGCGCTTCGTGCCTAGCCGGGGGGCTTCGCCCCCCTGGACCCCCCTAGTCTATACTTGGCGCTTCGCGCCTCGCCGGATCTTTTCTCTTTTCTACTGCGTAGAAAACGAGGATAATTTGCTATGCAATTCTTAGCCTGAAAAAATTTGTATATAAAAAAATGTTCAAGCCTGGCTGGGATTCGAACTCACGATGCGAAAAAAATTGATATAAATTAATTTGGATATAAAAAAATTTCCAAGCCTGGCTGGGATTCGAACCCACGAACTCGCGCTTCCCGTCACGGACGATAGCAACGGTTGCACGTGAAAATCATCTTAAAAAAAGTTTGGGACATTACATAAAAAATTATTGGGGGTCGGCCTAAGAATATAAATCATTGGGGGCTGGGGGGCCCTGAGCGGATGAGTTATTTTCGTGGTATATTATCTTTTTTTCCTGCCCTCTGCTGGGGTCCCCCTCCACCCCGGGGCCCTAGGCGACCGCCTAGTCCGCCTGCCCCAAGGAACGACACTGATATTGAATGATTAAAACGATCTTCAGTTATTTTTGTGCATTATTCCTGATAGGTACCTGATCTTTGTGATAAAAAATTAAACAAGTCTAACCCTACCTGACGTTTCCTTCATGGAACCACAATCGATTACTCATCTGATTAGGAGAGAGATCATAATTTCAATTATCTCTTAGTGTCCCAGAGAATCTCTCAATCGAATTTCAATTTCCTTGGGTGAACATGAGAGAACTTAGCTCACTCAGCTGATTACGAAAGAGACCCATTTCACTCTGGAGGGGCAGATAGTCACCCTATCGAATTCCAACTCCCTCGGGAGAGCAAGAAAGGATTTAGCTCACCTAGCTGATGGTTAGGAAAAATACCATAATAAATTCCAATCGCCTCTTAGTGTCCCAGAGAATCCCCCTGTTGAATTTCAACTTCCTTTTGGGTGAACAGGAAAAAATTTAGCACAATCAGCTGATTAGGGATTATACAATAATTTCAATTGCCTCTTAATGTCCCGGAGAGTCACCTTGTCGGAATCTACTTCCTTGGGTGAACTGAAGAATTTAGGTGATCGAAATGGTTAGTTTCGTGACGATTAGAAACCAAATGGGCACGCTCTGTTAATCATTATTGATTGATAAAATGACAAAGAATAGGCCCCTCAAAGTGTGATTCGCCACCTATGAAAGACAGAAAAGTTCTAGTCATGCAGCATGATCGTATGAGCGAATTTTCGTAAACTATCGTATTGTATAATGTTGAATTGTTTTGAAATTTGAATTTTTCGAGTGCAAGGAAATTGTTAACAATCAATTTTATGGCAAGAAACGTATTCTAAATAATAATCAACTATTCAAATAAAGATTTTGAATTTTCTTGATTCTGTAAGTTGTACCTATTTACAATTTGTTTCGTATATTTTCCGACCATCAGTAACACTTCAAAATAATATTACACGTGAGTGTTTTCATCCTTCACCAAAACTATATACAATATAGTACCTGCAAGTATACATAATGAAAAAGCGTTAAACTCTAGGATTCGTTTCAGAATGCCTCAAAACGGATTTCAATGAAGAAATTTTTTTAAAAAATTTATTTTAAAATTTTCGGAGCCATTGCAATAGTTAATTTTCTACGAAAATTCGCTCAATTGCGTGTCTACTTTTCTTCGATTTAGGATTTATGAAAATACCACAAAATAAATTCTCTGTACAGTCACTGAATACCTCCTTGTAAGTTCGCATCTAATGGTTATTATAGTAAGTGAAATATCGTGAATAATATAGCGGATCCAGTGACGTAATTCAACAAGTTGTTTCAAACTCTAATAACGTGTACAATAACCGAATTTCGATTCACACCTCTGCAAGAGCTGAATTCAGATCGATGGTCTTTTCTATCTTGAAACGTGGCAAGAAAACGGTGACCTCTCTTCGGAACATGTTCCGCTTGACTGCTTTCAGTCCTACCGTCTTCAAGTTTTGTTCGACATATTCGAGACTCTGACCATCTTCGGGAAGAACCAAGAGCATGCGAAACTTGTCATTCTGAAACAAATTTGAAATGCTATTGTTATGGAATATAGGTACCTACAAAATACAATAAATAAATGAACGCTTGTTTAGCGAAATTTAAAACAGGTACCGACCTACCGTTAAACATAAATAACACCGATAGACGTATGAATATCATCAACGAGTACGTTCCTGAGATCACATTTTTTATTATTCATTAGTAGGTATACGTATATATTTTGGATATTCTATTCAAAAATGATTCACTTTACTTGTATCGCCCATGCATTTCATCGTGTGGCTGAAACGGTGTTGAGCTGAATTCCCTGATGTTGATTTGCTAATTTCACAGTGAAAAATTTTTTCTTGAAAGCCCCTAGCCGGGTGCATTTGTTGAAGGAAACGTATCCTGTGTTAAGCTTGCCTCCTCTACCGGTGTTAACTAGAAAGGGCACTTGGTTGGAGGCTGCTGATTATTACAGCGGAAACATAAATGAAATAAAAAATGTCATTTCTTGCTTGGATTCAGATTCAGCTGCAACTATACCACGGGCTGAAGAATTGATGAAGAAACATTAATTGAAAAATGACTTGGCGTTTGTCGTATAAGCTTTTGCTTCAATTATTATTTTATGACCCTGCATTATTGTTGCCATACTGGCATTTGTTTGTTTACAATGAAGTTGATAAAATTCATTCTTTATCTCGCTTAACCGAAGTTAACATCTCATTAAATGTAAGCAAACTTAGCATATGGTGTCAGGTGTATAAATCCTATCTACGATGCCTCCCAAAATCGAAAACCAAATCAAAAACCAAGAATCGTTATGCGCCTCTCTCACCGGATATTCAAGTTTTACATGATGACGACGGCGAACAAAGTAGTGAGCAACTCTTAAATCGGAGTCAGGTACCCTACAAAGAGATAAGATCGAAGCCAGTACGTTCTCAGCAATACGTCTATCAAGGAAGAATGCCTGAACCGTTTTCATTCAAGGATAATGAATGGTACATATGGCTGCGTACATTCGAACGTTATTGGATTGCATCCAGGATGTACATAGAGCCCGATGAGATGCAAGTAAGTAGTCTAGTCTTGACAATGGGTCCTCAAGCCGAAATAGTTTTGGAGTCTTTCAATTTGTCAAAAGAACAGGAGTCCAAGTATGAAACCGTAGTAGAATTATTCACAAAGTATTTCAACAAAAAAACTAATGTTATTTATGAGAGAGCTAAATTTAATCAACGATGCCAATTCAGCGGAGAAACAGTCTGTAAATTCATTACAAAAATATATGATCTTTCAAAAAATTGTAAATACGGCCAGTTGCAAGAGGAGTTGACACAAGATAGAATCGTGGTTGGCATTAAGGACAAGAAACTGTCCCTTAGTCTCCAGATGGACTGTGAACTCTCACTAGAGACAGCTATCAATAAGGTGAAACAATCATAATCTGTTAAATTTCAACAATTAGAAATTAACGGGGAAGTAGGTAGCAAAGAAGAAGACCTTTCTATGTTATCTCTATTCACAAAGAGCACAAAACTGTTTTCTTGTTATCGGTGTGGTTCATCCTCGCCACATGAAATGGATTAGTGCAAAGCTAAAGATTCCGTTTGTACTAAATGTAACATTTGCTAGTGTATGTCGTTCTTCAAAAGGATCGAGAACAGCATCAGTAAAAACCTTGGAAGAAAATTCATCAAAGATTTTGATACAACTGTCCTTTTAGGGAACAATGGCAATATCCAATCCGTTATGCTAGGCAATTTGATGGTAAATTCTGTCAGAACCGAATTCTTTCTCCCATACCAAATCGAGTTAAAGGTGGAAGGCAAACCAGTAGTTTTCAAATTAGACACAGGAGCTGATATTACTTGTATTCCTACTTCAATGGTAACTCAGTTGAATAAAACTCAAGAGAAACTAAATTGTTATGCTGGCGCTATTATCCATGCTGGTCGTGGACAATTGAAGTGTTCAGGAACATTTGATGCAAAAATGGTGTCTACCTCTGGCAGACAAAGTACCCAGCGCTTATAATATGTAATAGAAGGGTTAAGTCAGCCACTTTTAGGAAGGCCAGCTATTCATGATATGAACTTGATTATTCTTTCCAATGAAGTTTCAGAGCTCAAGATGAATTCTATGGACGTCGAGAAAGAATCCGAGTTCTCTCCGTTGTTCTCAGACTCTCCCGGAATAATGGCTGGGGGCCCATACGATATTAAAATCTTACCCAATTCAAGACCATTCGCTGTTTCTACTCCTCAACGAGTACCGTTGCCTCTCTTTGAGAAAGTAAGGGCAGAATTGAAGAGGATGGAAGCAAAAGGAATTATTTCAAAAGTGGAGGAAGCAACTGAATGGTGTGCTCCAATTGTTTCGCAGCAAAGAAATCAGGTGCCATTCGCATTTGTGGAGACTACACTGAACTTAACCGCAGCATTGTCAGAGAAAGGCTCATTTTACCGTAAACTGATGAACTTTTCGTGAAAATTAATAATGTCACAATCTTCAGCAAATTAGATGCTAGAATGGGATTCTGGCAGGTAGGTACTCCTATCCGAGAGAAATAAAAAACTCATAACCTTCATTACTCCGTTTGGGAGTTACTGCTACAACTGCATGCCTTTTGGGATCAGCTCGGCTCCAGAACACTACCATTGCAGAATGTCACAAATCCTTGAAGGTCAAGAAGGTTGCATCAACGTGATTGATGATGTGCTCATTTGGGGTCGCAACATGGAGGAACACAATTCACGATTGAGATCTGTACTCCAAACACTCAAGGATGATAATGTCACGTTGAATTTAGAAAAATGCGAGTTTTGCAAATCAAATGTTACTTTCCTTGGGCTGAAAATCACAAAAGATGGAATTAAAATAGATCCTGACAAGATAAAAAGTATTTTGGATATGCTCAGCTCCGAAGACAAAGTGGAAGTACATCGATTTCTTGGGATGTTAAATTACCTTACAAAATTTGTACCTTCAGCAGCGGAAATAACTAGTCCTTTACGAGATCTTCTTAGAAAGGATGTTCACATCCCACGCATGTGCACATTGTGGTTGTGTGGATGAAAAACGTGAATCGAAATAAAAACAGTTAGGTAGGAATGTACTTAATTGTTGATTAGTTTGCTTTAAAGTGCTTTAATATTGGTTTTTATATAATTACGTTTGAATACATTTTAAATTATTTATGATTTTTTTCAATCTTGAGACCTTTGTCCTCCATTTGGATGTTTGTGCTCCGTCAAGTCCTCCACTCGAAAAAAACTATTTCATTCGACTCTTGCTGTTCCAGAGATGCTCCTTGTCAAATTTCAAATTCCTAGGGTGAATATGAGAGAATATACCTAAGTTAGCTGATCTGGTTAGAACCCATCATTGCATTCGTCGCTTAATGACCGAGAGAGGATCCCTGTCAAATTTAAAATTCCTGAGGTCAATAGGAGAGAATATGCTTGAGTCAGCTGATCTGGTTACAACCCGTCATTGCATTCGTCTCTTGATGTCGTAAAGTGGCTTCCTGTCATATTTCACATTCCTAGGGTGGAAAGGAGAGAATTTAGCTCGCTCAGCTGATCAGGAAAGAGCCCATCATTTTCTTCGTTTTTCGAAGATCTTGAGAGGCCCCCTTTAAAATGTCAAATTCGTGAAGCGAGTAGGAGAAAATTTAGCCAAGTCGTCAGATCTAGTAAGAACCCGTCATTGCATTTGTCGCTTAATGACTGAGAGAGGCTCCCTGTCAAACTTCACATTTTAATGGCGAAAAAGAGACTATTTTGGCTCACTCAACTGATCAGGAAAGAACCCATCATTTTATTCGTTTTTCGATGTCCCAGAGAGGTTCCCTATCAATTTTCAAATTACCAGGGTGAATAGGAGAGCATTTAGCTAATTAAGCTGATCTGGTTGGAACCCGCCATTGCATTCGTCTCATAATGTCCTGGAAAGGTTCACATTTTTCACATTCCAGACGAATTCCGTTTTATTCGTCTCTTGATGTCCCAGAGGATCACCCTATCAAATTTTTACTCCCTTGGGTAAACAAGAAAAAATTTTTAGCTCTCATTTTTTTTTGACATGGATATGTCTTTTGGCTGGGGGTCAAGGAATTTTTCGCGACACTTTTTTTTCCCGACCGACACTTTTTTTTCCCGACCGACACTTTTTTTCCCGACCGGCACATTTTCTATTGATTTTCACGTACAACCAAGGCGTTACTAGGGAAGAGTAACTCCCATAGTTTTCATAGTAGGAAAATCGTTCGCAACTATTTGGAATGCTCTCATTTTACCACCACGACATTTCATGACCTCTAAGCCATTGTAGTGTCAAGGAATGCTGATTTATTACTCTTAGTTAACTAGTCCAAAGTGTCCCCCCAAAGTGTGAAGATTCATTTCCCCAGCAACGGCTTGGTTGTACGTGAAAATCAAAAGAAACTGAACTTGGTATTAGAACCTCTTGAAACTCATACGGTGGATACAGCTTTCGTACAAGTAAGCAACCACGAGAGACATTTTATGTCTTTGCGCCCCCTTTCCCCTTCCTATAAAACCCCGTATTGTATTCTAGAGCCACTCAGCTGATCTGGGATCGGTCAGTTGTGTTCAGAAGTCCCTCAAGGGCCCACATACCAAATCTCATTAATCATGGGATCATTAGGGAAAAAACTGGATTCTAGAGCCACTCAGCTGATCTGGGATCGGTCAGTTGTGTTCAGAAGTCCCTCAAGGGCCCACATACCAAATCTCAGAATCGTGGGATCATTAGGGAAAAAACTGGATTCTAGAGCCACTCAGCTGATCTGGGATCGGTCAGTTGTGTTCAGAAGTCACTCAAGGGCCCACATACCAAATCTCAGAATCGTGGGATCATTAGGGAAAAAACTGGATTCTAGAGCCACTCAGCTGATCTGGGATCGGTCAGTTGTGTTCAAAAGTCCCTCAAGGGGCTACATACTAAATCTCAGAATCGTGGGATTATTAGGGAAAAAACTGGATTCTAGAGCCACTCAGCTGATCTGGGATCGGTCAGTTGTGTTCAGAAGTCCCTCAAGGGGCTACATACCAAATCTCAGAGTCGTGGGATCATTAGGGAAAAAACTGGATTCTAGAGCCACTCAGCTGATCTGGGATCGGTCAGTTGTGTTCAGAAGTCCCTCAAGGGGCTACATACCAAATCTCAGAATCGTGGGATCATTATTGAAAAAACTGGATTCTAGAGCCACTCAGCTGATCTGGGATCGGTCAGTTGTGTTCAGAAGTCCCTCAAGGGCCCACATACCAAATCTCAGAGTCGTGGGATCATTAGGGAAAAAACTGGATTCTAGAGCCACTCAGCTGATCTGGGATCGGTCAGTTGTGTTCAAAAGTCCCTCAAGGGCCCACATACCAAATCTCAGAATCGTGGGATCATTAGGGAAAAAACTGGATTCTAGAGCCACTCAGCTGATCTGGGATCGGTCAGTTGTGTTCAAAAGTCCCTCAAGGGCCCACATACCAAATCTCAGAGTCGTGGGATCATTAGGGAAAAAACTGGATTCTAGAGCCACTCAGCTGATCTGGGATCGGTCAGTTGTGTTCAGAAGTCCATCAAGGGGCTACATACCAAATCTCAGAATCGTGGGATCATTAGGGAAAAAACTGGATTCTAGAGCCACTCAGCTGATCTGGGATCGGTCAGTTGTGTTCAGAAGTCCCTCAAGGGGCTACATACCAAATCTCAGAATCGTGGGATCATTAGGGAAAAAACTGGATTCTAGAGCCACTCAGCTGATCTGGGATCGGTCAGTTGTGTTCAAAAGTCCCTCAAGGGCCCACATACCAAATCTCAGAATCGTGGGATCATTAGGGAAAAAACTGGATTCTAGAGCCACTCAGCTGATCTGGGATCGGTCAGTTGTGTTCAGAAGTCCCTCAAGGGCCCACATACCAAATCTCATTAATCATGGGATCATTAGGGAAAAAACTGGATTCTAGAGCCACTCAGCTGATCTGGGATCGGTCAGTTGTGTTCAGAAGTCCCTCAAGGGCCCACATACCAAATCTCAGAATCGTGGGATCATTAGGGAAAAAACTGGATTCTAGAGCCACTCAGCTGATCTGGGATCGGTCAGTTGTGTTCAGAAGTCACTCAAGGGCCCACATACCAAATCTCAGAATCGTGGGATCATTAGGGAAAAAACTGGATTCTAGAGCCACTCAGCTGATCTGGGATCGGTCAGTTGTGTTCAAAAGTCCCTCAAGGGGCTACATATTAAATCTCAGAATCGTGGGATTATTAGGGAAAAAACTGGATTCTAGAGCCACTCAGCTGATCTGGGATCGGTCAGTAGTGTTCAGAAGTCCCTCAAGGGGCTACATACCAAATCTCAGAGTCGTGGGATCATTAGGGAAAAAACTGGATTCTAGAGCCACTCAGCTGATCTGGGATCGGTCAGTTGTGTGCAGAAGTCCCTCAAGGGGCTACATACCAAATCTCAGAATCGTGGGATCATTATTGAAAAAACTGGATTCTAGAGCCACTCAGCTGATCTGGGATCGGTCAGTTGTGTTCAGAAGTCCCTCAAGGGCCCACATACCAAATCTCAGAGTCGTGGGATCATTAGGGAAAAAACTGGATTCTAGAGCCACTCAGCTGATCTGGGATCGGTCAGTTGTGTTCAAAAGTCCCTCAAGGGCCCACATACCAAATCTCAGAGTCGTGGGATCATTAGGGAAAAAACTGGATTCTAGAGCCACTCAGCTGATCTGGGATCGGTCAGTTGTGTTCAGAAGTCCATCAAGGGGCTACATACCAAATCTCAGAATCGTGGGATCATTAGGGAAAAAACTGGTTTCTAGAGCCACTCAGCTGATCTGGGATCGGTCAGTTGTGTTCAGAAGTCCCTTAAGGGGCTACATATCAAATCTCAGAATCGTGGGATCATTAGGGAAAAAACTGGATTCTAGAGCCACTCAGCTGATCTGGGATCGGTCAGTTGTGTTCAAAAGTCCCTC
Organism: Adelphocoris suturalis; assembly: GCA_030762985.1. Taxonomy (NCBI): domain Eukaryota; kingdom Metazoa; phylum Arthropoda; class Insecta; order Hemiptera; family Miridae; genus Adelphocoris; species Adelphocoris suturalis. Next base: position 153,993,019 of record CM061040.1, read on the forward strand.
AAGGGCCCACATACCAAATCTCAGAATCGTGGGATCATTAGGGAAAAAACTGGATTCTAGAGCCACTCAGCTGATCTGGGATCAGTCAGTTGTGTTCAAAAGTCCCTCAAGGGCCCACATACCCAATCTCAGAGCCGTGGGATCATTAGGGAAAAAACTGGATTCTAGAGCCACTCAGCTGATCTGGGATCGGTCAGTTGTGTTCAGAAGTCCCTCAAGGGCCCACATACCAAATCTCAGAGTCGTGGGATCATTAGGGAAAAAACTGGATTCTAGAGCCACTCAGCTGATCTGGGATCGGTCAGTTGTGTTCAAAAGTCCCTCAAGGGCCCACATACCAAATCTCAGAATCGTGGGATCATTAGGGAAAAAACTGGATTCTAGAGCCACTCAGCTGATCTGGGATCGGTCAGTTGTGTTCAGAAGTCCCTCAAGGGCCCACATACCCAATCTCAGAGCCGTGGGATCATTAGGGAAAAAACTGGATTCTAGAGCCACTCAGCTGATCTGGGATCGGTCAGTTGTGTTCAGAAGTCCCTCAAGGGGCTACATACCAAATCTCAGAGTCGTGGGATCATTAGGGAAAAAACTGGATTCTAGAGCCACACAGCTGATCTGGGATCGGTCAGTTGTGTTCAGAAGTCCCTCAAGGGGCTACATATTAAATCTCAGAATCGTGGGATCATTAGGGAAAAAACTGGTTTCTAGAGCCACTCAGCTGATCTGGGATCGGTCAGTTGTGTTCAGAAGTCCCTCAAGGGGCTACATACCAAATCTCAGAGTCGTGGGATCATTAGGGAAAAAACTGGATTCTAGAGCCACTCAGCTGATCTGGGATCGGTCAGTTGTGTTCAGAAGTCCCTCAAGGGCCCAGATACCAAATCTCAGAATCGTGGGATCATTAGGGAAAAAACTGGATTCTAGAGCCACTCAGCTGATCTGGGATCGGTCAGTTGTGTTCAGAAGTCACTCAAGGGCCCACATACCAAATCTCAGAATCGTGGGATCATTAGGGAAAAAACTGGATTCTAGAGCCACTCAGCTGATCTGGGATCGGTCAGTTGTGTTCAAAAGTCCCTCAAGGGGCTACATACTAAATCTCAGAATCGTGGGATTATTAGGGAAAAAACTGGATTCTAGAGCCACTCAGCTGATCTGGGATCGGTCAGTTGTGTTCAGAAGTCCCTCAAGGGGCTACATACCAAATCTCAGAGTCGTGGGATCATTAGGGAAAAAACTGGATTCTAGAGCCACTCAGCTGATCTGGGATCGGTCAGTTGTGTTCAGAAGTCCCTCAAGGGGCTACATACCAAATCTCAGAATCGTGGGATCATTATTGAAAAAACTGGATTCTAGAGCCACTCAGCTGATCTGGGATCGGTCAGTTGTGTTCAGAAGTCCCTCAAGGGCCCACATACCAAATCTCAGAGTCGTGGGATCATTAGGGAAAAAACTGGATTCTAGAGCCACTCAGCTGATCTGGGATCGGTCAGTTGTGTTCAAAAGTCCCTCAAGGGCCCACATACCAAATCTCAGAATCGTGGGATCATTAGGGAAAACACTGGATTCTAGAGCCACTCAGCTGATCTGGGATCGGTCAGTTGTGTTCAGAAGTCCCTCAAGGGCCCACATACCAAATCTCAGAGCCGTGGGATCATTAGGGAAAACACTGGATTCTAGAGCCACTCAGCTGATCTGGGATCGGTCAGTTGTGTTCAGAAGTCCCTCAAGGGGCTACATACCAAATCTCAGAGTCGTGGGATCATTAGGGAAAAAACTGGATTCTAGAGCCACTCAGCTGATCTGGGATCGGTCAGTTGTGTTCAGAAGTCCCTTAAGGGGCTACATATCAAATCTCAGAATCGTGGGATCATTAGGGAAAAAACTGGATTCTAGAGCCACTCAGCTGATCTGGGATCGGTCAGTTGTGTTCAGAAGTCCCTCAAGGGCCCACATACCAAATCTCAGAGTCGTGGGATCATTAGGGAAAAAACTGGATTCTAGAGCCACTCAGCTGATCTGGGATCGGTCAGTTGTGTTCAGAAGTCCCTCAAGGGGCTACATACCAAATCTCAGAATCGTGGGATCATTAGGGAAAAAACTGGATTCTAGAGCCACTCAGCTGATCTGGGATCGGTCAGTTGTGTTCAGAAGTCCCTCAAGGGCCCACATACCAAATCTCAGAGTCGTGGGATCAATAGGGAAAAAACTGGATTCTAGAGCCACTCAGCTGATCTGGGATCGGTCAGTTGTGTTCAAAATACCCTCAAGGGCCCACATACCAAATCTCAGAATCGTGGGATCATTAGGGAAAACACTGGATTCTAGAGCCACTCAGCTAATCTGGGATCGGTCAGTTGTGTTCAGAAGTCCCTCAAGGGCCCAAATACCAAATCTCAGAATCGTGGGATCATTAGGGAAAAAACTGGATTCTAGAGCCACTCAGCTGATCTGGGATCGGTCAGTTGTGTTCAAAAGTCCCTCAAGGGCCCACATACCAAATCTCAGAATCGTGGGATCATTAGGGAAAAAACTGGATTCTAGAGCCACTCAGCTGATCTGGGATCGGTCAGTTGTGTTCAGAAGTCCCTCAAGGGCCCACATACCAAATCTCAGAATCGTGGGATCATTAGGGGAAAAACTGGATTCTAGAGCCACTCAGCTGATCTGGGATCGGTCAGTTGTGTTCAGAAGTCCGTCAAGGGCCCACATACCAAATCTCAGAATCGTGGGATCATTAGGGAAAAAACTGGATTCTAGATCCACTCAGCTGATCTGGGATCGGTCAGTTGTGTTCAGAAGTCCCTCAAGGGCCCACATACCAAATCTCAGAATCGTGGGATCATTAGGGAAAAAACTCGATTCTAGAGCCACTCAGCTGATCTGGGATTGGTCAGTTGTGTTCAAAAGTCCCTCAAGGGGCTACATACCAAATCTCAGAATCGTGGGATCATTAGGGAAAAAACTGGATTCTAGAGCCACTCAGCTGATCTGGGATAGGTCAGTTGTTTTCAGAAGTCCCTCAAGGGGCCACATACTAAATCTCAGAATCGTGGGATCATTAGGGAAAAAACTGGATTCTAGAGCCACTCAGCTGATCTGGGATCGGTCAGTTGTGTTCAGAAGTCCCTCAAGGGGCTACATATTAAATCTCAGAATCGTGGGATCATTAGGGAAAAAACTGGTTTCTAGAGCCACTCAGCTGATCTGGGATCGCTCAGTAGTGTTCAGAAGTCCCTCAAGGGGCTACATACCAAATCTCAGAGTCGTGGGATCATTAGGGAAAAAACTGGATTCTAGAGCCACTCAGCTGATCTGGGATCGGTCAGTTGTGTTCAGAAGTCCCTCAAGGGGCTACATACCAAATCTCAGAATCGTGGGATCATTAGGGAAAAAACTGGATTCTAGATCCACTCAGCTGATCTGGGATCGGTCAGTTGTGTTCAGAAGTCCCTCAAGGGCCCACATACCAAATCTCAGAATTGTGGGATCATTAGGGAAAAAACTCGATTCTAGAGCCACTCAGCTGATCTGGGATCGGTCAGTTGTGTTCAGAAGTCCCTCAAGGGGCTACATACCAAATCTCAGAATCGTGGGATCATCAGGGAAAAAACTGGATTCTAGAGCCACTCAGCTGATCTGGGATCGGTCAGTTGTGTTCAGAAGTCCCTCAAGGGGCTACATACCAAATCTCAGAATCGTGGGATCATCAGGGAAAAAACTGGATTCTAGAGCCACTCAGCTGATCTGGGATCGGTCAGTTGTGTTCAGAAGTCCCTCAAGGGCCCACATACCAAATCTCAGAGTCGTGGGATCATTAGGGAAAAAACTGGATTCTAGAGCCACTCAGCTGATCTGGGATCGGTCAGTTGTGTTCAAAAGTCCCTCAAGGGCCCACATACCAAATCTCAGAATCGTGGGATCATTAGGGAAAACACTGGATTCTAGAGCCACTCAGCTGATCTGGGATCGGTCAGTTGTGTTCAGAAGTCCCTCAAGGGCCCACATACCAAATCTCAGAGTCGTGAGATCATTAAGGAAAAAACTGGATTCTAGAGCCACTCAGCTGATCTGGGATCGGTCAGTTGTGTTCAAAAGTCCCTCAAGGGCCCACATACCAAATCTCAGAATCGTGGGATCATTAGGGAAGAAACTGGATTCTAGAGCCACTCAGCTGATCTGGGATCGGTCAGTTGTGTTCAGAAGTCCCTCAAGGGCCTACATACCAAATCTCAGAATCGTGGGATCATTAGGGAAAAAACTGGATTCTAGAGCCACTCAGCTGATCTGGGATCGGTCAGTTGTGTTCAGAAGTCCCTCAAGGGCCCACATACCAAATCTCAGAATCGTGGGATCATTAGGGAAAAAACTGGATTCTAGATCCACTCAGCTGATCTGGGATCGGTCAGTTGTGTTCAGAAGTCCCTCAAGGGCCCACATACCGAATCTCAGAGTCGTGGGATCATTAGGGAAAAAACTGGATTCTAGAGCCACTCAGCTGATCTGGGATCGGTCAGTTGTGTTCAAAAGTCCCTCAAGGGCCCACATACCAAATCTCAGAATCGTGGGATCATTAGGGAAAACACTGGATTCTAGAGCCACTCAGCTGATCTGGGATCGGTCAGTTGTGTTCAGAAGTCCCTCAAGGGCCCACATACCAAATCTCAGAGCCGTGGGATCATTAGGGAAAAAACTGGATTCTAGAGCCACTCAGCTGATCTGGGATCGGTCAGTTGTGTTCAGAAGTCCCTCAAGGGGCTACATACCAAATCTCAGAATCGTGGGATCATTAGGGAAAAAACTGGATTCTAGAGCCACTCAGCTGATCTGGGATCGGTCAGTCGTGTTCAGAAGTCCCTCAAGGGGCTACATACCAAATCTCAGAATCGTGGGATCATTAGGGAAAAAACTGGATTCTAGAGCCACTCAGCTGATCTGGGATCGGTCAGTTGTGTTCAGAAGTCCCTCAAGGGCCCACATACCAAATCTCAGAGTCGTGGGATCATTAGGGAAAAAACTGGATTCTAGAGCCACTCAGCTGATCTGGGATCGGTCAGTTGTGTTCAAAAGTCCCTCAAGGGCCCACATACCAAATCTCAGAATCGTGGGATCATTAGGGAAAACACTGGATTCTAGAGCCACTCAGCTGATCTGGGATCGGTCAGTTGTGTTCAGAAGTCCCTCAAGGGGCTACATACCAAATCTCAGAGTCGTGAGATCATTAGGGAAAAAACTGGATTCTAGAGCTACTCAGCTGATCTGGGATCGGTCAGTTGTGTTCAAAAGTCCCTCAAGGGCCCACATACCAAATCTCAGAATCGTGGGATCATTAGGGAAGAAACTGGATTCTAGATCCACTCAGCTGATCTGGGATCGGTCAGTTGTGTTCAGAAGTCCCTCAAGGGCCTACATACCAAATCTCAGAATCGTGGGATCATTAGGGAAAAAACTGGATTCTAGAGCCACTCAGCTGATCTGGGATCGGTCAGTTGTGTTCAGAAGTCCCTCAAGGGCCCACATACCAAATCTCAGAATCGTGGGATCATTAGGGAAAAAACCGGATTCTAGATCCACTCAGCTGATCTGGGATCGGTCAGTTGTGTTCAGAAGTCCCTCAAGGGCCCACATACCAAATCTCAGAATCGTGGGATCATTAGGGAAAAAACTGGATTCTAGAGCCACTCAGCTGATCTGGGATCGGTCAGTTGTGTTCAAAAGTCCCTCAAGGGCCCACATACCAAATCTCAGAATCGTGGGATCATTAGGGAAAAAACTGGATTCTAGAGCCACTCAGCTGATCTGGGATCGGTCAGTTGTGTTCAGAAATCCCTCAAGGGCCCACATACCAAATCTCAGAGCCGTGGGATCATTAGGGAAAAAACTGGATTCTAGAGCCACTCAGCTGATCTGGGATCGGTCAGTTGTGTTCAAAAGTCCCTCAAGGGCCCACATACCAAATCTCAGAATCGTGGGATCATTAGGGAAGAAACTGGATTCTAGAGCCACTCAGCTGATCTGGGATCGGTCAGTTGTGTTCAGAAGTCCCTCAAGGGCCCACATACCAAATCTCAGAATCGTGGGATCATTAGGGAAAAAACTGGATTCTAGAGCCACTCAGCTGATCTGGGATTGGTCAGTTGTGTTCAGAAGTCCCTCAAGGGGCTACATACCAAATCTCAGAGTCGTGGGATCATTAGGGAAAAAACTGGATTCTAGAGCCACTCAGCTGATCTGGGATCGGTCAGTTGTGTTCAGAAGTCCCTCAAGGGGCTACATACCAAATCTCAGAATCGTGGGATCATTAGGGAAAAAACTGGATTCTAGAGCCACTCAGCTGATCTGGGATCAGTCAGTTGTGTTCAAAAGTCCCTCAAGGGCCCACATACCAAATCTCAGAGTCGTGGGATCATTAGGGAAAAAACTGGATTCTAGAGCCACTCAGCTGATCTGGGATCGGTCAGTTGTGTTCAAAAGTCCCTCAAGGGGCTACATATTAAATCTCAGAATCGTGGGATCATTAGGGAAAAAACTGGATTCTAGAGCCACTCAGCTGATCTGGGATCGGTCAGTTGTGTTCAGAAGTCCCTCAAGGGGCTACATACCAAATCTCAGAATCGTGGGATCATTAGGGAAAAAACTGGATTCTAGAGCCACTCAGCTGATCTGGGATCGGTCAGTTGTGTTCAGAAGTCCGTCAAGGGCCCACATACCAAATCTCAGAATCGTGGGATCATTAGGGAAAAAACTGGATTCTAGATCCACTCAGCTGATCTGGGATCGGTCAGTTGTGTTCAGAAGTCCCTCAAGGGCCCAGATACCAAATCTCAGAATCGTGGGATCATTAGGGAAAAAACTGGATTCTAGAGCCACTCAGCTGATCTGGGATCGGTCAGTTGTGTTCAGAAGTCCCTCAAGGGGCTACATACCAAATCTCAGAATCGTGGGATCATTAGGGAAAAAACTGGATTCTAGAGCCACTCAGCTGATCTGGGATCGGTCAGTTGTGTTCAGAAGTCCCTCAAGGGGCTACATACCAAATCTCAGAATCGTGGGATCATTAGGGAAAAAACTCGATTCTAGAGCCACTCAGCTGATCTGGGATCGGTCAGTTGTGTTCAAAAGTCCCTCAAGGGGCTACATACCAAATCTCAGAATCGTGGGATCATTAGGGAAAAAACTGGATTCTAGAGCCACTCAGCTGATCTGGGATCGGTCAGTTGTGTTCAGAAGTCCCTCAAGGGGCTACATACCAAATCTCAGAATCGTGGGATCATTAGGGAAAAAACTGGATTCTAGAGCCACTCAGCTGATCTGGGATCGGTCAGTTGTGTTCAGAAGTCCCTCAAGGGCCCACATACCAAATCTCAGAGTCGTGGTATCATTAGGGAAAAAACTGGATTCTAGAGCCACTCAGCTGATCTGGGATGGGTCAGTTGTGTTCAGAAGTCCCTCAAGGGACCACATACCAAATCTCAGAATCGTGGGATCATTAGGGAAAAAACTGGATTCTAGAGCCACTCAGCTGATCTGGGATCGGTCAGTTGTGTTCAGAAGTCCCTCAAGGGGCTACATACCAAATCTCAGAATTGTGGGATCATTAGGGAAAAAACTGGATTCTAGAGCCACTCAGCTGATCTGGGATCGGTCAGTTGTGTTCAGAAGTCCCTCAAGGGCCCACATACCAAATCTCAGAATCGTGGGATCATTAGGGAAAAAACTGGATTCTAGATCCACTCAGCTGATCTGGGATCGGTCAGTTGTGTTCAGAAGTCCCTCAAGGGCCCACATACCAAATCTCAGAATCGTGGGATCATTAGGGAAAAAACTGGATTCTAGAGCCACTCAGCTGATCTGGGATCGGTCAGTTGTGTTCAAAAGTCCCTCAAGGGCCCACATACCAAATCTCAGAATCGTGGGATCATTAGGGAAAAAACTGGATTCTAGAGCCACTCAGCTGATCTGGGATCGGTCAGTTGTGTTCAGAAGTCCCTCAAGGGCCCACATACCAAATCTCAGAGCCGTGGGATCATTAGGGAAAAAACTGGATTCTAGAGCCACTCAGCTGATCTGGGATCGGTCAGTTGTGTTCAGAAGTCCCTCAAGGGGCTACATACCAAATCTCAGAATCGTGGGATCATTAGGGAAAAAACTGGATTCTAGAGCCACTCAGCTGATCTGGGATCGGTCAGTTGTGTTCAGAAGTCCCTCAAGGGCCCACATACCAAATCTCAGAGTCGTGGGATCATTAGGGAAAAAACTGGATTCTAGAGCCACTCAGCTGATCTGGGATCGGTCAGTTGTGTTCAAAAGTCCCTCAAGGGCCCACATACCAAATCTCAGAATCGTGGGATCATTAGGGAAAACACTGGATTCTAGAGCCACTCAGCTGATCTGGGATCGGTCAGTTGTGTTCAGAAGTCCCTCAAGGGCCCACATACCAAATCTCAGAGTCGTGAGATCATTAGGGAAAAAACTGGATTCTAGAGCCACTCAGCTGATCTGGGATCGGTCAGTTGTGTTCAAAAGTCCCTCAAGGGCCCACATACCAAATCTCAGAATCGTGGGATCATTAGGGAAGAAACTGGATTCTAGAGCCACTCAGCTGATCTGGGATCGGTCAGTTGTGTTCAGAAGTCCCTCAAGGGCCTACATACCAAATCTCAGAATCGTGGGATCATTAGGGAAAAAACTGGATTCTAGAGCCACTCAGCTGATCTGGGATCGGTCAGTTGTGTTCAGAAGTCCCTCAAGGGCCCACATACCAAATCTCAGAATCGTGGGATCATTAGGGAAAAAACTGGATTCTAGATCCACTCAGCTGATCTGGGATCGGTCAGTTGTGTTCAGAAGTCCCTCAAGGGCCCACATACCAAATCTCAGAGTCGTGGGATCATTAGGGAAAAAACTGGATTCTAGAGCCACTCAGCTGATCTGGGATCGGTCAGTTGTGTTCAAAAGTCCCTCAAGGGCCCACATACCAAATCTCAGAATCGTGGGATCATTAGGGAAAAAACAGGACTCTAGAGCCACTCAGCTGATCTGGGATCAGTCAGTTGTGTTCAAAAGTCCCTCAAGGGCCCACATACCAAATCTCAGAGCCGTGGGATCATTAGGGAAAAAACTGGATTCTAGAGCCACTCAGCTGATCTGGGATCGGTCAGTTGTGTTCAAAAGTCCCTCAAGGGCCCACATACCAAATCTCAGAATCGTGGGATCATTAGGGAAGAAACTGGATTCTAGAGCCACTCAGCTGATCTGGGATCGGTCAGTTGTGTTCAGAAGTCCCTCAAGGGCCCACATACCAAATCTCAGAATCGTGGGATCATTAGGGAAAAAACTGGATTCTAGAGCCACTCAGCTGATCTGGGATCGGTCAGTTGTGTTCAGAAGTCCCTCAAGGGGCTACATACCAAATCTCAGAGTCGTGGGATCATTAGGGAAAAAACTGGATTCTAGAGCCACTCAGCTGATCTGGGATCGGTCAGTTGTGTTCAGAAGTCCCTCAAGGGGCTACATACCAAATCTCAGAATCGTGGGATCAATAGGGAAAAAACTGGATTCTAGAGCCACTCAGCTGATCTGGGATCGGTCAGTTGTGTTCAGAAGTCCCTCAAGGGCCCACATACCAAATCTCAGAGTCGTGGGATCATTAGGGAAAAAACTGGATTCTAGAGCCACTCAGCTGATCTGGGATCGGTCAGTTGTGTTCAAAAGTCCCTCAAGGGGCTACATACTAAATCTCAGAATCGTGGGATCATTAGGGAAAAAACTGGATTCTAGAGCCACTCAGCTGATCTGGGATCGGTCAGTTGTGTTCAGAAGTCCCTCAAGGGGCTACATACCAAATCTCAGAGTCGTGGGATCATTAGGGAAAAAACTGGATTCTAGAGCCACTCAGCTGATCTGGGATCGGTCAGTTGTGTTCAGAAGTCCCTCAAGGGCCCACATACCAAATCTCAGAATCGTGGGATCATTAGGGAAAAAAATGGATTCTAGATCCACTCAGCTGATCTGGGATCGGTCAGTTGTGTTCAGAAGTCCCTCAAGGGCCCACATACCAAATCTCAGAATCGTGGGATCATTAGGGAAAAAACTCGATTCTAGAGCCACTCAGCTGATCTGGGATTGGTCAGTTGTGTTCAAAAGTCCCTCAAGGGGCTACATACCAAATCTCAGAATCGTGGGATCATTAGGGAAAAAACTGGATTCTAGAGCCACTCAGCTGATCTGGGATCGGTCAGTTGTGTTCAGAAGTCCCTCAAGGGGCTACATACCAAATCTCAGAATCGTGGGATCATTAGGGAAAAAACTCGATTCTAGAGCCACTCAGCTGATCTGGGATCGGTCAGTTGTGTTCAAAAGTCCCTCAAGGGGCTACATACCAAATCTCAGAATCGTGGGATCATTAGGGAAAAAACTGGATTCTAGAGCCACTCAGCTGATCTGGGATCGGTCAGTTGTGTTCAGAAGTCCCTCAAGGGGCTACATACCAAATCTCAGAATCGTGGGATCATTAGGGAAAAAACTGGATTCTAGAGCCACTCAGCTGATCTGGGATCGGTCAGTTGTGTTCAGAAGTCCCTCAAGGGGCTACATACCAAATCTCAGAATCGTGGGATCATTAGGGAAAAAACTGGATTCTAGAGCCACTCAGCTGATCTGGGATCGGTCAGTTGTGTTCAGAAGTCCCTCAAGGGCCCACATACCAAATCTCAGAGTCGTGGGATCATTAGGGAAAAAACTGGATTCTAGAGCCACTCAGCTGATCTGGGATGGGTCAGTTGTGTTCAGAAGTCCCTCAAGGGACCACATACCAAATCTCAGAATCGTGGGATCATTAGGGAAAAAACTGGATTCTAGAGCCACTCAGCTGATCTGGGATCGGTCAGTTGTGTTCAGAAGTCCCTCAAGGGGCTACATACCAAATCTCAGAATTGTGGGATCATTAGGGAATCTCCGCGTAACGCTCTCCGCGTGACGCTCCCCGCGTGACGCTCCCCGCGTGACGCTCCCCGCGTGACGCTCCCCGCGTGACGCTCCCCGCGTGACGCTCCCCCGCGTGACGCTTTTTCATTTATGTGCCATAGTAAAGACATAAAATGTCAAAAACTAATATTGTTTTGTAACCATAATGGAATAATCTTGTGAAAAGAAGGCACTACATGGTTGGTATACAATTGAGTAGTAGGTACCAACTGGTAAGCAGTAGGTACTAGACATATCCATGATCTTTTGTTTTTCCCATCAAGGGAGAAATTAAAATGCTTGATTTACACTTTACAAATAGAATTTATCTTTGACATGGATATGTCTTTTGGTTTGACATGGATATGTCTTTTGGCTGGGGGTCAATTTAACATAATAGTGGTTTAAAGTAAAAGAAATTTGACATGGATGTGTCTTTTGGCTGGGGGTCAAGGAATTTTCCGCGACACTTTTTTTTTAGAATTTGGTATTTTTTTCAAGCAATAATTGAAAAGCGTCCCCGTTTCTTTAACTCCAATATAACCCTATACCGGGTGTCCCCTAAAACGTCCCCCCCCCCCCCTGCTAAAATCTTTGTGTGTGGGCCAAAAAAAAATTTTTTTTTTTGAATCTTAATATTTTTTTGTAAGGATCTCATAAATGAAAAAATTTGCGCAGTGCGCAATTGCGCAAATATGCGCAACCGACATCAACTTTGTTTTTCCAAATGTAAACCCCTATTTTTTATTACAGATTCGAATTCTACGCTAAATTTCATGAATTTAGGACCCCTTAATCGATTTTTTTTTCATGGGCCGCAACCCGCTCAGCGAGCGCTCAAAAAATGCGTTCCCCCCCTGCTAAAATCTTTGTGTGTGGGCCAAAAAAAATTTTTATTTTTGAATCTTAATATTTTTTTGTAAGGATCTCATCAATGAAAAAATTGCGCAGTGCGCAATTGCGCAAATATGCGCAACCGACATCAACCTCTGGGGGTATTTGAAAAATAAGGTGTACGAGGACCCTATTTGCGCCCCATGGAAAAAATCGATTGAGGGGTCCTAAATTCATAAAATTTAGCGTAGAATTCGAATCTGCAATAAAAAATAGGGGTTTCCATTTGGAAAAACAAAGTTGATGTCGGTTGCGCATATTTGCGCAATTGCGCACTGCGCAATTTTTTCATTTATGAGATCCTTACAAAAAAATATTAAGATTCAAAAAAAAAATTTTTTTTTTGGCCCACACAAAGATTTTAGCAGGGGGGGGGGGGGGGGGGGGAACGTTTTGGGGACACCCGGTATAACTTCTTTTCTTTAACTCCAATATAACCCGAGCAACGATAAAACTCTCCCGACCAACATTGCTAAGGCGACTTTAATATTAATTTTTGATGATCTATCTTTACGAATAGAAAAACTACTCGGCTCAACCCACCAAAATCGTTTTGGTATCGTTGAATCTGTCATCGAAAGTTCCATACACCTGAATCCTCACCATCAACATATGACGTGAAAATGTCGATGCGTGTTCAGTTTTTCCTTTGTTACGAAGTTGTTTACTCTGGCGACGCACAGTGGGAAAAATCGCAGTTTTATGAGCCCAAAATCGTCCGTAAAATGTTCAAATTTGTTACTCTAGGGTGTTCTCGGGTGAAGAAACAGAATCTGAATTCGATTTCTTAAAATTATGGTCCTGTTGGAGCGCAACGTATTTCTAAAAGAGCTTATAGTTAAACATGTCGTATTGTACCTAATATTTGGTACCTATTCAGAGAGGTTTTTTGGCCGAATAAGAAATGTTATATGAAGGGATATAAATTACACTTCGTGTTAAAAAAAAATTTTCCTTTAATTTAAAACAAAAATTAGAGTAAAAATTTAAATAAATAATATCTACATAACGAAAAAATGTCTTTCAATTGGTAAATAATGAAGAAAAATATAATGTAGGTAGGTAATATAACACAAAATAAAATATGAGAAAAAAAAAAAAAAATTTCGCTTCACTTAACTTTCAAAAATTAATTTTAGTTTTGAATTTAGTGCAGGTATAAAGACAATTCAGTCACTTTTACAGTCAACTTCCATATTATCATCCTCGCTCTCTTCTGAATGTCTATTATCCCGCCCTCACTCCTTCGGCAATCATACTAGCATATTCAGCACTTCTGCAAGTACTTCCTTGGATACTTTCGAAAACTTTTTTCGGAGGCTGCTGATTACATGATCAGATGTTATTAATAACATATGGAACATGTCTTCCATAGTTTTCGTTCGAGAAAATGTCGTTCGTCACGGTAGCATTTAAGCTATTTTACTTGAAACTGGGCGCACACTTTTGAAATTGATTTCAGAATATTACCTTTGTCTTCATCAGTAAATGAATCAAAATTAGTTTTATTTTTAATGAAATCAAACGCCGCTTGGTTTGGCCGTAACTACGTTTTCTTCATGCCAAACGCTGAAGATTTGCTCTCGAGGACAGCCACTTTGTGAAACTGAAATATATAAAACTAAACTTAGAGCAGTTTAGAGCACTTAATTTTGGCACTGGAAATTTGGACTATACATGAGAACAAGTGGATGTACGTCTATTTCAAACTCAATACAGGTCAATATCGTCTTTGGCAGCCCAAAGAAATCGAACATGACATTATTTACCTTATGATACACCATTTATTATTGCTATTAAAATTAGTAAAATCTCATGAATAATTCTAATAACGGATTTTTCTTACCTATCTTAGATGTATCCATCGCTGGAAAAAGGTATTTCTTCACCCAATCGTGACAAACGACTGAATACTAATGAAAAAGTGAGCGCGCCGAGTTTTATTATCTCGAGTGAATTCACACTTTGTACTCTTGTTTATTCAAATCAATCAATACTTTATCTTTATTAGAGACGAAAACGGCTTTTGCCCAGCATTTTATAGGTACGAAGGTTGTCTTTCAAGTAGTCAATCATTGTTTTTAAGCATTTTATTTTTTCCCCTTTTTGGGCTCATAAAACTGCGTTTTTGCCCACTGTGCGACGTCGGTAGGGAAATCCAAGTTTACAACGAAGGAATAAATCTAGAGTATCGTGATATTACCTAAAACCATCCCTGAAACTTTAACGTCAATTTATGCCCACCCAAACGGAAATCGGCGAAGAAATTTTTGAGATCTTGATCCGTACACAAACCAACAACATTTTTATAGATATAGATAGATATGAAATTTACAATGAAGAAATAAAAATAATTAAAAGATTGAATGTTGATGAGAATTAAACTTGGCTATCCAACCACAAATATACATAAGGCCCCACCCACCCATACCTCCCACCTCCTATTACCCTTACCTTCAAAAATCTACTTACAGCATATGGTAGCTCAAGTAATTGGGCGTCGAAATCGACGGTATACCCGAATAGGAAGTCTGAAGTAGCGCTCATCGTTGGAACTTTGATATCCCCCGTGGGGCTGTGGAATACGCGTTCTTCCGTGTTTTTTAAGGGAAACTTTATCTTCCAGGGAGCTTTGAAATAAACTGCATTCACCAATACGGCCTGGGTATGAGATAATTCACCTGGAAAATAAGTATGTAACTGATAACATGCGTGAATAACAAAAGTCAAATTTGCTTGAGTTTGCTCCAAAGAACAAAGGAAGAATTGGAAGGATTTCAACATTGATAAAAACATTTAATCTGTTAACATTTTTTCTCTGTACAGATCACAAGTTCGAAATATACAATTATTGAAAAGATCAGGGCACTTTTCCATGTTGCTATGGTATCCAAGTAAGTTGGAGTCCTTAAAAACCAACGTGTCGAATTTCAGTCCTAAATACATAGGTATATGTTGGATACTGAAGAAATACCCACCACGTTAATCAATTATTAGAAAAAACTTCAGTCATGCAGTATGATGGTATGAGCGAATTTTCGTAAATATAGTATCATGATATGTTAAATTGTTTCGAAAGTCGAGCACATTGAGTGCAAATGAATTATTAACTACTTCTACTCAACTATTTGTAGAGAAAGAGGTATGACAGCCGTCTGCACGCACGGCGGCGCTTGGGGGTGGGGGTGCAATTATATATATATATATATATATATATATATATATATATGTATATATACATATATATATATATATATATATGTACTTGATTGTGGACACTGTGCTACTGCACTATATAATATTTAAAGTTAAAGAAATTTTTTTACAGAAATAAAGAGGAAAATGTTTTTGATATTTCGAATTAGTCTTTGTCAAAATTAGAAGAAGAAAGAGTGTTTTTGGAATATTCCCTGGAACCAATCTTGTATCCAACGTTTCATGGTTGTTATATTGGAGTTACTCAATCATTGATGTTGAGTCCAGGAGGCCGATTTGAGCCCAGTACCCACTTATGGGCCCGTTCGGACTGTTGAAGTAGCCGGTCGTTCGTTTTATCAGGCATCTTTTTCAACACCTTAACACCGTAACATTCGTCGAAGGTGACTGCTGGACCGTGCGTTCTTGCATGCAGCTTTATCTGTCGTTGCTGGGACTGAGTCAAGGAAGCTCTATGGTTGTTCATCCTTAGATTCAGTTGGGATGCCTTCCCCACATAGAAGCCTCTTGACTGATCATCTTCGCACTTCTTACAAATCAGCTGGTACACGCACATCCGTGACTGGCACTCTGCTGACCCTTGGCACCTGTACGTGTGGGTGTTATTTGGGGAGGTGAAATCCGAGTCCTCAATGACCAAATCACAGAGTTTGCATCTTGGTCTTTGGCATGGGTGGAGACCTCGTTGTTGCGGATTCTCACGTTGGACAGCTGGATGCCGATGCGACAGTATTTCACCAAGGTTCTTTCCCTGTCGATAGGTCATCCGAGGTGCCTCCCGAAATACCTCCTGGGTCAGTGGACTGGAGTTCAAGATCGGCTGGAGTTCCCTGAGGATCCCATTGATCTTTTGAGCACCATAAAAGAAAGTTGTTACCAGTGGAACTCGGTCACTTGTTGGCTTAGGTCGTTGTTGGTAGTTGACGTGGGATGGAACCATTCTGTCTTCCACAAAGTGTCTTGGGTAACCTCTCTCCATCAATTTGTTTTTAACCCCGGACAAATAGCCTTCCAAGTTCCCCCTGTTGTTGCATATTTGGTGGCCTCTAATAGACAATGATCGTGGGATAGACCGCTTTGTGTGTGGAGGATGACAACTCTCATAGTGCAGGTAAAGTTGCTTGTTTGTAGGCTTTACGTGCACACTGGTCGAGAGGTTTCCATCCTCCATCACAATGTCTACATCGAGGAATGATGCTGTCGACCTTGAGTATGACCACGTGAATGTGACAGAATAGCGGGAATTCAAATCGTTCAGGAATGACTGAAGTTCTTCCTCACCATGTGGCCAAATCATGAAGGTGTCATCGATGAACCGCTTCCACATCAAAGGAGTTTTCTCTCTTGATGTTAGGAAGCTATTCTCCAATGCTGCCATGAACAAATTGGCGTAGGATGGTGCCATGCGTGTTCCCATTGCTGTTCCCCTCTTCTGTAGGTATACCTGATCACCGAACTTGAAGACATTCATGGTCAACACACATTCAGCCAGTTTCACCAAAAAGCTGGAGGATGGGATCCTAGGTTCTGAACGCTCCTCGAGGAAGTGACTAAGAGCTCGCAACCCTTCATCATGTGGGATCTCAGTATACAAAGAGTTTACATCAATAGTCACAAGGATGGCTCCGGCTGGAATTCTCGTCTCGCGAAGTATACTTAAGAAATGCTGGGTATCCTTGATGTAAGACGGCTGGCTTTGGACAATAGGCTGAAGATACGAATCCACATACGCCGATATTCGTTCTGTTAAGCAGCCGAAACTCGCTACTATGGGACGGCCAGGAGGGAGTCGGTCAGGGAGAGCATATGGTTTGTGAATCTTCGGAAGAAGATAGAAATCAGGACATTGAGGCTCATTTGGAATCAACAACTCAATATCTTTCTGGCTTAACCCTTCTCTTCTCCCATTTGTTTTTATATACCTCTTGAGATCAACAGCCAGTTCCAATGTAGGATCATTCTCCACCGTCTGATAGAACCTCGTGTCACTCAATTGCCTCGTCGCTTCCCGCTCATAATCAATAGAGTTCATGATGACAACAGTTGAGCCCTTATCTGCCGGCATGATCTTTATCGATGTATCAGATTTCAGGGATTTAAGCGTATGGCGTTCACTCATAGACAGGTTATCTCGCGGGTTTAACGAATCCAAGAAGTTGGAGCTTGATGTGCGTTGAAGCAGTGCTGATATATATCTCTCCAGTGGATGTGTGGGTGGTAATCGAGTGTCTGTCTGGGTCTTTGGGTCAAAGTTGGATGGGGGGCTAAATTTTTTTAGAGAGCTATGAACCACCTCCCCATTCTGCTCAGAACTTTCATTGTTGTGCCAATAGTATTTGAGCCTGAGGCGCCAGCAGAACTCTTGAATGTCCTCATGGAGCTTGATGTGGTCTGCACGAGGTGTTGGTGTGAATGTGAGCCCTTTTGACAACAATCTCGTTTCAACTTCATTCAGATGACGAGATGAAAGATTGCACACGTTTCCGTCAGTAGACGACAAAGGATGGCCATCTCTTTCAGGGCCTTCACTTGGTATAGCTCCATTTGCTCTGGGATACCCCATTTGCTGGCTTTCTGGTTCCAAATTGTGGCGAGGCTCTTGGTTATTACTTTGGTGGATATACTGTCTCTGCTTCCTGCGCTCAAGGGGTCTCTGTTCAGGTCTAGGGTTCACAATTTGTATTGGAATTCCTCTGCGCAACTGTTGAACATACATTTTTGATAGTTTTTTGAGGTGGTTCGCCCGAAATGTATCCAACATTTTGTTTGCTTGGTCGAGTATCAAGTTGGCCTGGTAGGCTAGGGTTGCACTAACTGTGTAAACGACGTTCAGCAGAGGTTTCAAGTGCCCATTCAGGTATCTGAAGTGTAAGCATTTGTATTCATGCAATACTAACTGTGCGTACTGTAGAGAGCATCGGCGTGAGAAAGCCTCCACGCTGTGGCGCATTGCAAAGGGAGCAGCTTGAACGGGCAGTTTCAGGATGAGCCCCCGAGGTATCAGTCCAACTTGTAAGCAGCTTTCAATGAATTCGATGTGACTTGCACATCGGGCGACTTTGATTGAAAAGTAGCGGATCTGATTGAGCCAATAACGTTCAGGATTCATTGGGAATTGGTGTAAAAATAGTAGGAAAAAGAAAAAGAAACTCACAAGGTGGAGACAAACAAACACACAATTAATAACTATAAAGTTTTTAGACGAGATGTTGGTGCTACTGCACTATATATGCACTTGATTGTGGACACTGTGCTACTGCACTATATAATAATTAAAGTTAAAGAAATTTTTTTTACAGAAATAAAGAGGAAAATGTTTTTGATATTTCGAATTAGTCTTTGTCAAAATTAGAAGAAGAAAGAGTGTTTTTGGAATATTCCCTGGAACCAATCTTGTATCCAACGTTTCATGGTTGTTATGTTGGAGTTACTCAATCATTGATGTTGAGTCCAGGAGGCCGATTTGAGCCCAGTACCCACCTATGGGCCCGTTCGGACTGTTGAAGTAGCCGGTCGTTCGTTTTTTCAGGCATCTTTTTCAACACCTTAACACCGTAACATTCGTCGAAGGTGACTGCTGGACCGTGCGTTCTTGCATGCAGCTTTATCTGTCGTTGCTGGGACTGAGTCAAGGAAGCTCTATGGTTGTTCATCCTTAGATTCAGTTGGGATGCCTTCCCCACATAGAAGCCTCTTGACTGATCATCTTCGCACTTCTTACAAATCAGCTGGTACACGCACATCCGTGACTGGCACTCTGCTGACCCTTGGCACCTGTACGTGTGGGTGTTATTTGGGGAGGTGAAATCCGAGTCCTCAATGACCAAATCACAGAGTTTGCATCTTGGTCTTTGGCATGGGTGGAGACCTCGTTGTTGCGGATTCTCACGTTGGACAGCTGGATGCCGATGCGACAGTATTTCACCAAGGTTCTTTCCCTGTCGATAGGTCATCCGAGGTGCCTCCCGAAATACCTCCTGGGTCAGTGGACTGGAGTTCAAGATCGGCTGGAGTTCCCTGAGGATCCCATTGATCTTTTGAGCACCATAAAAGAAAGTTGTTACCAGTGGAACTCGGTCACTTGTTGGCTTAGGTCGTTGTTGGTAGTTGACGTGGGATGGAACCATTCTGTCTTCCACAAAGTGTCTTGGGTAACCTCTCTCCATCAATTTGTTTTTAACCCCGGACAAATAGCCTTCCAAGTTCCCCCTGTTGTTGCATATTTGGTGGCCTCTAATAGACAATGATCGTGGGATAGACCGCTTTGTGTGTGGAGGATGACAACTCTCATAGTGCAGGTAAAGTTGCTTGTTTGTAGGCTTTACGTGCACACTGGTCGAGAGGTTTCCATCCTCCATCACAATGTCTACATCGAGGAATGATGCTGTCGACCTTGAGTATGACCACGTGAATGTGACAGAATAGCGGGAATTCAAATCGTTCAGGAATGACTGAAGTTCTTCCTCACCATGTGGCCAAATCATGAAGGTGTCATCGATGAACCGCTTCCACATCAAAGGAGTTTTCTCTCTTGATGTTAGGAAGCTATTCTCCAATGCTGCCATGAACAAATTGGCGTAGGATGGTGCCATGCGTGTTCCCATTGCTGTTCCCCTCTTCTGTAGGTATACCTGATCACCGAACTTGAAGACATTCATGGTCAACACACATTCAGCCAGTTTCACCAAAAAGCTGGAGGATGGGATCCTAGGTTCTGAACGCTCCTCGAGGAAGTGACTAAGAGCTCGCAACCCTTCATCATGTGGGATCTCAGTATACAAAGAGTTTACATCAATAGTCACAAGGATGGCTCCGGCTGGAATTCTCGTCTCGCGAAGTATACTTAAGAAATGCTGGGTATCCTTGATGTAAGACGGCTGGCTTTGGACAATAGGCTGAAGATACGAATCCACATACGCCGATATTCGTTCTGTTAAGCAGCCGAAACTCGCTACTATGGGACGGCCAGGAGGGAGTCGGTCAGGGAGAGCATATGGTTTGTGAATCTTCGGAAGAAGATAGAAATCAGGACATTGAGGCTCATTTGGAATCAACAACTCAATATCTTTCTGGCTTAACCCTTCTCTTCTCCCATTTGTTTTTATATACCTCTTGAGATCAACAGCCAGTTCCAATGTAGGATCATTCTCCACCGTCTGATAGAACCTCGTGTCACTCAATTGCCTCGTCGCTTCCCGCTCATAATCAATAGAGTTCATGATGACAACAGTTGAGCCCTTATCTGCCGGCATGATCTTTATCGATGTATCAGATTTCAGGGATTTAAGCGTATGGCGTTCACTCATAGACAGGTTATCTCGCGGGTTTAACGAATCCAAGAAGTTGGAGCTTGATGTGCGTTGAAGCAGTGCTGATATATATCTCTCCAGTGGATGTGTGGGTGGTAATCGAGTGTCTGTCTGGGTCTTTGGGTCAAAGTTGGATGGGGGGCTAAATTTTTTTAGAGAGCTATGAACCACCTCCCCATTCTGCTCAGAACTTTCATTGTTGTGCCAATAGTATTTGAGCCTGAGGCGCCAGCAGAACTCTTGAATGTCCTCATGGAGCTTGATGTGGTCTGCACGAGGTGTTGGTGTGAATGTGAGCCCTTTTGACAACAATCTCGTTTCAACTTCATTCAGATGACGAGATGAAAGATTGCACACGTTTCCGTCAGTAGACGACAAAGGATGGCCATCTCTTTCAGGGCCTTCACTTGGTATAGCTCCATTTGCTCTGGGATACCCCATTTGCTGGCTTTCTGGTTCCAAATTGTGGCGAGGCTCTTGGTTATTACTTTGGTGGATATACTGTCTCTGCTTCCTGCGCTCAAGGGGTCTCTGTTCAGGTCTAGGGTTCACAATTTGTATTGGAATTCCTCTGCGCAACTGTTGAACATACATTTTTGATAGTTTTTTGAGGTGGTTCGCCCGAAATGTATCCAACATTTTGTTTGCTTGGTCGAGTATCAAGTTGGCCTGGTAGGCTAGGGTTGCACTAACTGTGTAAACGACGTTCAGCAGAGGTTTCAAGTGCCCATTCAGGTATCTGAAGTGTAAGCATTTGTATTCATGCAATACTAACTGTGCGTACTGTAGAGAGCATCGGCGTGAGAAAGCCTCCACGCTGTGGCGCATTGCAAAGGGAGCAGCTTGAACGGGCAGTTTCAGGATGAGCCCCCGAGGTATCAGTCCAACTTGTAAGCAGCTTTCAATGAATTCGATGTGACTTGCACATCGGGCAACTTTGATTGAAAAGTAGCGGATCTGATTGAGCCAATAACGTTCAGGATTCATTGGGAATTGGTGTAAAAATAGTAGGAAAAAGAAAAAGAAACTCACAAGGTGGAGACAAACAAACACACAATGAATAACTATAAAGTTTTTAGACGAGATGTTGGTGCTACTGCACTATATATGTACTTGATTGTGGACACTGTGCTACTGCACTATATAATATTTAAAGTTAAAGAAATTTTTTTACAGAAATAAAGAGGAAAATGTTTTTGATATTTCGAATTAGTCTTTGTCAAAATTAGAAGAAGAAAGAGTGTTTTTGGAATATTCCCTGGAACCAATCTTGTATCCAACGTTTCATGGTTGTTATTTTGGAGTTACTCAATCATTGATGTTGAGTCCAGGAGGCCGATTTGAGCCCAGTACCCACCTATGGGCCCGTTCGGACTGTTGAAGTAGCCGGTCGTTCGTTTTATCAGGCATCTTTTTCAACACCTTAACACCGTAACATTCGTCGAAGGTGACTGCTGGACCGTGCGTTCTTGCATGCAGCTTTATCTGTCGTTGCTGGGACTGAGTCAAGGAAGCTCTATGGTTGTTCATCCTTAGATTCAGTTGGGATGCCTTCCCCACATAGAAGCCTCTTGACTGATCATCTTCGCACTTCTTACAAATCAGCTGGTACACGCACATCCGTGACTGGCACTCTGCTGACCCTTGGCACCTGTACGTGTGGGTGTTATTTGGGGAGGTGAAATCCGAGTCCTCAATGACCAAATCACAGAGTTTGCATCTTGGTCTTTGGCATGGGTGGAGACCTCGTTGTTGCGGATTCTCACGTTGGACAGCTGGATGCCGATGCGACAGTATTTCACCAAGGTTCTTTCCCTGTCGATAGGTCATCCGAGGTGCCTCCCGAAATACCTCCTGGGTCAGTGGACTGGAGTTCAAGATCGGCTGGAGTTCCCTGAGGATCCCATTGATCTTTTGAGCACCATAAAAGAAAGTTGTTACCAGTGGAACTCGGTCACTTGTTGGCTTAGGTCGTTGTTGGTAGTTGACGTGGGATGGAACCATTCTGTCTTCCACAAAGTGTCTTGGGTAACCTCTCTCCATCAATTTGTTTTTAACCCCGGACAAATAGCCTTCCAAGTTCCCCCTGTTGTTGCATATTTGGTGGCCTCTAATAGACAATGATCGTGGGATAGACCGCTTTGTGTGTGGAGGATGACAACTCTCATAGTGCAGGTAAAGTTGCTTGTTTGTAGGCTTTACGTGCACACTGGTCGAGAGGTTTCCATCCTCCATCACAATGTCTACATCGAGGAATGATGCTGTCGACCTTGAGTATGACCACGTGAATGTGACAGAATAGCGGGAATTCAAATCGTTCAGGAATGACTGAAGTTCTTCCTCACCATGTGGCCAAATCATGAAGGTGTCATCGATGAACCGCTTCCACATCAAAGGAGTTTTCTCTCTTGATGTTAGGAAGCTATTCTCCAATGCTGCCATGAACAAATTGGCGTAGGATGGTGCCATGCGTGTTCCCATTGCTGTTCCCCTCTTCTGTAGGTATACCTGATCACCGAACTTGAAGACATTCATGGTCAACACACATTCAGCCAGTTTCACCAAAAAGCTGGAGGATGGGATCCTAGGTTCTGAACGCTCCTCGAGGAAGTGACTAAGAGCTCGCAACCCTTCATCATGTGGGATCTCAGTATACAAAGAGTTTACATCAATAGTCACAAGGATGGCTCCGGCTGGAATTCTCGTCTCGCGAAGTATACTTAAGAAATGCTGGGTATCCTTGATGTAAGACGGCTGGCTTTGGACAATAGGCTGAAGATACGAATCCACATACGCCGATATTCGTTCTGTTAAGCAGCCGAAACTCGCTACTATGGGACGGCCAGGAGGGAGTCGGTCAGGGAGAGCATATGGTTTCTCCCTGAAACCATATGGATTATCTTCTGGTTTATCTTCAGAAGAAGATAGAAATCGGGACATTGAGGCTCATTTGGAATTAACAACTCAATATCTTTCTGGCTTAACCCTTCTCTTCTCCCATTTGTTTTTATATACCTCTTGAGATCAACAGCCAGTTCCAATGTAGGATCATTCTCCACCGTCTGATAGAACCTCGTGTCACTCAATTGCCTCGTCGCTTCCCGCTCATAATCAATAGAGTTCATGATGACAACAGTTGAGCCCTTATCTGCCGGCATGATCTTTATCGATGTATCAGATTTCAGGGATTTAAGCGTATGGCGTTCACTCATAGACAGGTTATCTCGCGGGTTTAACGAATCCAAGAAGTTGGAGCTTGATGTGCGTTGAAGCAGTGCTGATATATATCTCTCCAGTGGATGTGTGGGTGGTAATCGAGTGTCTGTCTGGGTCTTTGGGTCAAAGTTGGATGGGGGGCTAAATTTTTTTAGAGAGCTATGAACCACCTCCCCATTCTGCTCAGAACTTTCATTGTTGTGCCAATAGTATTTGAGCCTGAGGCGCCAGCAGAACTCTTGAATGTCCTCATGGAGCTTGATGTGGTCTGCACGAGGTGTTGGTGTGAATGTGAGCCCTTTTGACAACAATCTCGTTTCAACTTCATTCAGATGACGAGATGAAAGATTGCACACGTTTCCGTCAGTAGACGACAAAGGATGGCCATCTCTTTCAGGGCCTTCACTTGGTATAGCTCCATTTGCTCTGGGATACCCCATTTGCTGGCTTTCTGGTTCCAAATTGTGGCGAGGCTCTTGGTTATTACTTTGGTGGATATACTGTCTCTGCTTCCTGCGCTCAAGGGGTCTCTGTTCAGGTCTAGGGTTCACAATTTGTATTGGAATTCCTCTGCGCAACTGTTGAACATACATTTTTGATAGTTTTTTGAGGTGGTTTGCCCGAAATGTATCCAACATTTTGTTTGCTTGGTCGAGTATCAAGTTGGCCTGGTAGGCTAGGGTTGCACTAACTGTGTAAACGACGTTCAGCAGAGGTTTCAAGTGCCCATTCAGGTATCTGAAGTGTAAGCATTTGTATTCATGCAATACTAACTGTGCGTACTGTAGAGAGCATCGGCGTGAGAAAGCCTCCACGCTGTGGCGCATTGCAAAGGGAGCAGCTTGAACGGGCAGTTTCAGGATGAGCCCCCGAGGTATCAGTCCAACTTGTAAGCAGCTTTCAATGAATTCGATGTGACTTGCACATCGGGCAACTTTGATTGAAAAGTAGCGGATCTGATTGAGCCAATAACGTTCAGGATTCATTGGGAATTGGTGTAAAAATAGTAGGAAAAAGAAAAAGAAACTCACAAGGTGGAGACAAACAAACACACAATGAATAACTATAAAGTTTTTAGACGAGATGTTGGTGCTACTGCACTATATATGTACTTGATTGTGGACACTGTGCTACTGCACTATATAATATTTAAAGTTAAAGAAATTTTTTTACAGAAATAAAGAGGAAAATGTTTTTGATATTTCGAATTAGTCTTTGTCAAAATTAGAAGAAGAAAGAGTGTTTTTGGAATATTCCCTGGAACCAATCTTGTATCCAACGTTTCATGGTTGTTATATTGGAGTTACTCAATCATTGATGTTGAGTCCAGGAGGCCGATTTGAGCCCAGTACCCACTTATGGGCCCGTTCGGACTGTTGAAGTAGCCGGTCGTTCGTTTTATCAGGCATCTTTTTCAACACCTTAACACCGTAACATTCGTCGAAGGTGACTGCTGGACCGTGCGTTCTTGCATGCAGCTTTATCTGTCGTTGCTGGGACTGAGTCAAGGAAGCTCTATGGTTGTTCATCCTTAGATTCAGTTGGGATGCCTTCCCCACATAGAAGCCTCTTGACTGATCATCTTCGCACTTCTTACAAATCAGCTGGTACACGCACATCCGTGACTGGCACTCTGCTGACCCTTGGCACCTGTACGTGTGGGTGTTATTTGGGGAGGTGAAATCCGAGTCCTCAATGACCAAATCACAGAGTTTGCATCTTGGTCTTTGGCATGGGTGGAGACCTCGTTGTTGCGGATTCTCACGTTGGACAGCTGGATGCCGATGCGACAGTATTTCACCAAGGTTCTTTCCCTGTCGATAGGTCATCCGAGGTGCCTCCCGAAATACCTCCTGGGTCAGTGGACTGGAGTTCAATATCGGCTGGAGTTCCCTGAGGATCCCATTGATCTTTTGAGCACCATAAAAGAAAGTTGTTACCAGTGGAACTCGGTCACTTGTTGGCTTAGGTCGTTGTTGGTAGTTGACGTGGGATGGAACCATTCTGTCTTCCACAAAGTGTCTTGGGTAACCTCTCTCCATCAATTTGTTTTTAACCCCGGACAAATAGCCTTCCAAGTTCCCCCTGTTGTTGCATATTTGGTGGCCTCTAATAGACAATGATCGTGGGATAGACCGCTTTGTGTGTGGAGGATGACAACTCTCATAGTGCAGGTAAAGTTGCTTGTTTGTAGGCTTTACGTGCACACTGGTCGAGAGGTTTCCATCCTCCATCACAATGTCTACATCGAGGAATGATGCTGTCGACCTTGAGTATGACCACGTGAATGTGACAGAATAGCGGGAATTCAAATCGTTCAGGAATGACTGAAGTTCTTCCTCACCATGTGGCCAAATCATGAAGGTGTCATCGATGAACCGCTTCCACATCAAAGGAGTTTTCTCTCTTGATGTTAGGAAGCTATTCTCCAATGCTGCCATGAACAAATTGGCGTAGGATGGTGCCATGCGTGTTCCCATTGCTGTTCCCCTCTTCTGTAGGTATACCTGATCACCGAACTTGAAGACATTCATGGTCAACACACATTCAGCCAGTTTCACCAAAAAGCTGGAGGATGGGATCCTAGGTTCTGAACGCTCCTCGAGGAAGTGACTAAGAGCTCGCAACCCTTCATCATGTGGGATCTCAGTATACAAAGAGTTTACATCAATAGTCACAAGGATGGCTCCGGCTGGAATTCTCGTCTCGCGAAGTATACTTAAGAAATGCTGGGTATCCTTGATGTAAGACGGCTGGCTTTGGACAATAGGCTGAAGATACGAATCCACATACGCCGATATTCGTTCTGTTAAGCAGCCGAAACTCGCTACTATGGGACGGCCAGGAGGGAGTCGGTCAGGGAGAGCATATGGTTTGTGAATCTTCGGAAGAAGATAGAAATCAGGACATTGAGGCTCCTTTGGAATTAACAACTCAATATCTTTCTGGCTTAACCCTTCTCTTCTCCCATTTGTTTTTATATACCTCTTGAGATCAACAGCCAGTTC
The DNA here is from genome assembly GCA_030762985.1 of Adelphocoris suturalis. Lineage (NCBI taxonomy): Eukaryota > Metazoa > Arthropoda > Insecta > Hemiptera > Miridae > Adelphocoris > Adelphocoris suturalis. The sequence goes on from CM061040.1 coordinate 154,019,627, forward strand.
CAATGTAGGATCATTCTCCACCGTCTGATAGAACCTCGTGTCACTCAATTGCCTCGTCGCTTCCCGCTCATAATCAATAGAGTTCATGATGACAACAGTTGAGCCCTTATCTGCCGGCATGATCTTTATCGATGTATCAGATTTCAGGGATTTCAGTGTAGGGCGTTCACTCATAGACAGGTTATCTCGCGGGTTTAACGAATCCAAGAAGTTGGAGCTTGATGTGCGTTGAAGCAGTGCTGATATATATCTCTCCAGTGGATGGGTGGGTGGTAATCGAGTGTCTGTCTGGGTCTTTGGGTCAAAGTTGGATGGGGGGCTAAATTTTTTTAGAGAGCTATGAACCACCTCCCCATTCTGCTCAGAACTTGCATTGTTGTGCCAATAGTATTTGAGCCTGAGGCGCCAGCAGAACTCTTGAATGTCCTCATGGAGCTTAATGTGGTCTGCACGAGGTGTTGGTGTGAATGTGAGACCTTTTGACAACAATCTCGTTTCAACTTCATTCAGATGACGAGATGAAAGATTGCACACGTTTCCGTCAGTAGACGACAAAGGATGGCCATCTCTTTCAGGGCCTTCACTTGGTATAGCTCCATTTGCTCTGGGATACCCCATTTGCTGGCTTTCTGGTTCCAAATTGTGGTGAGGCTCTTGGTTATTAATTTGGTGGATATACTGTCTCTGCTTCCTGCGCTCAAGGGGTCTCTGTTCAGGTCTAGGGTTCACAATTTGTATTGGAATTCCTCTGCGCAACTGTTGAACATACATTTTTGATAGTTTTTTGAGGTGGTTCGCCCGAAATGTATCCAACATTTTGTTTGCTTGGTCGAGTATCAAGTTGGCCTGGTAGGCTAGGGTTGCACTAACTGTGTAAACGACGTTCAGCAGAGCTTTCAAGTGCCCATTCAGGTATCTGAAGTGTAAGCATTTGTATTCATGCAATACTAACTGTGCGTACTGTAGAGAGCATCGGCGTGAGAAAGCCTCCACGCTGTGGCGCATTGCAAAGGGAGCAGCTTGAACGGGCAGTTTCAGGATGAGCCCCCGAGGTATCAGTCCAACTTGTAAGCAGCTTTCAATGAATTCGATGTGACTTGCACATCGGGCAACTTTGATTGAAAAGTAGCGGATCTGATTGAGCCAATAACGTTCAGGATTCATTGGGAATTGGTGTAAAAATAGTAGGAAAAAGAAAAAGAAACTCACAAGGTGGAGACAAACAAACACACAATGAATAACTATGAAGTTTTTAGACGAGATGTTGGTGCTACTGCACTATATATGTACTTGATTGTGGACACTGTGCTACTGCACTATATAATATTTAAAGTTAAAGAAATTTTTTTACAGAAATAAAGAGGAAAATGTTTTTGATATTTCGAATTAGTCTTTGTCAAAATTAGAAGAAGAAAGAGTGTTTTTGGAATATTCCCTGGAACCAATCTTGTATCCAACGTTTCATGGTTGTTATATTGGAGTTACTCAATCATTGATGTTGAGTCCAGGAGGCCGATTTGAGCCCAGTACCCACTTATGGGCCCGTTCGGACTGTTGAAGTAGCCGGTCGTTCGTTTTATCAGGCATCTTTTTCAACACCTTAACACCGTAACATTCGTCGAAGGTGACTGCTGGACCGTGCGTTCTTGCATGCAGCTTTATCTGTCGTTGCTGGGACTGAGTCAAGGAAGCTCTATGGTTGTTCATCCTTAGATTCAGTTGGGATGCCTTCCCCACATAGAAGCCTCTTGACTGATCATCTTCGCACTTCTTACAAATCAGCTGGTACACGCACATCCGTGACTGGCACTCTGCTGACCCTTGGCACCTGTACGTGTGGGTGTTATTTGGGGAGGTGAAATCCGAGTCCTCAATGACCAAATCACAGAGTTTGCATCTTGGTCTTTGGCATGGGTGGAGACCTCGTTGTTGCGGATTCTCACGTTGGACAGCTGGATGCCGATGCGACAGTATTTCACCAAGGTTCTTTCCCTGTCGATAGGTCATCCGAGGTGCCTCCCGAAATACCTCCTGGGTCAGTGGACTGGAGTTCAATATCGGCTGGAGTTCCCTGAGGATCCCATTGATCTTTTGAGCACCATAAAAGAAAGTTGTTACCAGTGGAACTCGGTCACTTGTTGGCTTAGGTCGTTGTTGGTAGTTGACGTGGGATGGAACCATTCTGTCTTCCACAAAGTGTCTTGGGTAACCTCTCTCCATCAATTTGTTTTTAACCCCGGACAAATAGCCTTCCAAGTTCCCCCTGTTGTTGCATATTTGGTGGCCTCTAATAGACAATGATCGTGGGATAGACCGCTTTGTGTGTGGAGGATGACAACTCTCATAGTGCAGGTAAAGTTGCTTGTTTGTAGGCTTTACGTGCACACTGGTCGAGAGGTTTCCATCCTCCATCACAATGTCTACATCGAGGAATGATGCTGTCGACCTTGAGTATGACCACGTGAATGTGACAGAATAGCGGGAATTCAAATCGTTCAGGAATGACTGAAGTTCTTCCTCACCATGTGGCCAAATCATGAAGGTGTCATCGATGAACCGCTTCCACATCAAAGGAGTTTTCTCTCTTGATGTTAGGAAGCTATTCTCCAATGCTGCCATGAACAAATTGGCGTAGGATGGTGCCATGCGTGTTCCCATTGCTGTTCCCCTCTTCTGTAGGTATACCTGATAACCGAACTTGAAGACATTCATGGTCAACACACATTCAGCCAGTTTCACCAAAAAGCTGGAGGATGGGATCCTCGGTTCTGAACGCTCCTCGAGGAAGTGACTAAGAGCTCGCAACCCTTCATCATGTGGGATCTCAGTATACAAAGAGTTTACATCAATAGTCACAAGGATGGCTTTTTTTTATGGTGCTCAAAAGATCAATGGGATCCTCAGGGAACTCCAGCCGATATTGAACTCCAGTCCACTGACCCAGGAGGTATTTCGGGAGGCACCTCGGATGACCTATCGACAGGGAAAGAACCTTGGTGAAATACTGTCGCATCGGCATCCAGCTGTCCAACGTGAGAATCCGCAACAACGAGGTCTCCACCCATGCCAAAGACCAAGATGCAAACTCTGTGATTTGGTCATTGAGGACTCGGATTTCACCTCCCCAAATAACACCCACACGTACAGGTGCCAAGGGTCAGCAGAGTGCCAGTCACGGATGTGCGTGTACCAGCTGATTTGTAAGAAGTGCGAAGATGATCAGTCAAGAGGCTTCTATGTGGGGAAGGCATCCCAACTGAATCTAAGGATGAACAACCATAGAGCTTCCTTGACTCAGTCCCAGCAACGACAGATAAAGCTGCATGCAAGAACGCACGGTCCAGCAGTCACCTTCGACGAATGTTACGGTGTTAAGGTGTTGAAAAAGATGCCTGATAAAACGAACGACCGGCTACTTCAACAGTCCGAACGGGCCCATAAGTGGGTACTGGGCTCAAATCGGCCTCCTGGACTCAACATCAATGATTGAGTAACTCCAATATAACAACCATGAAACGTTGGATACAAGATTGGTTCCAGGGAATATTCCAAAAACACTCTTTCTTCTTCTAATTTTGACAAAGACTAATTCGAAATATCAAAAACATTTTCCTCTTTATTTCTGTAAAAAAATTTCTTTAACTTTAAATATTATATAGTGCAGTAGCACAGTGTCCACAATCAAGTACATATATAGTGCAGTAGCACCAACATCTCGTCTAAAAACTTTATAGTTATTCATTGTGTGTTTGTTTGTCTCCACCTTGTGAGTTTCTTTTTCTTTTTCCTACTATTTTTACACCCATTCCCAATGAATCCTGAACGTTATTGGCTCAATCAGATCCGCTACTTTTCAATCAAAGTTGCCCGATGTGCAAGTCACATCGAATTCATTGAAAGCTGCTTACAAGTTGGACTGATACCTCGGGGGCTCATCCTGAAACTGCCCGTTCAAGCTGCTCCCTTTGCAATGCGCCACAGCGTGGAGGCTTTCTCACGCCGATGCTCTCTACAGTACGCACAGTTAGTATTGCATGAATACAAATGCTTACACTTCAGATACCTGAATGGGCACTTGAAACCTCTGCTGAACGTCGTTTACACAGTTAGTGCAACCCTAGCCTACCAGGCCAACTTGATACTCGACCAAGCAAACAAAATGTTGGATACATTTCGGGCGAACCACCTCAAAAAACTATCAAAAATGTATGTTCAACAGTTGCGCAGAGGAATTCCAATACAAATTGTGAACCCTAGACCTGAACAGAGACCCCTTGAGCGCAGGAAGCAGAGACAGTATATCCACCAAATTAATAACCAAGAGCCTCACCACAATTTGGAACCAGAAAGCCAGCAAATGGGGTATCCCAGAGCAAATGGAGCTATACCAAGTGAAGGCCCTGAAAGAGATGGCCATCCTTTGTCGTCTACTGACGGAAACGTGTGCAATCTTTCATCTCGTCATCTGAATGAAGTTGAAACGAGATTGTTGTCAAAAGGTCTCACATTCACACCAACACCTCGTGCAGACCACATTAAGCTCCATGAGGACATTCAAGAGTTCTGCTGGCGCCTCAGGCTCAAATACTATTGGCACAACAATGCAAGTTCTGAGCAGAATGGGGAGGTGGTTCATAGCTCTCTAAAAAAATTTAGCCCCCCATCCAACTTTGACCCAAAGACCCAGACAGACACTCGATTACCACCCACCCATCCACTGGAGAGATATATATCAGCACTGCTTCAACGCACATCAAGCTCCAACTTCTTGGATTCGTTAAACCCGCGAGATAACCTGTCTATGAGTGAACGCCATACGCTTAAATCCCTGAAATCTGATACATCGATAAAGATCATGCCGGCAGATAAGGGCTCAACTGTTGTCATCATGAACTCTATTGATTATGAGCGGGAAGCGACGAGGCAATTGAGTGACACGAGGTTCTATCAGACGGTGGAGAATGATCCTACATTGGAACTGGCTGTTGATCTCAAGAGGTATATAAAAACAAATGGGAGAAAAGAAGGGTTAAGCCAGAAAGATATTGAGTTGTTAATTCCAAAGGAGCCTCAATGTCCTGATTTCTATCTTCTTCCGAAGATTCACAAACCATATGCTCTCCCTGACCGACTCCCTCCTGGCCGTCCCATAGTAGCGAGTTTCGGCTGCTTAACAGAACGAATATCGGCGTATGTGGATTCGTATCTTCAGCCTATTGTCCAAAGCCAGCCGTCTTACATCAAGGATACCCAGCATTTCTTAAGTATACTTCGCGAGACGAGAATTCCAGCCGGAGCCATCCTTGTGACTATTGATGTAAACTCTTTGTATACTGAGATCCCACATGATGAAGGGTTGCGAGCTCTTAGTCACTTCCTCGAGGAGCGTTCAGAACCTAGGATCCCATCCTCCAGCTTTTTGGTGAAACTGGCTGAATGTGTGTTGACCATGAATGTCTTCAAGTTCGGTGATCAGGTATACCTACAGAAGAGGGGAACAGCAATGGGAACACGCATGGCACCATCCTACGCCAATTTGTTCATGGCAGCATTGGAGAATAGCTTCCTAACATCAAGAGAGAAAACTCCTTTGATGTGGAAGCGGTTCATCGATGACACCTTCATGATTTGGCCACATGGTGAGGAAGAACTTCAGTCATTCCTGAACGATTTGAATTCCCGCTATTCTGTCACATTCACGTGGTCATACTCAAGGTCGACAGCATCATTCCTCGATGTAGACATTGTGATGGAGGATGGAAACCTCTCGACCAGTGTGCACGTAAAGCCTACAAACAAGCAACTTTACCTGCACTATGAGAGTTGTCATCCTCCACACACAAAGCGGTCTATCCCACGATCATTGTCTATTAGAGGCCACCAAATATGCAACAACAGGGGGAACTTGGAAGGCTATTTGTCCGGGGTTAAAAACAAATTGATGGAGAGAGGTTACCCAAGACACTTTGTGGAAGACAGAATGGTTCCATCCCACGTCAACTACCAACAACGACCTAAGCCAACAAGTGACCGAGTTCCACTGGTAACAACTTTCTTTTATGGTGCTCAAAAGATCAATGGGATCCTCAGGGAACTCCAGCCGATATTGAACTCCAGTCCACTGACCCAGGAGGTATTTCGGGAGGCACCTCGGATGACCTATCGACAGGGAAAGAACCTTGGTGAAATACTGTCGCATCGGCATCCAGCTGTCCAACGTGAGAATCCGCAACAACGAGGTCTCCACCCATGCCAAAGACCAAGATGCAAACTCTGTGATTTGGTCATTGAGGACTCGGATTTCACCTCCCCAAATAACACCCACACGTACAGGTGCCAAGGGTCAGCAGAGTGCCAGTCACGGATGTGCGTGTACCAGCTGATTTGTAAGAAGTGCGAAGATGATCAGTCAAGAGGCTTCTATGTGGGGAAGGCATCCCAACTGAATCTAAGGATGAACAACCATAGAGCTTCCTTGACTCAGTCCCAGCAACGACAGATAAAGCTGCATGCAAGAACGCACGGTCCAGCAGTCACCTTCGACGAATGTTACGGTGTTAAGGTGTTGAAAAAGATGCCTGATAAAACGAACGACCGGCTACTTCAACAGTCCGAACGGGCCCATAAGTGGGTACTGGGCTCAAATCGGCCTCCTGGACTCAACATCAATGATTGAGTAACTCCAATATAACAACCATGAAACGTTGGATACAAGATTGGTTCCAGGGAATATTCCAAAAACACTCTTTCTTCTTCTAATTTTGACAAAGACTAATTCGAAATATCAAAAACATTTTCCTCTTTATTTCTGTAAAAAAATTTCTTTAACTTTAAATATTATATAGTGCAGTAGCACAGTGTCCACAATCAAGTACATATATAGTGCAGTAGCACCAACATCTCGTCTAAAAACTTCATAGTTATTCATTGTGTGTTTGTTTGTCTCCACCTTGTGAGTTTCTTTTTCTTTTTCCTACTATTTTTACACCAATTCCCAATGAATCCTGAACGTTATTGGCTCAATCAGATCCGCTACTTTTCAATCAAAGTTGCCCGATGTGCAAGTCACATCGAATTCATTGAAAGCTGCTTACAAGTTGGACTGATACCTCGGGGGCTCATCCTGAAACTGCCCGTTCAAGCTGCTCCCTTTGCAATGCGCCACAGCGTGGAGGCTTTCTCACGCCGATGCTCTCTACAGTACGCACAGTTAGTATTGCATGAATACAAATGCTTACACTTCAGATACCTGAATGGGCACTTGAAACCTCTGCTGAACGTCGTTTACACAGTTAGTGCAACCCTAGCCTACCAGGCCAACTTGATACTCGACCAAGCAAACAAAATGTTGGATACATTTCGGGCAAACCACCTCAAAAAACTATCGAAAATGTATGTTCAACAGTTGCGCAGAGGAATTCCAATACAAATTGTGAACCCTAGACCTGAACAGAGACCCCTTGAGCGCAGGAAGCAGAGACAGTATATCCACCAAATTAATAACCAAGAGCCTCACCACAATTTGGAACCAGAAAGCCAGCAAATGGGGTATCCCAGAGCAAATGGAGCTATACCAAGTGAAGGCCCTGAAAGAGATGGCCATCCTTTGTCGTCTACTGACGGAAACGTGTGCAATCTTTCATCTCGTCATCTGAATGAAGTTGAAACGAGATTGTTGTCAAAAGGTCTCACATTCACACCAACACCTCGTGCAGACCACATTAAGCTCCATGAGGACATTCAAGAGTTCTGCTGGCGCCTCAGGCTCAAATACTATTGGCACAACAATGCAAGTTCTGAGCAGAATGGGGAGGTGGTTCATAGCTCTCTAAAAAAATTTAGCCCCCCATCCAACTTTGACCCAAAGACCCAGACAGACACTCGATTACCACCCACCCATCCACTGGAGAGATATATATCAGCACTGCTTCAACGCACATCAAGCTCCAACTTCTTGGATTCGTTAAACCCGCGAGATAACCTGTCTATGAGTGAACGCCATACGCTTAAATCCCTGAAATCTGATACATCGATAAAGATCATGCCGGCAGATAAGGGCTCAACTGTTGTCATCATGAACTCTATTGATTATGAGCGGGAAGCGACGAGGCAATTGAGTGACACGAGGTTCTATCAGACGGTGGAGAATGATCCTACATTGGAACTGGCTGTTGATCTCAAGAGGTATATAAAAACAAATGGGAGAAAAGAAGGGTTAAGCCAGAAAGATATTGAGTTGTTAATTCCAAAGGAGCCTCAATGTCCTGATTTCTATCTTCTTCCGAAGATTCACAAACCATATGCTCTCCCTGACCGACTCCCTCCTGGCCGTCCCATAGTAGCGAGTTTCGGCTGCTTAACAGAACGAATATCGGCGTATGTGGATTCGTATCTTCAGCCTATTGTCCAAAGCCAGCCGTCTTACATCAAGGATACCCAGCATTTCTTAAGTATACTTCGCGAGACGAGAATTCCAGCCGGAGCCATCCTTGTGACTATTGATGTAAACTCTTTGTATACTGAGATCCCACATGATGAAGGGTTGCGAGCTCTTAGTCACTTCCTCGAGGAGCGTTCAGAACCTAGGATCCCATCCTCCAGCTTTTTGGTGAAACTGGCTGAATGTGTGTTGACCATGAATGTCTTCAAGTTCGGTGATCAGGTATACCTACAGAAGAGGGGAACAGCAATGGGAACACGCATGGCACCATCCTACGCCAATTTGTTCATGGCAGCATTGGAGAATAGCTTCCTAACATCAAGAGAGAAAACTCCTTTGATGTGGAAGCGGTTCATCGATGACACCTTCATGATTTGGCCACATGGTGAGGAAGAACTTCAGTCATTCCTGAACGATTTGAATTCCCGCTATTCTGTCACATTCACGTGGTCATACTCAAGGTCGACAGCATCATTCCTCGATGTAGACATTGTGATGGAGGATGGAAACCTCTCGACCAGTGTGCACGTAAAGCCTACAAACAAGCAACTTTACCTGCACTATGAGAGTTGTCATCCTCCACACACAAAGCGGTCTATCCCACGATCATTGTCTATTAGAGGCCACCAAATATGCAACAACAGGGGGAACTTGGAAGGCTATTTGTCCGGGGTTAAAAACAAATTGATGGAGAGAGGTTACCCAAGACACTTTGTGGAAGACAGAATGGTTCCATCCCACGTCAACTACCAACAACGACCTAAGCCAACAAGTGACCGAGTTCCACTGGTAACAACTTTCTTTTATGGTGCTCAAAAGATCAATGGGATCCTCAGGGAACTCCAGCCGATATTGAACTCCAGTCCACTGACCCAGGAGGTATTTCGGGAGGCACCTCGGATGACCTATCGACAGGGAAAGAACCTTGGTGAAATACTGTCGCATCGGCATCCAGCTGTCCAACGTGAGAATCCGCAACAACGAGGTCTCCACCCATGCCAAAGACCAAGATGCAAACTCTGTGATTTGGTCATTGAGGACTCGGATTTCACCTCCCCAAATAACACCCACACGTACAGGTGCCAAGGGTCAGCAGAGTGCCAGTCACGGATGTGCGTGTACCAGCTGATTTGTAAGAAGTGCGAAGATGATCAGTCAAGAGGCTTCTATGTGGGGAAGGCATCCCAACTGAATCTAAGGATGAACAACCATAGAGCTTCCTTGACTCAGTCCCAGCAACGACAGATAAAGCTGCATGCAAGAACGCACGGTCCAGCAGTCACCTTCGACGAATGTTACGGTGTTAAGGTGTTGAAAAAGATGCCTGATAAAACGAACGACCGGCTACTTCAACAGTCCGAACGGGCCCATAAGTGGGTACTGGGCTCAAATCGGCCTCCTGGACTCAACATCAATGATTGAGTAACTCCAATATAACAACCATGAAACGTTGGATACAAGATTGGTTCCAGGGAATATTCCAAAAACACTCTTTCTTCTTCTAATTTTGACAAAGACTAATTCGAAATATCAAAAACATTTTCCTCTTTATTTCTGTAAAAAAATTTCTTTAACTTTAAATATTATATATATATATATATATATATATATATATATATATATATATATATATATATATATATATATATATATATATATATATATATATATATATATATAAATATATATATATATATATATATGCTTCTGCTATATTTATGGACAAAATTTTGTGCTTACTACTCCTCCGAAACTGCTACACAGTGGGCCGGATTTGCGATCTGGCGCACACTTTTGATTTTACGAGCTATTCTTATAAGAAATTTTACACTGATTTCGAATATACCCCATGTCCCTATATCTAAAATTGACGGTTTTGGCGTTTTTTGCCGAACAACAACCACAAGCCACGAGCCGTAATATCAACCATAATGATCGCAAAATCGTGCTCAAATCTCTCTTATTTACCACTAGCCGCTCCGGCTCGCTACGCTCGCCTCCACGTCAAGCCGGGGGGCGAGCCCCCCGGGCCCCCCGTTAAATTGCTCGCTTTTCGCTCGCAAAGTGTGGCTGTTGCTCGCAAACAGTAGATCTCTAAGGGTAGGTTTAACTTCTGTGGATGCTGCTCGCTTCGCTCGCTTGAGGAAGTTATACTGCCTACCCAACTTGGCAGACTTTTTTTCTGTTGGAAATTCTTACAAACAAATTAAATCTTATAAAACTACGTGGAACCACGCAAAGTTTATTAGGGGATGTTGCTCGCTTCGCTCGCAAGGTATTGCGGCATATGTGTAGGAAAAAACCCGTATTTATTCCGTTGAAATGAGTCATCGAGTCCCTTCTGGTAAGCAACATTGTGAAACGGCGGCGGTATATGTGTAGAAAAACCCTGGACCCCCCCCCCCCCCCCATTAAGTTGCTCGCTTCGCTCGCAAGGTGTGGCTGTATACATGCGATGTATTACAATTGAAACATGTAAGGGTAGATCTCTGAGGGTAGGTTTAACTTCTGCAGGGGATGCTGCTCGCTTCGCTCGCTTGAGTAAGTTATACTGCCCACCCAACTTGGCAGACGTTTTTTTCTGTTGGAAATTCTTACAAACAAAATAAATCTTATAAAACTACGTGGAACCACAAAAAAGTTCATTTGGGGATGTTGCTCGCTTCGCTCGCAAGGTATTGCTGTATATGTGTCGGGAAAAACCCGTATTTATTCTGTTGAAATGTCGAACGGAAAAGATCGGATCTTTCAACGCGCGCGTGCGTAGGCCTTTTCGCAACATTGTGAAACAGCAGCGGGCTCGATTAACTTCTGCTATTAATCGCTTTGCCTCGCTTCCCCTCTCATTTTGACCGACTTCCCGTCACTTTTTTCGATATCCGATTTTGGATTCAGATTTGGCGGGATCAAACCTTTATTTCGCCCGCGAAAACCGTTCCGAAAAACGTACCTTTATGGGGTATATTTTAATCGGAAAAAACCAAGTTTTTCGTCGGACTTTTCGAGAAAACGGGTCCGTACGATAGGGAGCCTCTCTGGAATAACAAGGACGAATGACCTTACAGGCTCCATCCAGATCAGATGAGAGTGACAAAAGGTATGTCGTCTGTCTGATTGCAACGAAATTTGATAGAGAGGCACTCTAGGACATCAAGGGACGAATGAATTAACGGGCTCCACCCAGAGCTCCAGCTGACCGATTCGAAAAGTTGGTTCGGCTTACGAAAACTGCCCCCCCCCCCCCCCCCCCCCCAAGAACACCATGTTCTAATTAATATTCTTTGTTTCAAAAAATATTGAATTTTTAACTTTTTGGAGCTTTTATCGCCTTTTCAGAGAATGTTAAAGAAATTTAAGCATATTTGTTCAGCATTTCTGGTTCGTTGTTCATAACCTACCTATATCCGACTCAAGTTCTTCTAAAAAATAATAATGGTAAAATGAAATAAATCAAATTTAATAACTTTTAGACATTATTAGCCATAAAAAATATATTAATAGAGGCTGAATTTTACACAGTACAGTAGATGATTTTTTTGGTTTGTTTTTGTAAACTTGGCATGTGTAATTCCTGATCATGTTCATTCCTCCCCTCCTGTTCTGACGAGGAAATTTCTTTTATTTATGGACAATTAATTGTCTTTGAGCTATTAAATTTAAATTATTTTGACTACTGGGTATATACACATTGTTGTTCAGTTGTATTGATATTGTGTATTGTAATGATGATTGTTATATGTAACCCAAGTTAGTTCTGGCAATAAAAAATGCTTTGATTTGTTTTGAGAGTGGCCATGTCACACCTATGTAAACAATCCTCAGAAAACATAGAGCTCACTATTGTTTTCCTATTCATTCAATCGACTTGAGCAGCTTAAACAACAGCTAGAATTTTTTTTAGAAATTTTATCGCCCCCTAGAAAGGTTGTGCCCAGTTGGGCGACACCACGTCGGGATTCCCGTGCCCAGTTGGGATGTAACTTTTTGCCCGTTTCGGTCACAACTACCCGCGTTTTGCCCAGTTGAGAATCGCCCATCAACTTCACATACAAAAACACATAACAGGGATAGGTACCATAGTAGTGTGAAGTGGGGAATGGGATACCTACCCTTAACTTTGTCATCCCATACCTAGTATTATTCCAAATGGTCGAACAGATTTCAAATTGGTCTCATTTTACCACAAATTCATGGACTTTTCATAATTCAGCCTTGTTTTTTAAGGATAGTAAACCAAGTAATCTCTAAGCAATAACGTGTTTTGAATACCATTCCCCCGCACGCAGGGTAATGGGACCCCCTCAGTGGGGTAATCGGATCCACTGAACTGCACGTGCTAATGTGCTCCAAAACGAGCAGTACCTACTCAACCAGTTTTAATTTTTTTTAGTGAACACATGGCGAAACATTCACTCCTAGGCGTAAACTAGGTGCCTGGAAATGATTCGGCCATACTTCCGAATGGTAAAACATCAACTGAAGAATTCCTTGGAATTACTGAGGTATCTTCATAAATAACACAGTTAAGACTTGGCTTGACTGTATTTATTTCGTATAGATACTTTATAGGAAAATGTCTATCTATAAAGTCTGTCTATCTATATGCCTATAGTTTTTCGAGCTTACCTATCGCGTTACTTATTTACCCATTGCAAAGGGCGGTCAGTTCGACTATAAGGAGCAGGTTTGAGGAAGATTCCGATAGATTACGATCGTCCCGCCGAGCAGGTACAAGGAACGGGTTGGAAAAAGTTTCATTCCAATTGGTCGAATGGTATAAGCCCTCGCATAAACCACAAGAAATATGCATTAATTTTTGTGTATATATTTTTACAATTAAGAAATTTAGAAGAAAAAATAAAAATCCCATCTATCCAGCTATCTACAGAGATTTTAACTGATTTTCATGTGTGGCACCCCTTCCCGAGGATTGCAGCCTAAGTAGGTAGACTAACCTAATAATGTACCTAATACGCCTATACTAAGGAACTAATAAGTAATTTGTTCTCATTTAAACTTGATATTTTTATCAAGTGAACAGTTTGAAGTCAATTAAACATTCTACACTAATTTGTGTTGGTTATTATGGCAACGATTACCACCTCACTCCTTGGAAGGGAAACTACCAACATCTCGTAAATTCAAAAATAATAGTGAAAATAAATTGGAGAATAAAAATGGAAATAAATACTTGGATCGAAGATTTTCTTGATCATTCCGTGGGTGTGTTTGTCACACCAGTCATTGATGGATCGAGCAGCAGATTGATGGTCTCTGAAATTCACCTTTTTCACGCTTACACCGAAGCCGTTAGAGACGGCAGTGGTGTATGATTCCTGAAGTTTGAATCTTTTGTCGACAAAAACTGTAGAGGCCACGCTCAAGGCTGGATCCTGAAATGGGGGTACACAAATTAATGTGGTAGAAAATCCAAGTTTTTCTAATGGAATGGTATCAACATAACTTGTTTCCTTCATTTCTCGTCGCATCCCTAGTTTTTGGTTTATTTGGGTCATTCTACGTTTAATTTGAGTTTTGATGTCACAAAAGCTTTTTCAGCTACCAAGTCATGAAAAATTATAGTTGAACTAAAAATTTTCAACTTCTTCAATAATTTAGTAGCAGTAAATAAATGAATAAAGTGTAAATGTCCCTATCCTGTCATGTCACAAGCCTGAGTTGAATTGTTCATAATAATTAATATTAGTTATGGAATGTTTCCTTGTCCTTAGTAGGGGTTGGTTGAGGGTAGAGAATTTACAGGCTTCTCTGATAATGTTGTATGAGGTATGCTGAGCGCTTTCGCCAAATATATGGCCTCTTCAGAGCGTATTATTTGATTGATGATCTGTTTAATGTTTAAGTAAAAGTTGGGATGTCTCCTTGAGCATCTTGGTCATGACCAGTTATGTTTGGTGATATTACTAGGGTCAATTTGGTGCTTAAATTGAGGAGAATGGAATTTTTATGTGGAGAGACACACATTAAAAAAAACTTAAACCTCTTGGTCTTGACCAGTTATGTTTGGTAATGTTACTAGGGTCAATTTTATGCTTATTCTCTCCCCACAAAATCGCATTTTCCTCAATTTAAACACAAAATTGACCCTAGTAACATTACCAAACATAACTGGTCAAGACCAAGAGGTTCAAGTTTCAGTTTTTTCTAATGTGTGTATCTCCACATAAAAATTGCATTCTCCTCAATTTGAGCACAAAATTGACCCTAGTAACATGTCCTCCTACTCGCTGAAATCCGCGAGGGCTTGGACATCGCCCTCAATGCATTTGCTGAGCAGCTAGCTAGGTGTGGTCTGGCAGTTAACCCAGATAAACGTGAGTCAGTCTCTTTGGTCCCGTCGTTGCCAGCATCAGGTGAAGGTGGTTGATGAGGAGTGTTTTGTCATAGGACAGTCACCCACCCCCACCGGATCCGTGCTGGAGGTTTGGCGGTACCTCCGAGTTGACTTCATGGGTGTCACCACCATTGCCACAAGCCGTGTGGACCTTGGTGGAGCTCTAGCTCGTGTCACCAAGGTTCCATTGAAGCCACAGCAGAAGTTCTGCCTCCTTCGTACATACTTACTGCCAAAGCTCACCTATAGGTTAGTCTTTGGTAGACTTACCACAGGGAGGCTGCTTGAGTTAGATCGTGAAGTTTGCTCTGCTGTGCACTCTGGGCTAGGCTTCCCACCTGGACTCCCAAGTGCCTACATTCATGCACTGGTCAAGGCGGGTGGGCTCAGCATTATCTCTCTTCTGGCCAGCATCACATCCTTACACTTCCATCACCTGCTTACCCTCAGTGGATAGAGCTAGGAAGTGGCCTGTACTGCTATTGACCTTGACTTGGTCAGGCAGCAGTAGTTTTGGTGCGACTTAGCACCACCAACTGCTCCAAAACCCAGCTCATCTGCTGAATTTGCTGCTGCACTGCATGAGTCAGTAGGTGGTAAAACATCTCCGACAGTGCTCTGAATCCCCCATTTCTCCCCAGTCGGGGAGATGGGCTTCAGCGGGCATTGGGGCCCGCGACTATCGTCATTTTCACGCTGTTGGGGTGGCTAAGTTAGCCATCTCGGTGAGGTGTTCAAGGAGTAGTCACGGGACAGTAGACACCCTTTGCCGTGTCTGTCGGGGTAAAAATGAGAATATTTATCACGTGGTTCAGCAATGTCCTCATACTCACGGTGGCGGCATTTTATGTCACGATGCAGTTGTCGAGCAGATAGCAGGTGCTTTGTCATGTAGCGGCTGGGATGTCAAAAGGGAGATACTATATCACATGCAGAGCGACCGGGACAAGAAGCCATATATCGTTGCGATCAAGCCTGATGGGTCTGCCATAATCCTGGATGTCCAGGTTGTTAAGGGCAGCGTAGACATGGAGCAGACCTGGTGGGCTAAGATAAGTAAATATGATAGGAATGATATGGGGCAAGCGATATCTGAGCTAAAAGGAGCGGCAACCAATAACATCAAGGTCATGGCCGTGACCGTGTCATGGGTGTGGTGCGGGAAAAGTGCCACAGAGTTACTCAAGTTGGGAATCTCAGCAGGAGTGCTCTGTCGTATCACCACTCGTGTCCTTAGGGGCTCCTACCTTACTGGTGGTCTACTGGTGGTCATTTTATAGAGGCACTTCCTTTCATCTCTCTATTCTTCCTTCTCCTCTGCAACTTCCTTCATCCCTAGAGCCAGTATTGGGTAAACCTGGGCGTCCTCCCAACTTTATTTTGATTATTTATTTATGTTTTCAAATTTAATGGTGCGCCTCCTCTGCCTTTGAGGGGAGATTTGTAAAAAAAAAAGTGTGTATATGTGTGATTCCAGACGATAACTCTCCTTAGGATTAAGATAAAAATTCCGTTCTTGCGCTAAAAAAATTAAGCTTTCTAATCAAAAGGATGAATTTGTTGGTCAACACGTTTTGAGCACATTAAATCGGTCAAATTTCAAATAATGTACAAAAAAGGTCACTAAAAATGGCTAAAATTGTCACATTTATATTGTTCAGCAGAATTTTAGTCAAAAAAGTTGATCAACAACCAAAACTAGACCATTATAAAATTTAAGCACACAGTTATGTATAAAATTGTATTCAAATTTCATTAATATTTGCAGAAAATCTATAAAACTCTCAAATAGAGCTAAAATTGGGAGGGACAGGTACATTTTTGATATAAAACTAGAGGATTTCCAGATGGAGTGAATCATGATTCATGTCTGTTGAAATCTTCTTAGTTTGTTGGAAATAGAAATAATTTTATTTAGTTCTCCTTAAATTCCTATGGGAATATTTCAGTTTAAGCAATTATTCTGTGGTTCCTTTGTTTTGGACTGTAGGTACTTATTTAGTACTGGTTTGTGGTTAATTTCTAAATTCATATGAAGATCGTTTGAAGTTGAAGTTTTGTTTGGAGCTTTGTTCAAATTTTACTATAACCTACTAGGTATAAGTATAGAAACATATTGTATATTTTAGTTTTATGCAGCCATTCCTTCCTTCTTTTGTCCTGTTTGTTTTATGATTTAAATCATTCGCTTGAAGTGATAATTTGGTGATATTTTGTACATTCAAAAGATGAAGCTCGTTTGAGATAATGTTTTTTCAAATTTCATTAATGTAGGTCGTACGTATACTTACCTACACCGTTCCTACACCGATTATTCAAGAACTGGAAGGGTTATTAGAGTGTCTTCATTGAGTTTATTTGTCTTTTATTATTAAAGGTTCCTTAATGAATTGAGTGAGACTGATTTAAGACTAAGAAGAAATTGAAATTTCATATAAAAAAGTGGAATAAGACTGAAAAAAAGAAAAGCACCCAGTTAAAATGTTCTAAATAGTTATGCTTAAATTTACAATGCAACATTTATAGTGACTTATATATATTATAGTGTCTTATAATGACCGTTTGGTTAAATTTCTGTATGTTCTTCGCTCACCTCCTTGCCTCCTTGTCAGTGGACTACCATAAATTAGAAGGCAGGGGCTTGGCGTCACTAACCTGTCAAACGATTTTTAAATTGCTCGTATCTCGTGTTCTGATAATAATTAAGCGTGCAAAATTCGTACAACTTTAACTGACCTCCTCTGAACAAAATGGAATAAACAAAATTTATCCAAATTTACCAATTAAATCAAATTAAAAAAGTGCGTGTAAATTACCCTCTAAATTTCGAATGACTTATTTGTTGTTTGGTACGATGATAATTATTTATTAAATTTCCTAATTGTTTCAATCCATGTAACACCCTATTGTGCGAGCCAGCTGTTTACTGTGGATCAACAGTTTAATAACTATATAAAACTCCATAGTGGAGTATAATTCTTTATTTATTTGCCAGAAGCACTCGAACAAGATAAGAGTAGGGCAATTGTCAAAAAATAAATCGTTACAAACAATAAAAAAAACGACAAAAAAAAAAAAAAATAAATAAATAATAATAATAATAAAAATAAAATAAAATAAAATTTAAGATTACAGAAGCTGGTACACTACGAAGAAAACTATCAAACAGAAAAGTCAGAAATGCAGTAGAGCTCTCTCTTGACCAGGTATGCCCTCAGCCGCTTCTACCTTTCGTGGTTCAAAGACGCCTGCACCACGGAACTTGTCTCCGGTGAGCCTTTTCCTCCGCCCAGTCGCTGAGAAAGAGATAATTGCCACTTGTCTAAAAATGAAGAACACCTTTGGGAGCCCTGACGGCATCCCCGCTATCGTGTTTAAGAAAACCATTGAATCTCTCGCTGGTGTCCTCTATGTTATATTCAGTGCATCCTTCGTATCGGGGGTGGTCCCTGAGCTTCTCAAGTCTTCGCTTATTGTTCCTGTTCCGAAGAAAGGGAATCTGTGTGACTTTGCCAACTATCGTCCAATAAGCCTTCTCTGTTTCCTGGCCAAGGTCTTGGAAAGCCTGATGTTTGATCGTCTTCTGGACTTTCTGAACTCAAACGGCTTTTTCAGCCGATGCCAGCATGGATTTCTCAAAAATCGTTCTACTGAAACAGCAATTCACGCCCTTACAGATTTCATCAGAACTTATATTGATCGGGGCTTCATTGTACTCGGCTGCTTTGTAGACCTGAGTAAGGCCTTTGATATGGCCTCACATGAGATTATGCTGGACAAGCTTGAAACTCTTGGAGTTCGTGGTTGTGCCCTGGACTGGTTTCGTGCATACCTCAGCCGTCGGCCATGGAAGGTAGCAATGGATGTTCCTGAGGGTAGGGCGCAGTCATCTGTCAGATTTTCTACGAGAGGCGTGCCCCAGGGTAGCCTGCTTGGTCCCCTCTTATTCTTGATACTGGTGAATGATCTACCACCCTTACTCAAAGACAACCAAACATCGGTTGTCAACTACGCTGACGACACAAACTTTCTTGTTGTCGGAAAATCAGTGGGCGAATGCATTTCAGCTTGTCAGCGGAAATTCGAAATTCTCAAGCAGTGGCTTAACGACAATGAGCTCATACTCAATGAAGGTAAAACCAACTGCATCTTGTTTCGAGCAGAAACGGGTGATACTCACGAGAACTTTCAGCTTGGATTGGCCACAGTAACCACATTGGGGGATGCCAAATTTCTTGGTGTGCAGTTGGATTCCACACTCAAATTTCGATCCCACGTTGACTCGTTGGCATCGAGGTTGAGTAGTTCCTGCTTTTGCCTGCGGAAACTGCGTCCTGTGGTATCCAAATCAGGCTTGCTCTCAGCATACCACGGATTGTTTCTCTCAAAGGCCAGGTATGGGGTCCTCTTTTGGGGAAACAGAGCTAACTTGGAAACAATTTTCAAGCTCCAAAAAAGAGCCTTAAGAATTTTATTGGGTCTGCCTCCACTATCATCCTGCAGAGGGCAGTTTGCCAAGGAAGGGCTCCTCACCCTGCCTTCGATACTTATCCTCGAGACGCTTCTATACATGAAAAAGCATCAACATCTATTTGCTCAGTTCAGCTTCAGTCATGACCATCACACCCGTCATCGAATTGATTTACTTCGTGTTCCATCTCACCGGCTTGAATTCTTCAAGAGTGGTTTGACATATAGGGCCATTGAAATGTGGAATTATTATGTATACTAAATCAAGATATATAGGACACGTAAATGGTCGAAATCGGTCAATTAGGAAATGAGAAAATGATTATTGGATTAATTTAAGTTAGCTCATGTGCTGAAAGAAGTAATGATTTGAGAAAACTAAAATTGGTAGGGAACAATATACAGCCTAAACCGCACATTCCCAGAAAATTTCATCAAAATTGGATGAAAACTAGAAATTATGCTTGTGGAGAACAGTCAAAGAGGTTTGATTAAATCGGCCCCATAACTCAACCCGTTAGAGTGTAGCAACTGAAAAGAAATTTCTTCTTAGTAAGAAGGGAGAAGAATTCGAACTCTATCCAAGGTATCAAATATTTTTTGGGCATAGCATTTGGCGCAGTCAGTATGAACCCGAAATAATACGAAACAATACCTAAATAATCAAATCCCGCTCGAGCCGAAAGACTGTAAACATCACGTTTCCGGACGTAGCACCTTTCACGTCCTTACTCTCTTGAGTCAAAACACACACTGGGACAACAACCTGGCTTGACTTTTGGACTTCCTCTAGTGATATTCTCAGAATAAACTGTACAGTTTTCTGTCACAATCCAACGACCATCGTTGTCAAACCAACCAAAAATCGAGTTTAGTACATATCATGTTTGATAGTTTCGATACACAGAAACAACTGAAACAACTATGAAAGCTTTAAAGGTTGTCTTGAACAACAATGCCACGTCACTGTCGTCGTTACTGACGTCAGTAATTGAAAGGCTTTGGGTACAAAGGGCGTAAGTGCCAATATCCACTTTTTCCATATTATATTTTTTTCTGGACCTATATACCACTAGCTATTTTTCTAGAAAGGGCTTATGCACCAATCATTTTTAAATAAACCGCCACGTCGCAGTGTTACCAACGTCCTCCGTCCAAAATTCACCGTTTTTCCGTACTACCTAAGTCCATGAGGCATTTTCAGTAGGAAGGGCTTAAGTGCCACGGTGCAACACTGTGCGTTTGTAACCTTGTAAACTTTCGTGGGAACATATTTTTTCTTCTAATTCCCCTAAGAACTCCGTTAGATACCTTCCTATGTGAAATAAGATTAGCAATGTTTTTAAAACTGTTCACTTGGAGAAAACTTGAAGAATTAGGTGGGTATGGCACTTAGGCAGGTGGTAAACAGAGGTGGCACTTAGGCCGTTGTCATAGGATCATG
The DNA here is from genome assembly GCA_030762985.1 of Adelphocoris suturalis. Classification (NCBI taxonomy): domain Eukaryota; kingdom Metazoa; phylum Arthropoda; class Insecta; order Hemiptera; family Miridae; genus Adelphocoris; species Adelphocoris suturalis. The sequence goes on from CM061040.1 coordinate 154,040,336, forward strand.
AACAAAATCTTTTTTGGAAGATCGTTATGAACAAATCCAACGCACAAATAAAACTTATTTCAGCAATATTTAATTAAAAAAAAAAAAAAAATCATCTGTTTAGAACACATATTGTGAGAATGACAAACAAATTAAAATTGAAACAGCGATAACTTTTTTTGGGATTTATTGCACTTACGCCCTTTGTACCCAAAGCCCTTCAATTATCAAATCATCAAAAACCGTGTTTGGTATAGTTTTTAATAGTTTTCGTCAAACCTCGTGAGGAATCTGGTAAGCGGACCTCTACTTCTACTGAAAAACAAGAAATGTCGTAAATTTATGAATAGGTTCTTTTTAGGTAAATGTTTTGATCCATTATGCTGCTTGGAAAAAAGCCCTCTGTAACAGGGAGATAGAGGATTTAATGTTCTTTCGGTGTCCTTGATTTTAACCTGAGAGTTTAAATTTTGAAAGTCATAACAGTTTTAGTGGCATCAAAACATTTTTTTTTTTTGAAAAATCGTTTTTATAGCAAAAATCTACAAGCGCTAGATCAATTCACCGCATCTTTGATCTTGACAGAAGAACTAAATCCAAGAACAAAAGTGTTGGTTTTTTTGACACGGATATGTCTTTTGGCTGGGGGTCAAGGAATTTTTCGCGGCACTTTTTTTCTCCACAAAAAATGCAACGCTCCGGCACTTTAGATTATTACTAACTCGAAAAGTGAAGGCTAGGTAGAATTTCTATTGATTTTTCACGTACAACCAATGAGTTACTAGGGAAGAGTAACTCCCATAGTTTTCATACGTAGGAAAATCGTTCGCCACTTTCTGGAATGCTCTCATTTTATCACAACATCTCATGACCTCTAAGCCATTGTAGTGTCATGAATGCTGATTTATTACTCTAAGTTATAAACTAATTTTGTTTTGTAACCATAATGGAATAATCTTGTGAAAAGAAGACACTACATGGTTGGTATACAATTGAGTAGTAGGTACTAGACATATCCATGATCTTTTGTTTTTCCCATCAAGAGAGAAATTACAATTATCCCTGGTTCAGTTCCAAAATTAGTGTAGTTAGTTTGCATATTTCCTTTGGTCCCGTGTCTGTCTGTGTGTGTGTGTGTGTGTCTGTTGCGTCCGCAAATCCTTGTAACAAGCGTATTTTCCACAGTTTCCATCCGATTCGGATGAAATTTTCAGGGGATGTGCGGGCTAGGGGGTGAACGTTCCCCTTGTCAGATTCAGCGTTCTTGACTCAATAGGTACCTCACTAGGGTGGTTCAAAAAAAAAAAAAAAAAAAAGTTCTGGGATTTCTTGTCCCCATTGTTTTTTTGCTTCCTCGGTATATCAGGATGACCCTCCTAAATTTTTAGCAAAAAATATTAATCCTAACCACTTTACCTGGGTCGATTTTGGCCAGTTATCGACCTCTATCGTAAACCAACCTCAAAATTGGTGCCGAGGTGATGATTTAAAGGACGGATTTCAATTTTTTTTGGGTCAACTTATGGGTTTTCGTATGCGCTGAACACGATGAACTTATTTATTTTACGCTCCGTCCACTAGTTATCCGGTAAACTGGCACAGGGCGCTGCTTGAAGATAAGTAAAAATCGAAAATTTCACCGAAAATGCTGTCGCCTGGTTAAGAATTGTACTAGAAACATGCTATTATGGTCGGATAATATACAATGCCGGTTCAAGTCCTTGCCAAATTACCAACGGCTTTGTACCGAGTATCCTGGAAAATACCAAATTTTATCGACACAAGGTATTTCGGGACCTTAAATTATCAACGCGACATAATTTCTGGTGAAATGAGGGTGAATTAATCTATTACCCTACAATTAATTTGAGGTTTATGGCTGATAAACGAAGCAATCATCGGCGGAAAAGTATAGTAAAAAACGGAATCATGTTCAGAACATGCCAAAGGATATTATCCGACCATAATAACATGTTTCTAGTACAATTCTTAACCAGGCGACAGCATTTTCGGTGAAATTTTCGATTTTTACTTATCTTCAAGCAGCGCCCTCTGCCAGTTTACCGGATAACTAGTGGACGGAGCGTAAAATAAAGCGCATGCGAAAACCCATAAGTTGACCCAAAAAAATTGAAATCCGTCCTTCAAATCATCACCTCGGCACCAATTTAGAGGCTGGTTTACGATAGAGGTCGATAACTGGCCAAAATCGACCCAGGTAAAGTGGTTAGGATTAATATTTTTCGTAAAAATTTAGGAGGGTCATCCTGACATTCCTAGGAAGCAAAAAACAATGGGAACCAGAAATCCCAGAACTTTTTTTTTTTGAACCACCCTAGTACCTCACTCTGCATATGCGCAAACGTAAATCGTACCAAGAATCATTTTCTCACGCCCTAGTCATCCGATGTCGCTCAAATTTTGATGATAGCTGGGGGATGACAATTTGATCATCTTATGTCAATTTCAACATGGTTGTATAATTAATAGCTACGGCGCATGCGCCAATATGAAATTCTTGTGACAAGCTCATTTTCCACAGTTTTCATCCGATCTGGATGAAATTTCCAGGGAATGAGCGGGCTAGGGAGTAGACTGTCCTCTGTCAGTTTCATTGTGGCTAAATCAACACCACTCTGCGCACGCGCAAAAGTAAATTCCATTGTGCTCCATTTTTTCACGGCCTAGTCGTCCGATCTTGCTCAAATTCGGATGATAGTTGGAAGATGACAATTTGATCATCCCATATCTATTTCAACATGATTGTATCATTAACAGCTACTGCGCATCCGCCTATGTGAAATCCTTGTAACGACCTAAATTTCCACTGTTTTTATCCGATTTCGATGAAATTATCAGTGAATGCGCGGTTTAGGTTGTACCTAATCCCCTATCAGTTTCATTGTTGCCAAATCAATACGTCATTCTGCGCATGCGCAAACGTAAATTCTATTATGCTCCATTTTTTCTCACTCCAGTCGTTCGAGTTCGCTTAAATTTGGATGATAGTTGGAAGAAGATGACTTGATCACCTCATATCAATTTCAACACAATTGTATCATTGATAGCCACTGCGCATACGCCAATGTGAAATACTTCTAATGAACTTAATTTTCACAGTTTTCATCCGATTTCCGATGAAATTGTCAAAGAATGCGCGGGTTAGGTTGTACCTGGTCCCCTATCAGTTTCATTGTTGCCAAATCAATACTTCATTCTGCTCTTGCGCAAACGTCAATTGACTTTTCCGATATGAAATTTTTCAAGATCATTTAAAACTTTTCAATGATCTATAAGTTCATGATAGGTAAATGAGGAAGCTATGTGCCACACCAACTTGGCAGACTTTTTTTTTTTATAACGATCTTTACACACACATTACAAAGGGTTAACCTCTAGGATTCGTTTCAGAATGCCACAAAATGGATTTCAGTAAAAAATAAAAAAATCGGAAATTTTTGGAGCCATTGAAATAGTTTTATTATTTACGGAAATTCGCTAAAACCTTTACCTAAATTTGGTTTTAAACTTATCACAGTTTCAAAACGGACCACAGTTTTGATCGATCATCAAAAGAGCTTATTATTTGCGAATTCGCGAAAAGGGAAGGAATGATGTTAGGAAAATCTTAGATAATATATTGAGTAGGTAAGACTTGCAAGTGCCATTTGATTTGTGAACTACGACTGATAAATTTTATGGTCACTGGAAGGACCTACCTTGATAGTTTGAAGTAGCTGTTTGTAAGAATCAATGTATTTCTGGTCGCTACTGGTCTCCACATGCAGAACCTTGGCCAACTTTTCTTTAGTGAGTCCTTTGGCACCAACATAGACCATCGCTAGTGCGATCTCCAGACTGAGGGGGGACACGACGAGGTTTTCATTCTCGTGGCCTTTTCGAAGCACCTGTAGGGTCCAAGAAGCTTATAAAAATGTATTGTGTAAACCGACTGTTGATTTAGACATAATCCTCAATAATATTCAATTTTAATCAACAAAGGCGGGAAATATTGAAATAACTCCTCAAAGTTTGTTGGGTTACGTTTCAAAGTCCTTAGACAAAAATAAGAAAAATATGCAATCCGTCCGCGTGTCCATTGCTTCCAAGCTGATGAACCAAATATCATCTAATTTGGATGGAAAATCAAATATTGGTTGAGCATAGTTTTGAAATCTTGCAATCGTATTAGAACATCCCCAATGGGTGATAAACAAAGCGTTGAAATTTTTAAACATATTCCAGCCAAGTCTATATGTCTGGTTTGTAACAGTTATAAAAATTAGAAACTCCAAAACTTGTGAATTTCCAAATATATGAATTGGTGATACGAGAACAGGTAGCTTGAAGTTTTGGAGGTGAATCCATTTCGAATGAATTGAATGATACTAACCGTGTTACTGTTCGTTGGGCAGACCAGCCACATCAAGGGTGTCCCACAAAATTGATGTGTAAACCACATCATAGGTCTCAGGGTCCTGGTCAGTTTTAGGAAGGAAGAGAATTTTACTTGCGCTTTGTAAAACTTATCAGCACACATTAGCTGTGCATAGGCACAGATGGAGCTCCCACCCGCACCGACGGCATTGTGGCAGGGTGTAGCAAGCGCCTAGGCTTCAGATGCTCGTAGGATTAGGTCGTAGATAGGAAGTCTTCAGGGTTGATTTTCATTTTTTATTTTTTCGAAACATTAAACAACAAATTTTGAGAGAGGTTGAATCATTACTATGGTTCATTATTAAAAAATATAAAACAAAATTTAAGACCGTCTTGTACGATTGAGACATGCCCCTAATTGGCAACCCGACATTATCGTTTTTATTAGGGTAATCACATGGTTAGGTACTTTTGCTTTCAAAAGAATGTGAAAGTACTAATACTTGACTATTCAACCATAATTCGAAAGTGGATATGCAATGACTAGAGTGTAAGGCATAAATGTATACTTACAGAAAACAAATCCAAAGAGAACTGAGCACCCCCAGACCTTAGGGCGTTAAGTTCTGTGCTAGAAGATGCCGTTGCAACTATAACAGCCAACCCTAAAACTGAAACAAAGAACTGAATTAGTAAGGTCTCAACCGAATGGAGTTTGGATTTATTTGTGTCTTGATGGGAACAAGTGCATATTGGAATGAGAAAATACTTCCATGTTGACTTTGCTAAATCACTTGTATACTTCGAGAGACTGCTACCTGTCTACCATGACTTCAAGACTTGTGTTACTTACTGTTATTAATATCCATGTGCTTTATTCTCTCTATCTCTTGACAAAAGTTATTCCTAATAAAACATAGTTTTTGCCTATTCGTATTGTTGAATAATACACTAAAACCAAAAGGTTATGGGCCCAGGATCGCTAGTAAGTGAAAATTAAAAGTCAGTGCAGTGAATTCCTACTGATAACCCGATTGCCGTGATCGTCTGTTGTGATCGTTTGTGGTCAGTTAACTTTCGGTTCGACCAACTAATTTCGCAAAAATGTCAGGTTCCACTAGCAATTATCGGATCGAGCCTTTAGGCAAAAACAATTATGATACTTGGAGTATTCAGGCGCAAGCGGTTCTCATAAAAAGTGGCTTGTGGGCGTATGTAAACGGAGATAAACCGAAACTGACCGATGAAGAAGATCAAGAAATCAAGTCCGCATGGGAATCCAACGATCTAAGAGCCAGGTCTGATCTTTTACTTGTTATTTCGCCTGCCGAGTTAAAACAAGTAAAGCATTGTCGAACTTCAAAAAGCGTTTGGGACACATTGAAGGGTATATACTGTAGTGTGGGCTCATAAGGCCAACCTCCTCAAACGACTTCTCCAAATCATAATGCAGGATAGTGACGATTGCCGTGAGCACTTAAACACTTTTATGGACTCAGTTGATAAATTGAGCGACATGAATATAAAAATCGATGATGACCTTTTGGCTATCATGATCTTATACAGCCTTCGTGGTTCATTTGAGGGCTTCAGGATCGCCATAGTGAGTAGAGATACACTTCCCAAACCAAGTGAACTCAGGATTAAAATTCTAGAAGAGTCCCAGGCTAGGAATCAAGGCAAGGGATTACCTACCTCTGAAGGGACATTCTATAGCTCTCACAAAAAGAAATTTTTAAATAAAAACAAAAATAACAACAATTTCAACAAAAATCCCAACAATAATTTCAACAAAAATAACAACAATTTCAACAAAAACCCTAAAAACTTCAAAAAATTCAGATAAGACCAAACAACGTTGTGAAATTTGTCGACGTACCAATCATGTTACTGAAGCAAGCATGATTCTACATTTTTGATTGAAGAATGTCTGGCAGCTACTCCGGCTCTACCGAGATCTGCCATATGGTGCCTTGATTCAGGGAGTACATCTCATGTTTGCTCTGACGAGAGCAAGTTCACATCTTTGGTCGAACATGGTTCAAATTCCCTCTTTTTAGCCTCTGCTGAGCACAAAGCGACCATAAATGGAAAAGGAGTAGTAAAAATCCATATGAGTGGTAATCATACTGTGACACTTACAGACACCTTGAATGTGCCTTCCTTGACTACAAACTTGTTGTCCGTTGGAAAGGTTACTGACAGGGGCTTCTCTGTCGTCTTCTCACAGAAGAAGGCAACAATTCTTAATAAACATGGAACAACCATTAATGGTTTACAAGCTACAAGAATTAATGGTTTATACTTTATTTCCCCAGAAGTTGAGTCATCCAACTTTACCTTTCCTTCAATTCAGCAAAAACCGTCACAACTCCAAATTCGGCACAGTAAGCTGGGTCATATTAACGAACGGGATTTGAAAGCTGCACAAAGGAATGCGACTTTGCATGGACTGCATTTTAACCCTTCTGACTCACTGGACGATTGTGAAACATGCCTTCTCACTAACACAATTCATGGAAAACCTTCATGGAAAATTGACAAATCTTCCCTATCATATTCGGATCACACTGAAGAATTTAGACATGCTTGAAATCATCCACAGTGACGTCTTAGGACCCATGCGTGTGGCATCCCATGGTGGGTGTAGATATTTTGTGACGTTTGTGGACGAAGCGAGTCACTACACTCAATTATCATTTCTCAAACAGAAAAATGAGGTTTTGACCCATTTCATTGAGTACAAAAGACGTGTTGAAAATTTTACGGGCAAAACAGTCAAATTTTTCCAAAGTAATAATGGAGCTGCTGAGTACACAAATCGTGATTTTCAAAAATTCCTGACAGAATGGGATTCAGCATAGACTTTCAGCTCCCAGAACACCACAACAGAATGGCCTTGCAGAGCGAAAAAACCGCACATTGTTGACAAATTCAAGATGTCTTTTGATTGAATCAAAATTGCATAACTCCTTCTGGGCTGAAGCAATATTCTGCTCAAATTACCTCGTCAACCGTTCACCATCTAGAGCACTCAATGGACATTCTCCTTTCGAAAAATGGTTTGGCCACCCACCTAATGTCCATCATTTGAGAATATTTGGCTCCAAAGCATTTTTTCTAAATAAGCAACACAAACCGGAATTTGAAGCGAGAGCAAAACAGGGAATATTTGTTGGCTATTCGGAGCAGTCAAAACCATACCGTATCTGGGATCCAAAAGCAAAACGCTTGGTAATATCCAGATATGTAAAAGTTATCAATCAGATGTACAGCTCTTCTGCACCTGAAGGAACTTCCTCAGATGTCTTTCCTGATACTCAAGATTTGACAGATGTATGAGAAAAACTCTCCATCAGCTAACAACCTGATTGATTTTTCAATCTCTGTTCCTCCCAATCCAGTTCTGGAACAAAACCAGGATGAGGAATCAACCATCAGCGACTTTGATGATGATGAAGACCAATCTCAAGATCAATCTTCTTCTGAGGACAACCCAGAGACCAACAGTACTTTGCCAAGGCTTCCTGATCGTGACTAACTCCGACCTCCACGTTGGTTGGATGATTTTGATCTATCGGCACTTGGTGAAACTGACACCCTTGCTGGAGAAGATGCAGCAGACTGGTATCATGCTATGAATGAGGAAATTCGAGCTCATCTAGTGAACGACACATGGTCATTGATTGAGCGCAAAGATGGCATGAATGTCATTGGTTCAAAAATGGTCCTGAAAAACAAATATTCACCATCCAGAGAACTTGAGCGACGCAAAGCTCGCCTCGTTGCTAGAGGATTTGCTCAAAGACCGGGGGTTGACTTCAGTGAGACATATGCACCAGATATAAAGCTGAGTTCAATTTGCCTTCTACTTGCAACTGCGATTGAGCAGTATCTTCACATGGAACAGCTCGATGTCTCTACAGCATTCCTCAACGGTGACATCCATGATACCATTTACATGCAGCTGGCGGCTAACCTGGAGAAAATGCTGTGTGACATTCTCCTTGATGATTTTGACAACCCAGTTATTTTCAAGCATGCACGTGCTATGCTGGAGATTTGAGAAAACCTACCAAAGGATCAAAGATATGCCATCTCAAAAAAGCAGTTTATGACCTCAAACAGGCTGGTCGCCAGTGGTATGACAAACTTGATTCGGTGTTGCGCCAGATGGCCTTCTTATGATGATCCCTGCATCTATGTATGCTTGAAAGAGGGAGAACAAGTCATACTGGCGGTTTACGTTGATGACATCATCCTAGCATCGAAAAACAAGTCAAATATTACCAACCTCAAAAAGGAGCTAATGTCAAAATTTGATATGCGTGATCTTGGAGATCTACGTCACTGTCTTGGAATTTCATTCACCAGGAAAGATGGAAAAATATTTGCCTCCCAATCAAGATACATTGATGAAATCCTTGAATGATTTAATATGACAACCTGCAACCCTGTAAGAACACCAATAGCCCCTGGATTCAAAGCCGAAAAAGCCCGAGAAAATGAACACAATGTTGCATATCCTTACCAACAACTTACTGGTGCTCTCATGTATTTAGCTGTTGCCACAAGACCAGACATTAGTTTTGCTGTTAGTTTTTTGAGCCAATACAACAATTGTCATGGCAAGGCACACTGGCTTGCAGCAAAGAGAGTGTTGAGATACCTAAAATGTACCAAAAACTTGGCTCTGACATTTTCAAAAACTGGAAAGGCAATCTTTGGTTGTGCTGATGCAAGTTGGGGATCTGCGGAAAATAAAAAATCATATACCAGCTACTGTCTCTTCTATGCTGGCACCCTCATAAGCTGGGAGGCTAGCAAACAGCGCAGTGTGGCCATCTCTACCCAAGGAGCGGAATACATGTTTCTCACTGAAGCTGCCAAGGAGGCCATGCACTTGCGTCAACTGATCTCAGACATGGGTACTCCTCACAGGACTCTCCAAATCTTCAATGACAATACCGCTGCACAAGAGCTAACCAACAATCCTATAATCAGCTCACGTTCAAAGCATATATAAGCATAAAAGAACATTTCATTCGAGAAAAAGTTCAAAATGGTGACATTGAGGTAATCTACAAGCCGTCAGAAAGGCTGCAAGCGGATGTATTCACGAAACCCTTTGCTGGACCCAAATTTGACACGTTCAAGAATGTTCTAAGACTCTCAACAGTGTGACGAGTGAGAGGAAGTATTGGAATGAGAAAATACTTCCATGTTCACTTTGCAACGTCACTCGTATACTTCGACCTGTCTACCATGACTTCAAGACTTGTGTTACTTACTGTTACTATTATCCATGTGCTTTATTCTCTCTATCTTTTGACAAAAGTTATTCCTAATAAATCATAGTTTTTCCCTATTCGTATTGTTAAATAATTCACTAAAACCTAAAGTGCATTCCTACTATATTTGACGAGGGTAAAATTATGACAACCATGAACCATGAGAAAAAAAATCTGCAAAATATTACACAAAGGTAACCCCCCTCTACACAGAACACTTGTCTAATCATTAAACGAAGTCTAATATACATTATCTAAGTGTAACAGTAAAGCGGTAGACGCCTACCAAGGAGACATTAATGGAATTAAATAAGCACACACACTCTACTACTTCTTTTGTGTTTAACAAGAGCTGACATGCAAACTGAAAATTATTGAGGTAAAATAAATCACCTACCCACGCTTCACTAGTCCATCCAAAGACAAAGTTATAATAAACTCGGGTTCGTGAAGTGAGAATTCCATTTTATTTAAATAAGCTGCAATGGTCGTCGTAGTTTTCAAGGTGATAAATTTACTATGTTTCACCAGTTGCGATTCACTATCGTGTTGATGATAGCTTTTTTTCTTGTCAACGTTCTAGTCTTTAGGGCATGCAAACGGAAGAAAGAAATTCGACTTTTTCGATCATTTGGGATGGTATCTACTATAAATTTCACCCTAAAACATAACTGTTACTTTGAGAGTTTTCAAGATCTCGATTTTGCTTCAGAGACTGCAAGGCAGCGGAAGCTTTGTTTTCACTTTCGAAATAAAAAAAAGTTTTTGCTCCAAAATCAAAATTTCCACTCGCATTTTGCGTTTCAGAGCCTCCTGAACAAATTTGGTTCCGTGTCTGTCTGTCTGTCTGTCCGTCCACATTTCCTTGTAACAGCCACAACTTCCACACTTTTGATCCGATTTTAACCACATTTTCAGAGATCGTGCAGGTTAAGCTCTAGATGGCCCCCTATTAACTTCATCATGATCGAATCAACGGTAGCTTCTGCGCAGGAGCTAACGTGAATTCCTTGTGACAGTCATAACTCAGTCAATGTTGAACGGATTTCGGTCAGATTTTCAGGGATGATGTGGCTAAGGTCCATTGAGGTGCCATAAGACAATCATCATAATTGCATTAGCGGTACGCTCTGCGCATGCGTGAACGAAATATTCTTGTTACGGTCCTTGCAACAGCCGTAAATTCCACAATTTTGATGCGATTTTCTTCAAATTTTTAGGGATCGTGCGGGTATAGCTCTACATGGTCCCCTGTCAGTTCCGTCATGATCGAGTCATCGGTAGCCTCTGCGCAGGCGCAAACAAAATTTTCTTGTTTCGGTCATAACTCAGGCAATTGTGAACGGATTTCGGTCAGATTTTCAGGGATGATGCGGGCAAGGTTTCTTGAGGTCCTGCATCACATCCTGGATGGTCCCATATTAAAATCAAAAATTTCCTTATTAATTTCATTTATTATATGTACCATTCAGCTTCCAATTTCCCACCTTATTAATTCCCTGATGCCAGAACCGGTCGTTTCTAGTTTTCTGGAATTTAATGGTGACGTACTGTGAAGGTCACGAGGAAGCTCATGTGCCATTTCCTTGGCAGTGTATTTTTAATACTTCAGCCCTTAAACTCTACACTTTTCAGATGATCAAAATTGATGCCAATGTTGCGGACACGTTCCTAGCCAATGTATGATTTTTTAGCCAAATTTTGTAAAGTTCGGTCCAGTAGTTTTGGAAAAAAGCTTCTGACTGCAGACGGCGTACAATTTTTTTTTTTTGCACGTACCTACTTACTTATCATGTTTTACCTCTGGTTTTTTTTGCTTGAAAATTCAGCGTGAGCCGGCATGTTTTAAGGTAAACGCACCTACAGTCGATAGTGCATCAGTAGTCGACAGTACCTCTAAAAAGTGTGAATAGCTAAGAATAAGGACATGGCATAATGTTCGCAGCTGTTGCTCTCGATCCTTTGATGTCTTTAGAATGTAGAATGGTAGGTTACCATGCAACAAGGCGGGAAACAATGAAACCGTGGAAGGTTTCCGATCACCCCAACCGTTTTTCTCATTAGCGTGAGCCGACGCTAAAACTCGTAGCTAAGGACTCACTTGATAAGTAGGTAAGCATTTTTCACCTCTTACTAATTGCAATTTAATCATTAAGTTTGTTTTCCCGTGTTCTTGAAGGTTTCTAGTTACGTGTATACATTCACGTATACAATGATTTTTTCTACGAGTTTCCATGCATGCCGACTACTGAAACAAAATTGGCTTGGTTTTTAGTAGTTGACAGGGGGTTGTCGACTTCCGAATCATCTCAAAATCTGATCTGAGTCAGCAGTCGACACTTTACGTTTTCTACCAAAGTTGTGGTGTATTCTGAAGTTCCAGAGTAGGTAGTAAGTATTTAATAATTTGTAAAGGAATTTATTCAAGTTTGTGTATTTTTGTATTCAGAATTGTGATGAACAGTGGCACTATGGCTGGCAGGAAGAGAAAAAATACAGCACCCCAGCCACCTGTTAATAGAGATTAAACTCCTCAAGAAAAGGAAAGAAAATACTTCAGTACTCCGAAGAGAGGATGATGCAGGCCATTGAAGCTGTGAAAAATGGATTAGGTGTATATAAAGCTGCTAAAACCACACAAGGGGACTATATCAGCTAGGGGACTATATCATTCGATAGTGTTCTACGACTGGAAATGCCAGAAGACTGTTATCTTGTTGGATATGTGGATGATGTTGCGGCAGTTATCCTGGCTAGAACCACGGAATTGACACAGAATAAACTGAATCAAGTAATGGTAAAGATCACTAGATGGATGGAAGACCATATGTTGATATTAGCAGCAGCTAAAACCGAACTGGTTGTGTTCACTCGAAAACGGATCCCTACCATAATCCCAACACAAATAGGGAGTACAGAAGTCACCAGCAAACCAACAGTAAACTACCTGGGAATCACATTAGATACTAAAATTACATTCTGGGAGCAAATAAAGAAATCAGCAGACAAGGCATCAAAGAAAACAACTGCTCTTAGTCATCTCATGAGAAATGTCAATGGGCCAAGACCATGTAAGCGCCGTCTCATGATGACCGTTGTACAATCACTTGTACGGTGCGGAGGCATGGGCAGATGCTCTAAACATTGCCTACTATCGCAAGAGAATTGTTGCAGTTCAACGAAGAGGAGCGCTGAGGATCGCATGGGCCTACAGAACAGTGTCAGAGCCATACTCGTACTTACAAGCAGCATCCCAATCCATCTATTGGCTGCAGAACGCAAACGAATCTTTGATAGAAGAGAGGAAGGGGAAAGAGCTCATTTAGCCGCTGAAGAGAGAGAATATACAATGGTAAGATGGCAGGAAATGTGGACTGTAGAGCTGAGAGGGAGATGGACAGCACGCTTGATTCCTCAGATCAAGGTATGGCTAGATAGAAAACATGGAGAAGTAAACTTTTTCCTGACTCAGTTCCTTTCTGGTCATGGGCTTTTTTACGCATATCTCTATAAAATGGGAAAAGTAGACTCCCCAATATGTCCATACTGCCAGGAAATGGACGATGATGTGCTCCACACTTTCTTTGTATGCAAGCGATGGGCTACAGAAAGAAGAAGGCTGCAGTATGCTCTGGAATTACCAACTGTAGTGGATTTGTATAGGTTTGACTTGACGTTGGTAGACCAAGTCGGACATTTATATTCCGATTATGCGGGTTGGTTTCTAGGTCACCCCCGCGAGGAATGCGGGCGGAGCCGCCAAGGTCAACTGATTTCGCGGGCCGGAAGGGTGGATAGTCCGTGTCGCAGCCGCGCGGAGCGCTAGGCTCGTGAACCGAGTGCTGTGTTCGATCAGTTTCGTACTGAGCCGTTTTGTAATATTCCGGCCTTAGATTTACATCTGAAAGGGGAATATACTGGGCTTGGTTGAGGTACTGAAAAGTATCCTCTGCTTTTTGTGCATTTGGAGTGTATTTGACACTCGGATCGACCGTGTAAGCCTGCGTCGGATATCGTGGGTAATCGGACAGCTTGGTCGAATCGAAAAGATCGGCTTCAGAGCGAGTCTGAAAGGTTTGCTCGATCTTTTGTGTAGGTGAGTCTTGTTCGACAGTTTCTCGAACGAATACGTCGGGCGAGAAGGCGATCCGGACGTGCGGGTCGCGCCTTGCGCTGATGGTTGGTTCAGCGGATTCACCGGGTGGCCGGTAGGGTGCACTACGTTGGTCACTCGCCCCGGTCTTGCCGCCTTCCTCCTTCCCCCGCAAGGGGAAGTAAGAAGGCTGACGTTCCATCGAATTTGATCGAGTTTTTGGCTCGTTTCGATGCCTCTATGTGTGAAAAATAGAGGGTTTTGGAAGTGGACTCGCTTGCCGGAGCGTCTTTCCAATGCTCAGACGGCAGGGTCCTACCTCGCAGTCTTGAAAAAGACTTCCGTAGACGGTAAATTAGAGCGTAGGAGCTGAGTAATTTACCGGCGCGCCCCAGCGGTCGACTACGAGCTGAAGGCTGTGTAGTCCGGGTGACACGGCTCGGAAACGTCCCTCGGGCGTACTGTCTAAAGAGAATATCGATAGAAGTACCGGGTGGCGTCCTACCAGGAGATCTACGTTGGGCAATGAGCAGGATGAATAATCACTGGACTCGTAGATGCCAAGGCGAAATCTGTGAGGAGAGAAGGTCTGGCTTGTAGAAAGCAGTGAGAAGCCGTTCTTGAGATGAACTCGCAATGCAGAAGGTTCGTCAGCGTAGAGCGTGTAGAATTCTTCGTACTTCGGAGGTGTCGTCGTCGAGAGCGGAGAGTGGAATGAAGTGCCAGGCTCTGAACGAGGTATTTATAACAAAAAGTGGTGTCCACTTTATGGTTAGTATGCAAATTAGTTTCGTCAACTAATTTGGTACGATCAAACTAGCTTCGGATTGGCTCGCTCAATTTCGTAAATTCGGCTGTGCAATCTCATTGGTTCGCTCAGTGTTTTCTCAGTATCTGGGCATACGATAGCTGAGTTGGTTTTTCGAGGTGGTTTCCCTGCGTCCGTTGCTTTGACGGGGTCTGAACGACCTTGAGTTTTCCTAAGGCGACTTGTTTCGAACTTTTCGTCGCATCTATCTCGCCCAGTAAATGTTTGGGGAGGTCGCCTTGCGTGTTCTCGTTCAAGGCGACCTGTCTCGAGATGTTTGTCGCATCTCTCTCGCCCAGTAAATGTTTGGGGAGGTCGCCTTGTGTGTTCTCGTTCAAGGCGACCTGTCTCGAGATGTTTGTCGCATCTCTCTCGCCCAGTAAATGTTTGGGGAGGTCGCCTTGCGTGTTAATCTTTAATATTTCACTTTTGGGAGAGAATTTAGTATTTTCTCTCCGGTGAAATATTTTGTTTGACGGAGTTGTACTTCGACGTCTTGTAAATATTTTTGTGGTGTGCCTACCTCTTTTTGGTAGCCCTGAAAAGGGCTGTTGACAAGAGGGGGTGGATTTCACCACAGGGGCCCTCCCAAGACGTCGTGTTAATAACGACGACGCCGGTTGGGGTGATTCGAGCGCCGTTACCCACCTCTCGTCGAATTTGGTAGAGGGGACGTGCCTTCTGGCAGATTTTCGGGGAGTTTTCTCCTTACTTTCTGTCTGATTTTGTGACACAGATTGTCCTTGTGATACAGCTTCTTCCGAGTGTAGAGTATAAGCTGGTTTGATTTGCTGTTTGGGAACTTTTTTAGTATGTTCGCCAATTTGCACTGTAACCGAAAACTTATCTCTTTTAACCACTTTGAATGGTCCCGTGTAAGGACATTGCAGAGAGGTGAGCTGTGTGGGCACTCTGATATAGACATGAGTACATGTATCCAAGTTTTTGGGCATGTTTACGGCATATTTTGTGTTATTATGTTTAATATGCGTAGGTCGGAAGAAAAGAGGTTCCGAAAGGTTCGTAGAAGTTACGAAAATGTCTCCTGGGAGAGGTACGTCAATCCCGTAAACTTTTTGGAAAGGCGTAGTTTCAGTCGCCGGGTCTACTGCCGTACGCATGGCGAGTAGAACTTTGGGAAGTGCATCGAGCCAATTTTCGTTCTGAGCTTTGAGAGCTTCTTTCAAAGATCTGTTTCTGCGTTCTACCATACCGTTTGTTGATGGTTTGTATGGTAACGTGTGAGTATGTTTTACTCCGAGACGTTCCATAATGGAATTGAACAGATCTGATTCAAATTGGGTGCCCTGATCACTTGTGATGTATTTAGGTACGCCCTTTGAAGCTACCCAAATATTGATAAATGCATTTGTGATTGTGGTTGTTTCGATGTTGTTGAGAGGGACTGCCTCTAGCCAACCCGTTGCTCTATCAACCATCATCAAAATGTAACGTTTCCCTCCTTTTGCTAAAGGTAAAGGTCCGGTAATATCCACGTGTACGTGTGAAAATTTGTTTGCCGTTTCAAATTCGGAGTAAGGGAGCTTCACGGAGCGCGTGATTTTTGCTCGTTGGCAAGTTTCGCATGCTCGAACCCAGTTTGAGACATCTGCACGTAGTCCGTGCCAAAAATATCGTTGTTTAACTTTATACACTGTAGAGTGTATACCTGGGTGTCCCAAATTGTGAATTTGGCTTATTATTTCTTCCCTTATTTCGTTTGGAATGTAAGGTCTAGGGTGTCCTAGGTCTAGGTTACACCAAATTTCTCCTTGAGAGAATTCAACTCGTGTGAGTTTCAATTTGTCCTCCGCGGTAGGGGGAGAGCGAATTTGTGAATTTGAAATGTGCAGTAGAAGATTGCATTCTATTGCAGCCGTAATTTTCGAAATTTCAGCTATGGGTGGACCCTCGTCCGTCTGTGTTGAAATCGATTTCGTTTGAATTTCGACCGGATCGAAGAGTCTGGAGAGTGCGTCGGCGACGACGTTGCTCTCTCCTGAAATATGACGAATGTCACTCGTCATTTGAGAGATGTATGTTAGCCATCTTAATCTCATTTTAGAAAAATGAGCATTCTTTTTAAGCATCGTGCCTAGCAGAGGCTTGTGATCCGAACAAATATGGAAGGATCTGCCGTCCAAGTCGTTGTGCCAGTGAATGCACGCTTGGTAAACGGCGAACATTTCCTTGTCGAAAGATGCTTTGTTCTTCCATTGTTCTGGAATCTCTTTGCTGAAAAATCCCAATGGTTGGTACGATTTCGAGCCATGTTTGTCTGTAATTTCTTGTTCTAGTGCCGCTCCGATGTGTGTGTCGGACGCGTCACAGACCAATCTCCACTCCGCCGTAGGGTGTGGGTGAGCAATGTTATGCAATGTTGCTTTGATCATTGCTTGCTTTAAGCTGTTGAAAGCTTTTTCTCTCTCTGATGTCCATTCGATAGGTGTTCTGTCATTCTTTTTGTTTGACTGAATGGAGTCATACAGAGGTTGTGCCGTGTGAGCGAATTTGCTTGAGCATGCTCGGTAGAAACCACACATACCTAGGAATCTGCGTAGACTTCGTACGTCCACTGGCCTAGGAAATTGTTCTATGGCTTCTATTTTGTCTCGTTTAGGAATTATTCCTTCCTTCGAGATAGTGAAACCTAGGAAATCGACGGCAGGTTTCGAAAAAACGCATTTATCAAAACCTACTCGAAGTCCGTGTTCCCCTAGTTTGTCAAAAATTTGTTGTAGGTGGTTCATGTGTTCGTTATAATTCTTCGAAGCCACCAGGATGTCATCTAGATAGACAAATGCGAAATCAAATTTTCGCATGATGCTGTCCATGTATCTTTGCCATGTTTGAGCCGCTCCGGCTAAACCCATGCTCATTTTCTTAAACTCATAAAGACCGAAAGGTGTAATAATCGCAGTTTTATGAGCGTCATCTGGGTGCATCGGGATATGATAATACGCTGATTTTAAATCTATTGTTGAATAGATTTGCGTATCATGTAAATTCGCTTGGAACGAGCGAATGTGAGGAGGAGGGTAGGCGTCTTTCTTCGTTTTTGCGTTGAGGAAACGGTAATCGCCGGTGATTCTCCATGACCCGTCTTTTTTTGGCACACAGTGTAACGGGGATGCCCATTCGGAATCCGATGGTGCAATTATGCCTTCTGAAAGCATTTCGTCAAAAGTCTTTTTGACTTGAGCCCGTTTTTCACCTGCCATGGGTCTAGCTCGGAAGTGTACTGGGGTTCCCTCCGTGGTTATACGGTGGTAAACCCCGTTGTTCTTCCATTTACCATGAATTTTGCTCATTTTATCATTGTATTGGTTAATGATAGAGCGAATGTTTTCGTCCTCCGTGATTTGCACGTCCTCTGGTTGAGGTGTATTGTCACGGTGAGGGATAGTAGCTGCAATTTGTTCGTCAGTGAACTTTTTGTTCATGACTGCAGCTATTTTTTGATCGGCATAGCACTTCATTTTATCTTTATAAATGTACTTGTGTTTGACCCGTATTCCGATATCCCAAGATTCGAGGAATGGGATACCTAGGATCGCTAGATCAACTTTCGTGATCATAAACTCGGTGGTCATGTCCCCGAGGCCGATGTTAATTGTTGTGTCAGCTCGCCCTAGTGTATCGATAGGGGCTCCGTTAGCTGCTGTGAGCTTAACGTTGGACTTGAGAATTTTCAAGCCCAATTTTTTTGTGACATTGTGGGGCAGAATGTTCACTTCTGCTCCCGTGTCAATGAGAAATTCAGTGCCATTTAGTTTGCACTTGAAAAAAAGCCTTTTATACTCAGTAGACTGCCGGCGTATAGGCTCAGATACGCTGGCAGTTATTCGTTTTCCGAACTCTCTGTGTCGGAGGTTGGAATGGTACTTTCTTGTACCGACTGCTGAGTATTTTCGGTAGAAACCCGGGTTTTAGGTTGGCTTATAGTCGCAGCCTTTTTGCTAGTTTTGGAAGCAGTGTTTGTCTTCCAAGTGCAGTGTTCTGGGTCTGCACATTTGCGAGTTTCGTTACCGAAACGTACGTGGTTTCGACAGACGTAGGCCATCGGTTTGTGAGGTTTACTCTCCACTGGTTGATGTTTGAACTCAGCTTGTTTCGAGAGGGCCTTTTTGACACCAGTATTTATGGGTTTCGGAGTAGATTCAACTCCTCGTATGTTCAGAGAAGTATTCTCTGCTCTGTACGCGTGTAGCGTATCAGCTAGGTCGAGCCGGGAGGTCGTGGTAGGCTGAGCTGCGACCATACCTCGTGCTTCGATGGGAAGAGTCTCAATCCACTTTTGAGTGATGAGAGCTTCCGAAAAGTACCCAACAGCTTTCGAGTACATTTCGTGGTACTTGGTGCTGGGTTTTTTGGCGAGAGATGCGGGGTCCTCGAGTGCGAGGAGCCTGTCCTGTAAAGACAACCCATATTCTCGTAGGAGGCGCTGTTTGGCCTCTTCGTAGGGTGCGTGAGGTGCTGTGAGGTAAGCTGAGTCGATAGCTTCCCTCATTTCCTCTGGTACCCACTTGTATATAGCTGAGAAGCATTCGTTTTGCGTTCTCATGTGTTTTCTCACGCAGTATTGATCGAACTCGGCGAGTGCACGATCAATATTCTTCTTTTGGAAGACTGGTTTTTGATAATCTCCCATCTCCTCTAAAAGTGCTTGAAAACCACTGTTTGTAGAGGGATGTTGCGTGAGATGTGGGGCGTAGAGGCCCGGCGGGGGTCGCACGCCCGCAGTGGTTCCCTGAAATCCACTAGCTTCATAAGAGGGAACGAAATGCTCCGTGTTGAGCCTGTTCAAAGGCGGGGTCACCATTTGTAGTGGATTTGTATAGGTTTGACTTGACGTTGGTAGACCAAGTCGGACATTTATATTCCGATTATGCGGGTTGGTTTCTAGGTCACCCCCGCGAGGAATGCGGGCGGAGCCGCCAAGGTCAACTGATTTCGCGGGCCGGAAGGGTGGATAGTCCGTGTCGCAGCCGCGCGGAGCGCTAGGCTCGTGAACCGAGTGCTGTGTTCGATCAGTTTCGTACTGAGCCGTTTTGTAATATTCCGGCCTTAGATTTACATCTGAAAGGGGAATATACTGGGCTTGGTTGAGGTACTGAAAAGTATCCTCTGCTTTTTGTGCATTTGGAGTGTATTTGACACTCGGATCGACCGTGTAAGCCTGCGTCGGATATCGTGGGTAATCGGACAGCTTGGTCGAATCGAAAAGATCGGCTTCAGAGCGAGTCTGAAAGGTTTGCTCGATCTTTTGTGTAGGTGAGTCTTGTTCGACAGTTTCTCGAACGAATACGTCGGGCGAGAAGGCGATCCGGACGTGCGGGTCGCGCCTTGCGCTGATGGTTGGTTCAGCGGATTCACCGGGTGGCCGGTAGGGTGCACTACGTTGGTCACTCGCCCCGGTCTTGCCGCCTTCCTCCTTCCCCCGCAAGGGGAAGTAAGAAGGCTGACGTTCCATCGAATTTGATCGAGTTTTTGGCTCGTTTCGATGCCTCTATGTGTGAAAAATAGAGGGTTTTGGAAGTGGACTCGCTTGCCGGAGCGTCTTTCCAATGCTCAGACGGCAGGGTCCTACCTCGCAGTCTTGAAAAAGACTTCCGTAGACGGTAAATTAGAGCGTAGGAGCTGAGTAATTTACCGGCGCGCCCCAGCGGTCGACTACGAGCTGAAGGCTGTGTAGTCCGGGTGACACGGCTCGGAAACGTCCCTCGGGCGTACTGTCTAAAGAGAATATCGATAGAAGTACCGGGTGGCGTCCTACCAGGAGATCTACGTTGGGCAATGAGCAGGATGAATAATCACTGGACTCGTAGATGCCAAGGCGAAATCTGTGAGGAGAGAAGGTCTGGCTTGTAGAAAGCAGTGAGAAGCCGTTCTTGAGATGAACTCGCAATGCAGAAGGTTCGTCAGCGTAGAGCGTGTAGAATTCTTCGTACTTCGGAGGTGTCGTCGTCGAGAGCGGAGAGTGGAATGAAGTGCCAGGCTCTGAACGAGGTATTTATAACAAAAAGTGGTGTCCACTTTATGGTTAGTATGCAAATTAGTTTCGTCAACTAATTTGGTACGATCAAACTAGCTTCGGATTGGCTCGCTCAATTTCGTAAATTCGGCTGTGCAATCTCATTGGTTCGCTCAGTGTTTTCTCAGTATCTGGGCATACGATAGCTGAGTTGGTTTTTCGAGGTGGTTTCCCTGCGTCCGTTGCTTTGACGGGGTCTGAACGACCTTGAGTTTTCCTAAGGCGACTTGTTTCGAACTTTTCGTCGCATCTATCTCGCCCAGTAAATGTTTGGGGAGGTCGCCTTGCGTGTTCTCGTTCAAGGCGACCTGTCTCGAGATGTTTGTCGCATCTCTCTCGCCCAGTAAATGTTTGGGGAGGTCGCCTTGTGTGTTCTCGTTCAAGGCGACCTGTCTCGAGATGTTTGTCGCATCTCTCTCGCCCAGTAAATGTTTGGGGAGGTCGCCTTGCGTGTTAATCTTTAATATTTCACTTTTGGGAGAGAATTTAGTATTTTCTCTCCGGTGAAATATTTTGTTTGACGGAGTTGTACTTCGACGTCTTGTAAATATTTTTGTGGTGTGCCTACCTCTTTTTGGTAGCCCTGAAAAGGGCTGTTGACAAGAGGGGGTGGATTTCACCACACCAACTCAAGACGTGACACCGGAGGTGGTAGTAGCCAAAATGATTGAACGAGAGCAAATATGGAATTTTGTAGCTGCCTATGTTGAAGACATCCTCCAGAAAAAGATCATCTTGGAACGGGAGAGACAGAGGAGGAGGGAACACATGGATAGAGAAGACTGAAGAAATTTCTCAACGACTCGGCCTGAAGTAATGTGTTAAACAGTTCCAGGCTGAGTTCCAACGTGGGAAAAGGAAGGTGAGGTTTTAGTGGGTTTGAATCTCACATAACCCGGAGTGCCTACGTAAAAAAAATTCTTTTTCGTAAATTACATTTCTTATTGAGCTAAGATTTACAATAACGTACTTGTACTGAACTGTGATTAGTAAATTAAAGCCTGAACCATACTTAGCGAATAAAACGAATGTTTATTGAGTAAAATGAAGTTTAATGTTGAAAATAGAAAGTTTTTAACCTGTTGGCTATTGATTTACAGCCTCTGTCGATATTTAACGCAAATGCGGCTACTAATTCAAAACCACTGTCGACTTCTGAAGAATTCGTTTCATCAACTGTCAACTACTAATGCAAAAAGGTAAGTCGGGAAAACTCAATTTTTAACATTTTAAACACAAATAGGTATGAAGAAAATATCCACTTGCTATTTGAAAGGAAGGAGCTTGTGTACACACTGAAGGGGTTCGCAACTTGAAAGAATCATTTCAAGTAGAACAATGCGCTGCTAGGGAAGTGTAACTCCCATGGTTTTCATATCAGGAAATTCGTTTGCCACTTTTTGGAATGCTCTAATTTTTTCACAACATCTCATGAACTCTAATCCGCTATAATGTGAAGGAAAGCTGACTTATTACGTTACGTTATAAACTAGTATTGCCAAGTAACCATAATCTTTATATATAATTCCGAACGGTCTTTGAAATTGTGAAGAACTTCGCGGTCCGATTTTAGTGTTAGACCGCTCATTTGAATCAGCACGGCCCCAAGTTTGTTGCAAAAGTGTCGCCGTTCGTCTCTATACCCGCCTTGATCGTGTTCTAGGCTGTCCTTATCAAAGAGAGTTGTTTATTAGGCTGTGGCGGTAACAACAGTTGCCATCAATCACGGTAAGAAACGTAGTGTAGTTACTAACATCAAGGAGAGTTATTTCTGAACGAAGAAATTGAAACTGAAGAACTTAGCGGACTTTATATATATAATTCCGAACGGACTTTATATATTATTCCGAATCAGCACGGCCCCAAGTTTGTTGCAAAAGTGTCGGTAAGTAAGAAACGTAGTAATGGGGTCTTTTCTGATCAGCTGAGTGAGCTAAATCCTTTCCTGTTAACTGTAGAAAGTTGAAATTTGATAGGGAGACTCTCTGGGACATTAGGAGACGAGTGAAGTGATGGGGTCTTTTCTGATCAGCTGAGTGAGCTAAATCCTTTCCTGTTCACTGTAGGATAGGTAGGACTTATACCGTTACTATAATGTGCTGAGTTCCTGTTAGGTTAGGGCTGCCATCCGTCCCGATTTATCGGGACATGTTCCGATTTTCGAGGTGTCCCGGGCGTCCCGTCATGATTTTTGAAGCGTCCCGATTTTTTTTTTTGCTGTCCCGACTTCGTCCCGATTTTTAAAGTAGTTGAATCTCCAAAGTATTTTGTAAGCCCAGGATGAAAACTGGATAAACCCTTCGTGGTACAGATGTCCTTCATTGCAGGTAGGTAGCCGGGACACCTTTGACTATTTGAAATTTATAGGTCTATGTAATAGATGATCTAAGCACCCAAATGTGATATTTCGTTTTTAACACAGAATGTGTTTTAGCCATGGACTAACTAGCCGAAAATGGAACGCGGGATGGTAACGAAATGTGTGACGGATGATTTTCACGTACAACCGAGTCGTTGCTAGGGATATGGTACTTCGTCGTTTTTCATCCCACAAAATTCGTTGACCATTCGTTCGAAAGCTCTCGATTTATCCAACAATATTATGTTAACTACTGCGAAGTGCGTGTCCAACAAACTGAGTTATGAGCATGGTTATATAAATAATTGTTTACACACAGGTGATCATTCTCACTAATTGATATTGTGAACATGATTGCAACCGCTTGTTAATTTCTGATGATTTCATTGAGCTTGTGTTTCGATGATTTGATTCATAGCAGGTGATCTGAGTATTACGAAAACGGTTTGATTTGTGAAGCGGAGGTTAAATAATTTGAATAGGTAATTTCTATACTTTACACTCTATGAAGCTGTAATTTCGTTTGTAGCCTCTTTAGGACATTTACTTGACGATGCTCAGGGTCCGGATCAGATGTGTGGCTCTTAAAGCTAATTTCTATGCTTTACACTCTAGGAAGCTGTAATTTCGTATGTAGCCTCTTTAGGACATTTACTTGACGATGCTCAGGGTCCGGATCAGATGTGTGGCTCTTAAAGCTAATTTCTATGCTTTACATTCTAGGAAGCTGTAATTTCGTATGTAGCCTCTTTAGGACATTTACTTGACGATGTCCAGGGTCCGGATCAGATGAGTGGCTTTTAAAGCTAATTTCTATACTTTACACTCTAGGAAGCTGTAATTTCGTATGTAGCCTCTTTAGGACATTTACTTGATAAATCGCTCTTGATTTATCACGAATTTATTTCGTATTTTTTTTCGTAGTTTCATACTATAACTATATAAATTGATGTTATAAATGAATAGTAAACAATGACGCTTGTTTGGTTGTCACTTGGTTGCGCGACAACGCAAACACATTCTGTGTTTCAATAATTTCGTCCGAAGTATGTAAATAGAGGTAACCGGGGGTCCAGGGGGCTTGCCCCCTGGCGAGGCGCGGAGCGCCGAGTTTTTCAATAATGATGTTTCTCCAACTTTTCAATACCTATTGTATTTTTTCCAATAATAAAACTTAGTCGTTATATTTTGTCAGTGACTTGAAGTATATCTTGTCCCGATTGTGGTCCCGATTTTCTACTTTAGGCTGTCTCGATATGTCCTGACTTTTAGCTTACGCTGTCCCTACTTACGTCAAAAAGATATGGCAGCCCAATGTTAGGTACTACTGTTATACGGACTAGATTAGGGCTTTCCAAGCCCTAACAGGCCTCTAGTGAACTAATAATGCGAAAAGAAGGCAATATATGGTAGGTAGGTTCTATTGAGTAGTAGGTACTAGACCTCTGACCAGCTGATTGGCTCATAAAGCTGATTTCTATGGTATTTATTCTCTGAAGCTGAAATTTGAATCAGGTCCTGTACGAGACAGATAGAATAGAATTTCAACGTGCGGAACCACCATAATATGCCAATTCAGCTCGTAAGCTAATTTCTATGCCGTTTAATCTATGAAGCTGAAATTCGAAACACAGCCTCTATGGGACAGGTGGAATAGAATTAGTGAGGGAGCTCCCTGATCAGCATAGTGAGCTCGGGAGCTCATTAGGCACAGAAAGCTGAACGTTGGTGTGGTGCCTCTATAGACCTGATGTGTACAATTGACAAAGTGAGGATCCACGCAGACCAGCTGAGTGAGCTCAAGAGCTCAATTCTCTCCTAATAGACCTAGAAGACTGAAATTTGGAGTGGAGCCCATATAATAATCCTGCTGTGTACAATTGACAAAAAGAGGGCCCATACAGATCAGCTGAGTGAGCTTCGGAGCTCAATTCTCTCCTAATAAACCGAGGAAATTGAAATTTGGTGTGAAGCCTCTATAGGCAGCCTGCTTTTTACGATTGTCAGTGAGGAACCACGTCGATCAGCTGAGTGAGCTCGGGAGGTTAATTCTCTCCTAATAGACCTGGCTTCTAAAGCTAACTTCTATGGTATTTAATCTGTGAAGCTGAAATTCGGAACAGGGCCTGTGTGAGACTGGTAGAATATAATGTCAACGTGCAGAACCACCATGATCTCGTGATTGAGCTCGTAGGCTAATTTCTATGCCGTTCAATCTATGGAGCTGAATTTGAACCAGAGCCTCTATTCGACAGGTAGAATAGAACTGTGAAGCGTATTTCTACAGCACAGGATGGTGTTGAAGATATTTGTGCAATTGAAACCACCATAGATAGTAAACAGACTCTCCTTGTACCTTTCTATATCACACCAGGTACATCCACTTGTGACATTAGACACTTCTTCGATGAACTTTATGGCATACAGTCCAAAAGCAACAGTTTTTAAAGTTGCAGTATACTTCTTATGAGAGGCTGTATAGTTGTAAAAGGAGGCTGACATTTGGAATTGATCATCTATAGGCCTGCTGTGTACGATTGACAAAGTGAGGTTTACACAGATCAGCTAAGTGAGCTCGGAAGCAGCTCATCTCCCTACTAATAGACCTGAGGCTGAAATTTGGTATGGTGCCTCTATACGCATGCTGTGTTCGAGTGGCCAAGTGAGGGACCACCCAGATCAGCTGAGTGAACTCTGGAGATCATTTCTCTCCTAATTGACCTAAGAGACTGAAATTCGGCGTGAAGCCTCTATTGGCCTTTTGTGCACGAATGACAAAGCGAGGAACCGCCCAGATCAGTTTATCGAGCTGGGTAGCTCATTTCTTTCTCAGTAGACCTAATAGCCTCAGCTGACATTTGGTATGGAGCCTCTATAGGCCTGCTGTGTGCGATTGACAAATCGAGGGACCACCCAGATCAGCTGAATGAAATCTGGCGATCATTTCTCTCCTATTAGACTAGGAGGCTGAAATTTAGTATGGAGCCTTTATAAACCTGCTGTGATGTTTTTTTCCATTATACTCGAATGATTTTCTATAGAAGTTGTGTTGAGTTTTTGTTATTTATTGATTTTTTCTTCAATTAAATGTCCCATAGACTGTTGAAAAGGTATTGTTTCCAGTTTAAGAAGGTATTGTTTTGAACTCTCGACCCATTTCAAAACAGAAGTTAGTGAAAAACGATGTCTATTCAATCAGTAACAAATCAATAACATCATCAGTAACAAACAATAACAATAATAAGTTATTATTGTTATTAATATTGTTTTGGTTGACTGAGCCCTCGCCCAGATCCTCTTATTGGATGATCTGGCGCCCCCCTCCCCCACCAATACCCATAAAACTTAAAAACTCAATAACTACAATCATACCTCTGTCCTACCTAATTGGAGCCCCTCTTACACTCTGCCCCCCCCCCCCCCCCCCCCCCCCTCCGCACCCACATCACTGCTTCTTGAAAGCCCCGGGAGTGTGATGGATAGATTACGCTGCATCTGGGGATATGCCTGACGGTTTAAATAACCGATAGAAATATCTCTAGGTGTAGCGGTTTAATCGCTTCTCACCTTTTGAAGTAGGAACTCTCTCTTTCCGTCACCTCTCGTTGTTTCAAGTTGAAATTAGTTATGGAGACTCTCTGGGACACTAAGAGATCATTGAATTGATTGGGTATTTTCTGATAAGCTGACTGAGCTAATTTAATTGTGACATTTTTAACTTGAGACACAGAACACATATTTCACAAGGGGGGGGGGGGGGGGAGGATAAGACACATTCATGTAACTGCCGATGTATCTGCATGTAATGTAAATATTCTACATCAGTTTTCATCACAAACAATCATCGATGACAGCCCACAATTTGATGAGAGATTCTTACTCAAGGATGTATGAAAAACCTCACCGGTTCATTAGGTTTACAAATAACAAATAGTTGGACAAATCGCTCTGAATGATATGTATAGTATGGTGGTCTAGATGCTCGCATCTTAAAAATAAAAAACGAGCACCTTCTGAATTTTAGCACTGTAAATCGGGCTTTGTGACGTAGGCTATTATCAGGAAAGCGATGTTGAAGGACCGCTCTAATTCCTTGCACTGGAATGGAATAAAATATACCATCTCAGACGATAGCTGTTTCTTGAGGTGATCAAATACTTTTTGATGTTGGGAAGTCAATTTCCATTCAATGTCTTATTGTATAAGTTTGTGTAAGGGCTGTACAGTGATTGTAGATATTGTATGAATCGTGACTAATAATTGATTACCTACACCGAGCAATGGGCCCAATTGTGACTAATTTGGTGGCACGAAGAGGTCCATGAAGTCGCACACGTACTCGCACTTGGCTTCTGCCCTTCTCTTCAGCATACCATCATACTCTTGCACTGGTTGACCTGGTTGACGCCCCACAGAAAAAACTAAAAACGGGCAATGGCTGTATTCGAGACTTGTGCATACAGAGTTCTTACTATCGTCCCAAGTTCGGCCCTATGGACTTGGCAATTTCCTTCGACTTGGGTTTCAAACGTAAAAACAATACAAGGGGGAGCGACGAAGCAAACTTCCCAACCATCATACGTTCGTAATTTCTACCGTGATTTCTCCACGAAGGAATTAGAGCTCCATGCTTGGAAAAATCTCAAAAATTGAATAACTCGAAAACGACCTAAGCGTTTATAAAAATCTAGGTGAGGAATTTTCGATCAGAAATGAGCTCTAGAATCACGCCCAAAAGTACTGACCACCTTATGCGGGACACCCTGTATAATTTATCAAATTGTGACTCTCCCTCAAGGCTTATGTTTCACGATGCCTAGAATCCAAAAATCTGATTAAAAACGCAGTAAATTATTACACAAAGGATTATTATTTACCTATTAGTTAGCCATACACGCATATCGTTGGTCTAATAATTATCGAACCCCTTATTATAGTATATATCATTGAAACTTGGCAATAATGTCTCAAGAGTTTCCCTAACGCATTTCGACTTCATAGGTACCTAGTTTAGGGGAGAATTTAGCTCACTCAGTTGTTCAGGGAAGAGTCCATCATTCCATTCGTCTCCTAATGTCTAAGAAAGTTTCGGTATCAAATTTCTATTTCCTAAAGTGAACAGGAGAGTATTTAGCTCACACAGCTGATTAGAATAAAGGATATAATTTCATTCGTTTACTAATGTCCTACAGATAGTTTATAGCAGGACAGAAGAGAATTAGGCTCACTCAGCTAACAAGGGAAAAGCCCATTATTTCAACCTTCTTCTAATGTCACAGCCAGTCCTATCAAATTTCACCTTCCTAGGGCGTGCGGAAGAGAATTCAGGTTACTCAGCTGATCAGGACGGAGTCCCCCATTCCATTCGTCTAGTTCCTAAAGTCCCTGAGAGTCCCATGATTAAATTTCAACTTACTAAAGTGTACTGGAGAGAACTCAGCTCGCTCAGCTTTGCAATTTTGATCTAGTTCTTGTTACAACCCAAGTTATAAAGTAACTTTGTGCCAAATTTCATCCAAATCCGTTCATCCGTTTTTCAGTAATGAATTATGTAACATCAAATCTGACTTTGTTATTGGTTTATCATTTTTAATAATTAACCTTCGTAATTGACCAAGAAAATTTTTTTTTAACCGCCTCAAAATTTGGTGGTTTATGTTTCAAGAAGCGTAGAATCCAAAAATCGGAAGAAAAAAAATCCGTCCGTCCGCCCGCCGCGCCGCACAGTGGGCTCAAATACGATTCTAGTTGGTAAAAATTATTTTAGGAGCTATTCTGATAGGAAATTTTGTGCCGATTCCGAATGTACCCCATATACCTAAAATTACTCCTTCGCGACGTTTCTATTAAAAAAACCTCAACAACACATTTTTCAATGTTACTCCCATACCGGCACTTCAAAAAAATTTTGGTTGTAGTGTAGTACATTCTGCGTTGAATTCCTCCAAGAACAGCTCAATTCATTGAAAAATGAGGAAGTTATGACGTTTGGAATTTTGAAATATTAAAAACCTAAGGTTTTCTGTACTTAGAGAATAAAATATTTATCCTAGAAGATTTCACTCCTAAACAGAAGTTGTAGAGTATTAAATTTGGGTTGATGTCGCTCAATGTCCGGTCAAGATGGGCAAAATTTCTACTTTCTATTAACTTTGTAGTGGAGGCCATTTTATGATAGTAAATGTCTTCAAATGTTAATGTATGTTGGACATTCCTCTTTTCGGCTTTGTCCCCACAATCTTCAAACCCCTTTATGGGACGTCCAGGGCCCAAGGGGTCACCCACAACGATAATGACAAGGTCTAGATCTTCACCATTTAGCCATGAGCTGTATTTTTTTAAAAAACTGTCCCTTGTCCTGAAACATTTTTGACATCTTTCGTAGGTTTTTCGAGAGTAAAGGCGCAATTTTTCAATGCTCTCGTGAGAAAGGCTAAGGCAGCTAAATTTACGCACCACATACTTTAACGCATGATGGCGAC
Organism: Adelphocoris suturalis; assembly: GCA_030762985.1. Lineage (NCBI taxonomy): Eukaryota > Metazoa > Arthropoda > Insecta > Hemiptera > Miridae > Adelphocoris > Adelphocoris suturalis. The sequence continues at coordinate 154,069,759 of CM061040.1, forward strand.
GATCCATTGCGGGGGTGCCGAGCCGAACCTCATAAAACTCACGACGAGGAATTTTGCAGGTTTTTCCTGAAAAATCGTAGATACCTATTTTCCTGTTGGACAGCTATAGGCAGCATAACGATAATCTGCGTAGAAGGCCTATCTAACACAGAAATAATAAACTTTTTCATAATAATTTGCAGCGATTGTACCTATATAGAAGAGAAGATAAAGATAGTACTCACCTATGAAGTTCGTATGCATGTTTCGTATGGATATTTACGGGTAAGAGGCGCCAATCGACTTCTCTTCCGTAATAACCGAACTCCAAACCTCAAGTGGGCTCTGTTGCTTTTAACGGTGGCTACAGTTACACCGCCCCCTCTCCTCCCGGGTCATTTCTTTACAATGTAGTTGCTTTGTCTTATTAATTTCTTTGGTTTTATTCCCAGCTGGGATTGAGAAGATAATAATTCTTGGTTTCCAGTTCATGTGGAAAAAGTAATTTGAGGAGTAGTAGTTAGTAGTTTGCTCAATCATCGGTTGTCATTTGGTTATGTTATTTTTAGCTCTGAGCAAGATCTCGGAAATTGTATCAGACACCTCATTTTTATTACCCCAGAAGGGGCTGTAATTCGATTCCTATATATTTCCTAAAATGTGTTCTGGTCTCCCTTCAAAAGCGCCCGTCTGATGATGGATATACGACCATTTTATATTTTACACAACTGATGTTAGGTAAATTTTGAAGTACCATAGGTACGTTGCCCACTTCCTTGCAAAATTCAGCATGCCTTCCAACGTGTGATACATTACGAATAATGGAGCGAATTTGGAGGCAAAAAACTGTTTATTCTCAAACAAATTGAGGAAAATGAAAATTTTATTATTGCAACAAGTAATCATTCATAACTATGTAAATAGTAGGTTATTTGTGAATTCGCATGCTATCTGTGAGTATGGATGAAAGTTTAACAGTAGGTATAATAAGTGGGCTTTAACGTAGAATGAACTGGCAAAAAAGAAGTAGGTAATAAATGAACTGTACTCTCTCAGTATTTGTGTGCAATGTTATTATAGGCATAACGCAGGTGTTGAACAAACATTCCGACATCAAATCTATCGTAGAAATATCGTGATTTCATTTAACAATAATCGTTTTTGTCGGGGGATCTTTTCGGTCACGAAACTTGAATGATCCAGTGATTTCTTGGGCCGAAGATATTTGTATCCTCTTTCTGCGTTACACTTCTTTCTAGAGAGGTCAGTACGATTGCGGTTCTGCAGCGGGAGGTAGGCAGACGGTTAAATAAAAAATTGATCAAATTCAAGCAGGAGGCACTTTATATAAAATGAAGGAGAATTCAAAAGAAATTTGCAACATTTCCAATGACCATTTTGCTTCAAAGGGGGCGAGGCCCACAGGTTTGGATCCGTGTACTACGGCAATGTCTGGGCATTTAAATTATGAATATATCCCATCTGAAGTCGAAGGGTTTATTTTAGTGATGGAACAGAAAATAAGACTTATAATAGAAGACATAAAGGGTGGATCAGCACCTGTTTATGATGGGATTACTATATCCCATCCTATCCATCCTGAAAAAATTGAAGATTATATAAGCAATCCTTTTGCCGCTTGGGCAATTTGAGTTTTAAACAGTGTTTATTTCCTGACCTCTATAAGGACGCTGTAGTTATTCCACTTTTCAAAAATGGTAATCCAACAAATGTCGAAAATTACAGACCGATCTCAGTACTGTCAAATATCTCTAAAGTAATAGAAAACTGTTGAATTCCTGGAAAACAGAAATCCGTTGTCCTCTGCTCAGTTTGGATTTCGTAGTGGGACGAGTACCACGGACGCAATCGCTCAACTGTCCAACTGCGTTTCCTCCGCATTGGATGAGGGGGATAAGGCCATAATTGTTTATATGGACCTACTTGAAGCTTTCGATTCCATCCCTCATAACAATCTTGTAAAAGTTTTCAAACAAATGGGTGTCGATGGGTTAGCAGTTAACTAGATCGATAGTTAACTCCAAAGCCGAACTCAGTTAGTGAAAATAGGGAATTATATGAGCGATTATCAGACTTTTTCAAACTCAACCTCTCAAGGAACTGTAACTGGTCCAGTACTGTTTATTCCCTACCTAAATGGTATTTTTAATTTGAATTTGCATGGCGAGTTAGTAGCCTTTGCAGATGACCAGGCAGTATTTCTTAGAGGGAAGAGTTGGGAAAGTGTGATCGATATTGTGTTGACTTGAAGGCAATTTTGGAATGTCTCGGTAACATGTCATAGGTATTCAATTGTAAAAAAAAAACAATTCGTTGCTTTCTCATTAAGACGTAATGGGGTACCTAACTTGGGCCCCATAGTATGTCAGAAACCTGATTGTAACTCCCTGAAGTAACTTCCTAAAGTTCCTGAGAGTCCCATGATAAAATTTCAACTTGCTAGAGTGTACTGGGGAGAACTCAGCTCTGCAATTTGGATATAGCCCTTGTTACAACCGAAGTTATCTTCTAACTGTGAGCCAAATTTTATCCAAATCTGTTCTCCGGTTTTTCAGTTAAGAATTATGTAACATCAAATCCGACTATGTTTTTGGTTTATTATGTTTAATAATGAACCTTCGTAATCGAACTAGAAAAAAAATTTGGTGTTTTATTTTTCAAGAAGTGTAGAATCCAAAAATCGGGAAAAAACCGTCCGTCCGCCCGCCGCACAGTGGGCTCAAATACGATTTTAGTTGGACAAAATTATTTTAGGAGCTATTCTGATAGGAAATTTTGTGCCTATTCCGAATATACCCCATATCCCTATACCTAAAATTACTCCTTCGCGATGTTTTCTCTAAAAAAACCCTCAAAAACACATTTTTTAATGTTACTCCCATACCGGTACTTTTGGTTATAGTGCAGTACATTCTGCGTTGAATGCCTCTAAGAACAGCTCAATTAATTGAAAAATGAGGAAAGGAATTTCGAAATATGAATACCAAAGGTTTTCTGTATTTAGAGAATAAAATATCTATCGCAGAAAATTTCAATCCCAGACAGAAGTTGTAGAGTGTTAAATTTGCGTTGATGTCTGCCAACAATGGCACGATACATTGAAAAAATCAGGAAGTGATGGCGCGCTCAATGTCCGGTCTAGATGGGCAAAATTTCTACTTCTTTCCAGTTTGTACTGGAGGCCATTTTATGATAGTAAATGACTTCAGATGATAATGTATGTTGGACATTCCTCTTTTCGGCTTTGTCCCGGGATGGCTCGGGAACATGTCATTGTTTATCAATTATACAAAAACACAATTCATTGCTTTTTCATTAAGGCGAAATGGTGTACCTAACTTGGGCCCCATAGTATGTCACAAACCTGATTGTTACTCAGCAGAGAAGTGCCAATGTCAAGTAATATGTCAGGTATCGCAAATTTTTGGGCGTCGTCATGGACGAATGCTTAACATGGAGACCTCATATTACGAAAACAGTAGAGCGTCTCAGAAAATTGGTCCATATTGTTCTGGAGGTGAGGAGTTTCTTGAACATACCTACGGCTCGGATCCTTCATTTTGGGCTGATACAATCAGTAATTCAATACGGTGCTGCTATCTGAGGTTCAGCGTATGGAACACATTTGGAACGTACTCGTATTTACGTTACCCAGAAATTATTATTTAAATTACTATTGAAAAGAACAACGTAAGAACGATAAGGTTTTATTCGATAATCATCAGAAACGCTTGCACCCGAGTCTGCAACACATTGGGACATTTTATGTCTTTAGTTGCAGACTCGTATGCAAGCTCTAAGAGCCACTCAGCTGATCCGGACCCTGGGCATCGTCATGTAATTGTCCTAAAGAGGCTACATACGAAATTACTGCTTCCTAGAGTGTAAAGCATAGAAATTAGCTCTAAGAGCCATTCATCTGATCCGGACCCTGGGCATCATCAAGTAAATGTCCTAAAGAGGCTACATACGAAATTACAGCTTCTCAGAGTGTAACGTATAGAAATTAGCTATTAAAATGATTTAACCTTCGCTTCACAAATCAAACCGTTCTCACAATATTCGGATCACCTGCTATGAAATCAAATCATCGAAACACTAGTTCAATGAATTCATCAGAAATTAACAAGCGGTTGCAACCATGTTCACAATATCAATTATTGAGTATGATCACCTGTGTGTAAACAATAATTCATATAACCATGCTCATAACTCAGCTTGTTGGCCACGCACTTCGCAGTAGTTAACGTGATATGGTTGGATAAATCGAGTGCTTTCGAACGAATGGTCAACGAATTTTGTGGAATAAAAAATGTCGAAGTACCATTTCCCTACCAACGACTCGGTTGTAAGCGGAAATTATCAGAAAATCAACCGTAACGCTTTTTTTCAACGCTTTTATTAAACGTTTTTTTTTTTTTAACGCTTTTTTCGTTTATGTGCCAAAGTAAAGACATAAAATGTCAAAAAAGAAACGTTTCTCTTCTGACGAACTATTCAGAATATTACAATTTTCAACATTACAAGACATTATAGACAAAGAAACAATCATTCTCATCTATGAATATTTTCAATCTGAATGTGTTCATTTATTGTCCAATAAAATCAGATTCGCTGCTTCAACGGTCTTGAATAGTTAAATTAAAAAAAAATTAAAAAAAGCACAATGGGTCAGCGCTCGTTAATGGTCAGTGGCATAGCTTTACTTAATAGTCTCCCAACTGAATTGGAGTTGTCCCACCTTGTGTTTTTAAACGTAGACTAGTCTCTTTTTCTACAAAAATACTCGTGAAGAGGAGTTTTTGAGCACTTTAGTTTAAGCTTCATACATCATACATACCCACACACACTTTTTTTTTTTTTTTACGAAACTTCCCTCAAAGGCGGAGGGGGCACACCATTAAACTGGAAAATAAATAAATAAAATAAAAAAGTGGGGAGGACGCCCAGGTTTACCCGACGCCGGCTCTAGGGATAAGGGATGTTGCAGGACGAGGAGGAAGAATGGGATGAAAGGAAGTGCCCCTATAAAATGACCACCAGTTCAAGTAAGAACCCCTCAGGACGCGGGTGGTGATACCACGGAGTACTCCTGACGAGATGCCCAACTCGAGCAACTCCGTGGCACTTTTCCCGCACCACACCCCGCGCCATGACACGGTCGCGGCAATGACCTTGATGTTATTAGGTGCCACTCCTTTTAGCTCAGATATCGCTTGGCGCAGATCATTTCTATCATATTTACTTTTCTTAGCCCGCCAGGTCTGCTCCATGTCCAAGTTGCCACTGACAACCTGGACATCCAGGATTATGGCAGACCCATCGGGCTTGATCGCAACGATATCCGGCTTCTTGCCCCGGTCACTCGGCATATGGTATAGTCTCTCTCTTTCGACATCCCAACCGCTAGATGACAAAGCGCCTGCTATCTGCTTGGCAACCGCATCGTGACGTAGAATGCGGCCACCGTGAGTACGAGGACACTGCTGCACCACATGATAAAGATTCTCATTTTTACCCCGACAGGCACGGCAAAGGGTGTCTACTGTCCCGCGACTACTCCTCGAACACCTCACCGAGGTGGCTAATGTAGCCACCCGGACGGCGTGAAAATGGCGATAGTCGCGGGCCCCAATACCCTCTGAAGCCCATTCCACCCACTGGGTAGAAATGGGGGATTCAGAGCACTGTCGGAGTTCTTTACCATCTACTGACTCATGCAGTGCAGCAGCGAACTCAGCAGATGAGCTGGGTTTTGGAGCAGTTGATGTAGCTCGATCGCACCACAACAACTGCTGCCGGACAAAGTCCAGGTCAGCAGCAGTGCGGGCGACCTCCCAGCTCGAGCCCCTCAGGGCAAGCAGGCGCTGGCGGCGTAAAGATGGGATGCTGGCAGAAAGAGAGACAATACCGAGCCCACCGGCCTTGACCGGTGCGTGGATGTAAGCACTTGGGACACCAGGTGGAAAGCCTAGCCAAGAGCGCACAGCAGAGCGAACTTCACGATCTAACTCAAGCAGCCTCCCCGCAGTAAGCCTGCCAAAGACTAACCCATAGGTTAGCTTTGGCAGTAAGTACGTGCGAAGGAGGCGCAGCTTCTGCTGTGGCTTCAATGGAGCCTTGGTGACACGAGCTAATGCTCCACCAAGGTCCACACGGCTTGCGGCTATAGTGGCCACACCCATGAAGTCGACCCCAAGGTACCGCCAGACCTCCAACACGGATCGGGCGGGGATGGGTGTCTGTCCTAAGACAAAGCACTCCTCATCCACCACCTTCACCTTATGTTGGCGGCCAGACGGGACCAAGGAGACCGACCCACACTTAGAAGGGTTGACCACTAGACCACACCTGCCTAGCTGCTCAGCAAAGGCATTAAGGGCAATCTGCAAGCTCTCACAGGTTTCTGCGAGCATGATGACATCATCGGCAAAAGCCAGTGCACCTTCTCGCACCCTAGGGACGAGATCAAACCCTATTTCATCTGGCTTACCCAAGGCTGCATCCACGAACAGGTTGAAAAGGAGTGGTGTTAGAGGATCCCTCTGGCATAGCCCGTGCCCAATGACAACATCCCCTGACATCTCACCTTGTGCCTCGAGGACCGTCACGCCTTTGTGGTACAGACAGGCAACATACTCAATTAAACGAGCAGGTGCCCCGACACCACGAAGACAATCGGTCAGGGCAAAGTGGCTAACTGTGTCAAAGGCCTTAGCGACGTCCAGAGCGGCAAGATGGAGCTGCTGTTTCTTGATGCGGGCCAGCGAAATGACAGTTTGGAGAACTGTTAGGTTCTCTGCTGTGCCATCCGCTGGCCGAAATGCTCTCTGGACGTCACCTATGACACCAGCCACTTGAAAGCGAGATGCCAGAATCTTTTGGAAGTGGCGGAAAACTACCGATGATATTGAAATCGGACGGTAGCCTCCAGGCCCACTTCCTCCTTTCTTTGGGATGAAGATGGTTTGGGCACGGGTCAACGCTTTCGGGGGCCTTCCCGATAGAAGTAACAGGTTGAGGATAAGCAGCTTGACACATTTTGGGGCTTTATTCCAGCGTCGGGCAGAAATACCATCAGGTCCAGCAGACGTGGAGTTTTTGACACGGCACTTATGTGCCTCGTCATGAAGCACCGGCGTGCACATAATGCCACGTAAGGAATCCCTGGTGGAAGCTGGGGGTACCACTGGCACACCAGGGTTGTGGCTGGGAGCACTCAAAAGTGGCTCCCAAAATTCCACAAACTCCTGGAAAGGGGGTGAAACTTTTTCATCCCCAGCTCACTCCAGTACTTCTGCAGCTACTCGAGCCGTATGCTTCCTCCACAACTTCTGGACCCGCTGGTATTCAAGCCTCCTTGCTTGCTTAGCTGCTTTGCGACCTCCACGGGGCACCGACACAGGAGGATGTCCTCCCTGATGCCCCGCCACGGTCGCATCCCCAACCTGTGGGAAGATCCTCTGTACATAGGCCGCGACCTCATCTTCCAAGCCAACTGGCCTCTCAACAGCCCGCCTCGCCAGTTCCTGCAGGTAGGCTCTCTCGTAACCATCAATACGGCCTACCTGCTCCCCGAGCCTCAACACTTCAGTCTTCAAATCCTCAAGAAGACCTGAGATCCCGGGGGAGGATTGCTGAACGGCGGGCTGTTGTCCCACGCCTGTCGGAGATGCGGGGGAGGCCCCACTGCTATTTGCCAGGATTGCATCCTGGACAAGCTGCTTATAGTGGGGCCTCAGGCGAAGAGATTGTATGGCAGAAAGCGTGCGCATGGGAAAACGTGCTTGAAGGAATACGTTAATATTTCGTACCCCATTACGCACAGCCTCTGCCTCCTCTCCTGCCATTCGCAGCAAATCCTCAGAAGCATACCTGGGCCGCTCTCGCTCTATATCAATTGCAGCGTTGGCCTGTACAGGATGCTTCTGCCAGACGTGGGCACTGAGGCCACGCTTGGAACTGAAGGCTCTCTCACAGTGGGCACACTGATGGACATCTCCAGGGGCATTGGAAGAGGAAGAAGGATAGGAAGAAGAGGAGGAAGAAGAGGGAGAGGAAGACCGACGCCCCTGCCTGGGGCGCCCCCGAGCGCCTCCCCTAGAACCCCGCTGGCCAATGGGTTGGCGGGGGTTATGAGGCTCTCTTGTATCTGTGTTCATAACTGGGGAGACGGTTATTAAGGGTCGGGAGACCCATTGACATGAGCCTCCCCCCTAAGCGCCAGAGGGTCATTCTGCCACCCTCTGGTTAACCAGAGGGTGCCCGGGTTGCACGACGGGGACGTATGACCATGACTTGGGTAGGGATATGAAGGAGCTCCGAAGAGATAAAAACACCAACGGTTACCCTACCCCAGCAACCCAAAGCACCAGCAACCCAAACCCAGCAACCCCACACACACACACACACACACACACACACACAAACACACACACACACACACACACACACACACACATATATATATATATATATAATCACTTGGTAAGAAAAGAAAACAGAAAATAACAATACAAAACTATTTTTAATATTTCGGCTTCTGCCTTTTTCAAAACTACGAGAGAAAATGATTAATTTGGGCTGTTTGCAACTTTGGCAAGGAATTTTTGTAACTTCGGATATTGCTTCAACGTCTAATATTCAGTCCTGGAGGATCGTAGGAACCTAACACGTTGCTATGGTCTTTTTCCGATTGGTGAAGCAATCTCTTGTTGTCGTTGGGCCTCATTTTTTTCAAGAGTTTAATGCCAAAACAATCATCAAAACTTGAATTATGCGTAATGGCATGTCGGCTTACAGGGAGATCATCGTCAGACCGAACCACGGATGCTCGATGGTTGTTCACCCACCAGTTGAGTGGAGTTTCTGCTTTCCCCACGTAAAAGGCAGGACACTCTTTACAAACCAACTCATACACACACATACTTAGGTGTCTGGCATTCTGCTGATCCTTTGCATGTGTATGAGTTGGGATTGTTCGGAGACTTGCAAAACTTCCTCCTCAATAACTATAGGGCAAACTTTGCAGCGGCGGTTTTTACATGGGTGCAATCCTTTGCTTGGAGCTGATTCTATATATATATATATATATATATATATATATGCTTAATTTTTTATCTTGTTTGTAGTACAACATTTCCGCCCTGACAGTATTATTTTTATTTTGAAGGTTTCCATACTAGTAGGTAGATTCCCATGTGTAATTAATGATCCGTATCTTTTATAAGAGTTGGCATCAATAATTTCTCTCCCTAGCACGAGTTTTTACTCAAAGGGGAGGGTTCGCACACATTGTATTATATAACTGGAAATTGTGGTTAGGAATTTTTTTTATATTTTGTTGAAATGCCTACTTATAGAAGAACTGCATTATTTCTTTGTACGTATTTTGTATTTTGTAAACAATTGAATGCTGAATAAAAAAAAATATATAAAAAAATCAGAAAAGAATTATAAATACCGATTGATTCCAGAACGAGACTGTGGGGCAACTTGTCAAATGCTTTTAAGTTGACTGCTGACATCATGTCCACCTATAGGTGTTGCTCAAATCTCCTCATGATAAACTCCTGGAATTCCAATAAATTGGCAATGGTTTGTGGACCACGGATAGAACCGTGTTGTTCATTAGCTAAGTAACGAGAAGCATACATATTTGGCCAACCACAAGCATTTCTAGGATTCGTAGGTATGGTACATAATTATGGGCGTAGGCAGGATTTAGCCAACGGGGGCGTGGGGGGGGGGGGACCCCAAGAGCTGTTATAATATGTAAAGTGTGGGTGTGCAAATTATAGCAAACAAAAGGTACAAAGTCTGAATTCCGAGAAATAATTTTCATGACATATCTTTATTTATATATTTTACATTATTTCATTATACAACATGGGTACTACAAAACAGCAATGGACAATTTGTAATACAGCATCAGTCTTCTGGGGTTGCTGGCAAATTGATCAACAACCTCAGTGTGCTGAAAGTTCTTTCCACCGAGCGGGCCGTGCACGATGACGTTACCGCAATCATTAGGGCCTTTTTGATGGAAGGATAGAAGGGGGTCCGCTTCCTTGATCAAGTCGATCAAGAAAGAGAGAGAGAGAGAGAGAGAGAGAGAGAATTTCCATGTTTTTTCAAAGTTTCATAGTAAGATGGAATATACAGTAAATAAATTATTACAAACTTAGTAAAATCACAGTGAAAAATAAAACGACTAGGTAATACTTTCGACTATGTAATCAGTGATGAAGTGTACAGTGTAACAGGGTATTGCTTGCGGTGGATAGGGAATAGTGGGCCTGTGGGGCGGAGAAAAGTGGGAAGCATTGACCATAGCATAGCTCCATCAATAAAAAAAAAAAAAAAAGCTAATAAAAAATTTGGTAATATGTTTCATATAAATAATTTTATAAACAGTTGGTAGGATTATAAAGAAAATATCTATTTGCATCTCGCAATGAAACAACTCGACTTTATTAAATATTAGTTGACAAAAATAAATTACCTACTTATGGTTTCAAAACTGCTCCACTGAATAAAGTTGAATCCTTCTCATCTATCAGATGAAACAAAAATGGGCGATCTGCTTGGAAATATGGTGGCATCGACATCGGTATCTGTTGGGAAGCTAAAAGTTCAAAGACAAAATATTAAAAAAAAAAAAAAAAAAAAAACGTTAGTAACAAACCTAAAAAGAGGTTGGTGAGGAGGGGGGTTATTTATTAATTAAAAAGATTTTTCAAAAATAATTTAAGTGGCATATAAACGGGAAAGGCAATTACGGACATTGTACCTAGTAGGGGTCTAAGAACACGATTGTGGGGGAAGCCATGTCCTGCCCATCATGAACTCCAATGACATTTTAATAATACTACGAGTATATGATAGGCCTTGGAGCTGACCCAGTTTGCCCCTCGCATCTGATTTTGGTTTATTATTTGCAACAACGAACCTTTGTGAAGGATCAAGAATAAAAAATTCTTCCTTCCATCCTGAAAATTCGTTGGTCCGCCGCCCAGAGTTTTTGTCCGACATTACTAGACCAAACTTTATGAAACTTGCGTTAAAAATCACATTTGGGGTCTAGGTAGATGGTCCTAGAAGCATCAATTTAGGTTTATTATTTTCAATAATAAGCCTATGTGATCGCATAGCAAAAAAGTTTTATGATCCCCCCTCAAACTTTGTCATTTTACGTTTCAAAGTGCGTAGAATCCAAATTTGCAATGTCCATCCGCTGTTCGCTGTTCGCCGTCCGGGCCATAAAAGGCCTTAGAACTGACTTAAATAATCCGTTCTCTCGCACTTAGACTCCACTTGGGGTCTAGTTGGTCCTAACTTCTCGCCAGCTCGATCGCTCCACACCCATGGGTGCTATGAGCCAAAAATATGTGAAAAAGTGTCTTTTTCGAGACTTTGAGTGTTAGACTAACGTACGCGTGCACGCCAGGCCCGCTTAGTGGAATGATGAAAATATTGGCAGAGGGTCATGAGGGGGGAGGGGGAGGAGGCGCGGCGCCTTGTAGGGGCATAGCGGCACGTCACCAGGGGCTTAGCAGAACGGCGCCAGGGGCGTAGGATAACGGATATATATTACTTTTACAAGTAACACCCATATAATACACCGCGGCACCATGAGGTGGGTACGGCGTAATGGGCAAAGCGGAACGGCGCCAGGAGAACGGATATTTATTACTTATACTTGTAATACCCATAAACATATTATACCTTTGCCTTTGCATATTTAATAACATATCCTCTCGACTTTTCGTACGTACTTAGATAATGATATTATTAAGGCAATAATTATTTGAATAGATAGGAGCTCAAATCGAGAAATATAAACATGCGTATATAGTTATAGAAGTATAGGTTGTGGCAACTCGAAATAGGACACGCCGAGGAGTCTGGACGGGCCTTATGACGTACGCAAGCCAACTAAAACTACGATCATACTCAATTGAAACAGTACCGTAAGACGGGGTTACTTCCTACCAGGTGGTACAACTTCCGACCAGCGTAGGAATGCAGGCGCAGAGCCCTCTACCGGCCATAGAAATGAAATTAGGAAGTTCATTAAGGTCCCAATAGGTAGCACATTACTCAAACTTACATGAAACCTGAAGATAAGTTTCTTGACGTCGCTTATCATCGTTTTCTTCACGTTTTTGTTATCAGCTATTTCGACACATTTTCCTGTTGTGTTTATAGTGTGCCTGCAGCTACATATTTCCGCTAGATTTTCCGAAAAGGTAAGTTCACATACTTCTTCAAAATTATATGAGGAATTTAACTAAGAAATCAGATGTTTTATTTAGTTGTTAGTTAATTTTCCAGCAACAAAAAACTATAAGTCACCATTTTGGGGTGCAACTTCCGAACACCCGATTTTTTGTGTTTTAGAGCATTTTTACGTGTTTTTCTCATTTTGATTGAGCTTACTCATGTTTCAGTGTTTTCCATGTGTTACAGGCATGCCACGAAAGTAGGTACCGAAAGAAAGTCGGGAAAGCCTTCCCTATAGAAATTATACCCAAGACACTTTGGAGGCAGCTCATTTCTGGTTTTGTTTTGTATGGAATAAATGTTTAAAAATGAAATCTTTTTGTCGTAATAGGTGAGAGAATCCATCTGGTAGCAAAATACGGGGGTAATATCGAGCCAGGGCTTCATTTCTTGATTATTTGAGTGAAAAAACGTGAGTGGTCCGAAGTTGCCCCCACACGGGGTAATGACTATACCACTTTTACCTTTGTTTTTCATGGGTTCCTAATGCTCGAATGTTAAATTTTGAAATGGGAATATGACGGTGAATAGATCAGGTGTGACATATTGAAAGGCCAACTCGATTAAAGAGATACAGACAGAGAAATCTCAAAAAAACCTGAAAACGTGGTCTGAAGAACTGAAATAGTATAATAGAATATAATAATATTGTGGTGAAAACCACCCCCTCTTGTCAACAGCCCTTTTCAGGGCTACCAAAAAGAGGTAGACACAACACAAAAATATTTATAAGACGTCGAGTTATAACTCCGTCAAACAAAATATTTCACCAGAGAAAAAATACGAAATTCTCTCTCAAAAGTGAAATATTAACTAATAACATACAAGGCGACCTCCCTAAACACTTACTGGGCGAGAGAGACGCGACAAGTATCTCGAACCAAGTCGCCTTGAATGAGAAAGCTCAAACAGAAAATCAAACGTCCTCTAAAACTAACAAGGACAATTCTAACAAGCCTACTCGCCAATCAGAAACACTGATTACACGAGAGACAATAGGCGAACCAACCAGGAGGCGGCAAGCAACCACCTCTGGTCCAGCAGCCACCCCGGGGACCCCGTCTGAACAACGGACGCAGGGAAACCACCCGAGGACCCCGTCTAAACGACGGATGCAGGGAAGACAACTCAAGGTCGTCGCCTCCGCAACGGACGCTCGTAAGCCACCTCTGGGGACCCCGTCGCAGCGACGGACGTGGGGAAACCACCCCGGAGGACCAGCTCAGCTATCATACTCGCAGATACTGAGAAAACAATGTGCAAGCCAATGAGATTACACAGTTGAATTAACGAAATTAAGCGGACCAATCAGGAGGCGGCAGGAGGCGGCCACCTCCCTATAATTACCCCGCTCGGAGCCCTCCGAAATTCATTCCACTCTCCGCTCTCGACGACTACACTCCGAAGTACGAAGATTCTACACGCTCTACGCTGACGATCCTTCTGCTCCCGAGTTCATCTCAAGAACGGCTTCCTACTGCTTTCTACAAGGCTTACCTTCTCTCCACACAGATCTCGCATTGGCATCTACGAGTCCAGTGATTATTCATCCTGCTCATTGCCCAACGTAGTTCTTCTGTCAGGACGCCACCCGGTACATCTATTGATATTCTCATTAGATCGTACGCCCGCTGGGACGTTCCGAGACGTGTCGCCCGGGTTTCGTAGCACTAGGCTCGTCACCGACCGCTGTGGGCACGCCGACAAATTACACAGCTCATCCGCTCTAATTTATCGTCCAAGGAAGTCTTTTTCAAGACTACAAGGTAGGACCCTGACATCCGAGCAAAGGAAAGAAGCTCTGTCAAGCGAGTCCACCTTCCAAACCCTCTATTTCTATACGTAGAGGTATCGAAAACGAGTTAATAAACTCGGATATTTCGATGGAGCGCCGCCCGTCCTATTTCCTCATGCAAGGGGAGGCGGAACACGGCGCGGCCGGGCCTCTTAGCCCACGCAGCGCTCCCTACCAGCTGCTCGACCCGTCCGCTGTTCCTAGCGACGGCCCAAGGCTCGATCCTCGCGAAGAGATCGCCTTCTCACCTAACGTATTCATGAAGGAAACGTTAGATCAAGCCTCACACACACAAAAGTTCGAGGATACCTTTCAGACCCGCTCTGAAGTCAATCATCATGATTCGACAAAGATTTCCGAATATCCACGATATTCTACACAAGGCTACCCGGCCGATCCGAGTGTCAAATACACTCCAAATGTGCTAAAAACAAAGGATACTTTTCAGTACCTCAACCAAGCCCAACATATTCCTCCTACAGATATAAATCTTAGGCCGGAATATTACATAACGGCTCAGCACCAAACCGATCGAACCCAGCACCCACTATGCGAGCTCAGTGCTCCACGCGGCTGCGACACGAACTACCCCTCAGTTCCTCCCGCCAAGCAAGCTGACCTTGGCGATTTCGCTCACATTCCTTACAGGAATACTTCAGGGACTAACCCGCATAACCAGAATATAAATGTCCCACTTGGTCTACCTACACCAAGTAAAACATATATAAATCCACTACAAATGGTGACCCCGCCTTTGAACAGGCTCAACACGGAGCATTTCGTTCCCTCTTATGAAGCTAGTGGATTTCAGGGAACCACTGCGGGCGTACGACCCCCGCCGGGCCTATACGCCCCACATCTCACTCAACAACCCTCTACACAAAGTGGCTTTCGAGCACTTTTGGAGGAAATGGGAGATTATCAAAGACCAATCTTCCAAAAGAAGAATATCGATCGTGCACTCGCCGAGTTCGATCAATACTGCGTGCGAAAACACCTGAGAACGCAGAACGAATGCTTCTCAGCTATATACAAGTGGGTACCGGAAGAAATGAGGGAAGCTATCGACTCAGCTTACCTCACGGCACCCCACGCACCTTATGAAGAGGCCAAACAGCGCCTACAACGAGAATACGGGTTGTCCTTACGGGACAGGCTCCTCGCACTCGAGGACCCCGCATCTCTCGCCAAAAAACCCAGCACCAAGTACCATGAAATGTACTCTAAAGCTGTTGGGTACTTCTCAGAGGCGCTGATCACTCAAAAGTGGATCGAAACTCTACCTATCGAAGCACGAGGTATGGTCGCAGCACAGCCTACCACGACCGCCCGGCTCGACCTAGCTGATACGCTACACGCGTACAAAACAGAGAACCCCTCTCTCAACATACGAGGAGTAGAATCTACTCCGAAACCCACGAAGACTGGTTTCAAAAAGGCCCTCCCACAAAAAGCTGAGTTCAAACCCCAGCAAGTAGAGAGTAAGCCTCACAAACCGACAGCCTATGTCTGTCGAAACCACGCACGTTTCGGTAACGAAACTCGCAAGTGTGCAGACCCAGAACACTGCACTTGGAAGGCAAACACTGCCTCCAAACCTAGCAAAAAGGCAGCGCCTATAAGCCAGCCTAAAACCTGGTTTTCAAGCGAAAATACTCAGAGATCGGTACAAGAAAGTACCGTTCCAACCTCCGACGTAGAGAGTTCGGAAAACGAATAATTGCCAGTGTATCTGAGCCTATACACCGGCAGACTAATGAGTATAAAAGGCTTTTTTTCAAGTGCAAACTAAATGGCACTGAATTTCTCATCGACACGGGAGCAGAAGTGAACATTCTGCCCCACAATGTCACCAAAAAATTGGGCTTAAAAATTCGTAAGTCCAACGTCAAGCTCACAGCAGCTAACGGAGCCCCTATAGACACACTAGGGCGTGCTGACACGACAATTAACATCGGCCTCGGAGACATGACCACCGATTTTATGATCACGAAAGTTGATCTAGCGATCCTCGGTATACCATTCCTCGAGTCTTGGGATATCGGAATACGGGTCAAACACAAATACATCTATAAAGATAAAATAAAAAGCTATGCCGATCAAAAAATAGCTGCAGTCATGAACAAAAAATTCACTGACGAACAAATAGCAGCTACTATCCCTCATCGTGACAACAGCCCTCAACCAGAGGACGTGCAAATCACGGAGGACGAAAACATTCGCTCTATCATTGAAAAATACAATGATAAAATGAGCAAACTTCAAGGAAAGTGGAAAAACAACGGGGTTTACCACCGTATAACCACGGAAGGAACACCAGTACACTTCCGTGCAAGACCCATGGCGGGCGAAAAACGGGCTCAAGTCAAAAGTACTTTTGACAAAATGCTCTCCGAAGGCATAATTGCACCATCAGATTCCGAATGGGCATCCCCGTTACACTGTGTGCCAAAAAAAAAACGGGTCATGGAGGATCACCGGCGACTACCGTTTCCTGAACGCGAAAACGAAGAAAGACGCCTACCCTCCTCCTCACATTCGCTCTTTCCAAGCGAATTTACATGATACACAAATCTATTCGACAATAGATTTAAAATCGGCATATTACCATATTCCGATGCACCCAGATGACGCTCATAAAACTGCAATTATTACACCTTTCGGTCTTTATGAGTTTAAGAAAATGAGCATGGGTTTGGCCGGAGCGGCTCAAACATGGCAAAGATACATGGACAGCATCATGCGAAAATTTGATTTCGCATTTGTATACCTAGATGACATACTGGTGGCTTCTAAAAATTATAAAGAACACATGAACCACCTCAAACAAATTTTCGACAAGCTAGGAGAACACGGACTTCGAGTAGGTTTTGATAAATGCATTTTTTCAAAACCTACCGTCGATTTCCTAGGTTTCACTATCTCGAAAGAAGGGATAATTCCTAAACGAGATAAAATAGAAGCCATAGAACAATTTCCTAGGCCAATAGACGTACGAAGTCTACGCAGATTCCTAGGTATGTGTGGTTTTTACCGAGCTTGCTCAAGTAAATTCGCTCACACGGCACAACCTCTGTATGACTCCATTCAGTCAAACAAAAAAAATGACAAAACACCTATCGAATGGACATCAGAGAGAGAAAAAGCTTTCAACAGCTTAAAACAAGCAATGATAAAAGCTACATTGCATAATATTGCTCATCCACACCCTACAGCAGAGTGGAGAATAGTCTGCGACGCATCCGACACACACATCGGAGCGGCACTGGAGCAGGAAATTACAGACAAACACGGCTCGAAATCTTACCAACCATTGGGATTTTTCAGTAAAGAAATTCCGGAACAATGGAAGAATAAAGCATCATTCGACAAAGAGATGTTCGCCGTTTACCAAGCTTGCATTCACTGGCACAATGACTTGGACGGCCGATCTTTTCATATTTGTTCAGATCACAAGCCTCTGCTAGGCACGATGCTTAAGAAAAATGCACATTTTTCTAAAATGAGATTGAGATGGCTAACATACATCTCTCAAATGACAAGTGACATTCGACATATACCCGGAGAGAACAACGTCGTCGCCGACGCACTCTCCAGACCCTTCGATCCAGTTGAAATTCAAACAAAATCGATTTCAACCCAAACTGACGAGGGTCCACCCATAGCCGAAATTTCGCAAATTACGGCTGCAATAGAGTGCAATCTTCTACTGCACATTTCAAATGCACAAATTCGTTCTCCTCCTAACGCAGAGGACAAATTGAAACTCACACGAGTTGAATTCCCTCAAGGAGAAATTTGGTGTAACCTAGACCTAGGACACCCAAGACCTTATATTCCAAACGAAATAAGGCACGAAATAATCAGCCAAATTAACAATTTGGGACACCCAGGCATACACTCTACAGTGTATAAAGTTAAACAAAGATATTTTTGGCACGGACTTCGTGCAGATGTCTCCAACTGGGTCCGAGCGTGCGAGACTTGCCAACGAGCAAAAATCACTCGCTCCGTGAAGCTCCCTTACTCCGAATTTGAAACGGCTAACAAATTTTCACATGTACACGTTGACATTACCGGACCCTTACCTTTAGCTAAAGGAGGGAAACGTTACATTCTAATGATGGTCGATAGAGCAACGGGTTGGCTAGAGGCAGTCCCTCTTAACAACATCGAAACATCCACGATCACAAACGCCTTTATCAATATTTGGGTAGCTTCAAAAGGCGTACCTAAATACATCACAAGTGACCAGGGCACACAATTCGAATCAGATCTATTTAATTCCATTATGGAACGTCTCGGAGTAAAACATACTCACACGTTACCATACAAACCGTCAACAAACGGAATGGTAGAACGCAGAAATAGATCTTTGAAAGAGGCTCTCAAAGCACAAAACGAAAATTGGCTCGACGCCCTTCCAAAAGTACTACTCGCCATGCGTACGGCAGTAGACCCAGCAACGGAAACTACACCATTCCAAAAAGTTTACGGAATTGACGTACCACTCCCAGGAGACATTTTCGTAACTTCTACAAACCTTTCTGAGCCTCTCTTCTTCCGGCCTACGCATATTAAACATAATAATACGAAGTATGCCGTCAACATGCCCAAAAATTTGGATACATGTACACATGTCTATATCAGAGTGCCCACACAGCTCTCCTCTCTGCAATGTCCTTACACGGGACCATTCAAAGTTGTTAAAAGAGATAAGTTTTCGGTTACAGTACAAATTGGCGAACACACGAAAAAAGTTCCCAAACAGCAAATAAAACCAGCTTACACTCTAAAAACAGACGAAGCTGTGTCACTAAACAAAAATCAGGCAGAAAATAAGGAGGAGACTCCCCGAAAATCTGCCAGAAGGCACGTCCCCTCTACCAAATTCGACGAGAGGTGGGTGACTGCGCTCAAAACACCCCAACCGGCGTCGTCGTTAATAACACGACGTCTTGGGGGGGGCGCCTGTGGTGAAAACCACCCCCTCTTGTCAACAGCCCTTTTCAGGGCTACCAAAAAGAGGTAGACACGACACACAAATATTTATAAGACGTCGAGTTATAACTCCGTCAAACAAAATATTTCACCAGAGAGAAAATACGAAATTCTCTCTCAAAAGTGAAATATTAACTAATAACATACAAGGCGACCTCCCTAAACACTTACTGGGCGAGAGAGACGCGACAAGTATCTCGAACCAAGTCGCCTTGAATGAGAAAGCTCAAACAGAAAATCAAACGTCCTCTAAAACTAACAAGGACAATTCTAACAAGCCTACTCGCCAATCAGAAACACTGATTACACGAGAGACAATAGGCGAACCAACCAGGAGGCGGCAAGCAACCACCTCTGGTCCAGCAGCCACCCCGGGGACCCCGTCTGAACAACGGACGCAGGGAAACCACCCGAGGACCCCGTCTAAACGACAGACGCAAGGAAGACAACTCAAGGTCGTCGCCTCCGCAACGGACGCTCGTAAGCCACCTCTGGGGACCCCGTCGCAGCGACGGACGTGGGGAAACCACCCCGGAGGACCAGCTCAGCTATCATACTCGCAGATACTGAGAAAACAATGTGCGAGCCAATGAGATTACACAGTTGAATTAACGAAATTAAGCGGACCAATCAGGAGGCGGCAGGAGGCGGCCACCTCCCTATAATTACCCCGCTCGGAGCCCTCCGAAATTCATTCCACTCTCCGCTCTCGACAACTACACTCCGAAGTACGAAGATTCTACACGCTCTACGCTGACGATCCTTCTGCTCCCGAGTTCATCTCAAGAACGGCTTCCTACTGCTTTCTACAAGGCTTACCTTCTCTCCACACAGATCTCGCATTGGCATCTACGAGTCCAGTGATTATTCATCCTGCTCATTGCCCAACGTAGTTCTTCTGTCAGGACGCCACCCGGTACATCTATTGATATTCTCATTAGATCGTACGCCCGCTGGGACGTTCCGAGACGTGTCGCCCGGGTTTCGTAGCACTAGGCTCGTCACCGACCGCTGTGGGCACGCCGATAAATTACACAGCTCATCCGCTCTAATTTATCGTCCAAGGAAGTCTTTTTCAAGACTACAAGGTAGGACCCTGACATCCGAGCAAAGGAAAGAAGCTCTGTCAAGCGAGTCCACCTTCCAAACCCTCTATTTCTATACGTAGAGGTATCGAAAACGAGTTAATAAACTCGGATATTTCGATGGAGCGCCGCCCGTCCTATTTCCTCATGCAAGGGGAGGCGGAACACGGCGCGGCCGGGCCTCTTAGCCCACGCAGCGCTCCCTACCAGCTGCTCGACCCGTCCGCTGTTCCTAGCGACGGCCCAAGGCTCGATCCTCGCGAAGAGATCGCCTTCTCACCTAACGTATTCATGAAGGAAACGTTAGATCAAGCCTCACACACACAAAAGTTCGAGGATACCTTTCAGACCCGCTCTGAAGTCAATCATCATGATTCGACTAAGATTTCCGAATATCCACGATATTCTACACAAGGCTACCCGGCCGATCCGAGTGTCAAATACACTCCAAATGTGCTAAAAACAAAGGATACTTTTCAGTACCTCAACCAAGCCCAACATATTCCTCCTACAGATATAAATCTTAGGCCGGAATATTACATAACGGCTCAGCACCAAACCGATCGAACCCAGCACCCACTATGCGAGCTCAGTGCTCCACGCGGCTGCGACACGAACTACCCCTCAGTTCCTCCCGCCAAGCAAGCTGACCTTGGCGATTTCGCTCACATTCCTTACAGGAATACTTCAGGGACTAACCCGCATAACCAGAATATAAATGTCCCACTTGGTCTACCTACACCAAGTAAAACATATATAAATCCACTACAAATATAAACTTGATTTTAAAGAGAGCTACGACTGAACGTGGCGAATCATGGATTCGTCATGGAGCGCGATGGGTTCCAACCCAGTTCAGCCACTTTGGTGGATAAAAATATATGGAACAATGGAGCGCTACATGGTATTCCGTACCAAATCAAGAGGTGGTATTGTACCTACCAACTATGAGTTCTGTGGGGGGTGGCATGGACTGAAGACTTTATCCATTCAACACTTCCACATAGGTAGTTTTATAAGATTTAATTAGTTTGAAAGTAATTTCCAACAGAAAAAAACGTCTGCCTAATTAGGAGGGGTGTATAAATTCCTTACATATTGTGCAATGGGGGCCTAAATCCACACTCATAGATAGAGAGGGCTGTGACAGTACCACAAGAGATACAACTAGTAGGTACTAATAGCATATATGCTACAATCGGAGAGGACTGGTTTTCAACAAGTTGAGAATTGATGGTCACTAATAAATAGCTGCATTGGCGATTGAGGATAAAAAGGTGAAATTAAAACAGGATGGATTGTCAATGAATCTTCATATGAAGTATTCATTAGGTAGTTAACGCCCTATCAAAGATTGGAACAATCGGGAATAATATAACTTGCTCAACCAGGAGACTTACACTAGGGAGCTGCCCACTTTTTGGACTTTCGAAAATGGGAACTATGCTCTGGGGAATTAACTTGCTCAACTTTGGAGACTTACAGTGGAAGGTGCCCACTATGGGGATTTTTGAAATAGGAAACGATGCCCTGGGTTTGGGAACAATGCCCTTGAAAATTAAGTATGTTAAATAGAAATAATATGAGGGGATAAAGTGAGAAATTAATAATCAAGAACCAATGAAAGTATTTATGTATTCAAGGGGGTATAATCGGTATTCCTTCTGGAAACCCGGGCCATGTTTCTTCTGAAACACTCACGCCCCAAAAATAGTGGATCGGATTACTAGTCGTCAGCCGTGCATAATCCCAACCACGTTCTGCTACCATGTGATGAACTTAGGCGCCCCGTGGTGCAATGGGGACCTAAATCCACACTCATAGATAGAGAGGTACCTACCACATCTCATACCATAAGAGATACAACTCGTACTAATAGCATATATGCTACGTTAGGAGAAGATTGGTTTTCCAGTTCTAGGATCAACCATCCATCGCCAAATGCGGGCTTTCGAAAATAGGGGAAGAAGCGCCCAACACCCGTTGGGAAACAATGGAGCGACGGCAGCGCATTCCCATGGATCTCACGGGAACTGTCACAATTGATAAGTCGTCATTATAAGAAATTAATGTTCAAAGACTACTATTAATCCAGTGGCAATACATAGGTATATTAGATATTGCACAAATATTACCTTTTGTAGGATGGATGGGCAGTATTTGTAACTTCCTCACATATTGTAACATGGACGTACAGAATTAGTTGAAGAATTGAAATGTTCTTAAAACTAAACTTTTCGTGGTTCCACATAATCTGTATTTGATCGCCCTTCTATGCAGATAAATGACTCATTTTCATTAGACCTAATGAACTTTTCGTGGTTTCACATAGTTTTATAAGATTTAATAATTTATTTAAAAGTAATTCCCAACAGAAAAAGACGTCTGCCAAGGTGTTAGGGCAGTATAAATTCCTCACATATTGTAACATAGACATACAGAATTAGTTAATTAATGTTTGCGCATGCACAAAGACTACTACACATTCGACGGCAATATATATTTCCACTGTATTTGCGAGGCAGGCCCTTTTTACCTGAAGGGGGGTTCTGATGATGATTTCCGATGCTGTCTTCCCGTTTGCCCTTCTACACACATAAAGTAATGGCCTACCTTTAAAAAAATGGAACTGGAAAATAAATACGTACAAACATTTAACATCTGACTGTTCTGCTAGTACTGAAATGTTCTTAAAACTATACTTTTCGTTGATTCATTCTTATAATATAGCCAGCCACTCCGGCACGCATCGCTTGCATCCACGTCGCTCGCAAGGTGCGGATGTATAGATGCGATAGTCTTTTACTGTCGAGTGGGACCTACAACCCATGTTACAATAAGTCAGGAAGTTATACTGTTCACCCAACTTGGTAGACTTTTTTTCTGTTGGAAATTACAAACAAAATAAACCTACGTGGAACCACGAAAAGTTCATTAGGTTTAATATAAAGAGAGGACCATGTTTCAATGTGTGAGGAAGTTATACTGCCCACCCAACTTGGCAGACGTATTTTTCTGTTGGAAATGAGTATCAATCGCGGCACCATATGTGGAACTACGAAACCTATAGTTTTAAGAACACTTCAGTACTAACAGAACTACAGTAAGATGTTCGGATGTTTGTACGTATTTGTTTTCCAGTATTGTTTCTCTAAAGGTAGGCCATTATTTTATGTGCATAGAAGGGCGATGGGAACCCCCCCCCCCCCCCCTCACAAAGTACAGTAATGTGAGGACAAATCGTCATCAGAACCCCTTCAGGTAAAAAGGGCCTGCGTCGCACGTTCCTGGACTGCACAATCAAGTTTTCATTTTAATAGCTTCGCCTTCCTTACCCTCGCATTTTGTCCAACATCCCGTAACTTTTTTCGAAATCCGATTTCGGATTCAGATTCTGCGAAATCAAAACTGTATTATGCTCACAAACACTGGCCCGAAAAACGTCTCTTTATGGGGTCAATTTCAATGAAAAAAAAAAAAAAAAAAACGATGTTTTTCGTCAGACTTTTCGAGAAAACGGGTCCGTACTCTTTAACCTTTTTGACGCGTTTCCCAATACTTTTTTTGCAATCCGACCGCGCCGTCGTCTTACTCGTACAAAAACATACGAAACTGGTATTTTTCTGTAATTTTCGACGGCCGTTTAGAAGGCTAGGGGAAGCGGAGAAATCGAAAAGAACGGGAAAAAGCGGCCAACAAACGTTAAAATTTAGGTAAAAAATGGAATTTTAAGGTCGAAAGCATAATAAAAGATAGATAATTAAATGCAAAGGTTATAAAACAATGCTGATATTTCAACCGGGAGATTCACGATAAAAAAAAAACCTTTCGGATCCCTTTGTCAGTTCGGCCGTGAAAGCGACACAGACTCGTCGATTGAGTTTCATTCTCCTAATATAATCGTTCGCCTCCAAGTCCAGTCGCATCTAGATACATTCCACAAAAACCGTAGGAAGTGAGCGAGACAACCCACCTTAAACGAGCAAAGCGAGCAACATCCCCTACACACTTTAAACATACCCTTAGTGATCTACCGTTTCGCCATCTATACAGCCACACCGAGCGACTGAAGCTCGACGTGGAGGCGAGCAAAGCGAGCCAGAGCGGCTATAAATAAATGAATGAATAGGTGAATAAATAACACACTATTAACTTTGCTTATACGAAATTAAAATGAAAGAAAATTTACGCTAACCAAATAAAAACATTTTTTGTAATGCCCGATAAATAGTAGGAATTGAGTAAGAATAATTAGGTATAATATTTTACTAATGAAGCATAGGTCCTAATATTTATTTAAAAATATAGATAGATACCTAGTATGAAACATTTTAATATTTATATTCTTCTTGAGATTATTCATTCCTCAAACCATGAGACAAATCCATTCTATCTCCGCAAAATTGAGTTAATTAACTATTGTCCGTGTGGATTAACAGTAAAGTATTAATAGATACTTATCATTTCATCTCATGAATTGCTTCTAAGTCTACCTACCTATAGGTAGCAGAAGCATTGACTTCACTTTTGAAAGATGGAAAAGTTTTAGCCTCCAAGAAACATTTTATTTTAGTTATTAATTTTTCTTCTTCATTTATTCATTTTTTTCCACAGTGGTAACATTTCCACTTGCATTTTACGTTTTAGAGCATTCTGAACATCTTTTGTTTCGTGTCTGTCTGTGTGTGTGTCCGTCTGTGTGTGTTGAGCCACCTCGGTGAGGTTTTCAAGGAATAGTCGCGGAACAGTGGACCCCTTTGCCTTGCCTATTAAGGGTAAAATGACAGTCTGTATCACGTGGTGCAGCAGTGTCCTCGTACTCACAGTGGCCGCATGATATGTCACGATGCGGTTGCCAAGCAGATAGCAGGTGCTATGTTGACTAGCAGTTGGGATTTCAAAATGGAGAGACTATATCACAAGCCGAGTGACCGGGGCATGAAGCCAGACATCATGGCGATCAAGCCCGATGGGTCTGCCATAATCCTGGATGTCCAGGTTGTCAGTGGCAGTGTGGACGTGGGGCAGACCTCGCGGGCTAAAATAAGTCAGTATGACGAGCGTCCCAGCTTATTGCTGTTCCAATTAGCTGAAAACAGAATCCAGTATAGGATCGCCCAGCAATTTTACAGCTTCCGTAACTTGCATCAGACATACCCCTTAATTCTTCTCTGCCAGTTTGGCGATATCGCAGAGATGGGTTTTTGGTTCCTTTCAGGTACGAGTATCTGCAAATTTTTTTCGCAGCAGACCAATGATCATTTCTGTAGCACGAGTGATGAATAGCTAACCGAGTATGAAATGTCGGGTTTGGTATTCGTTGCGAGGTACATTAGTGACCCCATCAAACTTTGATAAGGTACGTTAGTTAGCTCCCCATTTTCTGGAACTTCCAAATTGAGATTCACTTCCATCAAAGTTTTTTAAGTTTTGCATGATTCATTCTAAATGTCTCAAGTAATTTTTGGATATTTATCACTTGACTTAGTCGTACTCCTTCATCTTTATCTCTTGAAAATTCAATGCCGAGGCAGTACTTCGGGTCTCCTATGTCCCGCATTTCTAACGATTGGATGAGTTGTCTCTTCAGCTTGCTTACTTCGCTCTTGTTTGATGATGCAATACCTTAGTCGTAGACATGTACCTACGGCGTGGATTATTTGGTCTCCCCGTTCTGCACGTACATAGAGACAAGGATCTGCGTTTGAGAATTTGAAATTTATTTCTTTTAGTCCTTAGTCAAGTTTCCTAAACCATAGGCGTCCGGCTTGCTTAAGTCAATACAATTCTTTCTTCAATGTGCATACCTACTTTGTTATTGCGACCATTTCATGCAAGATCTTCCATAATCTTTTTGGTTTTAATGAAAATTTGTCTGTATTAAGTTGTAAGTAAGTAAGTTTAGTAAGTTTCTAATCCCTCTGGAATTTTCATGAGAATTTCTTCATTCAGTAATGCATTTAGATATGCAGTAGTGACATCTAGCTGGCTCAGCTGAAGATTATGTTCTGCAGCTAAACTCATAATTAATGTAAGGGATTTCATCTTGACAACTGGAAAGTAGGTTTCAGCAAAACCAGTTCCAGGGCCCTGGGAAAATCCTTGTGCTACCAGACGAGCCTTTCTGCGTTCAAGTGTCCCATTCGGATTTAACTTTTCTTTCAGAACTATTTCGTATCCAACAACGTTTCGATTCGGTGGTCTTGTAGTGGTTTCCCAGGTTCCATTTTTGATATGAGCTCTAATTTCGGCTTTAATAGCATCTTCCCAAATATCCTGGTTTCCTCCTTCTTTATGGCAAAATTCAACACATTCGAAAATCAATTCTTTCTTCTTTTGATCTGAGTTTCATTTTTTGTGGTAACCATAACATCAAAATGTTCAGTGATATTGTCTGGCACATGTAAAGTTTGAATGTTGTGATTTTGATCTTGATCGTCTTCAATGTCTCTTTCTGATTCTTGGTTTTCAATTTGAAGGCTTTCTGCATGCATAGCTTGATTATATATATATATATATATATATATATATATATATATATATATATATATATATATATATATATATATATATATATATATATATATATATATATATATCGGGGTCTTCTGGAACTTCAGCTTAATTTAGACCTATTTCTGAATTGAATTTGACTTTCTTGATTTCTCTGGAATTTGACTTTCTTTCTTCAATTTTGGTTTGACTTTCTGGAATTCGAATATTATGCAATGGTGTTGATGATGTATTTTCATTTTCAGTAAATTCGAGCTCTACTTTTTTTTTGTAGTATGGCTCGTGAATAAATTTGTCATCTCTAGCTAAACTAATTATTTTTTGATTAAAAAAACCATGCTCGGTATCCTTAAGAAGTTTCAGAGTATCCTACAAATACACCTTTTAGAGCTCTAGATTCAAATTTTCCTTTATTGTTTTTTTTTTTTTTTTTGAAAACGAATGAATTTGCCCCAAAAATCTGAAGATACCACACCGATGGTTTCTTTCCCACCCATCTTTCACACGGCATGTCTTGAAGGGCAGCGATTTGTCAGTTAGTTACCGTATATATTGCCTCTGCCCACGGAGAATCTAACATGTTTGCTTCAAACATCAAGCATCTGGCTCTGTCTAAGAGTGTTCTATTTTTCCTCTCTGCCAAACCTTTTTGTTGTGGAGTTTGAGGTGTTGATAATCTTCTTTTCATTCCGCATTGTACCTAGGAATTGTTAAATTCTGTTACCTACTTGACTTGCTAGTGACAACAGATTCCTCTGAAAGGTACGTAAATGATAATTTTGCTATCTGAAAAGTTAAGGTAGGAACAGTGCCGGCGACCTCCCAGCTCGAGCTGTTTCGAACTACAAACTTACTGTTCAATTACGTTGACCAAGAAATACTTACAAGTGACAGCAGCTGCCTTTGTTCCTTCTTCAGTGACTTCAATTATAGCTTTTTGTTTTACTTTATTTACCTGCAGAGGTGTCACTGAAATCCCACTTAGATCAGGTTTATTGAAGAGAACACCTGCACCCAACTGTAAAATAACCATAACGCATGAACTGTAAGCATGGGAGTTTGCAGATAACATACAAGTTATGAAATTGCCCTAAGTCATGGGTGACTGTGCATGGGTGACACACGATAACTTAGAGGAAATGATAGGTACGAGTGATGTGTAATGTTTTCCATGAAGTTTCACATAGAAATGAGCAATGAACTGAAATAAAAAATTTGGGTCCTCATTTAAAATAACAAAGTTAGTGCACACTGTGCACTTTTGACGCATGGGCATGTGTTCCATGTGTTAAGGCAGCACTTCTTGTTGGAGGGAGAGGAACGATCATGAACTGGTCTCATGTAACTAATCACAATAGAGGCTACAATAGAGATGCGTAAAACTGTGGATTAACTTGAACGGCGATTTTGCGGGTCCAAGCAAAAATAAAACAATACAGGGAAACCACGCGCTTTTTTAGGAGGTTACGCTGACGAGAGACGAATGCGGTAATCAACAAAGAAATCGCATGTTCCACCTGGAGGTAGGAGGGGGGCAAATCAGGAATCAGTCTCCAGATAGACACCTATGCGACCTAGCGACCCCAGGTTCAATCGACCATCTCCGCGCTGGATCGCTCTTCCCGCAATCATTGCATTACGCCAAACCATCCCCCACCCTGAAGGGCTGAACAGCCTTTCTGAATCGAGGATACCAAATAAGCCAACCTATGTGTATGGCCTCAGACTAATATAGACAAGGGTTAATGCAAACAACAAATTATACAATAAATTAGTACCTTCGTAACAAACAAACGATGATATATGCAATATATATCTATACTATTTATAAGAATGAAACTCCGTCTGTCTGTATGTTTGTCTGTTTGTCTGTCGTGTCTATGCACGGCCTAACGGCTGAGAGGGCCGGATCTACGAGTGGGGGGATCTTCTTGGGATTTTCCAAAAGTGGGAACGAGCGAATTTAAAATTGTCTAATCCCACCCGAACCATGGGCCGCAGGGCGGGAGGGGGGTCGAAGTAAGAATTAATGTGCGCTTTTTCCACTTCCCCGCTTCCCCTATCCCTCTAAACGGCCGTTGAGAATTCCGGAAAAATACCGGTTTCGTAGGTTTTTGAACGAGGAAGACGACGGCGCAATCGGATCGCGGAAAAAGTATCGGGAAATGCGTAAAAAAAATGCGAGAGTACGGACCCGTTTTCTCGAAAATTCCGACGAAAAACTTGGTTTTTTAAAATTATAATATACCCCATAAAGGTACGTTTTTCGGAACGGTTTTCGCGGGCGAAATAAAGGTTTGATCCCGCCGAATCTGAATCCGAAATCGGATATCGAAAAAAGTGACGAGAACTCGGTCAAATTGCGAGCGGAAGCGAGCAAAGCGATTAAAATTGTGCCGTGGACGAGAGAAGGCTCAAGAATTGACGTGAAGGGTTCGATGTCACAATGTTGCGGGGCGAGCAGGTATACATAGGCGAGCGAAGCAACATCCCCGAATAAACTTTTCGTGGTTCCAGGTAGTTTTATAAGATTTAATTTGTTTGTAAGAATTCCCAACTGAAAAAAACGTCTGCCAAGTAGGGTGGGCAGTACAAAATTCCCTAATAAACTTTTCGTGGTTCCACGTAGTTTTATAAGAATTAATTTGAATGTAAGAATTTCCAACAGAAAAAAACGTCTGCCAAGTTGGGTGGGCAGTATAACTTCTTCAAGCGAGCGAAGCGAGCAGCATCCCCTACAGAAGTAAAACCTACCCTTAGGGATCTACCATTTGCGAGCGAAGCGAGCAACATCCCCTACATGTTTCAATTGTAATACATCGCATGTATACAGCCACACTTTGCGAGCGAAGCGAGCAACATTCCCTACATACCACACTAAACTTTTCGTGGTTCCACGTAGTTTTATAAGATTTAATTTGTTTGTAAGAATTCCCAGCTGAAAAAAACGTCTGCCAAGTTGGGTGAACAGTATAACTTCCTCAAGCGAGCGAAGCGAGCAGCATCCCCTACAGAAGTTAAACCTACCCTTAGATATCTACCGTTTGCGAGCGAAGCGAGCAACATCCCCTACACACGTTAAACCTACCCTTAGGGAGGATCTACCATTTGCGAGCAAAGCGAGCAACATTCCCTACATGCCACACTTTGCGAGCGAAGCGAGCAAAATTCCCTACATGCCACATTTTGCGAGCGAAGCAAGCAATTTAATGGGGGGTCCGGGGGGCTTGCCCCCCGGCTGCACGTGGAGGCGAGCGTAGCGAGCCGGAGCGGCTAGTACAATATAATTTATATGAACTAAATTATCGATATTTAATTTATTGATTGGGAAGCACGCAAAGCTTAACCACTGGCCGCACAAGAACTCCACTTTTAGTACGTATTCTAGCTACCCGAACCTGTCCATCCGCAGCTGGATGAATGTATTCGATGATGGCCAGGGGCCATTCCAATGGGGAAGTTTTCTCATTCAGAAGCAGCACAACATTTCCAAGTTCAACAGCTGGTTCAGCATCAACCCATTTTGCTCGCTGTTGCAGAGTATGTACATATTCCTTGCTCCATCTCTCCCAATAATGTTGGGTAATCCAGTCAATGCGTAGGAAATAGTCAAGTCGGTTCATTGGAGCCTGACTAACATCTTGGGTTGGCAAGTGGTTGAGAGTTGAGCCCAGGTTAATGAAATGAGCAGGAGTGAGGGCAGATGGAGCTGATGACCCATCGCACATAAAGGTAGGCTGTTAAATAAAGCCTCAATTTCAGAGAGGAGTATTGTCATTTCCTCGAAGGTGAGAATCTGGTTGCCCACTACTCTCACTAGGTGCGTCTTGACACATCTAACCTGTGACTCCCAAATTCCACCAAAATGTGGAGCTGCAGGTGGGTTAAGTCACCATTCAATGCGGCGATTAGACAATTCATTCCCTATAGTATTGGTATATTCTCTACCGCAGATGATGGAATGGAGTTCATATAGTACTGTGCGAGCACCAACAAAATTCGTGCCCTGATCGGAACAAATTACAGAGCATGGGCCTTGACGGAACAAGAACCTCGTGAAAGCTGATAGGAAGCAGGGTGTTGAGAGGTCGGATGCGAGCAATAGATGTAGCGCCTTGGTAGTCAGGCATGCAAACAGGCACAAATAAGCCTTCTGCGTCTTCCCTCCTCTTCGATGTGCGATGCTAATCTGGAATGGTCCAGCATGATCAACACCACAATTGGTGAAAGGTTTAGCCTGCTGAAGTCGCACTGTAGGTAGGGAGGCCATCTTTGGATGAGTGTGCTTAGCTTCTGCATAAAAACTAGAGTTGCACCTGTGCACTCTATGTCGTACCAACTCTCCACCAGAGATAATCCAAAACCTTGTCTTGATGAGGGAATGCAACAAAAAGGCTCCAGTATGGAGGTGTTCCTGGTGCCATTGATCAACCAGCATTACAACTTAAGGGTCAGATTTTGGCAAGAGTATTGGATGTCGATGCTCATATGGGAGGGACGAGTTACCCAATCGACCCTCCACGCTGAGAAGCCCATTCATGATGAAAACGGAATTCCTACGACGATACCTCCTGGAGGGTCGAGGATGTGCCTCAAGCTCAGCAATAATTGATGACAAGTGTTTCTTCTGCCAGATTTCTTGTGGAGCAACCTCAACCTCTCTGCTTGGTCAATCTCTGATGCCTCAAGAGGCCCAACTCAATGTGGGGATTTCCTCACATAACGAAGTACCCAGTTTTTGCAGTTTTTGCAATGGCGAAACCCGTGTGAGCAGAGGCTCAAGGACCCAATCCGCTGGGTCAGTGATCTTCAAAGAGACTACTCTAGCTTCCTCAGGGAGGTAGGCACCCACAATACCGGAGGCAGACACAAGAGGCCAGTGTTTCACCTCATCCAAAAGCCAGGATGGGCCTGAGTGCCAAAGATTGTGTTCCACAAAGGCTTTACCAATCACCCCTCGTCTCTAACAATCTGCTGGATTATCCACGCTCCTCACATGATGCTAATGGGAAACATCAAGACGCTCCTGAATTTTCTGGACCCGGTTGCCTACAAACATTTTCCATATGGAGGCTGGAGAGCTAATCCACTGAAGAATGACGGTGGCATCAGTGCTTCCGAAAACCTTATCAAGGCATACCAGTCACTATAAGTATCAATGACGCTTCTAAGAAGTCTGGACAGAAGGAGCGCTCCATACAACACAAGACGAGGAATTGAGGTAGCTTGCTTAGGAGCAACTTTGGATTTGGCGCAGGTCATCTGAACATTGATAGGACCTCCATCTGATGGCTGTATCCTAACATACACAACTTCGCCATACGCCTCCTTACTTGCATCAGAAAACCCCAACAAAATTGAGCTCGTGTTGAGCTTGATCCCAGAATGGCGAGGGATGGAAACAGCTTCCAAGGAAGGCAAAGCTGACACAAAAGTCTTCCATGCATCCACGATTCCCATGGGTGGTGTGTCATCCTAATCGAGACTTGCCTGCCAAAGTTTCTTTATCAAAATCTTTGCAACAATTATGACTGGCGCCAGCAAGCCCAAGGGGTCAAATATCCGTGCAATCACTGAGTAAATCGGCCTCTTGGTACATCTTGTGTCAATCGGACTCAAATTAAACCCAAAGGCGATCTTTCCGGGCCGGGCGGGCCCGGCAGGGCGCTCTCGGTCTGAGAGCCCAAGGGCGATGGTTCTGAGGCAGCCCGACCTCTTTTATTATTTTTGATATCTTAGATATCTTTCTAGGTGGTGAATTCACCACAATTTATCACTGTCTTACTGAGATCATTATCATTATTATTACTTATGTGTCTTTTCACAACTTGTTGCCACTTCCTACCTATACCTATTGGCCAATAGAGTGGAATGATAATACCTTACCTCTACACTGTCGGGGCCCTCAGGAAATCCTCCGGTCGAGAGTGTGGATGCTGCCAAATGTGCCGATACCAAGCCGTGGTCCAGTAAGATGTCAGTTAGAAAATCCGTGTTTATCGCCAGGGGAACTATCGCAATGATTAGGGGAATCGTTACTATGAACGGGTGAAACGGGGTGCAAGTTACGGGGATACTGGGATGCCGTATAAACTGGGGCCTTACTCCGGACAACGAATCAGTCACAAGCTCGAAAAACTCAATAGACCAATAGACCCTCGAGAGGAGGGTCCTGACAGATCCCCTCTGATCCACTCCCCGCCGTGCCTGACATATTGGATTCCTCTCCCAGGCCTGCGCTCTCGGTGGCCTCGTCCCGGCTCTTACCGCGTGAATATGAATGATGACATGAATCATCAGGCCTACACAGTGAATCACCCTGTTGAATTTCAACTTCCTCTTGGGTGATCAGGAGAGGATTTAGCTCACTCAGTTGATTAAGAAATATACCATAATTTCAATCGTCTGTTAATATCCCAGAGAGTAACCTTGTCGATTTCAACTTCCTTGGGAGAACTGGAAAGAATTTAGGTGATCGCGCGATGTTTAGTGTCGTGACGGTCTTAAACCAAATGGGCGCGCCCCGT
Organism: Adelphocoris suturalis; assembly: GCA_030762985.1. Taxonomy (NCBI): domain Eukaryota; kingdom Metazoa; phylum Arthropoda; class Insecta; order Hemiptera; family Miridae; genus Adelphocoris; species Adelphocoris suturalis. The sequence continues at coordinate 154,102,965 of CM061040.1, forward strand.
TAATCATTATTGAATGATAGAATCACAAAGAATAGCCCCCCCCCCCCACCACAGTTTGATTTGCCACCTCGGAAGGACAGGAAAAATGCGTGTCTACTTTTCTTCAATTTAGGATTGATAAAAATAGGTAGGTACCTCAAAACAAATTCTCCAAGCAGTCACAGAATGCCTCCTCGTAAGTTCGCACCTAATGTTTTTTATAGTGAATAAGTGAAATATCGTGAATGATTATTGGATCTAGTGCCGTAATTTAGGAAGTTGTTTCAAACTCTAATAATGTGTACAATAACCGAATTTCGAGTCACACCTTTTTAAGCGCTGATTTCAGCTCGATAGTCTTTTCGATCTTGAAACGTGGCAACTGAACTTGGACAAGTTTTATGGACATGCCCTTCTTAGCTGCTTTCAGTCCAAGCGTCTTCAAGTTTTGTTCAACATCCTTGAGAGCTGTGCCTTCGGAGGGAAGAATCACAAGCAAGCGAAACTTGTCATTCTGAAACAAATTTGAAATGCCGTTGCAATGGAATATACATAGATACATACTAAGAAGGTAAAATAAATTAATGAATGCATGTTTGGCAAAATTTAAAATAGGTACTGTTGAACATAAATAACACCAATAGACGTATAAATGCCATCAACGAGTACGTTCCTAAAGCCTCTCAGACCTGTGTTTACCAATCATTGGACTCTCAACATTTTCCTAACAAATGCAGAGTGCTTTCCAAGATTTTTTGATGAATAATATATGGTTCTGATCACATTTTATACATTTTACTAGTGGGTATAAGAATTTCACCGATTTCAGAGAGCAATAGTGCTTGCATATGCTCAGATAACATGACAGACACAGTTGATAGAATGTAGAAAAAATTTAATGTTTTCATCGTGGAAGATAATTTTAGATTTTTTATTTAATCATTTATTAGCGAATTTTCGTAGAAAATGAAACTATTGAAATGACTCAAAAGATTTTAAAATAAAAATTTTTGAGAATCCTTCATTGAAAGCCGTTTTGAGACATTCTCGCCTTCCGGCAGTACGTGGAGGAACGCAGATCTTCACGATATTTTCCAGTAATAAATCAGTACATTTTGACGAATCGCTGATGAAACTGAAGCACCTCTGTTCATTACTACTTCTAATAGCCTGTTTTGAGTGTTCAGTGTACAGTATTGAACAGATTAGAGTAACTATGACGTTTTCATCCAATCCCAAATGTTTTATTACTTATGTACGTCATTCGAAAATTTTTACTGACTTAGATTGGATGACTTGAGAAAAACGTCTATCAAGTTGGCTGGACAGTATAGCTTCCTCACTTATTGTAAAATTGGCGCATATATTTAATCAATGAACCATTCACGACCAAATCAATGTTATTGGAAATTTATGGATTCACATGCCCACACGCTTCTATTGATCCGACGACAACGAAATTTATGGGAGACCATCTAGGAGCATACCTACGCAATTTCTGAAAATTAATTCAAAACCGAAGTTTGACTTGTGTGAACCAAATTTAGTTTTGCGCAGTAAGGATAAATATTTACTTAATTACGAGATAGGACATGTTCCAGAAACCAATACACAATTACCCTCCGAGTTTGAATGAATTTAGACCAACAGACCGTGAGGAATCGGCGTTACAAGATGCGCAAAAGCCATTATTGATCCAATGGCAATGGAATTTGTAGGGAACCATAGAAGAGCTAACCCACTTGATACATACAAATTTCATTAAAATCGGTCCTCTAGTCTGGGAGTTTCACGGGTGTCAACCAATTTTAGTTTTGCTCATGCTCAATAGTCCACTGATCGCTATAAAATTGATAGACCACTCATATGAAACCTACACCCAACCACCTCTCAAGTTTGAATTAAATTAGATCGAAAGAAATGCACGTTTGCTCATGCTCACACGCATTATTGATCCGACGGTATAAACATTTATAGGGGATTATTTAGGTGCTTACCCGCTCAATCCCCGAAAAGTTCATCAAAACCGGACTAAAACTTGATGGGCGCATACCCGAAGCTCCCCATCGACGAGATTTTATACGTGAAGCTCCCCGCTTACTTTCTCCTCATGTACGCGAAGCTCCCCGCCTCCTTTCTCTTCATGTACGCGAAGCTCCCCGCCTCCTTTCTCTTCATGTACGCGAAGCTCCCCGTCACCTAATACGAAAGTCACCTAATCCAGTAACCTAGACTTTTGGCATTACAAATGTCAAAATGAAAAATATTAATGAATAATAATAATAATCGGCCACTCGTCGATCTCGCTTTCTTCATCTTTTTAGTCCTTGACCAAGCCCAGACTTTGAACTTTGCGGTACCTGGAAATCATATTATAATTAATATTCTGCTGATTTTTTGGTTTATCATTCTTTGTGGTTCATTATTTCCAATAGTAAACCTTTGTAATCGTATAGGAAAAAAAAATTTAAGTCACACATGTCAAACTTTGTCACTTTACGTTTTAAATAAAAATCACTTTATAACTTTTATATTTTGATTCGAAAAATAATCTAAGCATTTTTATACATTTTTTGGAATTTGACCAATTTACTGTACCTACTCAAAAAGTGTTGTCCAACGAACGCACCCTTTCTTTTGGAATGCTTGATTTATATATATATATATATATATATATATATATATATATATATATATATATATATATATATATATATATATATATATATATATATATTTTTTTTTTCAATTTATTTATTTATATATACTTCCTCAGACTACACACCCACCTACTCATTTCATTTTCCAACGGTTTTTGGAAATAAAATTTAAAACTATCCACCAATAGCACATCACTACCGCGACGAGTACCGGATGATACAAACGAGGATACGTTCATGTTGTTCGATGATCACTGAGAGCCGGTCCGTTCAAATCACTGATATGGCTCGAAACGCCTCGTGAGGGGAAGGGGGAGCATCACGTACACCCATTCTCTCGGCACGGGACGCTTCGCGTATGCTTGCTAGAACTTGCCGGGGAGCACCGAGTACAGCGCAAATGACTTTCACTTTTGACGGGGAGCTTCGTGTAGTCACCCAAACTTGATACAGCTTTGCTCGGTACAAGGAATGGCTACCGACAGACAAGGAAACAAAATTGATCAGCAAGCTCTGGAAGCCTATATAACGGAATATATATATATATATATGCCATTCCAGACAATAGGTAACTCTCTTAAGATTGAGATAGGTAAAAATTCAGTTCTTGCGCCAAAAAATCATGCTTTCCAAAAGAAAGGATGATACGAACTAAATCACTCGCGACGAAGTTGTGGAAACCCATTTAAAAACGGAAGTTAGTGAAAAACGTTGTCTATTTCCACGAAAAATAAAGAGTTACACTGTTAAATCGATTTCGACGGTTAGGCCATCATCAGTAACAAACAATAACTGAAGATACATTAGAAAGGACACAGCTTTTATAGTAACAGGTGAAGGGAGATTGAATCCCATTGGTCAAGAGAAAGGAAAGGGGGCAAGAGGTACAACCAATGAAGTGTAAACAAGGTGAAGGGGGATTATAGCTAATTAGATGAAGTGAAAGGGGGAAATAAGTAAATATGGTTTCAACATTGTGAAGGGATAATTCCAAGCTTTATAAAAATGGACCTATTAGTGGTGAAATATATTGAGGTTTATCCTCATTTAAACATGCCACCTACAGTTCAATCAACAGTGTATTTCTAAACGTGTGATTCCAAATTTTGTACGAATCCAATGTGAGCACCCTTCAGGTGCTGCAGTCCGAATTATTAATGAGGCACAAATCAAGCTTGTGAGAAGTGAACTCCATCGTTGGTATAGTGTTCGTGATATTGCCCGGGAGAAACTGTACTATATGTTTCAAGAACTCACAGCCCGCTACACTCCCGCTGAATGGGAACTTATCGAGCAGTATGCAGTCGAAGCCGCATGGAAGAAAGGATCGGCAAAAAAGAAGATTCTGCAAGGTAAATTACAACAACTTTTGACGACTAAAAAGCCAGTCCCTAAGACTCCAGCTCCACTAACAAGGTCTCACCCATTCTTCAAGAAAGTGGAGAACCTGTCTGATGTCGTATTTTCTCCGGCAGAAGTATCCCTTCTTGAGAAAGGGTTGAAGCATAACCCATGTTTCTCCCTTGGAACTCCTGCGACACGGGACTTAGCATTTTCCATCGAGGCTACAAATGGACCATCTGTCACCAAGACCCTATGTGCAGAAGAGATCCAGTCCTCATCAAGATCACCAGGACCACCACCCGGGAAGGAGGAGACAGTTGCAGCTGGTCTAAAAAAGAAGTTTTCCCAGAAAAAAAAAAAAAAAAAAAATATTGTTGCCCTCAAAGCAGATAAAGGTAATACAACTGTCATCTTAAATAAGCAAGATTATGTTTCGAAAACTGTAAAATTTCTAGAAGATAATAATTGTTCAAATCTTTCATCTGACCCAACTTCAAAATTTCAAAGATTAATTCGAAAAGTAGTTCACCAATCAGAAGATAGTTTACTAAAAAATATGTACATTCCAAGTTTTGTAGAAATGAACCCTCATGCGCCTAGGTTATCTTGTCTCCCTAAAATTCATAAGGAAGGAGTGCCGATGAGACCGGTGGTGTCTTATATCGGAGCTCCCGCTTACAAATTGGCTAAAAAACTCAATATTTTATTTAGAAACAAAATCAACTTTCGACCTCAACATACTGTACTAAATTCCTATGATTTGGTCTCTAAAATTAAGGACATTCGGATGCCTCCAAATGCTAAACTTGCATCTTTTGACGTGGTTAGTCTGTTCACCAATATCGATGTAACTAGATGCAAAGATGTGGTGTGCAGGCTGATTCACGCCTCTAAACTTAATATTTTCGAAAAGGACGAATTGTTTAATTTGATGTCTATTTGTATGGATCAAAATTACTTTTTATTTGAGGGGAAATGTTATACACAGCCAGGGGTTGCTATGGGTTCTCCGTTATCTCCTCTGCTTGCAGATATTTACATGGATTATCTTGAGCAACAAATATTTACAACTTGTAGCACAAATGATCTTCTCTATTGGTATAGATATGTCGATGATATTGTCATTCTATGGAAGGGCACAGAAAGACAACTAAATTCTTTTCACGAAAAAATCAATAAATTAGATCCCCTTATCAAATTTACCCTCGAATTCGGCGGAAATAAACTCAATTTTTTAGATCTATCCATCTCTTTGGTAAACGAAAAGCATGATTTTTCAATTTATAGAAAAGATACATATAGCGATATAACTATCCATAGTACTTCAAATCACCCTTTAGTCCATAAGCATGCAGCCTTCCATAGTATGATTAACCGAGCACTGTCTATTCCAATGAGTGAACAAAATTTATCAAAAGAAAAATCCATTATCAAAAGCATAGCGGCTAGTAACGGATATGGAGGAGATCTCGTTGATACCATATGGGATAATGTTCTTAGGAAAAAGAGTAGGGAAAAAGTTTCCAATCTGGCCAGGGAAGATGTAAATTTAGAAGAAAAGCAATGGATAAGTATATCTTATTATGGGAAAATTTCGGATAAAATCGGCAAAATTCTATCATCGAGGGGTTACAAACTAGGTTTTGGAACTAAAAATAGTCTTAAAGCATTACTAGAATCCGTTAAGGACAAAATTAATGTTCAGGATAAAAGTGGGGTTTATAAACTAAAATGTTCTTGTGGCTACGAATATTGCGGTCAAACTGGTAGGAAATTCAGGGAAAGAATAGACAAGCACCAGGAGGATTTCAGGGAAAATAAGGGTAAGTCTACATTTGCAAAACATCTTAAGGAATCCAATCATCGGAACAATTTTGATTTGACCGATAGACAGTTTGTAGAATTTCTACATTTTCGACCAAAATGAGGTATGTTGAATGTACTTGAAAAATTCGAAATTATCAAAAGTGACAGATCTGGTAAATGTTTAAATGAGGATATACCTCAATATATTTCACCACTAATAGGTCCATTTTTATAAAGCTTGGAATTATCCCTTCACAATGTTGAAACCATATTTACTTATTTCCCCCTTTCACTTCATCTAATTAGCTATAATCCCCCTTCACCTTGTTTACACTTCATTGGTTGTACCTCTTGCCCCCTTTCCTTTCTCTTGACCAATGGGATTCAATCTCCCTTCACCTGTTACTATAAAAGCTGTGTCCTTTCTAATGTATCTTCAGTTATTGTTTGTTACTGATGATGGCCTAACCGTCGAAATCGATTTAACAGTGTAACTCTTTATTTTTCGTGGAAATAGACAACGTTTTTCACTAACTTCCGTTTTTAGAAAGGATGAGTTTGTTGGCCAGCACTTTTTGAACACATTAATTTGGTCAAATTTCAAAATATGTACTAAAAAGTCACTAAAAACGGCTAAAAATAATTAAATTCATATTTTTGGTGGAATATTGCTCAAATAAAGTTTATAAACTATAAAATAGAGCATTCAAAAATTTGTGTACCAAATTATGCTGAAAAATGTAAAATATGCTAACGAATTGATAAAAACTGCAAAAAAAGCTAGAAATTCTAAACATCTTTTTGAATATGAGACCATTATTTGGAATGTTTTTTCCCATACAATTAATATTTAACAATTTCCTTGCACTCAAAAAGCTGAAATTTCAAAACAATTTAACATTATGCAAAACGATAATTTACGAACATTTGCTCATACGATCATTTTGTACGTTATTTTCAGCGATATACTCTTGTATTCGACCAAGAAAAAACATTTTTTCCCTCAACACCCCCTCAGAATCTATTGGTTCACGTTTCAAGATGCGTAATATCCAAAAATCTTTATACTTTAGTATTCCCCCTGATCTCAATATATCGATATTTAAGTAAGTAGGTACCTATCAAATGAAAATAATATAAAATGTATAGATCATTGAAATGGTTTTAATAATCATTAAGAACTCCACAGAAGAACATTGTCAATCAAGATGGAGGTAGGTAACGTAAAAAAGTCGACATTGGTAATTAAGGAAACGGAAAAATGATGCTTGAAGTAATTAGGTTCGTTCTCAGTGCGCGTTCTAACAGTTCTCGAACTCATCAGAACTGGGACGGAAAATCACGAGGAGTTTCGGAACTTGTGGAATCGCGTTCTGCACTGCGAACGATTTCAGAACTTGGAAGTGGAATAACCTGTGTTGTTTGTAACCTCACTCAACTCGTGTTACCTTCCAGAAGATAACACTATCCTCAGGATTGAGATAAAAATCCCTTAATTACTTAAATTTCACTATTATTTGCTGAAAATCGATAAAAGCTCCCCAAAAAAGCTAAAATTTCCTAATCTTGTTTGAGTCGCTCGTACGATCATGCTGCATGACTGGAACTTTTTTTTGCGATACCTTGCCATAAGGACTAAAGTGGTAATAATGGTAGAGGGTGCTGGCCTGAAAACGGTGGGCTAACTCTTCCGCGAGCCCACGGCTTATTAGAAAATGGTAAACGAACTCTTCGTCGTCGAACCTTGGCACAATTTTCTCAAAAAAATTTGAGTTTCTTGGATGTAGACGAGATCCAACTATAACTTCGATCTCGTCCTCATCGTCTAAAAACCACAGAACACCATCGTCGAAACTATCACTATCTGAACTTGACGAGCTAGTTGACATTTCGAATTATTTAAAATAGTTTGCTAACGTATATAGACTAGTTATAATCAATGAAGCTGAAATTAAGTTATTATGATCGATGAAGCGAAATGAAGCGAGCGAAATAAAAAGAGAATAATGTTGTTTAATGAATAAAGTCGATGAAGAAGAAAGTTGTTTATTCCACGAGATCCGAAAAATAGTGAAATGCGCATGCGTTAACTACGTCCTTGCTTTCGAGTTCTCACAGTTCCGAAAAAAAAAAAAAAAAAAAAAACGGGAACTGTCAGAACCGTTCGGAACTGGGTTCGCAACTCGGCGTTCTTGGCGTTCCGGAACTGGGCGTTCTGGCACTGCGAACGACAAAACTCTACTGCGCTTGCCCAGAACCGTTCCGAACTCGCAGAACGCGCACTGAGAACGAAGCTATTTACGTTTGCGTAGCGCAGAATGGAGTAATGATTTGACAAAAAGGAAATCGGTAGGGGACAATCTTCAGCCTAACCTGCAGATTTCCAGAAAATGTCATCATAATCTGATGAAAATTAGAAATAACCTTGTTTCTGGGATATAACTTTCGCTCATGCGCAGGTGCTACTACTGTATGCACCAAATTTGAGCGAGATTAGTCGAATAAAACGTGATAAAATTATGCTTGAAGTAAGTTACGTTTCCGCATGCGCAGAATGAAGTAATGGTTTGAGAAGTTTGAAATTAATAGGGGATCGTTCTCAGTCTAGTCCGCACATTACCTGAAAATTCCATCAAAATCTGATGAAAACTGTTGAAATTAGGCTGGTTAAAAGGAACACAGATTCGCGCATGCGAAATGATGATTATGTTGAAATAGCTAGGGAATGCTCAAATTAATGTCTTCAACCTATCTTCCGAATTTGAGCGAGATCGGACGCCGGGGGCTAGAGAAAAATATGCTTATTTAATTTACATTTGCGCATGCATTCAGTGAAGTATTGGTTTGTCTTAGTTACCTACTCAATTTTCATATTCTCGTTTTCAAGTTAGTCTGTAGTTTACCCAGCCGACTAGTATTTTCCATTCAAATTCAACCATAAAAATTCGCAAGGATTTAGTCTCCATTCATGTCTCGGTCACTATCTGCCACAACAATTATATATACTATTATTTATTTATTTATTTATTCCTTGATTAGCAAATATTTAAGCTTCAATTTGGAATCAGGTTTTGCCTGCTCATTATGCTATTGGATTTTTTTTTTGACACTGCTTTGTAGAAATATTAAACCTTTTTCTAATGGTGTTTTTTATTTTTTCTGTTTCTTAAAATAGCCGTTCTAAACTCAATTATATGGCCAAAAATAAGGAAAATGTGAATGTACTCAGCATTAATATAATCTCAAGTATTCACTTTTTGTCGGGAATCAGCTGTAGATTCCTAGAAAGGAATTCAACTTGAACATTAACGCCATTTACTACTTTCAATTGATAATATTACTGTATAATTATGAAATTTACAATGAAGAAATGAAATTAAGTAAAAGATTGAACAATGATGAAAATTAAACTTGACTATCCAACCACAAATATACATAGGCGGTATCCTATCACCCATACTTTCAAAAATTTCAGAAATCTACTTACAGCATATGGTAGCTCAAGTATTTGGGCGTTGAGTTCTTTGCTAAACCCGTATAGGAACTCATCAAAATTGTTCATCATTGGAACTTTGATAACCCCCGTGGGGCTGTGGAAGTCAGATTCTCTCGTTTTTTCTAAGGGAAACGGTATCTTCCAAGAAGCTTTGAAATAAACTGCATTCACCAATACTGCGGAGGAACCAGATAAATCACCTGGAAAATAAGTATGTAATTGATAATATGCGTGAATAACAAAATTCAAATCTGCTCATTTGCACCAAAGAATAAAGGAAGGATTTTAACATTGATAAAGACGTGTAATCTTTCAACATTTTGTCTCTGTACAGATCACGAGTTTAAAATATACAAGTATTGGAAATATCAGGGCTGTTTTCCCTCTTGCTGTTGTGTCCGAGTAAGTTGGAGTCCTTAAAAGCATCGAGTCGAATTTCAGTCCTACCTACATATATGTTGGAAACTGAAGAAACCACATAAATCAATTATTATCAAAAAGTTCAGTCATGCAGCATGATGGTATGAGCGAATTTTAGTAAATATATTATTATGATATATATTAGGTACATATTGTTTTAAAATTTGAGCACTTTGAGTGCAAATAAATTTATCAGGCGTACTGTACTAGAAAATCAGAGTAGACGAGTCATCTACTTCCGCTAAGCTGATTGCCGGTTTAGAGTCCTCGTGGATTGTCAGTATTATTTTGATCCCCGCTAACTCTGAACACATTGTACGTATTGAGGCTAGTTCTCTACACGCCGTACTCATTGCTACGAATTCGCTCTCTGCTGAGGAGAGAGCTATATGATTTTGACGCTTAGTTCTCCAAACTACTGGATTACCGAAAAGGTAAATGATGTAACCAGTCGTGGAAAAACCCCCTTCGGCCGAGAGTCCTAGGGATGCATCCACGTAACAATCTATTCCATCCCCCTTATCGGAGAACGTAGTCCAAAATCTTTCGTACCTCTTAAATATTTCATTATCCGTTTTACTGCTTGCCAGTCCTCCGTCGTAAAATTTGACTGTCGTCTACTCAAAATATTAGTAGCATATAACATATCTGGTCTGACTCCCCCTTGTATGTACAATAATGACCCAATAGGAATCGAATTCAAGTCACCGGGTTGTTTCAATTTTTCTTTCACTCCATTCCTATCAACAATCATTGGCGTAGACACCGTTCTATCACTATGAGGGTCAAATTTCTTTAAAATCGATTCTATGTGAGATCTCTGAGTGAGACCGATAGTTTTGTTTCTCTGGTTTTGTATAATTTCCTAGGAATTTTCTTGGTTCTCCCAGATCAGTTATCGAAAATTCCTTTTCTAATATAGATTTTACTTGTTTCCGTTTTTGATTACTATTTGTTGCTAGTAAAATATCATCGACATATAGCAACATGATAGCAATTTGATCTCCGGATTTCCAAACAAACAGGCAGGGTTGGAAAGGATAGGGTTGAAAATCCATTTCTTCCACAGCCTCCTGGAATCTAATGAACCATCACCATGGAGACACTTTAAGACCGTAAAGAGCTCTGTGTACTTCACATACACTATGACTCTTTATATTATCACCGGTTTGTAAGTATTCTGTATACCCATCGGGAATTTCTATATATACGAGTTTGTGTAAGGAACCGTTTAGGAAAGCCGTTTTTACATCGTACTGAGCAAGGTCTAAATCGAATTTGGCTGCAAGTATTAATAAAAATTTTACATCTGGTAATCTTGCTAATGGAGCGTAGATTTCAGATATATCGTACTTCTTATTATCGGCAAAGCCTTTTACTACAAGTCTGCTCCTATATCTTATTGAACCGTCTGCCTCCGTTTTCTTTTTGTGAACCCACCTCGTTTTCATTACCTTCACACCTTTCGGTACCGTATTTTGAGGAATGATTTTCCAGGTGTTACAATTTTCCAAAGACTGAAACTCCGTTTCAATTGCTTCTAACCAAGCATCTGCGTCTGGCGAAGCCAGTACTTGTGAATAGGTAATCGGGTCCTCCCCTAATTCGTATGCAGAATTTTGTAGAAAACACGCCAGATTTTCTGCGTTATCGAATTCTTCGTAAAATTCGCATTCGTCATTTTCGTGAATTAAAACCAGGTTTGATGTCTTTTCTGTTTCTCGTCCGGATTCAACAAAGACATCTTGCATTTGTTCAAAGCCGGAATTAAATGAATTCTCTAATGAAAACTCAACTTGATCAAGTGGCAATTTAGCAATTGACCTGTCTCTCAAATAATCCGCGTAAGTTTTATTTTGGAAATGCAGTAAATTGTAACCTGTTTCACAGCTTTCTGAAAGGAAACCCAAATTAGCTCTAGGAGCAAATTTTGACGTGCTTTGGGTGTCTAAAATATAACATTCGCAGCCAAACCGTTTTATGTATTTTAGTGACGGAAGCCGTTTTTGTGCCAGTTCAAACGGGGTCTTGAATTCCAACGATTTGTTGGGAATCCTATTGTGTGTGTGCACAACATGTCTCATGGGATATGCCAAGAAATAAGTAGGAATTCCTGATGAAATCAAGTTAACCCGGTTTTTCTCCTCTAATTCTAAATTGAATCTTCCAGCCGTTCTATTCCATTGAGGAGTATATGGTTCACAAACCGTCAAGGATATATTTTCCCTATGTAACAGAAATTTCATTTCTTCCGTTTTAAATTCTAAACCTCCGTCCGTCCGTATTTCTGACACCTTAGTGGTTTCCCCCGTTAACCTTCTAATTTCCTTTAGACATGAGAGCGAAGCCATAATAACCCTCATTTTATTTCTTAGTTCGTAAGCAAATGCATATCTACTCGCGTCGTCCGTAAATGTGACAATATATTTGGCCTGAGACCTACATAAATGCTCCTGGTTTTAAAGGTCCCATTAAACCAGAGTGTAATCTCTGAAATGGTATTTCGGCTCTATGCCTGACTTCCGAACATGGCTTTCTTTTCGCATTCGCCATCTTACAGTCAGAACAATCGAGAATGTTTATTCCGAATTTCACATTTTTTAATTCCGGGAGAACTTTAGTAGCTATTTCGAGATATTTCTTTGAGGCATGGTTAAGCCTATAATGCCATGCCAATCCTATATTATTCCGTAATTGTAATGTTTCAGCCGGTTTTTCTCCGTGTTCAGTGTTAGCTCTCCCCTCTAAAATAGTATCCAAAATTTTGATGGAGTTTTCTCCTGGTTGATCTGTGATTCTCCCCCCTAAACAAGTATCCGTAATTTCGTCAAAATTCGTATCTTGTTTACGTTTAATTCCTCTTATTTGTTTCTCCGGATTAGCCATTAACGGTCCACCGTGTCCTAATTTCAACAATTTCCGTTTTTCCTCCGTACTTAGTTTTGACAAGGGGAGAGAGAAAGTGAGCCACCAAAAACGGCCATCAAATGAACCCGTTTTAAGTATTTCATCCGAAATTGGATCACTTATTATCACTCCCTTATCGATCAATTAAGCCGATAAAGCTTTCGCCATTCGTTTTCTAATAGAAAATAATTTTTCTACTGAGTCTCGTTCGTACAATACTCCTTTTAAAACACCGAATTTCCGTTTTTCTTCGTTATAATATATACCTAATATGTCCTGATTGTTTTATTATCAAGTCTGAGTTCCTGATTGTTTTATTATCAAGTCTGAGTTCCTATCATTATTGGCACATGAAATTCGTGTTGGTGTGACCAAGTCCGTCATCGTCGTAAATACATTTATATCATTAACAATATGCTCAGTACCACCACTATCTACAATGAATTTTAAGTTAAAGGTGTTACCGTCTAGTAGGGACGCCAGAGACACCTCAGATCCCCAGGAGTGCAATGGAGCTGGCTCTTCAATCGCTTGAGCCCTCGGAGTCGCAATTGCTGCCACCGAACTATCCGACTCCAGATCCGCAAATTGCACCCTGGTAGGAGTTGCGTCTCTCTGACTGTGAGCCACTGCCTTTTTCAACCGGTTTTGCGCCATCGTCAACCGGTTTTGCGCTGGCGTGTGACTTCGTTTTTGAGGGTTGTTACGACCAGCCTCTTGCTTTGACTTATCCCTAGTAGCCGAGAAAGCTCGTTCTCTACGTTTAATTACGGGGATGGGGTCACTCGTTCGCTTATTTCTGCGGGCCATCTTCGTACTTTCTGTCTGTGGATGTCATTCAATGGACAGATGTCCAAACCCCCCACAGTTGTAGCACATCTTGCTATCGTTCCAACATTCTGACCTAGAGTGTCCTAATATACTACACTTAAAGCAAACCACTTTCGTCTTTTTGACCCCATTTTCCCCTCCGGATTGTGTCGAATTCCTCCGCCTTTTGCTGAAGGAAGGCCCCCTGCTAAGGAAGGTGTTTCCTACAGCTTGCTCTCTCCTACTATTTTCCGACATCATATCGTACATTGCGAACATCCGATCAAAGATGTCCCGAACCCTCATTTTAGAGTTCTCCTGCACGGCATCTTCAGCTATCCTGGGGTATGCTTCCAAGATAGCATTAATTAAATTTCTCTGGATTGACCTATATGTCAGCTCAGCCTCAGAGAACCTCCGAATGCCCTCCACAAGACCCTCAAATCGGTTTTGAAACTCGAGTACTGTTTCTAGGGCCGGGTTAAATCGAGTATTTATAAATTCGATCTGCATCGCATGTTCCTTCGCTTGAGTAGGCGGATCGACCGCCTTCTCAATCATGCTCAATGCAATTGATGGCTTGTTCATATCTTTGATCATCGATTGCGAACCGTGATGAATATTGGAAATTATGTACGAGAGCACGAGACACTTCAACTGATGAAGCTCTCTCTCCGTGTAGATTACTGCCGGTTTTATGCTGGGATCAACAAGAAATTGATAATCGCCACTCGCCAAATCCAACATTACCCTTCGTTTCCACGCAGCGATCGACCCTTCTTTCAGTGGATTGCCTCCGTATTTCAAATTCGAGATTGGCCTGGCTGCAACTCCGGGTTCCCTGTGGATCTTCCAGGCACAAGCGCCCACCGAGTCAGATCCACTCACCATTGGTTTTCGACCGGATTTTCCAGGGGAACCTCAAGTGTGCGAAAAGCATCCTCAGATCTCCCAGAGCTCTGTTCTTCACCACCATCCCCGACCCCGATGTCGGAGGTGGACCCACGGTCATCGAAGCCAGAGCCGCGAATTTTAGAACAGACTCTTCCGCGAACTGTTTGATCTGATTTTGCATCAACTCGTACCTTTGAGCGTACTCATTCTCAAGCCGAGCTCTGATCGCAACTTCCCTCCTCTCGACTTCCTCGTTAATAAACCGCACGCTAATCACGCTTTGGAAGAAAAGTCAGATTTCCCTCTCGATATTTGGAATCGTAACTTCGTTACTAAGGGGGGAGTGACTGTGGGCGAAGGAACGAATTTAATTTATTTTTGTTTTCATGATTTGATTAATTTCAAAGTTAATTTTTCGTTTCCAAGATCAAAATTACTAACTTTGTGTTTGATTATTTTTAGGCCCACATGTTGATTTTATTACTAAGAGATTTTTTTCATTCGAATAAATGCAATCTATTCCAAAACTCCAAACCGACCATTTCTTACAAATTAATTTTCCATCAATATTATCAATTAAGTACAGCACACAAATAATACAGTTTGTAATTTACTAGTCCCACGAATACATTACGAACATGCACAATACCAGTTAATTAACTACAGACACAAGACACGTGGGGGACATGCTACGGTGCCTGGTGGAGGTCGCAGAGCAGCGAAACATGCAAGAAGGTGGGAATATCAGCAGGTGTAGAAGTTGTGGAGGAAGCATTTGGATCGTGTCGCTGCGGAGGTGATGGAGGGAACTGGGGATGAAAAAGTTTTACCCCCTCTTCAAGAGTTTGTGGACAATAGGGGAGCCACAACCCTGGTGACCCTTTGGGCACTTCTTTCATCCCTCTCTTCTTCTTCCTCCTCCTGCGTCTTCCTTCATTCCTAGAGCCGTCGTCGGGTAAACCTGGGTGTCCTTCCAACTTTATTTCATTTATTTTTTATTTTTTTAAATTAAATGGTGTGCCCCTTCGCCTTTGAGGGGAGATTTGTAAAAAAAGCGTTTGTGAGAGCGAGCGTGGGTGCGTGCAAGAATGTGTGCCTGCCAATGTGTTTTATGTGTGTGTGTCTCCAAGGTCGGTCTCTTTGGTACTGTTGGGATGCCAGCATAATGTGAAGGTGTTGGTTGAGCGGTGTTTTGTCCTAGGAAAGACACCCATCTGCGACCGATCTGTGTTGAAGGTCTGGCGGTACCTTGGGGTCGACCTCATTGGTGTGGCCACTGTAGCCGCAAGCCATGTGAACCTTGGTGGACCAGCTCGTGAAATCAAGGCTCCATTGAAGCCACAGGAAAAGGTGCGCCTTCTTCTCACGTGCTTACTGCCTATGCTAGCATATGGGTTAGTCTTTGGCCAGCCTACTGCGGAGAGGCTGCTTGAGATAGACTGTGACGTGTGCCATGCTGTGCGCTTTTGTCTAGGCTCCACACCTCGTGTCCCAAGAGCCTACATCAGAGCACCGGTCAAGGCCCGTGGGTTCCGCATTGACTCACTTGTGACCAGCATCCCATCCTTACGCCGCCAGTGCCTATATCCCGATAGGTGCTCAAGCTAGGAGGTTGCCTGCACTGTTGCGGATAATGACTTTGTCAGACAGCAATTGATGTGGTGCGACTGAACAACACTAACCCCTCCAAAACTCAGCTCATCTGCTGAGTTCGCTGTTGCACTGCATGAGTTGGTAGATCTTAAAGAACTCTGGCAGTGCTCTGAATCTTCCATTTCCTCCCAAAGGGTAGAATGGGCTTCAAAGGGCATTGGGTCCCGTGAGAATCTATATTTTCACACCGACTGGGTGGCTACTCTAGCCACCTAAGTAAGGTGTTCAAGGGGTAGTTGCAGAGCTGTAGAAACCCTTTGTCAAGCCAGTCAAGGTAAAAATGAAAACTTGTGCTATGTGATGCAGCAGTGTTCTTGGAATCATGGTGGCCCCATTCTATGTCATGATGGGATGTCGAAAGGGAGAGACCCAGAACAAGAAACCTCATATCATTGCCATCAAGCCCTATGGGTCTGCAATAATTCTGGTCAGTGGCAGCGTAGACATGGAGCAGACCTGGTGGGCTAAGATAAATAATTAAGTATGAAATAATTATGAAAGAAATGACCTGTGGCAAGCGATTTCTGAGCTAAGAGGAGTGGCGAACTGTGATTGTGTCTTGGGAAGGGGTGTGGTGCGGGAAAAGTGCCATGGAGTTACTCGAGTTGAGCATCTCTGCGGGATCGCTCTGTGGTATCATTTAGGGGTTCTTACTCTTACTACTCCTCCTTCCCACTCTTCCTTCTCATCTTTCTGCAACTTCCCTCAACACTAGAGCTAGCATCAGATAAGCCTGGGTGTCCTCCTAACTTCTTTATGTATTTTGTATTTAGAAAAAATGTTTAATTAAATTTGAGTAAAATTTTGAGCATAGTTTTGTACATACATTTTTTGTGTGTGTGCGTCCCTCATTACAAAACAAACAAAAAGTAAATAAATAAGTTAGTCTGTGTGTGTGTTTGGGTTGCTGAAGTAGAGGGGTTCTGGAGTAGGGTAACTGTCAGTGTTTCTATCTCCAGAGTTCCTTAAAATCTCTACAAGGGATATCAAGGTCAAACATCCTCATCATGCTACCCAAACACCCTCCAGATGAACGGAGGGTGTCCACAGGGGTGGGGGGGGGGGGGCACAGTAACCTGTGGATGATTGGGGGGTTGGGGGGATCATGTGAACTGGTTGCCTGTATCTTTAACAAAGCGCTTCCCCATTAAGGATAAAGAAAACAGTGAAAATCACTACCCCACTGGCCCATAGCCATGCAGGGTTCAAGGGAAGAGCTCTCGGGCGCCTCAAGAACAGGTGCTGGCATTCTTCTCCTTCTTCTTCATCATCGTCTTCCTATCCTTCTTCCCCTCCTTATGCCCCTGGAGGTGCCCACCATTGTGCCCATTGTGAGAGGACTTTTGGTTCCAAGCGTGGCCTCAGTGCCCACATCAGGCAGAAGCATCTTGTACAGGCCTACTTTATTATAGATATAGAGTGAGAACAACCCACTTATGCTTCTGAGGATTTGTGAAGAATGGCAGGGGAGGATGCATAGGCTATACTTAATTGGAAACGCCGTATCAAAGTTGTTTTGCAGGAACATTTTTCCACCAGTCATTCTCTTTGACTGAGACCCTCAATAAGCAGCTTGTCAACAATGCGATCCTGGCATATAGCCATGGGGCTTCTCCCGCATCTTCTACAGGCATGGGACAGCAGCCCCCCATTCAGCCATACTTCCCTGGAACATCTGGTTTTCTTGATGATTTGGTGATTGAAGTGTTGGGACTCGGGAAGCTGGTGGGGCGTATGGTCATGAGGTATTGAGGTGCCTAAAATATCAAAAGGTGAGGTTGCAGCCTACATACAGAGGATCTTCCCAAAGTTTGAGGAAGCAAACGTGGCGAGGCATCAGGGAGGAAATTCTCCCGCTTTGGGTCCATGGAGGTTGCAGAGTGGCTAAGCAAGCGAGGAGACAGAAATACCAGTGGTGTCAGAAGTTATGGAGGAAGCATCCAGCACGTGCAGCTGCAGAGGTACTGGAGGACCCTGAGGATGGATAAGTTTTGCCATCTTTCCAGAAGTTTGTTGAATTTTAGGAGTCATTCTTGAGTGTTCCCAGCCACAACCCTGGGGAACTGGTGGTACCTCCAACATCCACAAGGGGTACCGTACTCGGCATTATGTGCACACCAGTGCTTCATGACGAGGCACATGAGTGCCATGTCAAAAACTCCACATCTCCTGGATCTGATGGTGTTTCTGCACGTCCAAAAGAATGTGAAGCTGCTTATTCTCAACCTGTTACTTCTACTGGGAAGACTCCTGAAAAGGTTGACCAGTGCCTGGACCATCTTCATCCCAAGGAAAGGAGGAAGTGGGCCTGGAGGTATCATCCCAGTTTTATATTCCCGGTAGTTTTCCACCACTGTCAAAAGATTCTGGCATCTCACTTCCAAGTAGCTGGTGTGATACGTGACATCTAAATAGGATTTAAGTCAGCTGAGAACAGCAGAGAACATAACAGTTATCCTCCGTAATTTTGCTGGTCCGTGTCAAGAAACAGCAGCTGCATCTTGTCACTCTGAACATCACCAAGGCCTTTGCCACTGTAAGCCATTTTGCCCTGACCAATTTCCTTCGTGGTGTTGGGGCACCTGCTTATTAAATTGTGTATATTGCCTGTCTTTACCTCAAAAGCCTGACAGTCCTCGAGGCTGGAGGCTAGATGTCAAGGGATGTTGTCATTAGGCCTGGGGTACACAAAGGGGATCCTCCTATCACAACTCCTCTTCCACCTGGTCGTTGATACAGACTTGGGTAAGCTGCCAGCTGAAAGAGGGTTTGGTCTTGCCCCCAGGGTGTGAGTAGGTGCAATGCTTTTGCCGCCACTGCTATCCTGCTTGCAGAAAACTGTGAGGTCTTGCAGATTGCCCTGAATTCCTTTGACGAGCAGCTAGCCAGCTGTGGTTTAGTGGTCAACTCTTCTAAGTGTGGGCTGAGTCACCAGCATAAGTTGAAGGTGATGAATCAGAGTGCTTTGTCTCCGGGCAGACACGGATTCCCACCCATTCCGTGTTGGAGGTCTGGCAGGACCTTTTGATTGACTTCATGGGTGAGGCCACTACAGCCGCTGGACGTGGGGATCTTGGCGGAGAATTCCTTGTGTCACCAAGGCTCCATTGAATCCACAGCAGAAGCTGCTCATCCCTTGCAAGTTCTTACTGCCAATGCTAACCTATGGGTTAGTCTTTGGCAGGCTTACTGGGGTAAGGCTACTTGAGTTAGATCATGAAGTTCTTTCTGCTGAGTGCCCTGGGCTAGGCTTCTGATACTGTGTCACAAGTGCCTACATCCACGCACTGGTCAAGGCGGGTGGGCTCAGCATTGTCTCTCTTCTGGCCAGCATCACATCCTTACACTTCCATCACCTGCTTACTCTCAGGGAATAGAGCTGGGAAGTGGCATGCACTGCTGCTGACCTTGACTTCGACAGGCAGCAGTTGTTTTGGTGGGACTGAGCACCACCAACTGCTCCAATGCCCTGCTCATCCACTAAGTTTGTTGCTGCACAGTATGAATCAGTTGATGGTATTGAACTCAGACCATGCTCTGAATCCCCCTTCTCCTCTTAGTGGGTGGAAGGAGCTTCAGAGGGTATTGGGATCGGTGACAATAGATATTTCCACGCCATCTGGGTGGCTATGCTAGCCACATCAGTGAGGTGTTCTTGGGGTAGTTGTGGGACTGCAGACACCCTTTGACTCAGTCATGCCTCCCGGGTGAAAATGAGAACCTCTGCCATGTGGTGCAGCAGTGTCCTCGGACTCACGGTTGCCGCATACTACGCCATGATGTGGTTGCCATGTTGATAACAGGCAATTTTTCATCCATCAGCCAGGGGAAAAGAGCCAGTGCTCACATGAGGAGGCCGGCATTCCAGTTCCAACTTACATTATAAAAGGCCGTCGTTTATTTGCCATTGTCATCTCCTAGCCTTTTATTTCAAACACTAGTCATAGCGATATGTGACGATACGATTGTGATCAAGCTAGTTACACCAGTCACAACCTAGTCAGTCCGACAATCCATACTAGCCTCTAGAATCTCGGAAGATAAATGACCATTGGTGGAGTAAGCAGCTTTTCGTCAGGGACATCGCTACAAGTAGGACCACTTCTACATTGTAGAAACTTAAGGTATTTTTGTCACTGTTCAGACATTTTGAGTAGGAGCGTACTCATAGCATTCTGCCCTTCTGAGACTTCAGTAAGTCATATCAGTACAAAAATCCCAGGAGCATATGTCTCCTGGAAGTCTTAATGTACTTAGTATTTTTTATAGAGTTGAGTTGTGTATATTTTTTCCTCGATGCTTTTATTTGTATTCCGCTACATTTAGTTTGAAAGATTTTAACATTTCCTCGTTTATTTATATGCGTTAAGTTAGATCTTCAAAGCGCCTTATCAATGCTGGGCGGAAATAGTTTTAACGTAACTAAGGTTATATTATATTTAGTTGGTTAAATTTTGGGTACGCTCGATTGAAAAATCAAATAGGTTAGTTGACACTTCATTGCAGAAATTTGATTTGAAGCCTTCTTGGGACTGCTGGTAAATATGATGAAGAATTGGAATCTCCCTCCATGTTAAAGTCGACAATATCAATGATTTCTTAGCAGAAGAAGATGATGGGGAGACACAATGAGGGTGATCATTCGGTGACATGCCTATCTACATTTTAATAATTGCATTTATATATTTTAAATATTGGTTGTATTATTGATTCGATGAGGTAAAGATCGGAAATGGTGCAGCATGGATTAGCACCCAAACAGAAACAAACCATTCTGACAATAATGTATGTTATCATCTGGAAGTCAAAGTGCCGATCAGGGAAAAGAGGAAAGCTAGAAAAGCCCATGTGATAATACCTAATTAAATAGATTAAAGAATCTATTGGATAGTATATCTTCAAAAATGAAACAACAGTCTTGAACAGTCCCTCCCATTAGAAGAAGGAAAGCTAGTGAATGGGTAAAGAGTCCAATTGAAAAGGCAGAAGTTTTGGCTGATCATCTTGAAAAAACATTTGTTGAATCACTAGCCCATGGATGATGGAGAACTGCTTCTTCCGCCGCTATAACATCATACAACTGGTTTCTCTTAATGAATTTGAAGTTGGGATTCGTAGTCTTAAAAAGACCAAATAATTAAGACCTTATTACTGGAATCGTAATTGAGCAACTCCCAGAGAAAGGCGTGCGAATGTTGTTTTAATCTTATTAATGCATCACTACGGTTGAAATATGGACCACGATGCTGGAAAGAAGCGGAATCGATCATGAAACTGGGGAAAGCTCTTAAGGACAAAATGTCTTACAGGCCGATATCTTTGCTGTCAGTAATCTCGAAACTTTGTGAGATACTACCTACCTATTTATACGAAGTTTGAAAGTTATAGGTAGTTGAAGAGAAAAAAACCAATCCTTACCCACCAGTTTGGTTTTCAGGAAAAATTCTCTACCACTAAACAAGTGTATCGAATAACAGATATAATTGGAAATTGCCTGGAAAAGAAAAAAGTCTGTTCAGCCATCTTCGTGCACGTTTCCCAAGCTTCTGACAAAGTCTGCCATAAAAGGCTAAAATTCAAACTTGAAGAAGATATGCCCAAGCAATTTTATATAATTCTGAAATCGTTCCTCCCTAAAAGACAAATTTTAGTGAAACATGATGGAGCGTATTCCAGACTCAAGCAAATAAGGGGCAGGTGTCCCGCAAGCTATCGTACACGGTCGCTAGGTACCTCTACCATCTGTATATACGCGTAATATACCTTGCAACGATGTCATGACAATAGAAACTTTTCCTCATGATATTGCCATATTATCGGTTTGTGATACAGTAAAAAGAAGCAACCAATAAGTTACAAGAAGAGTATTCTGAAAGAGATCAGAGTTGAAACAAGTATGAAAATTACGAGTGTACAGCGTGGGGTGACGAACCGTCCAAGGAAAACGTCCAAAGAGGACTAGACAGTCCTAGAACAGTGCTGGGAGACATTCACCGAGAATAAGACGTGATGTTGTACACCAAGTTTCCTATCGCTATAATTACAATTTTCAAATAATTTGTGACGAAGGTGACCACAGTGACTAGAACTCACCTTTGACAAATGAATACGATGAACTCTGTATCATTCATTTGCATGCATTTCATTCGCGATTTAAATTTATATGTGTAGCCTTTTTTCATGGTTGAATAATGAGTTTGTGACGGAACTCATGATATTTCATATACATATTTATAGCCATCTGAAAACATTGTGCTCAGTTGGGCGGCACCACGTCGGGATTCCCGTACCCAGTTGGGATGTAACTTTTTGCCCATTTGGGTAAAACAACCCACGTTTTTGCCCGGTTGGGAAACGCCCATCAACTTCACATGTGTTTTTGTTTGTATACAAAAACACATAACTGGGAGAGGTACCGTAGTACTGAACGAACAAGAGATATCTTATGCCGACACGATTAGGTGTATTGGAAGGACTCTTGGTACACAACTGAAATGGAAGGAGTATGTCATTAAAAAAATAGGACAAATTAAATCTCAAGTTATAAAAAATGAAAAAATAAATAAATGCTCGGAAGACATTCTGAACTAATTCATACACAACAAATTTCTTGTATACAAACAAATTTTGAGCCTTGGGTGGACTTATGGCATCCAGCAAAGGGGCTGCACGAAAACGACCAACAGCAAGATCATACTAACATTTCAGAACAAGGGGCTAAGTAGTAGGTATCGTCTACGCTCCTTGATACACACGAAATGACGAACTCGATAGTTTTCGGGTTTATTGCGTTGCTTATTTACCCGTTGTGAAGGGCGGTCAGTTCAACGATAAGGAGCAGGTTTGAGGAAGATTCCGATAGATTATGATCGTCCAACCGAGCAAGTGCATGGAATGAGCTAGAAAAAGTTTCATTCCAATCGGTCGAACGGTTCAAGCCGTCGCATAAAGCACAAGAAATATACATTAATTTTTATGTGTATAGATTTTAGCAATTAAGAAACCTGGAAGAAAAAAGAAAAATCCTTTTTATCTACCTATCTACAGAGAATAATTCGTTCTTTTCTAAACTTGATATTTTCATCAAGTGAACAGTTTGAAGTCAATTTGCAGACAATTAAACATTCTACACTAATTTGTGTTGGTCATTATGGTACATACCGATTACCTCAGTCCAGGGAAGGGAAAATACCAACTCCGTTAATTTCAAAAATAATAATGAACATAAATTAGAGAATAAGAATGGAAATAAATACCTGGTTTGTAGAGTTTCTTGATCATTCCGTTGGTGTGTCTGTCACACCAGTTATTGATGGATTGAGCGGCAGTTTTCGTGTTTCCAAAATTCACCTTTTTAACGCTTACACCGAAGCCATTAGAGACGGCAGTGGTGTATGATTTCTGAAGTTTGAATTCTTTGCCGACAAAAACTGTAGAGGCCACGCTCAAGGCTGGATCCTGAAACGGGGGAACACAAATGTGGTAGAAAATCCAAGATTTTACAATGTAATTTCTTTCTGAAACATGAAATAGTTACTAGTTTTGATTAAGTTTTTTGAATGAGTTTTCATTCTCTACGGAGGACAAGAGGGGTCTTGGGAAAAATCAAAATTTGAATATTTGGCTCTTGAATTTAAACTTCAAATAGTAGTACAAGGAATCGCCACTATGCAAGATAGTGTCGTACCTGCGGATTTTCACGTCCAAGGTTGGCTAAGCTGAACTGGATACGAAATTACAAATGACCGATTTGTTCACTTTTCGCGAATTTTTGTAGAAAGATTGAAATCCGTTTCGAGGCATTCTGAGATAAACTAGAGCTTAACACTTTTTCATCATATATATACCATATATATATATAGTTGAGTAGTTGCCGTGTTTTTTCAGTCCCCAGCCGTGAGGGGAATGGAACGCACAAAAATCCGCCACTTTGGTGATTTATTTGGGATTTCCCTCTCCTTAGCAGCATAAGAATTGCCAAATTAACCCCCCAGTAGAAAAGAGAAAAGATCCCCCCGACCCTTAGAATCGGGCAGCCACTAAGAATCGAGTAATTCCCTTAGGACATCTTGTTCTTTGCCGCTAATGACCCATCTGGTTGAGGTGCGGCTTAAGCCATTAAATAAATAAAAATATGTTTCTGTGTTAGATAGCCCTTCTACGCAGATCATTGGTCTACAATTTTCAATTCGCTTGAATTTTTGAAGACTAAAACTATTCAATCTTTCAAAATTAAAAAAAAAAAAAAAAAAAAAAACGGACGGTAGACCAACGGTTCACCAGTCAGATCATTTAATAATGATTAATTTTACACATTATTAGTTCATTATGGTTACTTAGCAATATTAGTTTGTAACTGAGCGTAATAAATGAGCTTTCCTTGAAACTAAAGAGGCTTAGAGATTATGAGATGGTGTGATAAAATGAGAGCATTCCAAAAAGTGGCTAACGATTTTCCTGCTATGAAAACTAAGGGAGTTACACTTCCCTAGTTACGCATTGGTTGTACGTGAAAATCAATAGAAAACCCCACCGTGGCCTGACGCTCGTGACGTGACGAAAACAAATGGAAACGTCCTGTTAATCATTATTATATGATAATAATGTTTTTTCGACCTGTAGGTAGACTTAGGAGCAATTTATGAGATGAAATCAAACAACTGGGTACCAATTCTTCACTAGTTCGGCACGAACAATAGTTAATAAACTCGATTTCACATAGTTAATATAAATTCCGTTGGAACTATATCACTACGTAATTCCAATACTGGCATTATATCAGCTGATATTTACAAGGAAATTTCTATGTCTTTCGGTCGCACTAACGACCGTTAATGGAATTTAGAGCTTGACTGGCTAATCAATAGATTTGCTGCAGCGCGCTTAGAAATCAGATGGTGTTTTTTCGATGTTCTAGCAGTTCAACGTAGGTACAGCGTTGCGGATGGTTCAAATCGATTCTTTGGGATTATATTTATCATTGACCAGCAAAACATGGAGAAATTAATAAAATTTAATCACTCATAAATAATTCGCCCCTTTAAATGTAAAAGGAACTGAAATCTAAGTAAAACAGTAGATACATAGCACAGGTACAAATTGTCATTGATCGAGGAACCCACTAATCTCAGACACCCCCATTTGTAGTTTCTTGTAACTAGACTTTGGTGTATTCAATAATAATACAATAATAGTGCAAATAACAGCAGCAAGACAAAATCACACGAATTTCTTAAACGAAATTGTCAACTTCACCGAACAGTGAACGGTGAGCAATATCAGCCCATCAACATAAACAACGCTCACTGTTTCTTAGCTGACCCCCCCAGCTTCTTAGCCAGCACAAAACCCAGTCATCTACGATACAAACAGTTCTTGAATCTGAACAGTCAACCAGTTACGCGCGAACGTTGAAATCCAATCGACTACGGAAACCGTGAAGTGTCATAAATGATGACAAGATATTCCAGATGCGCAACAAGCACACCCAAAGCACAAAAGCACAAAAGTGTGTTTTGAAATGGATATGTCTTTGCTCTGGGGTTCAACCAAAAATTTCCGTCACGCAAAAGTTGATGTCACAATTTCTAATGATGTTCACGTACAACCCAGCCGTTGCTAGGAGAATGGAACTTCCGCAGTTTTCATCGCACAGAAATCGTTCGCCACCCGTTGGAAAGCGCTTGATTTATGTGATAAATGTTCACATCTCAAGCTACCAATTTCCCCCTCCTTACGTACCTGGCTACATTCCTAAATTAAGTTGATTGAACTATAAACAATAAATTTTCTCCACTTTATTTCATTTACTCCATCATTTACTCCACTCCATAGGAAACATTTTCATCCCCTTGACAACAGTCGACTGTTTACAACAACTCATTATAGTGGCTATCATGAACATGAAAATGATAGCGTCTGTATTGGAGAAATAACTTTAATAGTATGTATAGTATGCTTTTTATGCCTCCAAGAATAATAAAATAAATTCTTTATCCTACATTTCGTCGCCTACAGTCCAAAGTTAAAGGATTCGTTTACAACTCTCGAGGACAACCGTTATGAAATCCCCAATCAAAGACATATCCATGTAAACATGGTATCTGCTTGTAAAGCAGATAGTGCAACTATCTCTATCAGAAGAGTAAGTCCAACACTACCTTACGTATGAAATCAGAGACGGATAGGTAAAGAATGAGAAAATTTTTCTCACAATTTTTGCTCACACACATTACAAAGGGTTAAACTCTAGGATTCCTTCCAGAATGCCTCAAAACTTCAATTTTCAATAAAAAATATAAAAAAATCGAAAATTTTAGGAGCCATTGAAATAGTTTTATTTTCTACAAAAATTCGCTAAAACGTTTACCTAAATTTATATTTAAACTTATCCGGACCACAGTTTTGATCGATCAACAAAAGAGCTTATTTCTTCGAAAATTCGCGAAAAACGAAGGAATGATGTTATGAAAATTCTTAGATAATAGATTGAATTGGTAAAACTTGCAAGTGCTATTTGATTTGTAAACTACGACTGATAAATATTATGGTCAGTGGAAGGACCTACCTTTATAGTTTGAAGTAGCTCTTTGTAAGAATCAACGTATTTCTGGACGCTACTGGTCTCCACATGCAGAACCTTGGCCAACATCTTTTGAGTGCGTCCATTGGCACCAACATAGATCATCGCTAGTGCGATCTCCAGACTGAGGGGGGACACGACGAGGTTTTCATTCTCGTGGCCTTTTCGAAGCACCTGTGGTGTCCAAGAAACTTATAAAAATGTATTGTGTATACCGACTGTTGATTTCGATATTATCTTCAGTAACGTTAAATTTTAATTGACCAAGGTTCAAAGTTCGTTGGTTTACGTATCAAAATCCTTAGAAAAAAATAAGCATAAAATACGAAAAGTCCATTGCTTCCAAGGTGATTAACAAAATTTCATCTAATTTGGATGGAAAATCAAATATTGGTTGAGCGTAGTCTTGAAATCTTGCAATCGTATTAGATAACCCCCAAGGGGTAACAAACAAAGCGTTGAAATTTTTGAACATATTCCAGCCAAGTCTATATGTCTGTTTTGTAACAGTAATAAAAATGAGGTCCTCCAAAACTTGTGATTTTCCAAAAATATGAATAGGTGATACGAGAACAGGTAGCTTGAAATTTTGGAGGAGAATCAATTTCGAATGAATTGATTGATACTAACCGTGTTACTTTCGTTGGGCAGTCCAGCCAAATCAAGGGTTTCTCACAAAATTTATGTGTGAACTCATAGGTCTCGGGGTCCTGGTCGGTTTTAGGAAGGATGAAAATTTTATTTACTCTTTGTAAAACCTATCAGCACACAATACCTGCGCATAGGCACAGCTGGAGCTCCCACCCGCACCGACGGCATTGTGGCAGAGTGTAGAGCGCCTAAGATTCAGATGCTCGTAGGATTAGGTCGTAGATAGGAAGTCTTCAGGGTTGATTTTCATTTTTAATTTTTTCGAACCATTGACCAAAAAATTCTGAGAGGGGTTGAACCATTACTATGGTTCATTATTGAAAAATATAAAACAACATTTAAGAACGTCTTGTACAATTGAGACACGCCCCTAATTGGCAACCCGAAATTATCGTTTTTATTAGGGTAATCACAAGAATAGGTACTTTTGCTTTCAAAAGAATGTGAAAGTAATAATACTTGACTATTCAACCATAATTCGAAAAGTGGAGATGCAATGACTAGAGTATAAGGCATAAATATATACTTACAGAAAACAGATCCGAAGAGAACTGAGCACTCCCAGACCTTAGGGCGTTAAGTTGTGTGCTAGAAGATGCTGTTACAACAATAGCAGCCAGCCCTAAAACTGAAACAAAGAACTGAATTAGTAAGGTTTCAACCAAATGGAGTTTGGATTTGTTTGTGTCCTAATGGGAACAAGTGCATTCCTACTATATTTGATCAGGGAAAAATTATGACTACCATGAACCATGAGAAAAAAAATCTGCAAATTATTACACAAAGGTAACCCCGCTCTACGCAGAACACTTGTCTAATCATTAAACGAAGTCTAATATACATTATCCAAGTGTAACAGCAAAGCCGTAGACGCCTTCCAAGGAGAAATTAATGGAATTAAATAAAGAACCCTCACTATTCTACTTCTCTTGTGTTTAACAAGAGCTGACATGCCAACTGAAAATTATTGAGGTAAAATAAATCACCTGCCCACGCTTCACTAGTCCATACAAAGACGAAGTTATAATAAACTCGGTTTCGTGAAGTGAGAATTCCTATTAATTTATATCAGCTGCTATGGTCGTCGTTGTTTTCAAGGTGATAAATTTACTATGTTTCAACAGTTGCGATTCACTCTCGTGTTGAAAGCTTTTTATTCTTGTCAACGTTCTAGCCTTTAGGGCATGCAAACGGACGAACGAACTTCGACTCGGGTGGTTTTGTTCGATTCTTTGGGATGATATCTACTATAAAGTTCACCCAAAAACATAACTGTTAAGTAGTGTTAATATGGCGGTTCAGCCCGGTGCCTACCCTGCCTAGCCTGGTGGAATGCTTAGCTGTAGCGGGGGCGGGGGCCGGGGACGCTAATGATAAGGAAATGTGGTTAGATAAGGAAATGCGGTTGATTGAGGCTCTTCTCTTATCGCCGGTTGTAACAACGTACGCGGTAGATAAACTCATGGGAGCGGGAAGTAGATAAAGAAAGAGGCGCGAGACAATTCAATTTCTTTTTATTCGAAAAGAACATGATCCATAATCCATTTGATAAGGTACTGCCTTTAGAATAATTGCAAGTGTTTCATTCTATAAGTTACACAATCACATTTGCAATAGTTATAAGCTTTAATAATAGTAGATAAAGAACATCTGATAAAGTAGATAAAGAAAGAGGCGCGAGACAATTCAATTTCTTTTTATTCGAAAAGAACATGATCCATTTGATAAGGTACTGCCTTTAGAATAATTGCAAGTGTTTCATTCTATAAGTTACACAATCACATTTGCAATAGTTATAAGCTTTAATAATAGTAGATAAAGAACATCTGATAAAGTTGATAAAGAAAGAGGCGCGAGACAATTCAATTTCTTTTTATTCGAAAAGAACATGATCCATTTGATAAGGTACTGCCTTTAGAATAATTGCAAGTGTTTCATTCTATAAGTTACACAATCACATTTACAATAGTTATAAGCTTTAATAATAGTAGATAAAGAACATCTGATAAAGTAGATAAAGAAAGAGGCGCGAGACAATTCAATTTCTTTTTATTCGAAAAGAACATGATCCATAATCCATTTGATAAGGTACTGCCTTTAGAATAATTGCAAGTGTTTCATTCTATAAGTTACACAATCACATTTGCAATAGTTATAAGCTTTACATCGACAGCAAGCAACGCCGTCCACATGACTCCGTGGTTCAATAAAACACTCGAGAGAGCAACAAAATCTTGGTTTGTAATTGGGATCCGACAGTCGTCTGACGTGAGGACATGTGGGCGACCATCTCTCATGTTCAGCAATAGGGTCATCTTCAGCCGTCCATCTGTTGAGTTTGATTGAGCAAAACGGGCAGACAACGATATCTTCATTTCGCGTCCAAATTAAGCCGGCATTGGCCATTAGTTGTTGAGAAGGAATATCGTATTTATCCGATGGAAAGCCGTCGAAAGTTTTTAATCGTTCATCGGCGGAATTGAAAACAGTTGGCTTTGGTTTAATCTCGTCGTTGTTTCGGCGGTCTTCTTGACTGTTTCGAATGGAAAGCAGTTTGGCGTATGTTGAATCACCCTTCAATGGTTTTCCGTATAGGTTGTTGAGAAAACGCTTCAATGAAAGTGAGCCATCAATAATCTGTCGATTTGAAGAATACTGCGGATACTTTACCAAAGATCGTAACGTTCTCAACTCGCGCAAACATCTGTCATATTCTAGTGATTTTTCATGATTTATCAACATCTGCACCGGCTCACATATGAACATGGCGTACAAGTAATCATTCGACACGGCTAGAAAGGCGTCCATTTTAACACTGACGACGCTTTATGCTTACGCACCCCCCACCCTCTCATTTATATCATCATACTCCTCCTCCGGTACGGTAATCAACCTGTCGTTACGCGTTTTTATCAACTGTGATATGAGATCGTACAAACGTGAAAGTAAGGTATTGTCAGTACATTTTATGTTTAAAACATCGAAAATGTTCAAGTTCGAAGCTGTAATAGCCTTAAGATGCTCATCGTATTCATATACTAAATTAGCATTGTTGAAGAAATACATTTTTCCATTTACATATTTGAAAGCGCTTTTGATCTTGTCGGTTGAACCTAAAAGAATGTTATGACGTAATCCTACAAATGTGCTCGTATTTGTGCATTCATCAATTTTGTAAACGTAATCTCTCGACAATATGTAGGTACGACTGTCCTTTGAACGTGTTGACAACTGCATCAACCGAGGGCGCTGTTACCATGGTTGACAACGTCCTTATGTGAACCAATTTGAGTGTCGGGTAATTGAAAGTGTAAACCATGCGTTCAGAAAACAGTATAATTTCATCGTTGGAGTTTTGATAAACTCCATCTATCTTTTTGAAAGAGTCAGGTAAAAAGGTCAACCATTGCGTGATAATTTGAGGTTGAGTCAGTTGTTTTTCATCTTTCATTTGTTCGTTTAAATTAATTACCCAAACGCACTTTCCATAAAACATGAATATTTTGCCATTCACAATAATACACGTATGGATCATTCTTTTATACATGCAAACGTCCGTATTGAGCGGAGCAGGTTCTTCCGCAGCAGCACTCTTCGTCATAGGTAGTTGTAGCAACAGCAGCTGTTGGCATCATCGTTGTTACCGTTTCACTCGTAGGCCGTGAAGCTGCACCGTATAGATATTGAATCCCTTTGATGTCATCATCCGTTAAGTTTACCAAATCCCCTTGATAAAAAGGGTTCATGATAGAAACTTTGCTCAATGAATGTTCTAAACCGAGGGCGTGTCCGATCTCATGAACCGCAACCCACAAAAGAGAAATTTTATTCGACGGACATTTTTCGTTCACGGAATAATGCCACATCTCATCGGCGTCAAAATGGATTTCAAGCGGAGTTTGTAGAGGATTTGGAAAATCTGCGTGAGCTAACACATTGCCCTTTCCATCGAAGGGGCTAGGGCATTCGGCGATTTCTCCCGTTCTCATGTGTTCCTCCCTGCACATGTTTAAAAGTAGGTATGTTAGGCTTGTCGGCTCTGCGGATAAATTTCAACGAAGAATGTTCTTCCCATATTGAGAATGCTCTTTCTAATATGTCCCAATACTTAGAAAGTGTTCCATAAGCGTACCACGTGATCGTTGCATTATGCCACATTCGATTTTTACTGGCTACGAATGGTTGGAGTGGGTCTGATAATCCGCAGCGCGGGCTGTTCATCAGGCTCAATGTTGCATCATCTATTGATCTATTGATGATTACAGCTTATTTTTTTAAAATTTTTATTATCCATCTTCCAAGGTAAACAATTATGGTTTAATGCAGAATGTTCGATGTGAATTTCATAGCAATACACACAATGAACCACATTTCCACCATGCTTAGGTTTGTAGAATCCTCGTAACGCCAAATCCAATGGCGAGGTTTCTCCGGTCCATGAAGGAGTGTCGAAAGTTCTGTAGCGTGGGAAGACGTCCATTAAATTCACCCAGGGCAGATGTGTGCGAATCCATTGAGCTAGGCATTTACTTTTCAGTTGGGAACATTCCATCGATTTCCCTGAATTTTGATGATGTTCACACATCCCAACGTCAGTGTGATGTTTCATTTCTTGAACAAGCTTTTTGATATTTGGAGCTCCAAAAACTGATAAATCGTGAACATGTCGCACACTTCCAACGAGTTTTTCAAGGTGATAAGCTTTTTCAAGACCCTTGCAGAAAACGAAGTCGCTTTGGACGAAGTACTTTCTTGAAATTGCAGGTATTTCAGTATAGTCGTGTAAACCATCGTCAAGTTTCAATCCATGCATCATCTCATAATCTTTGAAATTATCCAACGGTATGTTACCTGGCGTATTCAAAATCCAGTGATAGTATTGTCGACTTCCAACATTCGAAATACTTAGCTCTTTGATGACGAATCTGCCGCAATTGTCACGAAACGCACAAAAGTCCACCGCGATAATCGTCACCATATACGTCAAGAAGAGGGGAATGCTTTTCAACTGCGTGTAACGAAACGATTAAGATATATTGAGTACGCCGATTTAATTATATATTAATTATCATCCTTTGTGTATTTGTAGATACGTCGGTCGAAACAGCAAAATAGCGGACCACAAAGATTAGGTGAAGTGATTTTAAGGATGTTTCACCCGAAAAACCTTTCTCACGTCGTTCTTCTGAAGGAAACTGCGGTTAGTATGGTTTTGGTTTTCTGATTACGTTCTACGTATAAAGTTACTGTCACGGCGTTGTCAATCATAGTCTCTGAAGGACGGAAACTTGCAGGAATCTCCCGATTTTTTTTTACCGTTGTAAGTACTCGTTATAATTCCATAAAGCTGAAAAATTGAATGAAAGTGTTATTAAAAAGTCCAGTCATGCAGCATGACCCCATGAGCGAATTTTTGAAGAAATCTTCGATATTTCAGTCGCTATTGATCGTGTTGAGAAATTTTAGTTTATGATTTTGATAGACAAACATGGAATCAAATTATTAACACATGCACAGAGTAAACTCATCAGTTGTGATTACATTTATTTATTTATTTATTTTTAAAGCACCTACTACCTACGTGTTAAACAGCTTGGTTCTAGGATTGGTTATACAGGGATACTTCCATAAGAGTAGTTCAATCTGAATTTGGACAATGTTTCATGCAAATATTACCGATTTTTACAACTAGCGAACGGCATTATTTCGATTTTTGACTGATTTTTCAACTTTAGCAAATATTACCGATTTTGACAACTAGCGAACGGCATTATTTCGATTTTTGACTGATTTTTCAACTTTCCAGGTCAGCAGCAGTGCGGGCGACCTCCCAGCTCGAGCCCCTAAGGGCAAGCAGGCGCTGGCGGCGTAATGATGGGATGCTGGCAGATAGAGAGACAATACCGAGCCCACCGGCCTTGACCGGTGCGTGGATGTAAGCACTTGGGACACCAGGTGGAAAGCCTAGCCAAGAGCGCACAGCAGAGCGAACTTCACGATCTAACTCAAGCAGCCTCCCCGCAGTAAGCCTGCCAAAGACTAACCCATAGGTTAGCTTTGGCAGTAAGTACGTGCGAAGGAGGCGCAGCTTCTGGAATTTTTGAAAACTTGATACATATTCTTATAGGAAATTTTACGCTGATTCTGAATATACCACATGTAAGTATGCTGAAAAAATTATTTCGCACAACAAATTGCAAAAAACAGGCTATTTTGGAATTTTTGACTATATTTTTGAAATTTCAACCCGAAGATGTAATCCGATCATGCTGGCCAATGAACTTGTACTTTCATTTAGTATCCATAACATTTTAAAATTTGTTCGAAGTTTCTAGCACAATTCTACGGACAGTCATCGTCTGGAATGACACATTCATACATACATATATACATACATACATATATACATACATATATACATACATACATACATAAAAAAATGCGTTAAACTTCAGAATATGATTCAGAATAGCCTGAAACGGATTTCTGCATAAAATTTTTTCAAAAATTCACATTCTACAAATTTTGAGGCGAGAGCAATAGCTTAATTTTCTTCAAAAATTCGCTAAAAGTATATGAACATCCGAGACCTAGAAGTTGGTGTCGAATATCTGATCATTAAACTGGAGGAATCTGAACAGCAGTTTGGGCGAACCATACTAGCGCACATCCAATTGAAGGATAATTCAGTGGTTGTTGTACCCCTGCCAAGACGATATTCGGACGTTGTAAGCCAGGAAGAAATACTCTCATACGATTCAAGTAAAATTTCCAACATACTTCGATTTCAAGAATGAAAGAAAAATTCCCCGTAGAATAAATTAACTAATCATTTTTTGTTTGTTTTTCATTGCTTGTTGCAGGAGATTATGTAATGATTTTCAAGGGCTATAAGGGGATGGCATACGACCTGGAGTTCATGGAAGCTTCCTCGACACAACCACAAAAGAAATCCAGGAAATAATCTTTCATACAATGGATAACGATTTTCCTGAATCATCAGCAGCAAAAACATCTTAAAAAATTAGCAAAAAACCTCGAGTGAGTTGCAAAAACTGTAATAAATCCTTCTTTGACAAAAGCACATTAAATAGACACGTTAAGAATAGCTGCCATCCTCCTCCATCACCTATCTCATTAAAATGTCAAAAATGTGGAAAAGAATTTAAAACTTCTAATGATCTGAATAGACATACTGCTCGTTGTCTCGGTGACATTGCTGATGGGTCGAGGCCATCATCATCATCAAAAAGAAAATTAGATCCATCCTTGAATAAATCAATCAGATTGTTTTCAGATCATTTGTTAAATGGTATTGTTCAAACCGCCTTGAATGATACTGTATTCGACATCTTCATAAAAAATGTTCACAACTTCCTAGAGCCTGAAATTTTCCTCGGTTCAATTTATGATACGTAAGAATCTCATTTGGAGGAGTGTTTAGATAAATTTGGAACCTTTAAGAGCAGCGTTTTGTTGGAATGTGTTTTCGTACAGCTGTTAGGAGAAGATATCATGGAAACGACGGATGTCATGGAAACGGATGTTGGACGTTGTCATGGAAACGGATGTTTCATGGAAACGGATGTCATGGAAACGGATGTCATGGAAACGGATGTCATGGAAACGGATGTCATGGAAACGGATGTCATGGAAACGGATGTCATGGAAACGGATGTCATGGAAACGTTGGACGATGTCATGGAAACGGATGTTGGACGTTGTCCAAACGACGGATGTCATGGATGTTGGAATGTGTTTTCGTACAGCTGTTAGGAGAAGATATCATGGAAACGACGGATATCATGGAAACGACGGACGCTGTTAGGAGAAGATATCATGGAAACGACGGATGCCAACTTTAAGACCAAAGTTAAAATTTTGACAATTAGTGATGATTTGCAACAGCATTTAGAAGATACATTTGAAAAACTACTTACTGAATTATCTGAATTCGAAATGAAAAAATCAGGTTGGACTCTAGTCGAAATCAACGGTTTACTCATTAGAGTAAGTAAATACGCTCCATTTAAAGGTTCCAGGTATATCAAGCTTCCCAAATGCATAGCTAATAAGAAAGCAGTGATAAATGTTGTTAACTCCAATGACGATTATTGTTTCAAGTATTCCATTCTTTCATCTTTTGTGACTGATATTAGGCGATGTAGCGATATAAGCATGTACAAAACCCTACACCACCCTTTCACGTTTGAAGGCATCAATTTTCCAACGACCTTCCAAGATGTTAAAAATTTTGAAAAAATCAATAACGTTTCGTGTAATATTTACGGATTGGACGATGACAACTTTGTATTTCCAATTATGATATCCAAGCATAAAGGTGGGGTCATGCACTTTGATTTGTTGTAGGGATGGGTATTGATGTATCGATGTTTCAAAAACATCGATGTTTTCCCCCAAACATCGATGTTTTTTTCATCGATGTTTACTCTTCGATGTTTTTCAAACATCGATGTTTTTCCCCAGACATCGATGTTTTTTTTTTCAAATGTGTTTTTTTGTCGCTAATGTAAAAATGATGGTTCTTTTATACCTGAACAATAATTATTCTTGTTTTATAAATGCTTACTTGGTTGTTTATTATTCTTCTATAAAAATAATACTGTACAGATTCAAGAAACATCGATGTATTTGAATCAAATCGTACTACGGAAATGTCGATTCGTTATCACATATTGTTATCAGTGTTTGTATCATTCATTATCATGAAATTCGTTGTCTCGCGTTTCCGCTGTTAGTGAGTTGTAAAACAAACATTTAATTTTTTACAACTTCTTTCAATTTTTCAGTGTTTTAATGAGAACATTTTCTTTCTACTTTTCTGCGATTTTACTTATGTAGGTACTATTATTAAAATTGTTGAAAAGAACTACTTTTTTCCGCAAATTTTCCAAGAAAATTAGTTTTTTCTTTTGGTTTTCTAAAAACCATCGATGTGTCGAAACATCGATGTTTTTTCTCCGATGTTTTTTAGACATCGATGTTCCTTGAAAAAAAAAACATCGATGTGCAAACATCGATGTTTTGTTCATCGATACCCATCCCTAATTTGTTGTACATAACCAGTTCATCGGATAATTCACATTATTGTCTCATTAGGAATCTGTCTCGGTTAGTAAGATCTTCTGTAACAAAGCATGAAGGTAAACACCTGGTTTGTAGACGTTGCCTAACTACTTTTCCCCACAGCGAGGTAAATGTAAAAGAGCGTTTTAATACTCACACATACTGGTGTGACAAAAATGAACCTTGCCGCATAGAAATACCCAACAGTCAAAATGCGACTCTCTCTTTCAAAAATGTAAAAAATACTCAATCGGTGACCATTGTTGTTTACGCTGATTTTGAATCTGTTCTGATACCAATAGATCGTGGTGATGGAATTCCTACTAAACCGTGGTCGCATAAAAAACAGTATCACGCGGCATGTAGTACAGGGGTTATGGTTAAATCGATCATTCCTAGTTTTCAAAGAGAGATTTTCATCTATACGGGTGAAGATGCCCCAAAAAAATTCATGATATATCTGGAAAGACTTACGAGAGAGGTAGAAATCTTGTATAAAACCAATATTCCCATGAAACGGTTAACCGCCAAACAGAAAACGGAATTGGTGATGAACGCGACTCGCTGTGGCATTTGCGGTAAAGAATTCTCAACCGATGATGTTAAAGTCAGACATCACGATCACCTAACAGGAAATTTTGTTTGTGCTAGCCATAATACTTGTAATCTACAAACTCAACTGCCGAACTTCATTCCCGTATTCATGCATAATTTAACCAATTACGATGCTCACCCAATCATGCATGAAATACATCATTCAAATGGTAGAGTACACGTAATTCCCACTTCAAAAAATGAAAAGTACATTGCGTTTATGAAACAATTTGAAAAATCTGACATTTGGTTGAGGTTTCTCGATAGTTACCGTTTCATGCCCGCGAGTTTACCCAGTCTGGTCGATAATTTGTCCAAATTCCCAGAAATGGAAAAGGTTTTCCCAGACCCTGATAGCAGGAAACTACTTCTTAAAAAAGGAGTATTTCCATACTCTATGACTAGTTTTGAAAAACTAAAGGAAACTCAATTGCCACCGATTGAATGTTTTTATAACGATATGAGTGAAGAACCTTTGGATCCCGAGGATTACGAAAGAGCGCATGCCGTTTGGAGCCTTTTCAAAATTGAAAATCTCCGACAGTATACAGAGTTCTACCTCAAAACCGATGTGGTTTTACTATGCGAATGTTTTCAACAATTTCGTACAGTTTGCTACCAACTATACGGTCTTGACCCCGCCTGGTATTATACGGCTCCTGGGTTATCATTTGATGCGGCTCTAAAGCATACAGGAATTTCACTCGAGTTAATGACAGATTCGGAACAGATTTTAATGATTGAATCCGGTATCCGTGGAGGTATAACTTCTTGTATAGGTAGATATTCCAAAGCGAATAATAAATATTTAGCCGATTATGATCCGACCAAGCCATCCAAATTTTTGCTCATGTATGATTGTAATAATTTGTACGCTAAAGCCTTATCTGACTACCTACCCACCAGCGGGTTCTGTTGGGTTAATGACCCTCAATCTGTAGATGTTGCATGTGTACCAGATGGTAACCCTGTTGGCTACATTCTAGAGGTGGATGTTATGTATTCAACGTCTTTACATCAACTCCATGATAGTTTACCATTCCTGTGTGAAAATAAAGCCCCACCTAATCGTAAACATGTGAAATTATTAACAACGCTGGAACATAAGACGAATTATATAGTTCATTATAGAACTTTGAAACAGGCCATTCCCAACGGTCTCAAAGTAGTAAAAGTTCATCGAGTCCTTCAATTTAATCAGTCCCCCTGGCTTAAATCGTACATAGATTTGAATACTCGAATGAGAACTAAAGCGACGAATGACTTTGAAAAAGACTTTTACAAAAGTATGAATAATTGTGTGTTTGGAAAATCTTGCGAAAGAGTTCGAAAAAGGTTTCACATGGAGTTGGTGATAAATGAAAACAGACTTTTACGTCTCATTAGGAAATCTAATTTTGAGGATCGTACGATTTTCAACGAACATGTCGTAGGAGTACATTTGTATAAGGAAAAAGTTGTTCTTGATAAACCGTTATACATAGGATTTACCTGTCTCGAACTTTCAAAGATCATTATGTATGATTTTTTGTATAATTGTATGTTAACTCACTATCCTTCCAATCAGATTAAATTGTACATGGACACTGATTCATTTTTATTTGAAATAGACTCAAACGATGCTTATCATGATATGTTGCGCTATATGGATTATTTAGACACCTCAAATTACGATGCTAATAACGAATGTTACAGTTCTATGAATAAAAAAGTTGTAGGATTATTCAAAGACGTCACTGCAGGTGTGCCAATTACTGAATATGCGGGTCTGAAATCCAAGTTGTACGCCTATAAGATGGCTGATTAGTCGATAGTCAAAAAAGCGAAAGGTGTAAAGGAGGTGCATGTAAAGAAACATATCAGTTTTCAAGATTATTATAACGTTTTATTCAATATTGACAAAGATATACATGGAGCATTTTTAACGTTTCGTTCGTACAAACATTACATTTATACTGTGAAAATGAATAAAAAGTGTTTAACTGCTGATGACGATAGAAGAATAATTTTGGACAATTTTATAGAGACAAAAGCATTTATGGTAATAAAAGTTTGTGTATCTAAAACTTGTTTCTTATTTCTTGTTTCCAGTGAAAGGGGTGTACTCGACAATTTTCTCATACAATATTAATGCGTAACAGGAGAATGCGATGCCAGCCTTGATAGAAGATGGTGTCTCAATTTCCAATATGATATCACAAGTGCCTTCATGAATAGTTTCAGTTTGTTTCGAACAACCAATGACGATTATTGGGGATTCTTCAAACGTTTTCCGAGACAGCATGGGTGTGGAAAAAATCCTGTTTAGTAGCTTCTTTGAAAATCTGCATACATATCGTAAATTTGCGAAATTTTCTTCTTACTAAAATCTATTTGTAAGTCGTGATATGGGTATTGGGTATCATTTAGAAACAATTTGGCATTGCGAAGTGAAGCTGAATCAAACTTTGAGAGATTACCGCCAATGTTGTTTTTTCTATTAGCGTGAAACGCTATTATCACGTAACGAGGTTTGTGTAGTTGAGTAATTGTTTTAATATGCCAAGTCATTTTATCGCCAGAAGTCAAATTAGGATGCTCATGTAATTCCCAAGCACGGAAGGGCATGATGAGAGGTGTAGAGCTATCGACGATTTTAAGTAGACGTAACTTATAGGAATCTGAGACTTTGACGTGAGGAATGTTCCATACGACTTTATTCAATTGCAGTTTAGATTTTTCAGCGCCAGTTTCGCCAGTGATAGCGTTTATATCAGTACTCGATCGAATCAATATCAGCTCCTGTTTAACATTGATTAAAATACGCCTAAAATCTTCAAAAAATCCCATCAGCATTCTCAAAGGTAAAATCACGTTGAGTGTTCCTGTAGTTGAATCAATAATGGATGTTGGAGCCTCAAACGCCGTATTAGGATTATTCAAACCCGCATTTTCCAACATATGATAATCTGACGGGGAAAATGATAAGTAACTTTTCAAAGTACTTCCAACTCCAGGGTTCCGTAAACTATCAACTTCAACGTTGTTTATTTCATATCTGATTTCTTCAAACAGAAACGGGAAAGCATTATTGATCAATTTCGCCTCTTTGCCGTTCGCCTCTTTTGTCAAAGAGCCTTCCAAATAGAGATAACTGTGACAGGGTAGGGCGAGCACGTCAGACTGTTGAACGGTTATTCTAATCTCATCGTTATTTGACATTCCCGAAAGGTTGTAGGGCGAATACTGATGATGCTGTAGGCTCTCCACGTCATTATTGAAATGCAACGGTTGACGAACTTGTAGAATTTCCTCCATGCTTATGAACGTTGTATCCCAAACTCCTCAGGTAGAAAATATTGGCGTCTGTTAGAGTTTTTCCCGCTTTCCTCTTACTGAGCAGCTTCCCTTTAGCAAAAGAATCACTGTTGAAATGGCGACGTGATGAATTGAAATCAATACCCATTTATGTTTCTCTCTAGGTGTTTCACTTCTCTTCCCTGATGTGTAAACGAACTGTGATATTCTCGCCACGAAAATTTATCAGACGTCCGTTCTCGTCGACCAACTGGACGCTAATGTTGTTGATAGTACTGGTGTTGAGGTTTAAATAGACCACAGGATTTGGCGTTTCAACTATTTTATACCCAGGTTCAGCCGTCGGGTAAAATGTGTGTACTGAATGACCCAATTTTCCATTTATGAATGAACCTGTGGCGATACTACACTCTACTGATATAACATTAAAGCCTTGGACAGTGGTTGAAGCGTTTGAGGAGTGCTTTTTATCTTTCACGAGAACTATATTCTTAAATCCCAGTAGTTTACCAACTGAGCGTTCTCCAGTAAAGTCGATATCGAAATTAGCTTTTATTTCCAGTTGCAGCGTATTCATGTTAGTAGAACACGAAAAGATGTATTCGCTATTGATTTCTTGAAGTGTCGAAGAAACATAGTCGCACATAGTCGTACGTGCCAGTAGGTATTTTCAAGACCTTTTTTCCATCGTACACGAATTCGTCATTGAACCCATCGTCCACGTTTGGAATGCTGTTGTAGGTGTATAAAGAGAGTAATCCGATAGCGTACCGTTTCCTCTCATCTAAAATGATCGGCGGAAAGAAGTCCGCGCTCAAATTGCTGTTATCGCCTGATGAGGTCAATGTGTGACTCATGACTGACGGGTCTACGCGTCGAACTCATTTCTTTAAAAAGAAACAATAAGCAAAAATGTCCGCAATGCCAACAATCGTACGCTTGATGTGTTTCAGTGTTATAGTAAACGTCGCAGCTCTCTAGGTAATCTACAACTTCCAAGGGCGGCGGGAGAGCGAAACTATCGTAGTACTTCACTCGCTTTCCTTTTTTCCAAAAACATACCCAATGGGTTCCCGGTCCAGCTTCGTCATCCAAATTCAATATCAAATATTTATTCTTTCTAGGACGTGATGGAAGCGTGTCACGCATGAAAACACCTCGAAAAATGACATTAGTTAGCGAATTAGCCGTGACAGCCGCATTATGTAGTTGTTTATTCGATAACGGTTTATTAGGGAGCCGCTTCAATATGGTTTGTAAGGTCTGAGGAAGATACCGTATCCCTTCCGATAAGACTTCAAAAATATGCCTTCGCCTATTTTGGTTGATGTTTGCCCGTTTCCAACCTTTCGGTTTTCGCTTGCCTCCCGCACTGCTTTGACCATGTTCGACGCCCCGCCCAATAAGCTTCCGATCGTGGAAAGTCCCGCGAATATTGGAATCAGCGGTAACACTCCTCCAGTCCATTTTTTAGGAAGAGGCAACACTCTCGGTTTTCTGATTCGACGATTCTTGTTCTTCTTTAAAAAGGTTTTAGCGCGACTCAAGGATAGCTGAGATAACTGATGCAAAGATGGCGCTTTCTTTCTTTGTCCGATATTTTTAGGCAACTGAGCCGCTTTGACAACCCTGCTGAACGGTAAGCCGAGACCTAACTTGACTTTGGCTTTCATAGCGTTTGTAACGAGCAAAGTGGCTGCTCTTTCTTTCCAGTTAGCGTCTTTTGATTTCACTCTTTCCCAAGCCGCATCAGCCAATCGTCTATCAGCAATGTGTCTGCTGGGGACGTCTTGGTGTCGACTATAGTATAAATCGTGATCCTTACAAGCTCTATCTAGCGGGTTTATCCCAGGATCCCCGCGAGCAATGCGTTTTTCTATGTCTGTTCCTGGACCGCACCACGAATAACCAGGAAGATGCAGCTCCTTCTTATCCAACTTATTAATGACGTAATTCACTAGTCCGTTCCCACATTTTATAGTGGCCATCGTCATCATGATAGCTGAATAAAAATAGGATTCGCACCCCCATTTATCTCATTCACGTTGAAGATGCGTTTGAGTAAACAAAGTGGCAATGTGTTAACTATAATGAAACTCGATGACTTTTGTGAGAAGAAAAAGTCGTCGTCGAGGCACGGCGACCTTTCACCTGATTCCATACGATGCATAATTTGCGGTCCGAATAATTCAGGAAAAACTAATTTGATGTTGAATTTATTGTTGCATGAAAATGGTCTCAGATTTAAAAATATATAGGTTTACAGTAAATCCTTGAATCAGAAAAAATATCAGTATTTGAGGGATGTTATTAGCTCTACTCCTGAAATAGGTTATCAAGAATTCAGCGATAAAGAAGAGGTAATTACGCCTGAAAACGCTTTGGAGAATTCAGCTATCATATTCGACGATGTGTCAACGTGCGCCCAGGACACGATGAGGGAATTTTACACTAGAGGTAGACACAGTAAAGTAGATTGTTTTTACTTGACTCAAACGTATACTCATGTGCCTAGAATGCTGTTGAGAGACAATTGCAACATGATCATAGCATTTCCTCAAGGCCCGCGATGTATCTACAAAATCTACGAAGATCATTGTTCTTCGGATATGTCTTTCAAACAGTTCAAGGAAATGTGTTCGCTTTGTTGGGAAAACGACAAGTTCGCATTTTTGGTAATTGATAAAGAAAGAAATATAAACGAGGGCAGATATCGTAAAAATTTCAACAATTTCTTCACAGACATATAAATTGCAACGTATAAGTGAACGTTTGTGTAGTCGTTTCGCGGTAATCATGACGGATGCAACCTTAATGAAAAATCTCATCAGAGCCAAAAAGTCTCTGAAAAGGAAATATAAACAGCTGCAACAAAATGAAGCTGACGATTCCGAGTTTTTGAACAAGACTTTCAAACCGATTGTTGAACCGTTACAAGAATTAACAACTATCGCTCATGAGAACAAAAAGCTTTCGGGTGAATATGGAAAAGACGTTAAAAAAGTTAAATCTAAACTCGTCAAGTTGACCGCGAAGTCTAAAATTAAAAAAAAAAGAACATCCGCATTCAAACCTGGGATAGTTGGAAACTATTCCAAGCCTGCTCATAAAGAAGAAGAAGAAGAAGAAGGGGATGATGTTAGCCGTACATTCAAAAAATTATGACTGGGAAATGGAGTGGGCGTAAAACGCTGGATAAAATCTACTCTCCCAAAATATCCGCCAATAATCAGCTGACGATGGGGGATAACAATTTTGGTTTTGATGGAAAATACATAAGAGTTGATGATTTGAAGTATCCATCTACCAAAGGATTGTGGGAACTGCTTTTTTTTGGAAGAACCAACAGATTAAACCGACCTTGACTTCAAACGGTATGCCACACCAATGTCGCTTACCATGGATATTCCAAGTCGAACGTCTTAAACACATTTGGAAGTTTGAAGTATAGAACCGTATTAAGTAAGATTTTTGGGAAAAAAGCTCAAAAAGACGGGATGGGCATTTTTAACAAGGTGTTGCCAAAATCAACTTTGATCTCGTACGAATATTGGAATGATCCCAATAAACTTGTTAATAGATTGCGTTTACTCCATGCGTCTAGCTTAAGTGGTCACAGCAGACACCAAAATGAAATCAATTCCGTTCTTGAAGAGTTAAAAGAAGCTGGTTACATCTCATAGTCTCCAGTATCTGGTCAACATGTCAATTGATAAGTACGGCCGCTCCTCCAATCACATATCTCGACGGTTTAGGATGCTGGACGTGACCGTCGATGGAGATCTTAACATGAAAAACGGGCGAATCATTAATGTATACACTCCTGTATCACCTCGTGACGCTGTCAACAAACAGTACTTGGATATGAAATTCGAGAATTTACAAGTGCTGAAAGAACCTACTTCGGATAATGACGCCGTCAATAAAGCTTACGTTATTTCAAAATGTCTGACCGGCGATCAGAACATCGATTTATCGAACAGGCGTATAATTAATTTGATGGATCCGCAACAGCCAACTGATGCAGTCACACAGAGATATGTTTGGAACAAAACTATATTTTTTCGTTCGCAACTTGACGCGTATGACGCCAAAAAGCGTAATATTATCAATATTGCCGATCCTGTGGCCGATCAAGATGCTGTAACCTTGAAGTTTCTGAGAGATGAGTTGAATAAGTTGAAAACTTCCTTGTTAGCTGAAAAAGTAACCAGTTCGATAATGACCTCAACATCGGTAAAGAATGAAGTGGTCTATGAATTGCTTAAGCCGTCCCGCATCA
This sequence comes from Adelphocoris suturalis, assembly GCA_030762985.1. NCBI lineage: Eukaryota > Metazoa > Arthropoda > Insecta > Hemiptera > Miridae > Adelphocoris > Adelphocoris suturalis. Next base: position 154,147,427 of record CM061040.1, read on the forward strand.
AATATCCCAGGAGATCGATAATTACCAGAGGAATCAACGATTTATGGCAAATAGATTTGGTTGAAATGATCCCTTATGCTAAGTTGAATAATGGAAACCGTTATATTTTAACAGTGATAGATACGTTTTCCAAATTTGCGAGGGCTGTACTGTAAAAAGGAAAAACGCGAATGATGTAACCAAAGCCATGGAGAAAGTACTTTTGGACGCTAAAGAGCCTCCTTCCAATCTCCAGTCTGACAACGGGAAGGAGTTTTTCAACTCTCATTTCCGAGATTTAATGAAGGAATGGAAAATAAACCATTATGGAACGTTTTCAAAAATAAAATGTTCGATCGTTGAACGGTTTAACAGAAAACAATATTTTCAAAAGGCTACATGGTAAATTGGACTCCTGAAATTTTCCACGTTCAAGCTATTCATCACACAAAACCAATTACTTACTCATTGAGAGACAAAAATGGTCAAATCATTAAAGGAAGGTTTTATAAAGAAGAACTGCAGCGGGTTCGACATGACGACGTATATATATTTGATTGAAAAGGTTATACGGAAACAAAAAGATAAAATGTACGTTAAATATTTAGGGATGGATGAAAAAGGATGGATTCCTCGGTCAGCAGTTCTTTAGCCGCAACATCCATCTGCAACGCTTCAAACATCGCCCCTACGTCGATCTGCGTCTGATCCACCGGCTGCGCTTCAAACATAATCCCTCTGTCGTTCTGCATCTGATTTTTCACCATTGATGAGGCGGCTTCGAGGTTCGCGATGTAATTATCAATCGTCGCTGCTCCATGGGACAATAACGTCATCAATTCCCTCTTGCGCAAGGTGATAGCGGATGAAGATGACGACAGACACCACGGATTTTTTTCGTTAATCAGCAACTTCTTCCGCTTATCCGTCAACAACGTCATAGTTATCTCTGCGGAATCAAACATGATGTATTGCGATTTCTGTCGACTCAATAAATAATCAATTATAAACTTGGCCTTTCTTTTCAGCACATCCCACGCCTCCATTGGTAATATCAACATCGCGTTGTTTTCTCTTAGCGCTAACACATATAAACTACTGCTGACAATCACACACACACTTTTGTATTTACCAAAATGATAAACGAACATCTTCGAACCGCCGTTTCTGCTTTTATACTAAGCTAAATCTCACTGGACAACTTCTGATATCAATGCGCGGCGGTAGATGCGGTCAAAGGATGATAACCACACGTTGACCCTGACGATAAGACCGCATTTCCTTATCTAACCACATTTCCTTATCATTAGCGTCCCCGGCCCCCGCCCCCGCTACTGCTAAGCACTCCACCAGGCTAGGCAGGTAGGCTGCGGGCTGAACCCCCATTTTACCACTACTCTGTTATCTTGAGAGTTGTCAAGATCTCGATTTTTTAATACTTCAGCCTTATATTCTACACTTTTCAGATGATCAAAAGTGATACCGATGTTACGGGCACATTCCCGGCCAATGTATGATTTTTGAGCCAAATTTTGTAAAGTTCGGTCCAGTAGTTTCGGAAAAAAGCTTCTGACTGAGGACGGCGTACGATTTTTTTTAAAAATATGTACCTACTTATCATGCGCTGTAGTGTGAAGGAAAGCTGTCTTATTAAGCTACGTTATAAACTAAGTTGCAAAGTAACCATATGAACTAATAATGCGAAAATAAGGCAACATATGGTAACTACTATTGAGTAGTAGGTACGTACTAAACGATGCATAGAGACCTCTGACCAGCTGATGGGCTCCTCACAGGTAGAATAGAATTCATCGGGCGAAACCACCATAATGTGCCAATCTAGCTCGTAAGCTAATTTCTATGCCGTTTAGTTGGACAGTATAACAGAAGAAATATCGTTTGAATTTACATTGAGGTTGAATAATTTTGATTCATTAATTAATTTCCAAGAATTCGTTTACCTTTTGAGATGAATTACACATTGTTTTGAACCAAATTTTTGAGTGTCAACTACTGGTTCCCTTCTGTGTCAACTACAGAAATATAGGTGTCAACTTTCACTTTTTGAACAAACTATTTCATACAATCGAGTTTTTGAAAAATTACAAGATGCGGAATGATATGTGGCATATAATGAGAACCGGAGTAAAAAGAAAAAAGCACAAATAACGGAGGAACGACAGATATCCGAAAACCGTGCTCTTAAGGGTGGCAACTACTGGTGCCGTCACCCTAGTTAGTACCTAGCCAAATGTATAAAATGGGTAGGAGGAAACAGTGGCACACCAATTGCCCAGGTGCTCAAAGTGTCAAAAAATGCACGTTTTGTAATAAGACGAACATCTCCAGTTTGTTAGGTACAAAATCCCATTTGGGAATGCGTCTTGCCCACTCTAAAATGAAGAAGTTAACAAAAAGGAGTAATACAGAACCCCAAACACTTCAAATGAATCCTAGCCATAAGCTCTTATAAAGACGTTTCTCCGAAGATCCTCCTGCTATTTTTGGAATTAGCGGAAGAAAAACTGGTTCTGATGATGACAACGTTTACGTGACTATTGGGAAAGGCGAGAGCTCCTACCCCGATGTAGCCAAGTTTCTCACTGAAAAGGACTCTGCGGTCCTGGCTACTTCGGATGGTGTTACACGTCCAAAATATTTTTACAGCAATTGTAGACTCGGGTGCTACAGAACATTTAGCAAATAGGCTTGAGTATCTCAGTATTATCACTGCATTGTCTAACCCTAGAATTTTAAATGTGCCAATGACGAGGAAGGAGCTGATTTAGTAGTCAAGCAAAAAGGGGATGGTGAATCTGTAAATGGCTCTGCATCTTCCTCATTGCAAAACTTTCTGTATTCACCCGGACTTTGTGCTAATTTGTTTGGTGTTAGAAAGGTAACTGAGCAAGGAATGCTTGCGCTACTTAAAAAGGATGGGGTATGTAGGATTGTGGAGAACACTATGGAAGCGGGAGATTAGTTACATACAACGTTGTTATGATTATTATAAACAAATAAAGTTAGTTTTGTTCTTGAATTCAAACCGACGACTACGAATCCTTTATTGGCGACAAATGGTTGGGAAAAAGAATGGGAAGAACACTCGTCAAAGACGTCCAAGTGTAGAGAATGACTCCCAAGACGAAACTGGTAGGCAAAATACGAGGTTTTTGACTCTTGCGGAGGTCCATACGGAAGATGGCGAAGAAGATGCTGAGGGGATTGGACTGGATGAAGACAGAGAGTTGGCTCGGAAGATGGAAAAATTTTCATCGAGACCATTTGATGAAACAAGTTCCTGGGAAGAATTTGAAAGTCAGTTTTTACTATTATGTAGAGTCAAAGGACTTGGAGGGGAAACTACAAAACTGAAAAATGCAAGGAGAGATCTCCTTCTCGCTTATGTAGGTTCCACGCCCCTAAAAAGAGTCAAGAATTTTTTATTACCTAATAATGTATGTGAAGTAGCTTGGGATCAGCTGTTGACAGCTTTTAGATCCATCTACAAACCGAAGAAGACGGTATTCACGGCCCGATTAGAATTTGAACAAAGTGTGAGAAATTCTGACGAAACTTTTACCTCTTTCATAACTCGACTCAAGGAATTAGCTGTTCTTTGTAATTATGGAGGAAATTTCGAAGAAAGAGTGAGAGATAGGTTCGCTGGTGGAATAAGATTTTCGAAATTTGAAATTGAAATAAGACAACGTTGGCCAAATGGAGAGAACGATGATAAGTCTTTTCTAAAACTCCACCAATTACTGGAATTGGCTGAGTCTATGGAAACAGCTGAGAAAGAATTACTTGTGGACAAGTCTGAGCAGCAGGCCGTGCACAAAATTCATACGAGGAAGCAGGAAGGGACCAAAGCGAACTTATCAATGAATAGGAAAGAACAAGAAGGGAATAGGGGTCGGTGTTCTAGGTGTGGATTTTCGCATGAGAGGGAGAAACCGTGTCCAGCAAGGGCAACAGCCTGCTACAACTGCACGAAAATAGGTCATTTTTCGAGAATGTGTAGAGCAAATAAGAAGGTCAGACAAATAAACAAGAATATGACAGATGAAGGAACAACAGATAGTAGCGGTGAATCTGAGTACTACAAAATAGATTCACATAAGAATATCAACAAAATTAAGCAGAAAACAACAACAAATCCACAAGCTAAGATATTAGTAAAACTAAACGGAATACCAGCAAGTATGGAATTCGACTCTGGAGCCAGAGCTTCAATAATAAGTAGTGAACTCTGGAGAAATATAGGATCACCCAAACTAGACAAGACTAAATCAAAGTATTTGTCTTATGGTAACAATGTTTTGGACGTTTTAGGCGAATGTAAAATAAAAGTGCAAGTACAAGACAGAATAGAAGTTCTTAAAGCTGCAATAGTAAGAGGTAATGATACCCCTCTATTTGGGTTACCATGGATCATGGCGTTTGAAATGAAACTACCAAAAAACGTTGAAATCAGGAAGGTGGTAAAAGAAAAATTGAAGGATACTGAAGGAACCGCAGACATAGAAGAAGCTAGACTAATTCGGGAGTTCTATGAAGTTTTTGACGGGCAATTGGGTAAAATAAAGGGCATGCAAGCTAAAATTCACGTGAGGGAAAACGCAATACCGAAAAGATTTCCAGCTCGACGAGTACCTTTTCCAATGAAAAAACGCATTGAGAATGAATTGGAAAGACTTTTGAAAGAGGGGATATTGGAAGAAGTTGACCCAGCAGAAACACCTATAGAGTGGGCGACTCCAACAGTGAATATTGAAAAACCTAATGGGGACATAAGAATTTGTGGGGACTATGCAGTGACACTGAATCCTGAAATCATTCTCGAAACGGCTTTACTACCAACTTTCGAACAACTCACATCAAAACTGTGTGGCGGTCAAGAGTTCACATTGATTGACTTGAAAGATGCATACTTGCAATTAGAAGTTGCTGAAGAATACAGGAAATATCTTACCATCGCTACACATAAGGGCTACTTCCGATATAGAAGGCTACCGTTTGGAATATCATCATGCCCTCGCATTTACCAACGTATCATGGAAAAAGTATTAATCGGATTGGAAAAAGTGGCAGTACTTTTAGACGATATTATAATTACAGGAAGAAATCGGAAAGAACACGAAGATAATGTGAGAGAAGTTCTCACTAGAATGCGAAAAATGGGTCTAAAAGCTAAGATTGAGAAGTGTAAATTTTTCCAACAAAAAGTAAAATACCTAGGGCATTTAATAGATAAAAATGGGATTCACCCTTCAGATGAGAAGATAGTGGCAATCAAGAATACACCTACACCAACAAACAAGAAACAGCTTCGATCTTTCTTAGGACACGTCAATTATCACGAAAAGTTCATCCCACATTTACATGGAATATGTGCTCCATTGCATAAATTAACAGGGAAGAATGCCCGATGGATTTGGACAGATAATGAAGAGAGAATTTTTCAGAAAGTTAAAACGATACTATCATCTGAAGATACAATAGTTCCTTATGACGAGAGTAGAGATTTGGTTCTGGTTTGTGACGCTTCCGAGGATGGTGTAGGTAGTGTTCTAATGCATAGATTTGGAAAAGGAGTTGAAAGACCGATTGCATACGCAAGTAGGACACTATCAGAAACTGAAAAACGATACGCAAACATTGACAGAGAAGCATTGGCAATCATGTTCGGAGTCAAGAAATTTCACCAATACATATTCGGGCGAGAATTTACACTAATAACAGACCACAAACCATTACAAAGAATATTCAGTGAAAAAAGAAGTTTATCAAAAGTAATCAACAACAGACTCATACGGTGGGCACTAGAGCTAAACAGATATCGATATACGGTAGAATATCGACGAGGGACAGATAACGAGATAGCTGACATGCTTTCACGGTTACCGGTTACCGAAGAAAAAAATGATATTACGGAAATCAAATTCTTGAACTTGGAAAAGGTGGAAACAATTCTAACAATTGACGAACTCAGAAAAGAAACCAAGAAAGATGAAGAGTTACGGAAAGTACTCAAGTATGTTTTCAATAGATCGTGGCCAGAGACAGTACCTGAGAGTTTGAAAGCATACAAACAGAGAGCAGATGAATTGGTCGTGGAAGGAGATGTTTTATTGTGGTTCGGAAGAGTAGTTGTTCCCTCTACCATGAGGCAGGGCATATTGAAAATCTTGCACTGTGGTCATCCTGGCATAGCAGCTATGAGATCCCTAGCAAGATATTATGTATGGTGGCCACGCATAGACCAAGATGTGGAATGCTACATAAAGCGGTGTTCAGCATGTCAGGAACATAGAGATGACATTGAGGAAGTTCCCATTTATCCTTGGAATGTGCCAGACCAAGTATGGGAGCGGGTCCATATAGACTTGGCAGGACCAGTCGATGGAGTTACCTGGCTGGTTGGCATAGATGCTCTGTCAAAATGGGCAGAAGTAGAATGCATAAAGTCAACTACATCAGCAACTATCATTCAAAGACTAAGAGGGTGGTTCAGCCGGTATGGAGTTCCCAAAGAAATCGTCTCTGACAATGGGCCGCAACTAGTTTCAGCTGAAATTGAGAGCTTTTTTAAAAGAAATGGAATAAGGCACATAAAAACGACCCCTTATCATCCTAGAAGTAACGGATTAGTCGAAAGATTGATAAGAACATTGAAGAGAAGATATCAAGCATCAAAAAAAGAAATTAAAGAACCATCGTTGACCCTCCAGAACGTTTTGTTCAGTTATAGAAATTCAGCACAAAAGACCACCGGGAAAGCCCCTGCAGAACTATTTTTAGGCCGAAGGATGCCAACAATTTTTGAAAATTTGAAGCCCGACTTGCGGAAAGGAATAGAGCTGAAACTATGGAAGCAACAAAGTCAAACAGAAGGGAGGAAACAAAGAACGTTTGAGGAGGGAGAAGAAGTATGGATCAAGAAAGAGTTAGGAGAAGGTTGGAAACCAGGGGTAGTGAAGAAGAGGAACGGACCGTATTCATATGAGGTACAGACAGAGGGCCTCTTTAAGAAGAAGCACGCCGATCAATTGAGACGAAGAGAAGGAGCGGTCGACGAAGAAGGGGAAAAATGTAGGATTGTGGAGAACACTATGGAAGCGGGAGATTAGTTACATACAACGTTGTTATGATTATTATAAACAAATAAAGTTAGTTTTGTTCTTGAATTCAAACCGACGACTACGAATCCTTTAGGGTAGACTTCATTAATCCAAAAGTTCGTGACATAGTAAAATCCTGTTACTACCGTTTGCTGCAATCGCATGAAACTCTCTTCCAGTTGGGCACAACTAAAAATATGCGTGTTACCATTCAGCAAATCTACGAAAAGCTTCCTGCACCCTCTGCGATTGGTGGAAAGAAAAAAAAGGAAATTTATGGTGAGTAGATTTCAAATTGCCAGATTCGAGTGCTACAAAGAGAAAATGTGAGCCAGATAGGCAAAGTAATAAACGGTTCTAACCACCGGTGTTTTGCGATTCTGCCAACTTCAGACGAAGCTGCATTGCTGAGAATGCAATTTCGTCAAAATTCAAGCCAAGTTTGAGGGATAACTTAGGAGCTTTGTGGTGCCTAAGATTATATCATGCCTCAAAGAAATATCTAAAATTAGCTAGTAGGTTCACTCCTGAGATGAGAGGAGTAAAATTTGGAAATTGGATTCTAGATTGCGATGAGTGTGTGGAACCCAATGTAACTAGATAGCCTCATACACAAACTAGGTTAAGAACTGATATCCCTTTTGCAGTACTTCATTCGGATCTAATGAGACCCATTAGCCCTGCTAGCTTTCGGGCTGGAGCTAGGTTAGTACCTACTTAGTGACATTTATACGTGACTATTCTCGCTATGCCTTTGCTTATCACTTTAGTAACAAGAGACATGTGAATTTGGCACTTTGTAAATGTTTAGATGATGATAAGATGGTTATGATGAAATGTCTTTGAGCTTTGAAACTTGCTAAAAACTATTTTACATTAACTAATTGTGGGTTAAAAATGTTAAGGGACAGCACTCAAGTTTTTGCCTAGTCGGAAACTTTCGTTCTACCCCCCACTATTTAATTGGATGTAACGAAAAAAAAAAATGTAAAACATGAATGATTGATGACACACATACACTCTTTGACCGAAAGAAGAGGGGTTAAGTTGCAATAATATTGCAGAACGTACCTACATAATTATTTACTTCACTATGGGAATTATTAGAATCGTTCCCGTCAAGCAGATTAACTGTCTGACCCAACTATTCTATACTTCACTAGAAGTATTGGTTTAGAGTACTTTAATTGAATGTAATATGAGTAATACGTACAATTGAATAGTCTGAATGTTCATATATCAAAAATAAAAAATATACCAAATCAATCCCTTAGTGGGAATTAGATCAAAATCAATGGTTGGAAGCGTGGAAGGGGGGGGTCTCCCCCAGATTCTCCTGAGATCGAACAGCGTCGAGTCCAACATACTCGACTAATTGGTTTATGAGAACGAGTCCAATAACTCCCACAGTGATTACTTACGTACCGTGAATGAAGGTAACTTCGGCCATTTCGTATTTTAGCGAGATTTCGATCTGGACGGTAACGTGAACGAAGGAGCTTGAGAAAAACCAACTCGTTGTGTTGACATATTATAAACAAACTGCTCCTTGGCAGTGTTTTCTCCCGATTTGACTGTGCGGTTGTACTGTAAGTAGGTATCTAATATTTTACTTAAATTATCAATTTTTGAAATAACATGATTAGGTTTGCCTGTACAGTAGAAGCTAAAAATGACTCGGATGTAAGCTCACCATGTTCGTATCAAGTACGATGTTGGCTACATTCCCTCCGAGTTTTGTAGTTTTACCTTTCAATTCGTGACTTCTACAGCAACAATTTCGTAAAATGTATGTTCTAGGAGGTAACATCGGCCATGGTATCCAAGTATAAGAAGAAGGTGGGAGGCCGCCAGTATCAAGCATAGAATCAAAAATCCTTGGAAAATGCTATAATAGAAGTCTTTTTTTTTTTTTTTTTGAGGAAACATGAAGGGAAGAATGATGTTTATTTTTCGCTCCCCGATGAGGAAGAAAGGTCTGATGTAAGAACCAACCAGATTTTTAAAAACTTGAGACTCCAGTCGCTTAGAAGGGGGAGGCATATTTTTAACTTTGACAAAAATATTGTAAAACTTAAACTGAAAAATATTGTAGAACTAAAACTGAGTCCAACATACTCGACTAATTGGTTTATGAGAACGAGTCCAATTACTCCCACAGTGATTACTTACGTAGTTATTACAATATTATTGTCTCTAAACCCCTCAACTTTCGATCAAAGTTGGTATATGTCGTCAGTCATAAACACAGAGTAACATAACACTGTCATAAATAAATACATATGGTCATAAAGAAATACATACGGTCATAAATATGTAATAGTTTCTGGTTACTGCCGATTTGATAGTCTTTAGTGCTTCCCCCAAATTTTTAGGACACCAAATAATAAGTCATTTTTAAGATGTTTCAAGTGTCAACTATAAAGATGAAGGGAGTCTGAAGAATTCAAATCGTATTTTTAAAATTAGAAAGCGGTGGTTTGAATATGGAGAAATCTCCTTTTGAAAAACAATCTTTTGTTTTAACGTGTATCATGTTTTACCTCTGGATTTCTTGTTCGAAAATTCAGAGCGAACCGACACATTTTATATTGATTTTCACGTACAACCTAGTGCAGTGATGGGTGGGGTGGTGGGTTGATTTTCACGTGCGTTGCTAGTGAAGTGTAACCCCCTTAGTTTTCATAGCAGGAAAATCGTTCGCCAGTTTTTGCAATGCTCTACTTTTTCACATCTCATGAACCCTAAACCGCTGTAGTGTGAAAGAAAGCTGATTTATTACACTACGTTACAAATTAATACTGCTAAGTAACCTTAATGAACTGATAATGTGAAAAGAAGGCAGTATATGGTAGGTACTATTGATTAGTAGGTAGGTACTAGACGTATGCATAGACCTCTGACCAGACGATTGGCTCATAAAGCTGATTTCTATGGTATTTAATCTCTGATGCTGAAATTCAAAACAGGGCTTCAATGAGACAGGTACAATACTATTTCAACGTGCGGAACCACAGTAATATGCCGATTGAGCTTGTAAGTTATTTTCTAAACCTTTTAATCTACGAAGCAGAAATTTGAAAAAGAGACTTAAGCAGAGATTTGACTGAGACAGGTGAAGGAGCAAGCAGATCAGCTGAGTGAGCTTGGGCGCTCATTTTTCTCCTAATAGGAGCAGGAAGCGACATTTGGTATGGAGCCTCTATAGGCCTGTTCTATACGATGAGAAAAGTGAGTACCCACGTAGACCAGCAGAGCGGGATCGGAAGCTCAATTCTTTCATAATTGATCTAGGAAGCTGAAATTCGGTGTAGAGCCTCGATCTTCCTGCTGTGTACTATTGACAAAGTTAGGACCCACCGCTATCAGCTGAGTGATCTTGGGAGCTCAATTCTTCCCTAGTAGACTTATAGGAGGCTGACATCTGGTTTGGAGCCCCTGTAGGTAAACTGTGTACGATCGACAAAGTGAGAAACCACCGTGACCAGCTGAGTGAGCTCGGGAGATCATTTTTCTTCTAATTGATCTAAGAGATTAAAATTTGGTGTGGGGCCTCTATAGGCCTGCTGATGTGAAATTTGATTATGTGATTGATAAAGTGAGGAAACACTCAGATCAGCTGAGTGAGCTCGGGAGCTCAATTATCTCCTGATAGATCTTGGAGGCTGAAATTTAAAAATGTGTATTTACAGTTAGATAAAACTTTTCATCTGGTTATTAAAATAGTAATTTCCCAATTCTTCTCCATATTACAAAACATCTTATCGATTGATCACTGGTGACATGTCAGTGATGGTCGTGATTGAAATACTTTGTGAAATTCTATTGATTTTCTCGTGCAACCAATGCGTTGCTAGGGAAGTGTAACTCCCTTGGTTTTAGTAGCAGGGAAATCGTTCGGCACTTTTTAGAATGCTCTCATTTAATCACAATACCGTCAAGTGAGGTGACTTGGTACAACTTCGAACTTTAACAAGTTGTCAATATGTCAAAAATCAACAATGAAGTGATAACTTTTGTTTTGAAACATGTTACGCTACTTCTTCTACAGAACCCCCCTTTTGAAATTGTTTTATTTGCACCCTTTGTATTTTTAATTTTTTTTTAAAGTGCTAATTTCCTTGTCACCCCGTGGGCTGACTTGGAAACCCCATTCCAAACGCCTCAGTTTTCATTTGTACATACTCCAGGGGCGTATTGGAACTCTGTTATCATTGTTTAAAAAGGTTGTAACAGAAATTCCATTAAAAAAAAGTATTTTATTATAAAATCACTAAAACCATCAATTATCACAGAAGTTGCATAAAAAAAATTCAGACTTCATTAAATTCACGTATTTTAACACCTTTCACATTCAAATATTGCTGCACAACCCATCTAACGTGCATAGATGTTAATGGAAAACCCCACTCACATGGAATATCCGGATTTTTGCAGATTTAATTCTCTTCTTTTATTGATAAAATACATTGGCCCCCCATGTTTTTTGGGGTTCAAATTACGCACTTTGCGTCATAATATGGATACAGCTATCCCATACAATCTTCTTGCATGTCTTAGCTTCATGTTCTTGTTTTTTATATTAGAAACTACCTTTTGAAGTGTTGCTTGGTCATAATCCTTATACTTCCCCCCCCTCTCCCCCACTTTCTTTTTGTATGTCCTCATAATGCCTGAAAACATTTTTTTTTTTTTTTTTTTTTTTTTTTTTTACCGATTAGTAACCTACGACTACACAAAATGCACTATTTGGCTGAAAAATAATGAATCAAAATGTTGGGGTAACTTGGATCGGGGTTTCCAAGTCACCCCGACATATGGAGTTTTTTGTTAACAAAACTATGAAAAAACAACCATTCACGACTGGGGGGTGATGGCTTCGGCTTTTGAAAGTATGTACCCACAGTAATCTTCCCTGAGAGTCTCGTCACCCTCGGACTGACGATTGGTAACAAACGAACCTACGTTTGTTGTACTCCAAAAGTGCGGACATTACGATACAACATTCATAATTTAAAAAATCCTAGAAATACTTTTATGAGCCCAACTTCATGCCACGAAATAGCCAAGAAACAGACAAAGAGAACCCAACCTCAAACAGCTGAAAAATATTTATTCAGGACTACCAACCCACCAACAAAAGAATTTCGCCCAACTGATCCAAGTCACCCCACATTTCCAAGTCACCCCACTTGACGGTATCTCATGATCCCTATGTCTCTCTGGTGTGAAGGAAAGCTAATTCATTTCGCTACATTATAAACTAATACTGTTAAGCAACCATAATGTACTAATGATGCGAGAAGAAGGCACTATATATTATGTTAGATACAATTGAGTAATAGGTGTATTTTTAAGCAGTCGGTACAAGACGATGCACAGACCTCTGATCAGCTGATTGGCTCCTTAAGCTGATTTCGATGTTATTAGATTTCTGAAGCTGAAATTTGAAACATCGCCCGTATCAGACAGGTAGAATAGAATTTTAACGTGCGGAATCACCATAACTTGCTGATTGGGCTCCTAAGCGAATTTCTATGCCGTTTAATCTATGTTCCTAATTTCTAATCTATTCGTCCTAAATAGCTAAAACTTTAAACACAGCCCATTGACCTTCACCTATTGAATTTTCATAAAAAGATATTATTGTGAAGCATATATCTACAGCACATGATGGTGTTGAAGATATTTGTGCAATTGAAATCACCATCGATGGCAATTAGACAATTCTGTGCATTGAACATGATGGCATAGGTACCAGTCTAAAAGCAGCCGTTTTTTAAGTTGTAATAGACTTGTAATCGGGGGCTATGAAATTGTAATAGGAGCAGTTGGTATTCAGCATCTGTAGGCCTGCTGTGTACGATTGACAAAGTGCGGACCACACAGATCAGCTGAGCCAACTCGTGAGCTTATTTCCCTTCTAGACCTAGGAGGCTGAAATTAGGTATTCTTTCAATAGACCTAGGAGACAGAAATTTGGTATTGAGCCTCTATAGGCCTGTAGCGTACAATCGACAAAGTAGGACCCAGGGGTCAAAATGAAGTTCCGGAAAAAATAAAAGCTCCGAAAATAATGACTCAAAATTGTAACATTATTATTTGGTTCCGAAGTAGAGCCATCCTGTAAGAGTTTCTCCGTATCTTCCTCCGCCAAATTCCACTCCACGGCTATAATGTTCCAGTCCGGAACCGTTCTGCCCAGAACAAAATATTTTGTTTCACACTTTTTTCGTTCCAGTCTTATTTTTGAGCTCAAACTAACAGGAAATGCTTTATTTTTGGCGTCTAGTTATGCTCAGGACGACAAAATAGTTCCAGTCATGCTGCATGATCGTATGAGCGAATTTTCGTAAATAACTTATCATGTTATAATATGTTGAATCGCATCGAAATTTGAAAAATTTGAGTTCAAGGAAATGGTCGAAAACCAGTTTAATGGCAAATTGATACTCAACACATTTCAACAATACAAAGAAGGTTTGATTTTTTAAATTCCTAGCAATTTTTATAGATTTGTCAGCAAATCTATCTATCTTTACTATTTATAAGAATGAAACTCCGTCTGTTTGTCTGTCTGTCGTGTCTATGCACGGCCAAACGGCTGAGTGGGGGGAGTATCCGAGTGGTGGGATCTTCTTGGGATTTTCCGAAAGGGGGAACGGGCGAATTTAAAATTTTCTAATCCCACCCGAACCATGGGCCGTAGGGCGGGAGGGGGGTCGATGTAAGAATTAATGTGCGCTTTTTGGACTTCACCGCTTCCCCTACCCCTCTAAACGGCCGTCGAAAATTCCGGAAAAATACCGGTTTCGCAGGTTTTCCTACGAGGAAGACGACGGCGCAATCGGATCGCGAAAAAAGTATCGGGAAATGTGTCAAAAAAAATGCGAGAGTACGGACCCGTTTTCTCGAAAAGTCCGACGAAAAACTAAGTTTTTTCCGATTAAAATAATCGGAAAGGTACGTTTTTCGGAACAGTTTTCGCGGGTGAAATAAAGGTTTGATCCCGACGAATCTGAATCCGAAATCGGATATCGAAAAAAGTGACGTGAAGTCGGTCGAATTGCGAGGGGAAGCGAGACGAAGCTATTAAAATGAGAAATTATATGTGCCGTGGACGCGAGAAGGCTCTAGGAAGACGTGTTTGGGGTTCGATGACTCAAGTGTTTCACAATGTTGCCAGGCCTACGCACTTACGTCTTGAAGGGACTCAATGACTCATTTCAACGGAATAAAAACGGGTTTTCCCCTACACATATACAGGTATACCTTGCGAGCCAAGCGAACAACATCCCCAAATAAACTTTTCTGTGGTTCCACGTAGTTTTATAAGATTTAATTTGTTTGTAAGAATTTCCTACAGAAAAAAACGTCTGCCAAGTTGGGTGGGCAGTATAACTTCAAGCGAGCGAAGCGAGCAGCATCCCCTACAGAAGTTAAACCTACCGTTAGAGATCTACCGTTTGCCAGGCCTACGCACTTACGTCTTGAAGGGACTCGATGACTCATTTCAGCGGAATAAATACGGGTTTTTCCCTACACATATGCAGCAATACCTTGCGAGCGAAGCGAGCAACATCCCCTAATAAACTTTTTGTGGTTCCACGTAATTTTATAAGATTTAATTTGTTTGTTAGAATTTCCAACAGAAAAAAACGTCTGCCAAGTTGGGTGGGCAGTATAACTTCCTCAAGCGAGCGGAGCGAGCAGCATCCCCTACAGAAGTTAAAACTACCCTTAGAGATCTACCGTTTGCGAGCGAAGCGATCAACATCCCCTACACACGTTAAACCTACCCTTAGGGATCCACTGTTGGCGAGCGAAGCGAGCAACATTCCCTTCATGCCACACTTTGCGAGCGAAGCGAACAAAATTCCCTACATGCCACATTTTGCGAGCGAAACGAGCAATTTAATGGGGGTCCGGGGGGCTTGCGGCTAGTAATAATGAAATGTAAGTATTTTTTCAGCATAATATTGTGCGAAAAAACTGAATTGTCCTGGAATCGTTGATAATCTTGTTTCGACTGAAATTTTACTAAAAATTACAAATTTAACGATTTATGGCCGTTTTTAGGCATTTTCAATGAATTTTCGGGTCGATTCTATCACTAGTTTGCAACAAAAAGTGCCTTCAAGACTTTTTTTTATTTTTAGAGGCATGGTTTTCGAATTATTCACGATTTCAGATTATTTTCGTATTTCAACATAACATCACAAAATCAGCTATGACTCCCTTTCACATTGAGTAAATTCAAATTTGAGAATACCGTTGGAAAGAGCGTTAAATTACTTTTTGGATCAGATACCCAACGTACGAGAAGCAAAAGCTTTGGGAGGTAGGCTATAATCAGGAAAGCGATGTTGAAGGAACGCTCCAATTCCATGCTCTCATCTTGCTGTGGTTAGTTCTAATGGAAGAGATGGAATAAAGTATACCATCTCAGACCATAGCTGTCTCTTGAGGTGATCAAATACTTTTTGATGTTGGGAAGTCAATTTCCATTCAATGTCTTTTTGTATAAGTTTGTGTAAGGGGCTGTACAGTGGATGTAGATATTGCATGAACCGTGACTAATAATTGAATACCTACCCCAAGAAATGGGCCCGATAGTGACTATTTTGGTGGCACGGGGAGGTTCCTGAAGTCGCACACGTACTCGCACTTGGCTTCTACCCTTCTCTTCAACTTACCATTATACTCTTGCACTGATTGATGCAACATAGAAAAAACTGAAAACAGGCAATGGCTGACATACATGAGCATACAAAGTTCTTAGTACCGTCCGAAGTTCGGCCTACTTGGAATTGATAATTTCCTTCGGTTTGGTGGTTTTTCAAACGTAGAAACAATACAAGGGGGAGCGACGAGGCAAGCTTCCCAACCATCACATGTTTGTAGTCTCTACCGTGGTTTCTCCACCCACGAATTAGAGCTTCGTGCTTGAAAATAAATCTCAAAAGTCGAATTACTCGAAAACTACTTAAAAAACGTTTAAAAAAATCTCGGTGAGGAACATTCGATCAGAAATGAGCTCTAGAATCACACCCAGAAGTACTGACCATCTTATGCTGGACACCCTGTACAATGTTTTTCAAATTGTAACCCTCCCTCCATGCTTACGTTTCAAGATGCCTAGAATCTAAAAATCTGATTAAAACCGCAGAAAATTATTACACAAAGGTTTATTCTTTCTCTATTAGTTAGCCATCCACGCAGATAATTCGTCTATAATTATCGAACCCCTTATTATAGTATATATCATCGAAACTTGGCAACAATGTCTCAAGAGTTTCAATATCGCATTTCGACTTCCTAGGAGGTTTAGGGGAGAATTTAGCTCACTCAGTTGTTCAGGGAAGAGTCCATCATTCCATTTGTCTCCTAATGTCTCAGGAGAGTTTCCATTTCAAATTTCCATTTCCTAAAGTGAACAGGAGAGTATTTAGCTCACACAGCTGATTAGGATAGAGCCTATATTTCCTGCGTTGAATGCCTCCAAGAATAGCTCAATTGAAAAATGAGGAAGGAATTTTGAAATATAAAAAACCAAAGGTTTTCTGTATTTAGAGAATGAAATATTTATCCTAGAAGATTTCAATCCAGACAGAAGTTGTAGAGTGTTGAATTTGCGTTGATGTCTGCCAACAATGGCACGATGTAGATGGGCTAAATTTCTACTTCTTTCCACATAATACTGGAGGCCGTTTTATGATGGTAAATGACTTCAGATGTTAATGTATGTTGGACATTCTCTTTTCGGCTTTTTCCTCACAATCTTCAAAAGCCTTTATGGGACGTCTAGGTCCACAATGGTTATGAGATGGTCTAGATCTTCACCATCTAGTCATGAGCTGTATTTTTTCAAAAAACTGTCCCTTACCCTGAAACATTTTTGACATCTTTCGTAGATTTTTCGAGAATAATGGCGCAATTTTTCAATGCTCTCGTAAGAAAGGCTAAGGCAGCTAAATTTAAGCACCACATACTTTAACACTCTTGGACAGCTATAGGCAGCAAAATGATGATCTGCGTATAAGGTATATCTAACACAGAAATAATAAACTTTTTCATAATAATTTGCAGCGATTGTACCTATCTAGAAGAGAAGATAAAGATAGTACTCACCTATGAAGTTCGTTTGCATGTTTCGTGTGGCTATTTACGGGTAAGAGGCGCCGATCGACTTCTCTTCCGTAATAACCGAACTCCAAACGTCAAGTGGGCTCTGTTGCTTTTAACGATGGCTACAGTTACACCGCCCCCTCTCCTACCGGGTCATTTCTTTACAATGTAGATGCTTTGTCTTATTAATTTCTTTGATTTTATTTCCCAGCTGGGATTGAGAAGCTAATAATTTTAGGTTTCCAGGTCATGTGGAAAAAGTAATTCGAGGAATAGTTAGCTCAATCATCGGTTGTCATTTGGTTATGTTATTTTTAGCTCTGAGTAAGATCTCGGAAATTGTATCAGACACCTCATTCTTATTACCCCAGAAGTGGCTGTAATTCGATTCCTATATATTTGCTAACATTTGTTCTGGTGTCCCTTCAAAAGCGTCCGTCTGATGATGGATATACGACTGTTTTATATTTTACACAACTGATTTTAGGTAAATTTTGAAGGACCATAGGTACGTTGCCCACTTCCTCGCAAAATTCAGCATCCCTTCCAACGTGTGATACATGACGAATAATGGAGCGAATACAGGGGCAAAAAACTGTTTATTCTCAAACAAATTGAGGAAAATAAAAATTTTATTATTGCAACAAGTAGGTAATCATTCATTACTATGTAAATAGTAGGTAATTGGTTATTTGTGAATTTGCATGCTATTTGCGAGTATGGATGAAAGTTTAACAGTAGGTATAATATGTGGACTTTAACGTTGAATGAACTGGCAAAAAAAGAAGTAATAAATGAACTGTACTCTCTCAGTATTTGTGTGCAATGTTATTATAAGCATAACACAGGTGTTGAACAAATATTCCGACATCAAATCTAGCGTAGAAATAGCGTGATTTCATTTAACAATAATCGTTTTTGTCTGGGGATCTTTTCGGTCACAAAACTTGAATAATCCAGTGATTTCTTGTGCCGAAGACCCGTCGCCTCTTTCTGTGATACACTTCTTTCTAGAGAGGTCAGTACGGTTGTGGTTCTGAAGCGGGAGATAGGCAGACGGTTAATTAAAAAATTGATAAAATTCAAGCAGCAGGCATTTTATATAAAATGAATGAGAATCTGAAAGAAATTTGCAACATTTTCAATGACCCCTTTGCTTCAACGGGGACGAGGCTCGCAGGTTTGGATCCGTGTACTACGGCAATGTCTAGGCATTTAAATGATGAATATATCCATCTGAAGGCGAAGGGTTTATTGTAGTGACGGAACAGGAAATAAGACTTATGATAGAAGGCATAAAGGGTGGATCAGCACCTGGTTATGATGGGATTACTGTATCCATCCTGAAATAAATTAAAGATTACATAAGCAAGCCTTTAGCCCACTTGGGAAATTATAGTTTTAAACAGTGTTCATTTGCGGACCTCTATAAGAACGCTGTAGTCATTCCACTTTTCAAAAATGGTAATCCAACAAATGTCGAAAATAACAGACCGATCTCAGTACTGTTGAATATCTGAAAATAGTAGAAAAGGTTTGACAAAAATATTGTGTTGAATTCCTGGAAATAGAAATCTGTTGTCCCCTGCTCAGTTTGGATTTCGTAGTGGGACGAGTACCACGGACGCAATCGCTCAACTGTCCAACTGCGTTTCCTCGACATTGGATGAGGTGGATAAGGCCATAATAAATTGTTCATATGAATCTACGTATACCTTTTGATTCCATCCCTCATAACAATCTTGTAAAAGTATTCAAACAAATGGGTGTCGATGGGTTAGCAGTTAACTAGATCGATAGTTTCCTTCAAAGCCGAACTCAGTTAGTGAAAATTGGGAATTATATGAGCGATTATCAGACTTTTTCAAACTCAATTCCCCAAGAAACTGTAACTGGTCCAGTACTGTTTATTCCCTACCTAAATGGTATTTTTAATTTGAATTTGCATGGCGAGTTAGTAGCCTTGGCAGATGACCAGGCACTATTTCTTAGAGGGAAGAGTTGGGGAAGTGTGATCGATATAGTGTTGACTTGAAGGCAATTTCGGAATGTCTCGGTAACATGTCATCGGTTCTCAATTGTAAAAAAAAAGACACACAATTCATTGCTTTTTCTTAAGACGTAATGGTGTACCTAACTTGGGCCCCATAGTATGTCACAAACCGTATTGTAACCTGCCTGGCTCGGTTTCGAACCCACGATGCGAAAAAAATGGATATAAAAGAATTTGGATATAAAAAAATGTTCAAGCCTGGCTGGGATTCGAACCCACGAACTCGCGCTTCGCGTCACGGACGTTACAAAAAAAATTGTTTAGGGTCGGCCTAAGAATTGCATAGCAATTAATAAATATATATATATATACATATAGGTATGCTTAATTTTTTGTTTTGTTTGTTGTAAATTTCCGCCCTGACAGTATTATTTTTTATTTTGTAGGTTCTCACACAATTAGGTAGATTCCCATGTGTAATAATTAATGATCCGTATTTTTTATAAGAGTTGGCATCAACAATTTCTCCCCCTAGCACGAGTTTTTATTCAAAGGGGAGGGTTCACACATTGTCTTATATAATTGGAAATTGTACTTAGGAAGTTTGTTGAAATGCCTACTTATAGAAGAACTGTATTATTTCTTTGTAGGTATTTTGTATTTTGTAAACAATTTAATGCGGAATAAAAAGAGACAAAAAAAAAAATATATATATATATATATATATATATATATATATATATATATATATATATATATATATATATATATATATATATATATATATATATATAAATCAGGAAAGATCTATAATTACCGATTGATTCTAAGAGGCGCAGAACGAGACTGTGGGGCAACTTGTCAAATGCCTTTGAGTAGTTTGCTGACATCATGTCCACCTATAGGTGTTGCTCAAATCTCCTAATGATAAACTCCTGGAATTCCAATAAATTGGTGATGGTTTGTGGACCACGGATAGAACCGTGTTGTTCATTAGCTTGGTAACGAGGAATATACATATTTGGCCAACCACAAGCATTTCTAGGAATCGTTGGTATGGTACACATGGGCGTAGGCAGGATATAGCCAAGGGAGGCCCCCCCCCCCCCCCCCCAAGAGCTATTATTATAAAGTATGCGTGAGCATATTATAGCAAACGAAAGGTACGAGAAATAAGTAAAAGGAAATTGCAAAAGTCCGAATTCCGAGAAATAATTTTCATGACATATCTTTATTTATATATTTTACATTATTTCATTATACAACATAGGTACTACAAAACAGCAATGGACAATTTTCAAGACAGCATCAGTCTTCTGGGGTTGCTGGCAAATCGATCAACAACCTCTTCTAAAATGGTTGCCTTCTTTGATTTCACTAAATTTCGGTGGAGGCTGAGCGTACACAGACCATTCAGCCTATCCTCCCCCTTTGTAGACCGTGTCCTTATTTTTACGCGCCTCAATGTGGTGAAAGTTCTTTCCACCGAGCGGGCCGGGCACGATAACTTTACCGCAATCATCAGGGCCATTTTGATGGAAGGATAGAAGGGGTTCCGCTTCCTTGATCAAGTCGATCATTTCCACATGCTGAAGTGTTGACAGCTTTTCAGTCTCATTCCAGTCCTCACCTTTGTCTTTCTTGTCCATCTTCCCCCCACTTATTGTGGCATAATTGGAGTTCTGCGTACAGCAGAGAGAGAGAGAGAGAGAGAGAGAGAGAGAGAGAGAGAGAGAGAGAGAGAGAGAGAGAGAGAGAGAGAGAGAGAGAGAGAGAGAGAGAGAGTTCTTTTTCTATGATTTTTCAAAGCTTCATAGTAAGATGGTGTTGACATAAATGAAATTGTACCTAAAATGTACTTGAGTAGCAGTAAGTTAGTCAACCTCGGAGAGAGAAGAAAAGAAAAATTTCGTTCAAGAAAACTTACAAGAGTGTTTATTCAATCAAACATACATGTGTTAGTTGTGAATTCTCACATGATCCATCTCTTGACAACAAAATACGTAGGTAATTGAGGGCATCTTTTACTCGATTTTCAATACTTCCTCCAAAATTTGCATCTCAGTTATTTCTCAGGACTCCCATTTGTTGTCGTAAACAAACAAACCGATTGTTGTCGTAAACAAACAAACCGAACTCTTCTCAATGGTTTTGTGAAGATGTCTGCGATCTGTTGTTCTCCTTTTACGTGTTGAACGTCGATTGCTCCTTCAATGAAACGTCCCATGTCTGCCAGATCTTCACCAGCCAAAACCCCATCGTCAACATATATCGCCAAAAATAAGCTTTTCACCCCAGTTTTTCGATAAAATAGACATGCGTCTGCCTCACTGGTAACAAGACCTTGGCTGCGGATGAAAGTAGAAAACTATGTTCCAGCATCTGGGCGCCTGCTTCAGTCCATACAGACTCTTCTTAAACCTGCATACTCGGTTACTCCCATCATGGTAACCTTCGGGCTGCTTCATATATAGCTCTTCTTTTAGCTCGCCATATAGAAATGCCGTCTTGATGTAGAACTGATACAGATGAAATCCTTCACTAGCTGTAACTGTCAAAAGTGTTCTCACCATATCAAAGCGTACAACTGGGCTGAATGTTTCCATATAATCCATTCCTGGAGTCTGCAAGTATCCTTTTCCTACTAATCTAGCTTTGAACTTGTCAAACTCTCCGTTCGCTTCCATTTTGACACGAAATACCCAACGGCAGTTAACTAATTTCT
Source organism: Adelphocoris suturalis (assembly GCA_030762985.1). Lineage (NCBI taxonomy): Eukaryota > Metazoa > Arthropoda > Insecta > Hemiptera > Miridae > Adelphocoris > Adelphocoris suturalis. The sequence continues at coordinate 154,169,376 of CM061040.1, forward strand.
TCCCAGTCGGCAAATCAGTTAGCTCGTAGACTTCATTCTCAGCTAGTGATTTCATTTCTTCGTCCATGGCATTTTTCCACTGTGGAGGTTCCTCCTTTTTCATAGACTCTTTGAATGTTCTTGGCTCATTACACTCACCAATAATTGCGAGTTCTCCATATATTATCTATCCGGAGGTCTGAGAATATTCCGATCCCTTAGTTGAATTCTATTCTCATGTTCTTCAGTTTCCAATCGATCCGTCGGCGTCCACGAACTCGAACGGTCTTCTTGACTCTCCAAAAACATCTCTGGAACTGCTGGAACTTGAGCTCCATCTCCGGGAACATGAACTAGCTTCACTGGTGCCTCTCCAATTCGAGTAGAGCCTTCTGATAATAGTTCAATCTCATTCTCTGAATAGCTGCTTGCTTCCTCCGCTTTGGTAGAATAGAGTGGTTCATCTTTGAAAATTACGTCACGGCTGGTCGTAACAACTCGCTTTTCTGGCAACAACACCGGATATCCATCTTTAACATCGCAGTATCCTACCATGAACCCTTCCATAGATTTTTTTTCTCCATTTCTGTCTTTTATCTTTTGGAATTTGAACGTAGCATTTTGTTCCGAAAACCTTGAGATGATCGACAGGAGCTTTTGGTTTGCCAAACCACAATTCATACGGTGTGTTCAATTCTACACGAGAAGGGCCTGTAAGATTCAGCACGTACACGGCAGTATTGATAGCTTCGGCCCAAAGAAATTTGCCCAATTTCGCCGCAAGCATCATAGTCAGCCCACATTCGCACAACGTGCGATGCTCCCTTTCCACAGCTCCGTTCTGTTGTGGCGAGTAAGGCATGCTGAATCTGTGTTCAATTCCTTTTGACTGAAGAATTTGCTTCACTTCCGTGTTGTCGATCTCTGTGCCATTATCACTGAGAACCTGTTTCACCTTATGCCCAGCCAACTCTGCTTCAGCTAAAAACATTTTCAATGCATCTGGAACTCCACTTTCCTTCTTAAGAAAAACTGCCCTACGATATTTGGTAAAGTCATCCTTAAACAAAACGTAGTACCTGGCACCACCTAAAGATTCCACTTCCATTGGACCACAGACGTCGACATTTATTTGTGCACCAGCCTCTGTAGGTCTGTGACTAGATCTACTTCTAAAACTTTTACGAGGTTGCTTGCCAAAAATGCACGCTTCACACTGTGCTTGATCCTTTTCCAAATGTATACCCCTGCTTTTCAGGAAGCTTTGTACGTATGTCTTGTTCTGGTGGCCTAAGCGCTCATGCCATAGCTGCAATTTTTCGCTGGGAGTAGTTACGAGTGCTGCTGTCTTTTCTGGTTGTATCGTACGCATATTCATACGATGTATGTTATTCTGGGTCGACTTCCCCACAGCAATAACATCTCCACCCTTTGTAAACTTGCACTCCTTTCCGTCTGCAACGAAAGCGAATCCCTTTTTAACAATGGTTCCAACTGAGAGTAAGTTTCGACCAATTTTTGGCACGTACCACACAGAAGTAAGATGGTTCTCTACCCATTCTCCACTCACTAGCATCTCCACTCTGATGGCTCCTTTACCAAAACCAAAAATCACCTCATCATTCCCTACGAAAATTTCTTGAGGGCGAGTTATGGGTGTCCCTAAACGGTTGACCAGGTTTGACCAGCTTTGACCGCCGTTGACCACGGTGTTCCCCTACTCCGATTAACATCAAATTTTACCCAAAGTCAGGAAAGGGCAGAAAGAACAATCTGACGAAATTTCAAGAGATATAGGGGTAAAACTGCTTTGACCAGCTTTGACCGCCGTTGACCACGGTGTTCCCCTACTCCGATTAACATCAAATTTTACCCAAAGTCAGGAAAGGGCGGAAAGAACAATCTGACGAAGTTTCAACCCCCCACCCCCACACCCCTACGAGATATAGGGGTAAAACTGCTTTGACGCTTTGACCGCCGTTGACCACGGTGTCCCCAACTCCGATTAACATCAAATTTTACCCAAAGTCAGGAAAGGGCAGAAAGAACAATCTGACGAAGTTTCAACCCCCCACCCCCACACCCCTACGAGATATAGGGGTAAAACTGCTATGACCAGCTTTGACCGCCGTTGACCACGGTATTCTCCGATTAACTCAAATTTTACCTAAAGTCAGTGGGCAGAAAGAACAATCTGACGAAGTTTCAACCCCCCACCCCTACGTATAGGGGTAAAACTGCTTTGACCAGCATTGACAACGGTATTCCCCTACTCCGATTAACATCAAATTTTACCCAAAGTCAGGAAAGGGCGGAAAGAACAATCTGACGAAGTTTCAACCCCCCACCCCCACACCCCTACGTGATATAGGGGTAAAACTGCTTTGACCAGCTTTGACCGCCGTTGACCACGGTGTTCCCCTAATCCGATTCACTTCAAAATTGAATCGAAGACAGAAAATAGCAAAACAAACAATCTATCAAATTTTCAACTCTCTACCACCACCCTCCGACGAGCAATAAGCTTGAACACATTTGACCACCGTTGACCACGGTGTTCTCGTACTAAAATTCCGTTCAAATTTTGATCAAAGACGAAAAATAGCAAACCAAACGATTTATCAAATTTTCAACCCTCCACCACCAGCCTCTCAAGAGCAATAAGCGTAAAACTGATCACATTTGACCACCGTTGACCACGGTGTTCTCGTACTACGATTCCGTTCAAATTTTGATGGAAGACGAAAATAATCCGATCTGTCAAAATCTCAACCCTCCACCTACAACCCCCTACGAGCAATGAGCGTATAACTGTGACCCCGTTGACCACGGTGTTCTCGTACTCCAATTCCGTTCAAATTTTGATCAAAGACAAAAAATAGCAAATGGAACAATCTGACGAAGTTTCAATCCCCCACCTCCATCCCTCTACGAGCAATGAGCGTAAAACTGACCAGATTTCACCCCCTTTGACCACGATGTTCCCCTGCTCCGATTCACTTCAAAATTGAATCGAAGACGGAAAATAGCAACACAAACAATCTATCAAATTTTCAACTCTCTACCCCCACTCCCCGACGAGCAATAAGCGTTAAACTATTTCGACCACATTTGACCACCGTTGACCACGGTGTTCTCGTACTCCAATTCCGTTCAAATTTTGATCAAAGACGAAAAATAGCAAACCAAACGATTTGTCAATTTTTCAACCCTCCACCACCAGCCTCTCACGAGCAATAAGCGTAAAACTGATCACATTTGACCACCGTTGACCACGGTGTTCTCGAACTCCGATTCCGTTCAAAATTTAATCAAAGACGAAAATGATCCCAAAGAACAATCTGTCAAAATCTCAACCCTCACCTACAACCCCCTACGAGCAATGAGCTATAACTGACCACATTTGTCCACGGTGTTCTCGTACTCTGATTCCGTTCAAATTTCGATCAAAGACAAAAAATAGCAAATGGAACAATCTGACGAAGCGTACGAGCAATGAGCGTAAAACTGACCAGATTTCCCCCCTTTGACCACGATGTTCCCCTGCTCCGATTCACTTCAAAAATGAATCGAAGACGGAAAATAGCAAAACAAACAATCTTTTGAATTTTCAACTCTCTACCCCCACTCCCCGACGAGCAATAAGCGTTAAACTATTTCGACCACATTTGACCACCGTTGACCACGGTGTTCTCGTACTTCAATTCCGTTCAAATTTTGATCAAAGACGAAAAATAGCAAACCAAACGATTTGTCAAATTTTCAACCCTCCACCACCACCCTCTCACGAGCAATAAGCGTAAAACTGATCACATTTGACCACCGTTGACCACGGTGTTCTCGTACTTCAAATGGTAATTGTAAAATCAAAATAAATAATTTAAAAAAATATTAAAGAAAGGAAAATTTAGATTTCTAATTAGATTATAATTGAAAAATAAATCAAAAACAGAAAATTAAAAAACGCTGCAATTCATATTTCTGTATTAGTTACCTAGTCTAGGACGCTTGGGGGCTTCGCGCCTCGCTAATGGGTTCACTCCATTACAGTAACCTGACGGAGTTTCAATCCCTCACCCCCACCCCAGTACGAGCAATGACCGTAAAACTGACCAGATTTCACCCCCTTTGACCACGATGTTCCCCTGCTCCGATTCACTTCAAAATTGAATCGAAGACGGAAAATAGCAAAACAAACAATCTATCAAATTTTCAACTCTCTACCCCCCCACTCCCCGACGAGCAATAAGCGTTAAACTATTTCGAACACATTTGACCACCGTTGACCACGGTGTTCTCGTACTCCAATTCCGTTCAAATTTTGATGAAAGACGAAAATGATCCGAAAGAACAATCTGTCAAAATCTCAACCCTCCACCTACAACCCCCTACGAGCAATGAGCGTATAACTGACCACATTTGACCCCGTTGACCACGGTGTTCTCGTACTCCGATTCCGTTCAAATTTTGATCGATGACAAAAAATAGCAGATCGAACAATCTGACGGTGACCACGATGATCCCCTGTTCCGATTCACTTCAAAATTGAATCGAAGACGGAAAATAGCAAAACAAACAATCTATCAAATTTTCAACTCTCTACCCCCACTCCCCGACGAGCAATAAGCGTTAAACTATTTCGACCACATTTGACCACCGTTGACCACGGTGTTCTCGTACTCCAATTCCGTTCAAATTTTGATCAAAGACGAAAAATAGCAAACCAAACGATTTGTCAAATTTTCAACCCTCCACCACCACCCTCTCACGAGCAATAAGCGTAAAACTGATCACATTTGACCACCGTTGACCACGGTGTTCTCGTACTTCAAATGGTAATTGTAAAATCAAAATAAATAATTTAAAAAAATATTAAAGAAAGGAAAATTTAGATTTCTAATTAGATTATAATTGAAAAATAAATCAAAAACAGAAAATAAAAAACGCTGCAATTCATATTTCTGTATTAGTTACCTAGTCTAGGACGCTTGGGGGCTTCGCCTCTCGCCAATGGGTTCACTTCATTACAGTAACTAACAGGACGCCATTATTCCGGGGATGAAAAACAAAAGACGACTCCAATTACGGGCTTCTTGATTTGCTTGATTATCAGCTGATAAGAACGGAGATTGCGATTTCAATACATCCTACCTACATACAACATACGAACCTTCTCAATGGTTCTAGACGCTCAGTTGAAAGGCAATTAATAGCAGATAGAATCGCATGTACCTAAAAAACTGAAGGCTTTGACCACGGTGTTCCCCTACTCCGATTCACATCAAATTTGACCCAAAGTCAGAAAAGAAAGAAACGAACAATCTGACGGAGTTTCAATCCCTCACCCCCACCCCAGTACGAGCAATGACCGTAAAACTGACCAGATTTCACCCCCTTTGACCACGATGTTCCCCTGCTCCGATTCACTTCAAAATTGAATCGAAGACGGAAAATAGCAAAACAAACAATCTATCAAATTTTCAACTCTCTACCCCCACTCCCCGACGAGCAATAAGCGTTAAACTATTTCGACCACATTTGACCACCGTTGACCACGGTGTTCTAGTGCTCCAATTCCGTTCAAAGTTTGATGAAAGACGAAAATGATCCGAAAAACAATCTGTCAAAATCTCAACCCTCCACCTACAACCCCCTACGAGCAATGAGCGTATAACTGACCACATTTGACCCCGTTGACCACGGTGTTCTCGTACTCCGATTCCGTTCAAATTTTGATCGATGACAAAAAATAGCAGATCGAACAATCTGACGGAGTTTCAATCCCCCACCCCCACCCCAGTACGAGCAATGACCGTAAAACTGACCAGATTTCACCCCCTTTGACCACGATGTTCCCCTGCTCCGATTCACTTCAAAATTGAATCGAAGACGGAAAATAGTAAAACAAACAATCTATCAAATTTTCAACTCTCTACCCCCACTCCCCGACGAGCAATAAGCGTTAAACTATTTCGACCACATTTGACCACCGTTGACCACGGTGTTCTCGTACTCCAATTCCGTTCAAATTTTGATCAAAGACGAAAAATAGCAAACCAAACGATTTGTCAAATTTTCAACCCTCCACCACCACAGTCTCACGAGCAATAAGCGTAAAACTGATCACATATGACCACCGTTGACCACGGTGTTCTCGAACTACGATTCCGTTCAAATTTTGATGAAAGACGAAAATGATCCAAAGGAACAATGTGTCAAAATCTCAACCCTCCACCTACAACCCCCTACGAGCAATGAGCGTATAACTGACCACATTTGACCCCGTTGACCACGGTGTTCTCGTACTCCGATTCCGTTCAAATTTTGATCGATGACAAAAAATAGCAAATGGAACAATCTGACGAAGTTTCAATCCCCCACCTCCATCCCTGTACGAGCAATGAGCGTAAAACTGACCAGATTTCACCCCCTTTGACCACGATGTTCCCCTGCTCCGATTCACTTCAAAATTGAATCGAAGACGGAAAATAGCAACACAAACAATCTATCAAATTTTCATCTCTCTACCCCCACTCCCCGACGAGCAATAAGCGTTAAACTATTTCGACCTCATTTGACCACCGTTGACCACGGTGTTCTCGTACTCCAATTCCGTTCAAATTTTGATCAAAGACGAAAAATAGCAAACCAAACGATTTGTCAAATTTTCAACCCTCCACCACCACCCTCTCACGAGCAATAAGCGTAGAACTGATCACATTTGACCACCGTTGACCACGGTGTTCTCGAACTCCGATTCCGTTCAAATTTTGATGAAAGACGAAAATGATCCAAAAGAACAATCTGTCGAAATCTCAACCCTCCACCTACAACCCCCTACGAGCAATGAACGTATAACTGACCACATTTGACCCCGTTGACCACGGTGTTCTTGTACTCCGATTCCGTTCAAATTTTGATCGATGACAAAAAATCGCAAATGGAACAATCTGACGAAGTTTCAATCCCCCACCTCCATCCCTGTACGAGCAATGAGCGTAAAACTGACCAGATTTCACCCCAGATCAGTTTTACGCTTATTGCTCGTGAGAGGGTGGTGGTGGAGGGTTGAAAATTTGACAAATCGTTTGGTTTGCTATTTTCGTCTTTGATCAAAATTTGAACGGAATCGGAGTACGAGAACACCGTGGTCAACGGGGTCAAATGTGGTCAGTTATACGCTCATTGCTCGTAGGGGGTTGTACGTGGAGGGTTGAGATTTTGACAGATTGTTCTTTTGGATCTTTTTCGTCTTTGATCAAAATTTGAACGGAATCGCAGTTCGAGAACACCGTGGTCAACGGTGGTCAAATGTGATCAGTTTTACGCTTATTGCTCGTGAGAGGGTGGTGGTGGAGGGTTGAAAATTTGACAAATCGTTTGGTTTGCTATTTTTCGTCTTTGATCAAAATTTGAACGGAATTGAAGTACGAGAACACCGTGGTCAACGGTGGTCAAATGTGGTCGAAATAGTTTAACGCTTATTGCTCGTCGGGGAGTGGGGGTAGAGAGTTGAAGATTTGATAGATTGTTTGTGTTGCTATTTTCCGTCTTCGATTCAATTTTGAAGTGAATCGGAGCAGGGGAACATCGTGGTCAAAGGGGGTGAAATCTGGTCAGTTTTACGCTCATTGCTCGTACAGGGATGGAGGTGGGGGATTGAAACTTCGTCAGATTGTTCGATTTGCTATTTTTCGTCTTTGATCGAAATTTGAACGGAATCGGAGTACGAGAACACCGTGGTCAACGGGGTCAAATGTGGTCAGTTATACGCTCATTGCTCGTAGGGGGTTGTAGGTGGAGGGTTGAGATTTTGACAGATTGTTCTTTCGGATCATTTTCGTCTTTCATCAAAATTTGAACGGAATCGGAGTACGAGAACACCGTGGTCAACGGTGGTCAAATGTGATCAGTTTTACGCTTATTGCTCTTGAGAGGCTGGTGGTGGAGGGTTGAAAATTTGACAAATCGTTCGGTTTGCTATCTTTCGTCTTTGATCGAAATTTGAACGGAATTGGAGTACGAGAACACCGTGGTCAACGGTGGTCAAATGTGTTCAAAATAGTCTCGGGGAAGTGTTTACATGATTCGACTCATTAACACGAGTTCGGGCATCGACTCAGTACTCAATCTCTCAAGTTCATCGTTGCACTCCACAAAAATTCGTTGAAGCTTAGCAACATGGGCAGCAATATTTTCGGTTGGGTCCTTGCTGTAGTTAAAGAACTGTTCCATCAACCTATCTAAACGCTGTCCTGAACTCTGCTCGTATATGGACACAAGGTTGAGCCAAATCGCTCGAGCTGACTTGCAAGTATTTACAAGGTCAGCATTCCCCTTTCCCAAACTCTTGAAGAGAATCAATTGAGCCAGAGTGTCCCTCTCCTCAAATGTCTCTCTTTCATGTTCGTAAACAGTCGAAGCAGCCTCTTGTTCCTCCGGAGTTTGATTTTCCTGCAGAACTTGCTCTTTGGGTTCCACCACTCTTCCGTCAACTACATCCAACACCTTTTTGTGTCGAAGAAGTAGAACGACTTTTCTCTTCCAACGCGACCAGTCTTCGGCTCCTTCGAGTCGGTCGATTTGCAATTTCAAATCCATAACTAGCCGAACAAATGCGTGTCTGATACCTATAACCTGTTGATGTAAATGAAATTGTACCTAAAATGTACTTGAGCAGCAGTAAGTTAGTCAACCTCGGAGAGAGAAGAAAAAAAAAAATTTTTTTCGTTCAAGAAAACTCACAAGAGTGTTTATTCAATCAAACATACATGTGTTAGTTGTGAATTCTCACATGATCCAACTCTTGACAACAAAATACGTAGGTAATTGAGGGCATCTTTTACTCGATTTTCAATAGATGGAATATACAGTAATAAATTATTACAAACTTAGTAAAATCACAGTGAAAAATAAAACGACTAGGTAATACTTTTGTTTTAGACAACACACTCAAGGTCAACGGGGTTGTGAAAATTTCATCAGTGATGAGTTGAACAGTGTAAAAAAACGGTATTGCGGTGGATAGGAGAGAGTGGGCCTGTGGAGCGGAGAAAAGTGGGAAGCGTTGACCTCCCGCGCAATGGGTTTCCTTCACTTTCCATATTCAACTTCCCTGGCGGTACCTCTTGACTCTATGGTATACTAAACCTAAACTAGTGGTGAGGGGCAACAATCAGCGCAGGGTTTGTTTCAGAATGTATTGAAACGGATTTCAATGATTAAACTTTTGATTTTAAATCTTTTAGAGCCATTGCAATAGCTTCATCAAAAAAAAAAAAAAAAAAAAAAAAAAAAAAAAAAAAAAAAAAAAAAATTCGCTAATATGTTTTATATAAATAATTTTATAGTTAGTAGGATTATAAAGAAAATAACTATTTGCATCACGCAATGAAACAACTCGAATTTATTAAATATTAGTTGACAAAAATAAATTACCTACTTATGGTTTCAAAACTGCTCCACTGAATAAAGTTGAATCCTCCTCATCTATCAGATGAAACAAAAATGGGCGCTTTGCTTGGAAAGATGGTTCCCCTACCTTAAATGTTATTGTGGCGGCTGAAAGTTAAAAAACAAAATATAAAAACCAAAAAAAAAAAAAAAATTAATAACAAACCTAAAAAGAGGTTGGGAGGGAGGGGGGTTATTTATTAATTAAAAAGATTTTTCATAAATAATTTAAGTGGCATATAAACGGGAAGGGCAATTGCGGGCATTGTACCTAGTAGGGGTCTAAGAACACGATTCCATGTCCTGCCCATCATGAACTCCAATGACATTTTAATAATACTAGGTGATAGGCCTTGGAGCTGACCCAGTTTGCCCCTCCCATCTGATTTTGGTTTATAATTTGCAATAACGAACCTTTGTGAAGGATCAAGAATAAAAAATTCTTCCCCCCCCCCCCCTCCCTCCTGAAAATTCGTTAGTCCGCCGCCCAGAGCTTTTGTCCAACATTACTAGACCAAACTTTATGAAACTTGCTTTAAAAATCACATTTGGGGTCTAGGTAGATGGTCCTAGAAGCTAGGCATCAATTTTGGTTTATTATTTTCAATAATAAGCCTAGGTGATCGTAAAGTAAACAATTTTTATAACCCCCCCCCCCCCCCCCCCCCCCCCCTCAAACTTAGTCATTTCACGTTTCAAAGTGCGTAGAATCCAAATTCGCAATGTCCATTCGCCGTCCGGGCCATAAAAGGCCTTAGAATTGACTTTAAAAAATCCGTTCTTTCGCACATAGAGTCCATTCGGGGTCTAGTTACTCCTAACTTCTCGCCAGCTCAATCACTCCACACCCATGGGTGCTATGAGCCAAAAATATGTGAAAATGTGTCTTTTTCGAGGCTTTGAGTGTTAGACTGACGTACGCGCGCATACCTGGCTTAGTGGAATGATGAAAACATTGGCAGAGGGTCATGAGGGGGAGGAGGCGCGGCACCTTGTAGGGGCATAACGGCACGTCACCAGGGGCGTAGCAGAACGGCGCCAGGAGCGTAGGATAACGGATATATATTACTTTTACAAGTAACACCCATATAATACACCGCGCCACCATGAGGTGGGTATGGCGTTATGGGCAAAGCGGAACGGCGCCATGGGCGTAGGAGAACGGATATTCATTACTTATACTTGTAATACCCATAAACATATTATACCTTTGCCTACGCATATTTAATAACATATCCTCTTGACTTTTCATTCTTTTCAGATAATGATATTATTAAGGCAATAATTATTTGAATATATAGGAGCTCAAATCGAGAAATATAAACATGCGTATATAATTATCGAAGTATAGGTTGTGGCAACTCGAAATAGGACACGCCGAGGAGTCTGGACGGGCCTTATGACGTACGCAAGCCAACTAAAACTACGATCATACTCAATTGAAAAAATAATAAACCTTTGCGAAATAATTTGCAGCGTTTTTATCAACCCTAAAGGGTAGTATTAAAGGGCTAAACATTCAAAAATCGAAATCTTGAAATTTTTCGAAGTAACAGTACCAATGGATTGTTTTCTTACCAATGGCAAAAATAATCCCGAAGAATCAATTAAACCATCCGTAACGCTGTACGTTGAACGGTTTGCTTTCCCAAAGGGCTTGAATTTCCATAAAACATTTCCGGGATATCTTTGAGAGAGTGGCGCACGGGGGGCGGGGGAGGGGGGGGGGGGGAGTGTGGAATACCTTCCATCAAAACGGAGGATCCGGGTTGAATCATAAAAATTTAACGTTCCAAGGTTTTTGTTTGTAACGTTTTTGAGCGCATTAAAAAAGTTGTTATAGTCACGCAACATGATCATAATGAGCAAATTTTGTAAAGTATCGTATTATATTCATGTTGAATTGTTTGAAAATTTAAGCATTTAGAGGGCAAATGAACTATTACTACTAATTTTATAGCAAAACAATTTTTTTTTTCTTCTAAATAATGATTTGCTATTTTAAAAAAAACTTATGAACTCGTAAACGAGTTCCACTACCTGCTTTACAAGCAGATACCATGTTACATGGATATGTCTTTGATTGGGGACTTCATAACGGTTGTCCTCGAAAGTTGTAAAAAAATCCTTTAACTTTGGACTGTAGGCGACGAAATGTAGGATAAAGAATTTATTCTATTATTCTTGGAGACACAATAAGCATACTATACAGACTATTAAAGTTATTTCTCCAATACAGGCGCTATCATTTTCATGTTCATGATAGCCTGATTTTTCATTAATAAATGAAATTATATCATTTATTGTTTTATTTGATAACGTTTCGTTCTCTTACTGAGGACATCTTCAGATCTTGCTTTCTTGACATTGAGTTGACTTGGTGAGCCACTGTTTTATTTGACAAATCCTTTATATTGGGATGTTTATCAATTTTTTCCTGGACACACCAAGATTTGAAGATGTCCTCAGTAAGAGGACGAAACGTTATCAAATAAAACAATAAATGAAATAATTTCATTTATTTTCCCTGGGCCGCATCCCGACTAATTCCAACAAAACAACGGTTTACTTATAGAAATGTTGAAAATAACTGTGAAGAGAAGCCACTACAATGAGTTGTTGTTTACAGTCGACTGTTGTCAAGAGGATGATAATGTTTCCTATGGAGTGGAGTAAATGATGCTTTTGCTTTACGTTAAGAATATTGTAACCGGCTTATTAAAATTGTTTATAGTCCAATCAACTTAGTTTAGGAATGTTGCCAGGTACGTAAGGAGGGGGAAATTGGTAGCTTGAGATGTGAACATTTATCACATAAATCAAGCGCTTTCCAACGGGTGGCGAACGATTTCTGTGCGATGAAAACTACGGAAGTTCCATTCTCCTAGCAACGGATTGGTTGTACGTGAACATCATTAGAAATTGTGACATATTTTTTGCGTCACGAAAATTTTTGGTTGACCCCCCAGAGCAAAGACATATCCATGTCAAAAAAGAAAAGATTTTGATTAATATTATTTTTTGCATTTTTTGCTTATAATATAGAATATAATAATAAAGTAAATTTTTCTGCATAATTTTATCTATGGAATTTTGAATGTTCAAAATTTATATAGTTGATAATTTTTGTTTTAATTTATTTTTAATTGTTTTTGCCATTCTTGGTGATTCTTCCAGCACAAATTTTTGTATTTGATTTGAACATCGTTGTGCTCACAAAGTGCTGCCCAACGAACTCATCCTTTTATATATGTAGAATACTTCATTTTATGACGCAAAAACACAATTTCAATAGCAGTCCTAAGGAGAGTTTTTGTCCGGAAAGACACACCACATGTTTTCACATCATATTAAGAAACGTTTAACTCCAGGAACGTTAAACTATGCAGCATCATCGTATGAGCGAATTTTCGTAAAATATTGTTTTACCTATATTATGTTACATTGTTTTGAAATTTAAGCACTTCGAGTGCAAAGAAATGGTTAATTACCAATTTTATGACAAAAAACGTATTATAAATAATAATCTCCTATTCAAATAAAGGTATTGCATTTTATGCTTTTTTGCCGTTTTTGTCTATTTTTAGCAAATTTTGATAAATTTTAAGTACATTTTTCAGCATAATTTTGTACATGAATTTTTGAATGTTCTATTTTATAATTAAAAAACTTAATTTGAGCAATATATCGTCAAAAATTATAAATTTAACGGTTTTTAGCCGTTTTAGCTATTTTTAGTGATTTTTTGGTACCTATTTTGAAATGTGACCAATTTGATGGGCTCAAAAAGTGCTGGCCAACAAACTCATTGTTTCGTTTGGAAAGCTTGATTTTTGGGCGCAAGAACGGATTTTCAATGGAAAAATCTCAATCTCTGTATTGAGATCTAAATCTCAATATCGTCTGGAATGACACATATATAAATCTCTATCTCTATTCCTATCTCTATCTCTGTCCTTAGCTCTATTTCAATCCTTCTCTCTATCCCTATCTCTATAATTATCTCTATCTCTATCTCTCTATTATATTATAAGAATGAAACTTTGTCTGTGGTCCGTGAGTGAGTCTATTTGTGAGTCTATGTCACTGCACGGCCGAACGGACGAAGGGATCCAAACGGTTCTTTTTAATCATTTATTTTATTTTATCGTGACCGGAAATTTCCGGTCAGACTATAGGCTATGTTTTATTCGTTTTCCCCCAATCTTTCGACCTTAAAATTTCGTTTATTACGTAAATTTTGATGATTGTCGGGCGCTTTTTCACGTTCTTTTCTACTTCCCCGCTTCCCCTACCCCTCTAAACTGTCGTCGAAAATGGACATGGACATATAGAGTTAGTAGTAAAACAAAGTTCGAGTCGAAATGATTGATAAGTAGTCGTTATAAGAAATTATTGTTTGTGCATGCCCAAAGACTACTATTAATATAGCGGCAATATATATTAGATATTGCACAGATATTACCTTTTTTAAGATGGGTGGGCAGCATAACTTCCTCACATATTGTTACATGGACGTGTGGAATTAGTTGTAGAATTGAAATGTTCGATTTGAATAAAACTAAACTTTTCGTGGTTCTACGTAATCTTTATTGGATAGACCGTCTACGCAGATAAATGGCCAGTCTTTATTAAACCTAATGATCTTTTCGTGGTTCACCATAGGTAGTTTTATAAGATTTAATTTGTTTGCAAGTAATTTCCAACAGAAAAAAACGTCTGCCAAGTTAGGAAGGCTGTATTAATTCCACACATATTATAGCATGGACATATAGAATCAGTTAAATAATGTTTGCTCATGCACAAAGACTACTATAAGTCCAATGGTAATATGTATTAGATATTACATAGATATTACCTTTCATGAGATTTGATTTTTCTTTGTTTTGCCATCCCCTTGGGATTGTCAATTGAAAGGGATTGAGAGCAATTTTCTACCCCCACCCGAACCATGGGCTGTAGGTCTTGATGGTATCCCAATATATCTCATCGCATCTATACATCCCATACCGAGTGAGCAGAGCGAGCAACATTCCCTACCCACATCAGATTTCAACGAGGTTTTTCCTACACATATACAGCCATAACGAGCGAGCAACATCCCCTACAGGCATTAAACCTACCCTTAGTGATCTACCGTTTCCAATCATTCTACAAGCCCCGCTCGCCAGTTAAAGACCTTCTCATCCACTCAGCCACACCTTGCGTGCGAAGCGAGCAACTCAACGAGGGGCTCTGCGGGGCTTGCCCCTCCGGCTGGATGTGGAGGCGAGCAAAGCGATCTGGAGCTGCTAGTTGTATTATCAGAATAACACTCTGTCTGTCTGTCTGCCTGTGAGTCAGTGTTGCTTTCACGGCCAAACGGACGAAGGGATCAGAACAAGGTTTTCTTATTGTGACCGTAAACCTCCTGGTCAGACTATAGGCAATGTTATATTCGTTTTCCCCCACTCTTTTGACCTTAAAATTCTGTTTTTTGCCTAAATTTTGACGTTTGTCGGGAGAATTTTCCGTTTTTTTTTTTACTTCCCCACTTCCCCTACCCCTCTAAACGGCCATTGAAAATTCCGAAAAAATACAGGTTTCGTAGGTTTTTGTAGAAGGAAGATGATGGCGCGATCGTACCACAAAAAAAGTATCGGGAAATGCGTCGAAAAAATGAAAGAGTACGGACCCTTTTTCTTGAAAATTCCGACAAAAAACTTCGTTTTTCTTTCTCATTAAAATTGACCCCATAAACAGACGTTTTTCGGGTCGGTGTTTGCTGGCGAAATGCAGTTTTGATTCCACCGAATCTGAATCCAAAATCGGATATAGAAAAAAGTGACGGGAAGTTGGACAAAATGCGAGGGGACTGGAG
This sequence comes from Adelphocoris suturalis, assembly GCA_030762985.1. Classification (NCBI taxonomy): domain Eukaryota; kingdom Metazoa; phylum Arthropoda; class Insecta; order Hemiptera; family Miridae; genus Adelphocoris; species Adelphocoris suturalis. The sequence continues at coordinate 154,184,668 of CM061040.1, forward strand.
GCGAAGCGACTAAAATGGGAAGTTAAACGAGCCTGCCGTATCAGGATGTTGCAACGCAGGCACTTTTTACCTGAGGGGGTTCTGATGAGGATTTCCGATGCTGTCTTCTTGTTTGCCCCTCTACACCCATAAAATAATGGCCTACCCTTAGAAAAATGGAACTGGAAGAAAAATACGTTAAACCATGGAACATCTGACTGTTCTGTTAGTACTGAAATGTTCTTAAAACTATACTTTCTGTAGTTCCACATAAGGAGCCGCGTTTGATAGTCATTACGTGGCATGGACTGAAGACTTTATCCATTCAACATTTCCACATAGGTAGTTTTATAAGATTTAATTAGTTTGAAAGTAATTTCCAACAGAAAAAAGTCTGCCTAATTGAGTGGTGTATAAATTCCTTACAAATTGTAAAATGGACATATGGAAATAGTAAAAGAACAAAGTACGAGTCGAAATGATTGATAAGTCGTCATTATAAGAAATTAATGTTTGCGCATGCCCAAAGACTACTATTAATCCAGCGGTAATATATATTATATATTGCACAGATATTACCTTTTGTAGGATGGATGGGTAGTATTGGTAACTTCCTCACATATTGTAACATAGACCTTTAGAATTAGTTGAAGAATTGAAAAGTTCTTAAAACTAAACTTTTCGTGGTTCCACACAATCTTTATTTGATCACCCTTCTACCCAGATAAATGGCTCATTTTCATTAGACCTAATGAACTTTTCGTGGTTCCACATAGTTTTATAAGATTTAATAATTTACTTGAAAGTAATTCCCAACAGAAAAAGACGTCTGCCAAGTTGTTAGGGCAGTATAAATTCCCCACATATTGTAACACTAGCCGCTCCGGCTCGCTACGCTCGCCTCCACGCCCAGCCGGGGGGCAAGCCCCCCGGGCCCCGCTCGCTCGCAAACGGCTCGCAAACGGCACATCCCTAAGGGTGTGTAGGGGATGTTGCTCGCTTCGCTCGCTCGGAACGGCTGTATATGTGTAGGAAAAACCGTGGACCCCCCCCCCACCCCATTAAGTTGCTCGCTTCGCTCGCAAGGTGTGACTGTATACATGCTATGTACTGCAATTGAAACATATAGGGGATGTTGCTCGCTTTGCTCGCAAGCGGTAGATCTCTAAGCGTTGTTGAAATGTGCGTAGAAGTTTTTCGTTGGACTTTTCGAGAAAACGGGTCCGTACTCTCGCATTTTTTTGACGCATTTCCCGATACTTTTTTCGCGATCCGATTGCGCCGTCGTCTTCCTCATAGGAAAACCTACGAAACCGGTATTTTTCCGGAATTTTCGACGGCCGTTTAGAGGGGTAGGGGAAGCGGGGAAGTCCAAAAAGCGCACATTAACCAGAACTTCGACCCCCCTCCCACCCTACGGCCCATGGTTTGGGTGGGATTAGAAAATTTTAAATTCGTTTATACACCCTATCGGAAAATCCCAAGAAGATCCCCCCACTCGTAGACTCCCCCCACTCAGCCGTTTGGCCGTGCATAGACACGACAAACAGACAGACAGACGGAGTTTCATTCTTATAAATAGTACTAGCCGGGGGGAGCCCCCATTAAATTGCTCGCTTCGCTCGCAAAGAGTGGCATGTAGGGAATGTTGCTCGGTTCGCTCGCAAAGAGTGACATATAGGGAATGTTGCTCGCTTTGCTCGCAAGGTGTAGCTGTATACATGCGATGTATTACAATTAAAACATGTAAGGGATGTTGCTCGCTTCGCTCGCAAATGGTAGATCCCTAAGTGTAGGTTTAACGTGTGTAAGGGATTTTGCTCGCTTCGCTCGCTCGGTACGGCTTTATATGTGTAGGAAAAACCCTGGACCCCCCCCCCCCCCTCATTAAGTTGCTCGCTTCGCTCGCAAGGTGTGGCTGTATACATGCGATGTATTACAATTGAAACATGCAGGGGATGTTGCTCGCTTCGCTCGCAAACGGTAGATCCCTAACGGTAGTTTTAATGTCTGTAGGGGATGCTGCTCACTTCGCTCGCTTGAGGAAGTTATACTGCCCACCAGACTTGGCAGACATTTTTTTCTGTTGGAAATTCTTACAAACAAATTAAATCTTATAAAACTACGTGGAACCACAAAAAGTTTATTCGGGGATGTTGCTCGCTTCGCTCGCAAGGTATTGCTGTATATGTTTAGGAAAAAACCCTTATTTATTCCGTTGAAATAGGCCTGCTCGCAACATTGTGAAACACCTGAGTCATCGAACCGTTTCACGTCTTCGTAGAGCCTTCTCGCGTCCAGGGCTCAATTAACTTTTGCTTTTAATCACTTCGCCTCGCTTCCCCTCGCATTTTGACCAACTTCCCGTCACTTTTTTCGATATCTGATTTCGGATTCAGATTCCGAGGGATCAAACCTTTATTTCGCCAGCGAAAACCGTTCCGAAAAACGTACCTTTATGGGGTATATTTTAATCAGAAAAAACCAAGTTTTTCGTCGGACTTTTCGAGAAAACGGGTCCGTACTCTCACATTTTTTTGACGCATTTCCCGATACTTTTTTCGCAATCCGATCGCGCCGTCGTCTTCCTCGTTCAAAAACCTACGAAACCGGTATTTTTCCGGAATTTTCAACGGCCGCTTAGAGGGGTAGGGGAAGCGGGGAAGTCGCAAAAGCGCGAATTAAACGGAACTTCGATCCCCCTCCCGCCCTACAGCTCATGGTTCAAGTGGGATTAGAAAATTTTAAATTCGCTTATACACCCTATCGGAAAATCCCAAGAAGATCCCCCCACTCGTAGACTCCCCCCACTCAACCGTTTGGCCGTGCATAGACACGACAAACAGACAGACAGACGGAGTTTCATTCTTATAAATAGTAAGAGATAGATAGAGATAGACATATAGAATTAGTTGATTAATGTTTGCGCATGCACAAAGACTACTATAAATTCGAAGGCTAGTGACGACAGATTCCTCTGAAAGGTACGTAAATGATAATTTTGCTATCTGAAAAGTTAAGGTAGGAACAGTGACCTCCCAGCTCGAGCTGTTTCGAACTACAAACTTACTGTTCAATTACGTTAATCAAGAAATACTAGAAATACTTACAAGTGACAGCAGCGGCCTTTGTTCCTTCTTCAGTGACTTCAATTATAGCTTTTTGTTTCACTTTATCTACTTTCAGAGATGCCACTGAAATCCCACTTAGATCAGGATTATTGAAGAGAAAACCTGCACCCAACTGTAAAATAACCATAACACATGAACTGTACTGTAAGCATGGGAGTTTGCAGATAACATACAAGTTATGAAACTGCATTAAGTCATGGATGACTGTGCATGGGTGACTTACACGATAACTTAGAGGAAATGATACTGTCCAATGAGTGATGTGTAATGTTTTCCATTAAGTTTCACATAGAAATGAGCAATGAACTGAAATAAAAAGTGTGGGTCCTCATTTAAAATAACAAAGTTAGTGCACACTGTGCACGTTTGACGCATGGGCATGTGCACAAATATTTGAGATCTACGGAAAAAATAGAAGGGGGAGTTACTGTAGTCCACTGGCCCGTGGACTCAATCTCAAACATACGCTTCATCAATGATTCAATGCTTTCATCGTTGGGTTGGACGGTAGCCACCTCATGACCTCGAGGCATTAACTCAGCACTGAAACTGGAACTCAATGGAAGAGTAGAACTGGTTTGACTAAAATTATAGCGACCCGGACTACCATAGGGCTTCAATTCATGGAAGAGTTGGCACTGATTACTACGTGGGAGCAACCACCCTGATGGTGGGATCACTGAGTACACTTTACAAACAACTCGCAATCCATCCAGTGGTAGTGGGTGGCGAGAACAGTCACGACTCCTTGAGGGCAGCACTTCAGGAGTGTGCAGTTCCTTGGGTTTTGCCTCCAGAACTGAACTACGAACTGGCCCCAACACCCTTTGCAATATTGCCTAGACATCTTGGAGTAAAATTTTTTTGTAGGGTGACAGCGCTTCTTGTTGTTGGTCTCATGTAGCTAATCACAATAGAGGCTACAATAGAGATGCGTAAAACTGTGGATTAACTTGAACGGCAATCCGGCGGGTCCGAGCAAAGATGAAACAATAAAGGGGAACCACGCGCTTTTTTAGGAGGTTACGATGCGAGAGACGAATGCGGTCATCAACAAAGAAATCGCATGTTCCACCTGGAGGTAGGAGGGGGGCAAATCAGGAATCAGTCTCCAGATAGACACCAATGCGACCTAGCGACCCCAGGTTCAATCGACCATCTCCGCGCTGGATCGCTCTTCCCGCAATCATTGCATTACGCCAAACCATCCCCCACCCTGAAAGGGCTGAACAGCCTTTCTGAATCGAGGATACCAAATAAGCCAACCTAAGTGTATGGCCTCAGACTAATATAGACAAGGGTTAATGCAAACAACAAATTATGCAATAAATTAGTATCTTCGTAACAAACAAACGATGATATATGCAATATATATACAATATAATTTATATGAACTAAATTAATGATATTTAATTTATTTAGTGGGAAGCACGCAATGCATAACCACTCGCTGCACAAGAACTCCACTTTTAGTGTGTATTCTAGCTACCCGAACCTGTCCATCCGCAACTGGATAAATGTCTTCGATGATGGCAAGAGGCCATTCCAATGGGGAAGTTTTCTCGTTCAGAAGCAGCACAACATTTCCAACCTCAACTGCTGGTTCAGCATCTACCCATTTTGCTCGCTGTTGCAGAGTATGTACCTACATATTCCTGGCTCCATCTCTTCCAATAATGTTGGACAATCCAGTCAATGCGTAGGAAATAGTCAAGCCGATTCAGTGGAACCTGACTAACATCTTGGGTTGAGTGGTTGAGAGTTGAGCCCAGGTTAATGAAATGAGCAGGAGTGAGGGCAGATGGAGCTGATGACCCATCGCACATAAAGGTAGGCTGTTCAATAAAGCCTCAATTTGACAGAGGAGTATTGTCATTTCCTCAAAGGTGAGAATCTGGTTGCCCACTACTCTCACTAGGTGCGTCTTGACACATCTAACCTGTGACTCCCAAAATCCACCAAAATGTGGAGCTGCAGGTGGGTTAAGTCACCACTCAATGCGGGGATTAGACAATGCATTCCCTATAGCATTGGTATATTCTCTACCGCACATGATGGAACGGAGTTCATATGGTACTAAGCGAGCACCAACAAAATGCGTGCCCTGATCGGAACTAATTACAGAGCATGGGCCTCGAGGGGACAAGAACCTCTTGAAAGCTGATAGAAAGCAGGGTGTCGAGAGGTCGGATGCGAGCAATAGATGTTGCGCCTTGGTAGTCAGGCACACAAACAGGCACAAATAAGCCTTCTGCGTCTTCCCTCCTCTTCGACGTGCGATGCTAATCTGGAATGGTCCAGCATAATCAACACCACAATTGGTGAAAGGTTTAGCCTGCTGAAGTCGCACTGTAGATAGGGAGGCCATCTTTGGATGAGTGTGCTTAGCTTCTGCATGAAAACTAGAGTTGCACCTGTGCACTCTATGTCGTACCAACTATCTACCAGAGATAATCCAAAACCTTGTCTTGATGAGGGAAAGCAACAAAAAGGCTCCAGTATGGGGGTGTTCCTGGTGCCATTGATCATCCAGCAGTACAACGTATGGGTCAGAGTTTGTCAAGAGTATTGGATGTCGATGCTCATATGGGAGGGACGAGTTACCCAATCGACCCTCCACGCTAAGAAGCCCATTCACGATGAAAACGGAATTCCTACGACGATAACTCCTGGAGGGTCGAGGATGTGCCTCAAGCTCAGCAATAATTGATGACAAGTGTTTCTTCTGCCAGATTTCTTGTGGAGCAACCACAACCGCTCTGCTTGGTCAATCTCTGATGCCTCAAGAGGCCCAACTCAATGTGTGGATTTCCTCACATAACGAAGTACCAAGGCAGAAATGGGATGTAGTTCTCCCAATGACGAGACCCATGTGAGCAGAGGCTCAAGGACCCAATCTACTGGGTCACTGATCTTGAAAGAGACTACTCTAGCTTCCTCAGGGAGGTAGGCACCCACAATACTGGAGGCAGACACAAGAGGCCAGTGTTTCACCTCATCCAAAAGCCAGGATGGGCCTGAGTGCCATAGATTTTGTTCCACAAAGGCTTTACCAATCACCTCTCGGCTCAAACAATCCGCTGGATTATCCTCGCTCCTCACATGATGCTAATGGGAAACATCAAGACGCTCCTGAATTTTCTGGACCCGGTTGCCTACAAACATTTTCCAAATGGAGGCTGGAGAGCTAATCCACTGAAGAATGACGGTGGCATCAGTGCACCCAAAAACCTTCCATACCAGTCACTATAAGTATCAATGACGCTTCTAAGAATTCTGGACAGAAGGAGCGCTCCATACAATTCAAGACGAGGAATTGAGGTAGCTTGCTTAGGAGCAAATTTAGATTTGGCGCAGATCATCTGAACATTGATGGGACCTCCATCTGATGGCTGTGTCCTAACATACACAACTTCGCCATACGCCTCCTTACTTGCATCACAAAACCCCAACAAAATTGAGCTCGTGTTGGGCTTGATCCCAGAATGGCGAGGGATGGAAACAGCTTCCAAGGAAGGCAAAGCTGACACAAAAGTCTTCCATGCATTCGAGATTCCCATGGGTGGTGTGTCATCCTAATCGAGACTTGCCTGCTAAAGTTTCTTTATCAAAATCTTTGCAACAATTATGACTGGTGCCAGCAAGCCCAAGGGGTCAAATATCCGTGCAATCACTGAGTAAATCTGCCTCTTGGTACATCTTGTGTCAATCGGACTCAAATTAAACCCAAAGGCGACTCTGTCCGGGCCGGGCGGGCCCGGCAAGGCGATCTCGGGCTGTTCGCCCTTGAGTCGAGAGCCCAAGGGCGATGGTTCTGAGGCAGCCCGACGTCTTTTACTATTTTAGATATCTTAGATATCTTTCTAGGTGGTGAATTCACCACAATTTATCACTGTCTTACTGAAATCATTATCATTATTATTACTTATGTGTCTTTTCACAACTTGTTGCCACTTCCTATACCTATACCTATTGGCCAATAGAGTGGAATGATGGTAACCTTACCTCTACACTATTGAGGCTCTCAGGAAATCCTCTGGTCGAAAGTGTGGATGCTGCCAAATGTGTCGATACCGAGCCGTGGTCCAGTAAGATGTCAGTTAGAAAAGCAGTGTTAATCGCGAGGGGAACTATCGCAATGATTAGGGGAATCGTTACTATGAACGGGTGAAACGGGGTGCAAGTTACGGGGATACTGGGATGCCGTATAAACTGGGGCCTTAAACTGGACAACGAATCAGTCACAAGCTCGAAAAACTCAATAGATCTGGTCTCGAGGGTCCTGTGAGAGTCTCGGGCTCGTCCCCTCTGATCCACTCCCTGCCGTGCCTGACATATTGGATTCCTCCCCCAGGCCTGCGCTCTCGGTGGCCTCGTCCCGGCTCTTACCGCGTGAATATGAATGATGATATGAATCATCAGGCCTACACAGTGAATCACCCTGTTGAATTTCAACTTCCTCTTGGGTGATCAGGAGAGGATTTAGCTCACTCAGTTGATTAAGAAATATACCATAATTTCAATCGTCTGTTAATGTCCCAGAGAGTAACCTTGTCGATTTCAACTTCCTTGGGAGAACTGGAGAGAATTTAGGTTATCGCGATGTTTAGTGTCGTAACGGTCTGAAACCAAATGGGCGCGCCCCGTTAATCATTATTGAATGATAAAATCACAGAGAATAGCCCCCCCCCCCCCCCCACCACAGTTTGATTTGCCACCACGGAAGGACAGGAAAAATACGTGTCTACTTTTCTTCAATTTAGGATTGATAAAAATAGTTAGGTACCTCAAAACAAATTCAGTCACTGAATGCCTCCTCGTAAGTTCGCGCCTAATGTTTTTTATAGTGAATAAGTGAAATATCGTGAATAATTATTGGATCTAGTGCCGTAATTTAGGAAGTTGTTTCAAACTCTAATAACGTGTACAATAACCCAATTTCGAGTCCCACCTTTTTAAGCGCTGATTTCAGGTCGATAGTCTTTTCGATCTTAAAACGTGGCAAGAAAACTCGGACTTTTCTTACGGACATGTCCTTCTTGGCTGCTTTCAGTCCAAGCGTCTTCAAGTTTTGTTCGACATCCTTGAGAGTCGTTTCTGCTCCGAAGGGAAGAATCAAAAGCATGCGAAACTTGTCATTCTGAAACAAATTTGAAATGCCGTTGCAATGGAATATACATAGATACATAAGTAGGTACCTACCTACAATAAAAATGAAACTATTGAAATGACTCAAAAGATTTTAAAATCAGAATTTTTGAGAAATTCCTTAACTGAAAGCCGTTTTAAGACATTCTCGCCTTCCGGCAGTACGTGGAGGACCGCAGATCTTCACGATATTTTCCAGTAATATATCAGTACATTTTGACGAATCGCTGATGAAACTGAATCACCTCTGTTCATTACTACTTCTAGTAGCCTGTTTTGAGTGTTCAGCGTACAGTATAGAACAGATTAGAGTAACTATGACGTTTTCATCCAATTCCAAATGTTTTATTACTTATGTACGTCATTCGAAAATGTTTGCTGACTTAGAAAGGATGACTTAAGAAAAACGTCTATCAAGTTGGCTGGACAGTATAGCTTCCTCACTTATTGTACAATTGGCGTATATAATTAATAAATGAACCATTCACGACCAAATCAATGTTATTGGAAATTTATGGATTCACATGCCCACACGCTACTATTGATCCAACGACAACGAAATTTATAGGAGACCATCTAGGAGCAAACCTACACAATTTCTGAAAATAAATTCAAAACCGAAGTGTCACTTGTGTGAACCAAATTTAGTTTTGCGCATTATCGACAAATATTTACTTAATTAATAGGTCATCTTCCAGAAACCAATACACAATTACCCTCCGAGTTTGAATGAAATTAGACCAACAGACCGTGAGGAATCGACGTTACAAGATGCGCACAAGCCATTATTGATCACATGGCAATGAAATTCGTTGGGAACAATACAAGAGCTACCCACTTGATATTTACAAATTTCATTAAAATCGGTCCACTAGTCTGGGAGTTTCATGGGTGTCAACCAATTTTAGTTTTGCTCATGCTCAATAGTCCACTGATCGCTATTAAATTGATAGAGCACTTATCTGAAACGTTCACCCAACCACCTTTCAAGTTTGAATTAAATTAGATCGAAAGATCCTAAGGAATCGACAAGGTTATAAGAAATGCACGTTTGCGCATGCTCACACGCATTATTGATCCGACGGTATAAACATTTATTGGGGAATATCTAGGTGCTTACCCGCACAATCCCCGAAAAGTTCATCACAACTGGACTAAAACTTGATACAGATTTGCACGGTACAAGGGATCGCCACCGACAGACAAGATACCAAAAAAAATTTTTATATTTTTTTAATTTTTTTCATTTTGTTGGTTTTAGTTACGTCGAATTTTTATTTTTGTTTTATATGTCGCAAGTTGACATTGTTTGTTTATGTTTAACAATTATGGTTTTAAGGAGCCAAAATTGATCAGCAAGCTCTGAAAACGGTACGCAAAAAGCAAAAAAAAAAAAAAAAAAGTTTTAATTGTGGAGGACAACATTTATTTCGTCTATATGCAGGAAAACTCGGCGCTGCGCGCCTCGCCAGGGGGCAAGCCCCCTGGACCCTCGGATGCTTACCGTTTGGAGCCTGCGGCTAAAATTCGAGAAACATGGAACATGCTTTAGCTATGTCTTCTTTCTCTGTTTATTTTTTTATTCGAAAAATGTGATCAAATACGAGGATGATGAAATATATTTATTTTATTTTATTCCACACAATCATTCGAAGTGATGGCCAATATTGGTTTATGATAACTTCTTATAGTTGTCATGACGGCAATGGACATATATAATATCGCATTATTGGATAAACACCTCACACATTAATATAACACTCTGATATAAATATTAAATTTTAATTTCTCCCTTGATAGGAAAAACAAAAGATCATGGATATGTCTAGTACCTACTGCTTACCAGTTGGTACCTACTACTCAATTGTATATCAACCATGTAGTGCCTTCATTTCACAAGATTATTCCATTATGGTTACAAAACAATATTAGTTTTTAACTTAGAGTAATAAATCAGCATTCCTTGACACTACAATGGCTTAGAGGTCATGAAATGTCATGGTAAATTGAGAGCATTCCAAAAAGTGGCGAACGATTTTCCTACTATGAAAACTATGGGAGTTACTCTTCCCTAGTAACGCCTTGGTTGTACGTGAAAATCAATAGAAAATGTGTGTGGTAGGGAAAAAAAAGTGTGAACAAAAAATCCCCCCCAGCCAAAAGACATATCCATGTCAAAATGCAACATAAATCAGGAGCTTTCCAACGAACGGTGAACGATTTCTGTGCGATTAAAATTGCGGAAGTTCCATTTCCCTACCAACAGCTCGGTTTTACGGGAAAATCATAAGAAAAAAGCAGGCTAGCGACAAATAAGATTGTTTACTAACCATTTATGATATCGCATTATTGGATAAACACCTCACACATTAATATAACACTCTGATATAAAAATGCGACATAAATCAGGAGCTTTCCAACGAATGGTGAACAATTTCTGTGCGATTAAAATTGCGGAAGTTCCATTTCCCTACCAAATCAAATCAAATCAAATCAGTTTTTATTTGTAACAGGCCTTGCCAGGCAATACAAAAGTCAAATATAATATTTATATAAGTAATAATAATAACAATAAATACATGCAATATGACTAGAAATAGAGAATAAAATCATTAGGACATGAAGATAGAGGTATCAAGCTTATAAAAATCAGACACAGTATATAGTTCTTGTTCTACAAGTACACGTTTTATAATGTTTTTAAATGACTTGAGTGGCAGATCCCTCGTTGAAGAGTGTAAATGATTAAATAAACGACATCCAACTTGATAGGGGTTCGTTTTCAGGGATGTTGCCAATCTGGTTAGAGGGGGGCACAACTTCGTCCGGTCTCTTGTAGAATAATTGTGCCTTATCGAACTGTTGGAAAACTCATTCAGGTTGCACTTGACATATAGCAAGGATGCCAACACGAATAAACTGGGCAGCGTTAGGATTCCAAGATCCCTGAAGTGCCCTCTGCAGCTCTCATTCCATCCCAGCCTACGTATGGTACGAACGGCTTTCTTTTGGAGCTTAAAAATTACATTAGCGTGACTACTATTGCCCCACAAGACGACACAGTAAGACATCCGGCTGGCAAAACAAGCGTGGTAAACAAGGAGTAATACTTCAGGGGACACTGAGTGGGCGAGCCGGTGAAGCAAATAAATGCAGGATGACAGCCCGGCAGATAGCTTTTCCACATGGGTCAGCCAAGAAAATCTATTGTCGACCAATAGACCCAAAACATTGACTGAGCTTTCGAGCTTACCATTCAAGAGAAATTCCATATTTTGTGTTTTAGTATCATTTACACTCAGACCATTTGCAGTACACCAGTTTTTCACAAGGATTTCAGAGCGCCCAACGTTTTGTTGAAGAGAAGAAAGAGCTGAACTGGCTGAGAGCACAGAAATGTCATCAGCAAAAAGTATTAGGTTACCTGAATCTAATGGCTGATAAGGAAGGTCATTTATAAATAGTATGAAGAGACAGGGTCCTAAAACAGATCCCTGCTTTATTCCGCACGGTATCGCTACTTTCTCAGAGATTTTTCCTCCAAAAGAAACCACCTGAGACCAACCCTTGAGGTAGTTTTCAACGAACGCAAGTGCTAATGTGTCGAAGCCGTAGTGTTTGAGCTTTAATAAAAGAAGGTCATGAGGGACAAGGTCGAATGCTTTTGAAAGATCATAGAGCCGTAGCTCCACACGCTCCCTTCCTTCCAGATAATCCAAAGCTGACGTTACCAATGAAACGGCTGCATCACATGTATTTCTCCCCTTTCTGAAACCGAATTGCTGCTTGTGTATGAGCTGTTTTTCTTCTTCATAAGAGCGGATATTCTTCAGTACCACTGATTCTAGAATCTTGGCAAAGACCGGAAGTTTAGAGATCGGACGAAAATCCTCGTAAGCTCCACACTTTCCCTTCTTGGGAATCGGCGTCACAGTGGAAACCTTCCAACACTCAGGAAACTCCCCATTTTTGAAACACAAGTTGATAATATAGGTTAGGGGCTCGATTATATGGATAGAAGCACCTTTTACTATGGCAGAATTTATCCCAAAGAAGTCGAAAGAATAAGAGTGACTCATCGAGCAGATTACTAAATAAACCTCCTCAACAGAAACCGGGCGCAAGAAAAACTCATTGCTGAAATGAGGAGCTCTACTTAAAAATTCAGAAAAGTCCTGAGAAACACTGGGCTGCAGAGATCAAAGACCCTGGAAAACACTGTGCTGAAACCGTGACAGTCGAATTTGTTGCTGGGAAAGGAATTTAATTCATTTTTGACAACATCCCACGACGATTTAGTTCTAGGATCTCTTTATTTTCACGTCTTGATTTCGATAGAGCTCTCCTTTATTACTTTCTAAAAGAACGAGCTAGGTTACCGAAATCCGGATTGTGAGTCGATGAGGCCAAGCTTTTAAAGGACTGATATCTGTCTCTTAAATTTAATAATTCGTTACTGAATTGTACTCTCTTTGTGGAGGAGTCACAACGAATTCGAATATTGGTCCAAGGGCATGTGGAATCGGCAGCAGATAAAAATAAATTCATGAAGGAGATTGCGGCCGAGCTCGCATCCTTGAACGCATAAACTGGGAACCAATTAAGGGTAGAAAGGATACGAGTGAGCTCAAATATGTTCATCTCTTTAGATAATCGATGTCGAGAATGAGTAAAAAACTGCTCAACCTGGTTTGTAAGCAAACTTAATTCGATTCCCTGGTGGTCCGAAAAACTGATCGGACTGACTGATGGGAGATAAAAGCGTGGATTGAAGTTAGTGACCATGATATCAAGGCAAGAGGGACCGCCACTCTGTCCAAGATAGGGTTTGCGAGTAATCTCTGTAAGTGTGACGTGAAGCCCGTAGCTGCAGATCAAATTATTGAAAATATTCCTGCTCTTGATGTGGACAGGATTTTCGGTTTTCTCGAAATGGATATTCATATCCCCCATCACTACAACAATTCTATTATGCTTCAAGACAGTAGACAGAAGTTTGTCCATGCATGAAATAAATTCATCGAAATTAGCTTGAATAGGTGGTCTGTAAACACAGCAAATTATAATGTTCGGAGACGACAAACTGACAGCTGAGATCTCACAAGATAACTCAATCGACAAGTCAGCGACTTCTGGGAGACCTCGAGATTGCAATTCATTACTCACAAATATGACAGAACCTCCACATTTTCTAGTTTGTCGACAGAAAGCAGAAGCAAGATAGAAACCGACCGGAGAATAAAGTGAAATCTCCTCAGAATGATTACACCAGTGTTCGGTGAATCCCAATATTTTAATGTCAAGGCGGTTTGAAATGCCACAATTTATTTCGTTAATTTTCGATTTAATTCCTTGAACGTTGGCCTGAAATAGAACAAAATGTTTGGAATGTGGAGTGATGGGAGGTATGTTTTGTCATACCAACGGCTCGGTTGTACGTGGAAATCATAAGAAAATTTCGTCACCCATCCGCGTCACCCATCCCGCGTCACCCATTCCGCGTGACATTTTTCGGCTAGTTAGTCCAAGGCTAAAGCATGTTCCATGCTAAAACCACTCCCTTCGGCAGTGATGAAGTAAAATTAAATACGCTATTCTAGCCAAAAGAACTAGAATTTCTAAGCATAATATAGCATGTGTTTAGGTACCTAGGTATCACTAAACAAGGAACATTCGAAGTAGAAAATAATGGGAATCACAATGTAATCATCAAAAAGTAATCATTAGTAAATTTCTCGCAATTTATTGCTGAACCGAATAAAATCATTGTAGATATCGTGGGGTCGGTGGTAAAAGTGATCAAGTCCATTTGGCAAAAGTGTTCAGGAGAGCCTGTTAAAGTTCTCCAACACACGGACTGATGGAAAAATGCGGATTGTGAGCTTAAAATCAGGTCAAACCAAATAATTTCATGTTATGTGAGCTCAGTAATACCTTTGTTATGTGAAAGTAGTACCGAACCTTATACAAAATAAACTTACTTTTAATTGTCCCCGATTTTTAGTGAAAATTTTAAGTTGAATACTTTTACCTGAATAAAAACTGTTATGACTTGGACATGATCACTATAATGAAACTTCAAATTCACAGTTTATTTTACCATTATTATCATTTTGAGGTGTTCAACCCTTCAATATCAATCCCTCGGGATACTAACAATCAAGAAATAACAAATTTTCATTAGATTATCCCTTACAACTGTCATTTGACTGACTTTACTTGTAAGCTAAAGTATTTCTTCAACCACATTATGTAGGAGTAAAGACGATCAAATGACAGTTGACATATTTTACTTGTAATGTGTTGGTACTTACAATCAGTTGCTGTACATGTAAATCTAGTTAAATACCATTTGATCATATGTGATCCACTGGTTCATTCAGGTAAAAATAAATTTTTTTGGTTTTTGACATTTGTCGTCATAAGTTCTCTCGTTTTTCAATTCTCAGCTGTAGATATTGTTTTATAGTATCCGGAGAGACCAAAACCTCATTTTCTAAAAAAAATGCACTTGATCACTTTTACCACCAACCCCTCGATATAAGTGTTTGAGCGGGGTTTGAGCTTCACTCCTTCAACATGGCATGTGAACATAATAGTTAGAACTGAGCTGGAAAGCCATTTTTTCTCCTCCCGGTAGAAATTTTACGCTGTACCTGACTAAAACTGTTGCGTATACGAGTTGAGAGGGAAACGGTAGCTGGCGATCAGTTTTCATTGTGAGCCTTCCGTACTGGCGATTAAAATTTGCACAATGGAAGGCGAAAATTTCAAAATCGGACAACTTTAGTAAAATTAAAATTTTTACGTTTTTATTTATATATATATATATATATTTTTTTTTTTTTTGCGCGCGAGAAGTGATGACCCCCCTTTCTATAAGCATGAATGGACACAGAGACTCTATCAGGCATAAACCTCATCTCCCAATTGCCAAACATGCTCGGACCCATGGCACCAACTTTGATGAATGCTACCTGGTTCAAGTTGTCCGAGCCCTGCCCAATAATGCATCGACATGTGATACATTGGCCTGGGAGTCCTCCTATATAGCAATAATGGGAGGATTACAAGAGCCGGGACTCAATAGGAAAAAGTGAACTCCACCTGATTGTTGGGGGGAGCCCATTTTTTTGTGTTTTTGCTGTGAGGGGCTTTCTTCAACAATTTAGGTAGGTATACTCAAAACACATCTTCATACATCACACTTCTTCCACTCACTCTCTTTGAACTTTTCACCCCCTCAGGTATATCAAACACATAAACACACACAAACACACACTCACACACACACACACACACACACACACACACACACACACACACACACACACACACACACACACACAAAACGGAAGATATGCTGGGTTCTGCCGATGGAGCAGCATTACCGTTTGGCCTCAACAGTCAGTATAGACTGCCTTCCTACGAAAGGAAACGTGCATCTCCATTCGCCATCTCGAACAATCCATCCCAGAACATTCAGTGACCCGACACAAACCTATTCCAAAACCAAGAACACTACTCCGTGACCCATATATACATATCCCTTTCTGATCAGCCTACCTTTTTATTAATCACGAATTCCGTTTTTATACTTTGGTATTCCCCCTGATCTCAATATATCGATATTTACGTAAGTAGTCGTAGGTACCTATCAACAGAAAATAACATAAATGTATAGATCATCGAAATAGTTTTAATAATCATTAAGAACTCCACAGATGAACATTGTCAATCAAGATGGAGGTAACGTAAAAAGTCGACATTGGTAATTAAGGAAATGGGAAAATGATGCTTGAAGTAATTTACGTTAGCGCAGCGCAGAATGGAAAATGATTTGAGAAACATGAAATTGGTAGGGTGCAATCTTCAGCCTAACCTGCATATTTCCAAAAAATGTCATCATAATCTGATGAAAATGAGAAATAACCTTGTTTCTTTGATAGATATAACTTTCGCTCATGCGCAGGTGCTACTACTGATGCAATCATGCTGAAATTAATATGGAATAATTAAACCGTCGTTACCCAGTAGGTATGCACCAAATTGAGCCAGATTGGTCGAATAAAACGTGATAAAATAATGCTTGAAGTAAGTTACGTTTCCGCAAGCTCAGAATGAAGTAATGATTTGAGAAGTTTGAAATTAATAGGGGATCGTTCTCAGCCTAGTCCGCAATGAAAATTCCATCAAAATCTGATGAAAACTTGAAATTAGGCTGGTTAAAAGGAATACAAATTTGCGCATGCGAAATGATGATTATGTTGAAATTGCTAGGGAATGCTCAAATTAATATTTTCAACCTATCTTCCAAATTTGAGCGAGATTGGACGCCGGGGGCTAGAGAAAAATATGATTTATTTAATTTACGTTAGCGCATGCGTTCAGTAAAGTATTGATTTGTCTTAGTTAATTACTCAATTTTCATATTCTCGTTTTCAAGTTAGTCTGTAGTTTACGCAGCCGTCTAGTATTTTCCATTCAAATTCAACAATAAAAATTCGCAAACATTCAGACACCATTCATTTCTCGGTCACTATCTTCCACAAAAATTACATACTATCATTTATTTATTTATTAGCAAATATTTGAGCTTCAATTTTGAGTCAGATTTTGCCTACCCATTATGCTATTGGATTTTTTTTTTTTTTTTTTTGGACACTGCTCTGTAGAAGTATTAAACCTTTTTCCAATGGTGTTTTTTATTTTTTTCTGTTTCTTAAAATAGCCGTTCTAAACTTACGATTATATGGCCGAAAATAAGGAAAATGTGAATGTTTTCAGCATTAATATAATCTCAAGTATTCACTTTTTGTCGGGAATCAGCTGTAGATTCCTAGAAAGGAATCCAATTCGAACATTAACGCCATTTACTTCTTTCAATTGATAATATTACTGTAGGTCTAATTATGAAATTTACAATGAAGAAATGAAATTAAGTAAAAGATTGAACAATGATGAAAATTAAACTTGACTATCCCACAAATATACATAGGCGGTATCCTATCACCCATACTTTCAAAAATCTACTTACAGCATATGGTAGCTCAAGTAAATAGGAGTCGAGTTCTCGGCTAAACCCGAATAGGAATTTATCAGAAGTTTGCATCATTTGAACTTTGATATCCCCCGTCGGGCTGTGGAAGTCCGATTCTCTCGTGTTTTCTAAGGGAAACTTTATTTTCCAGGGAGCTTTGAAATAAACTGCATTCACCAATACTGCGGAGGAACCAGATACATCATCTGGAAAATAAGTATGTAATTGATAATATGCCTGAATAACAGAAGTCGAATTTGCTTATTTGCTCCAAAGTATAAAGAAAGGATTTTAACATTGATAAAGACGTGTAATCCTTCAACATTTTTTCTCTGTACAAATCCCGAGTTCAAAATATACAAGTATTGAAAATATCAGGGCTGTTTTCCATCTTGCTGTTGTGTCCAAGTAAGTTGGAGTCCTTAAAATCGAGTCGAATTTCAGTCCTACCTACATACATGTTGGAAACTGAACTAATACCCACCACATAAATCAATTATTATCAAAAAGTTCAGAGATGCAGCATGTTGTTATGAGCGAATTTTCGTAAATATAGTATTATATATATATATATATATATATATATATACATATACTTTGGCACAGATGTGCGGAGAAAAATAGAACATATATATATAGATAAATTACAAGGAAACTTACAGTTATTATATTTCGGCTTTTGCCTTTGTCAAATAGAAGAGTAGAAAGCGTGAAAATAACCCTCCTGTTAGGTTACTCTAGCGGCAGTGGTGGTGGTTGCCATTTCTTGATTGTGGGAGTGTTTTTTTTTTGTACAGGTAAGGGTGGTGGTGGTGAAGTGGAATTGAAGAGATGAATAGAATGATTTTTGTGTGATGATGAAATGGGTGAGATGGGAATATAAATGATTCAATGTAAGCGAGGTTGGTGGTGAGATAAGGGGAAATGATGTGATATTAATGTAGAGTGAAATGTTGGATTTTAGTCAAAATTTAGGTAAAATTGATAGAGATTAGGTATGTGTACCTAAAGTTAATTGAAATAAAATTGATTAAAATAATTGCCATGGGAATATTTATTGATTAAAAAAAATGAATAGATTAAAAAAAAATATATATATATGAAATAATAAAAAATATATATATATATATATATATATATATATAATTTAAAAAAATAAATTAATAAAAATAAAATTTAAAAATAATAATACTTAATAATAAAGTAAAATAAAAAATAAAAATAATAAAAAAAATATTAAATTAAAAAGTAGGTATATTTAAAAAAACAAAATAAATAAAATAGAAATAAATAAACAAAAATAATAAAAATAAAATAAAATGAAAAAAAAATAAAAATAAAAAATATAAAAAAAATAAAAAAATAAAAAATAAATAAATAATATATATAAATATATATATATATATATATATATATATATATATATATATATATATATATATATATATATACACACACACACACACACACACACACACACACACACACACACACACACACACACATATATATATATATATTAATTGCTATGCAATTCTTAGGCCGACCCCCATTAATTTTTTATGTAACGTCCGGAACGAAATTTGACATAAAAACTCCCCAATAAAAAATTGTGACGGGAAGCGCGAGGTCGTGGGTTGAAATCCCAGCCAGGCTTGAAAAAAAAATTTTTTTTCTCGTGAGACGAAGGTTGTGGGTTCAAATCCCAGCCAGGCTTGAAAATTTTTCCAATTTTTTTTTTTTTTTTTTCTCGTGAGACTAAGGTTGTGGGTTCAAATCCCAGCCAGGCTTGATTGAAAATTTTTTTTGACATTTTCATGTCTTTCATATGGCACATAACAAAAAAATCGTCACGAAAAAAATTGTCCCAAGTGTCCACAACGATGATTATGACCATCAGAAATGACGTTGACCATTCATAGGTAAACACATGAAAATGTCCCAATGCGTTGCAGACTGGTATGCAAGTATTTCCAAATTTTTTTATATCAATTTTTTTCGCATCGTGGGTTCGAATCCCAGCCAGGATTGAACATTTTTTTATATACAAATTTGTTCAGGCTAAGAATTGCATAGCAAATTATCCTCGTTTTCTACGCAGTAGAAAAGAGAAAAGATCCGGCGAGGCGCGAAGCGCCGAGTATAGATTAGGGGGGTCCAGGGGGGCGAAACCCCCCTGGCGGGGTCAATATATATATATACATATCGTGGAGCGTCAACAGTACTTGACTATTAATTGATGGAGCGAATCAACCTCATATTATTGCAAATAGAATATTACTGACGACCACACGGGAGGGCCACTAGCGTACTAGTATCCGTCCATTTTAGACTATCCATCCGACAGTAGCCCCCTCCCGGCTCACGGATATAAAAGGCGCCCTTGTGAAGGGACCCACTGACTTAAGCTCCAGACGTTTCATACGTAGGTTCTATTGAATAAACACTTCACTTCGTATTCCTAAAACAGTTGTCTTCTTTAAATTATCCCCTACTCTCTGATTATTATTCATCATCGATATCAGAAGTGGGATAGAGTTACTTTCACGCTCACAACATTTAACCAACCGAACTAATCAAGCAAGAAACAAAAACATGATGACGCAACAATACGAAATCCTGACATCCACCTACGCAAGTAAGTTTCCGGACTGGAAACAAAGGTAAGCGTTGAAACTTAATTAAAGGACGTAAACGTTCTACTAAATAAACGACCGAAATTCAATGATTTAGAAATTTTCTCTCATTAAGAGGATAAATCTCGTAAAATTACTTCATAGTGAAGGATTTACTTGAAAAATAACCAATAATGGTCAATTATCAATTGTAATTTTAACACTGACACTCTTATTTGTCTGAAATATTTCCCAGTATACTGAAGTGTTGATCTATAGCCTAAATAATTAATCACCCGTGATTTTCGAATAATACTGATTTATCACTAAAATAGTACACTTCTACAATCACCTCTCGATCTCTTTATTGTCCTTATTTGTTATTATTATAAATTTTATTATTATTTTGTTATTATTATTATTTTTATTATCATATTTTAAAAATTATGGCCAATAATTGGGAAGTGAGTACCTATCTTCCTACTGACGAAAATCAGGACACGGGGGACGAATTTTCCGAACCCCCATCCATCCTGGACGAACATTATACACCGCTCCCATTAGTTACTATGCCATCCACGACCTCAGAATCTTTACCTCCCACGCAATCACTACTTCACCCGTTATTAGCCCCTTTTACAGACATTCTAAATGATTTTGCAACTGTCATGCGAAATCCCCCTACAACTCCGGCTATTCACGTCCATATTCCTCAGAACATACAATTCACGGAATTTGATCCCCCACGGACTGACCCACAAATGTGGTTGCGTTCAGCACAAGCGGTCGTGGACCAACAAAATGTGCGCGAAATGCACCATTATCTTCCGGCCCTGACAACTGCCTTCAGACAGAACAGAGCAGCTATGTGGTTCTCTACAATAGAACCCGCACTACTTTCGGTTGACGATTTTTTTGAGAAATTCTCAATACGTTTTTGTCATCCTGATACTCCAGTGGGGAAGTTGTACACTGTCTTTACGTCCCCTCAAAACAATATACAAAATATTATTGACAATTTAGGACCCAAAATTCGAGCCGCGACACAACATTTGCCCCCCGACCAACAATATGCCAATTTATTAGCTGCTTGGATATCAACAAAAAATGAACAATTTCGTAAATGGGCACTTGGTCAAACCCAAATATCTGAGGAAGCAATATTACGGGAATCTAGACGACTGCAACTGATTATGCGACCTTCGTTTTCGACCTCCCCAAATAATCGACAATTAAACCCCCGTCAAGGCCCGCCTACGCTTCAACAGCCCCCACATAAACGTCCCTATCCGGAATCTCGATCATTTTTTAATCCCCCCCACAAAATTTTCAAATCTGACTACTCCCCTCAATTAATCTGTAATTATTGCCACAAAAAGGGACATTCAGCAGACAGGTGCTATATTAATCCAGCTTCCACTTCCAACAAGGGCCAGACTTCCAAACCTTTTTACGGGGGTCCGGCCTCTACTCAGATACCTGGACCCTCTGGGATGAGACCTCGGGGAACAGGCGTCCGCTCGCCGCCACCCCCACGTCCGAGGTTGCCAGAACACTAGGTTTATTGATAAAAACAGGTTTATAACGACAGATTAGCTACTTCACTTACAGTACATAATATTTATTTTTAAGTATAGTCTTTGTAATTGTGCCTCATAAAATTGTTTCGATGGAATTATTTTGGGTGAAGATATTCACTCACCTACTTTGTCTGTTTATACTCATCATGACAGATATGAATTTGTACAAAATTTAAAACTTAATCAAAATTTAGTTAGAACCTCATTTTCGGAACAATATTCTGCTTCGTTCAAAGATCCTGAAAACTATTAATAAAACTTCTTAGGCCACTACAGATCCAACACAATTAACTTACAAATATCAATATGTACAGAATTTAGAACATCATCAAGATTTAGTCAAAACTTTGTTTCCAGAAGAATCTTCAACTCCGTTCAAACTGTTTAAATACTCTGTTTATTTTCCAAGCAGTCTTCCGCGACGTAATAGGTCTGGAATGTTCTTGCACGGTTTATGGGGCTTTTATATTGCCCAATGGACCCCTCAAGTTAGAAGCTCATTCGCTTTCACTCATAGCGTCCCCTTTTTTTTACCTGCTCGACCTATTTACGACCAAATGATATTTACAAACACGGACGGCAATCTTGAGTAAACTATTTCACATAAACAGAAATTTGTTTTAAAATTTTTGTTTTAAAAATTTTGTTTTACATTTGTTTGAAATTTGTTTTAAAAGTTTAGAAATTGGTTTTATTTAAGTGGAACTAATATAGTTACAAAGGGAAGAAAATCCACATCCCAATAAGTAATTAGCAGAAAACCTTTTATATTAACTGCAAGAGGTAATATGTGGTCAAATGGTCGATTGAGTGGTCACAAGCTCGATTCAATTTTATTTCATGCAATAAATGATCAAAGACGCGTGTCACATGGCGTGTCAGTTATTATTAACACTTCTTTTCGGTAGATAGATATGGATGGCTGAGATTAAAATCACAAGCTGTTCAATTCACACAATTGTCCAAAGAATAGTTGCAGGCGGCACAGTTGCAGGATGACCACATACCAAATAAAATTCGTCAGCTACAAGCTAGCGAATTACCGCTGCAAATCGCAGCCCCTTATCGTTTATCAAGCAAAAGGAGACGGTAATTGTATCCTTAATCCTATTATACAGGTAAAATCAAAATTGCCACCGTTCCTATTTTTTTTACTGCCTGTCTATCGTTATACCATGGCATGATTCCTTTTCGATTGCATGATTCAGATTGCATGATTCAATTTCAATACATGATTCAATTCGGATGCATGATTCAATTATGCATTATGAGATTCATAAAATGATGGACGCTGTGATGTCACAATTTTGGTTTCCTGGGTTACGTAGATTTGTGCACACTTATATGTCCAATTGTATATTATATATTTATTGTGTATTTATTATGTCCTATATATTATATATTGCATACTTATAAACCTCCCGTACCATTTCATACTGCTCCACGTAGACTGATTTTTCATCAGGGTACAAATTTTACGTCCCAATGTTTTCCAAATTTTTCATACCCCTGGGGCCCCTCTCGTGGATGAATTTATTTTGCCCCCCACTCGTCAGAATTTGGACGATATTCGTTCCGACGCGACTGAGCGAATTGCGCGTTCACAAACTGAGGACTTGGAACGCTCGCTCACCCACCACCTTACCACTTCTCCCTTGAATGAAAATGATCTCGTTTTCCGCGAGGTAGGCTCGAGGCAACGACGTAAAACGGACCCAAAATTCAAAAGAACTTACAAAATCATTTCAGTTCTTCCTCACGATAGATACGAAATACAAAATTTAAACACGGGACATATTTTGAAATTCGAACGCAAACGTCTCAGGAAAATTGAACAGGACACTGCCATTCTCCCCAATTTAATAACTTTTTCGGATTCAGACCAGGAAGACGAATGAAACCTTGCTTCACAACATCAAATTGCAAAACATTATAGTATTACCTCATTTTCATTGTGCACAAGTCAAATTTACAAATGATTAATCGATCACGAGCGTTTTCCATACTGACTTCGACGGTGCTTCGAGGGCCCCGAAGTACCGTCCTACTTGCGCTTGCGAATCGTCCACAAAGTCGGCCATCCAGGGACAAACCCTGGTTGTCCGACGGTGCCGTTCGCTTTTTGCGCAGTTGGTCAAAATTCCGGCGCGACGTTAGCTTTCTACTGAGACGCTTCGGCGCTTTGCCGCTTCACGGCCGGTAGCTGGCGCGTCTTTTGGCCACAATAGGTAGGTAGGAACGACTAGAAAACGCGCGTACTTAGCACACTCTAAACCAAATTCGATGCTACAAATCGATTGGGGCGAGTGTGCTGGCCTCTCTCCCGCAATTTCGGTCATCATACCGGTTGGGGGGCGAGTGACCCTTTTTTTTTATATATAAATACATTTTTGGTCCTGAGCAGGACACTTATTAAAATTTTAAAATGCAAGCTCCCGATGAGCACACTATCTTTTTAATCACTTAACCCCTTAGAGGGTAAATGATATGTTGAACCATGGCTACCGCGCGCATCGCCGTTTTTTGTTGCTTGCTCTCTCTTCCCTCTGCAAAGATAGGAAGAACAATTAAAACACGGGTGCCGGAGCCCGGTGCACACATTCTGCGGTGCGCACTCCCTGGAAAGGGGGACGAGGGTGGCGAAATGCGCCCCCCCCCCCCCTTTACTGCCAAAAGAGCAACCAGACGAGCAGGAGTCAATGGATTTTCGGTCCTCGGGGACCCCCCATTCCAATTTATGGTCAACGCACGAAGATCGATCTAACTACCTTTTAATTTTTTTACCAGCACTCACAAACACCTATTTTCTCCCAAAGTGGAATATATATATTTTTTTATCTGAACACTCGAAAAATTGTGTTTCAAAACCAAACGAACAGAAAAGATGACAACCAACAAATGGTGCGCTATATGGTACGCTCAAAATTGTAGACTAACACTGTTCACATATAAACTGCTAAACCAATGAGGTCCACTTTTTTTTCCAACGAGTGCTATTCCATTAACCTACGTGGTCTCTCGAACGAATTTAACATTCACTTTCCTGGCTAGACAGACGATTTAGCTACAAAACAATAACTTACGTTCCTCGGCCCTCCTCAGCTTAACGTTCAAACGACTACGATCCCTCGAAATATCTTGGTTACCTCGGTTCGCAGGTTTTATGACCCGCAACATTGTCCAGACTGCGGCTGTCCCTTTTTGGGATATTTTCGTCCGCTCCAACATGTGTTGAACCTTTTTCTCTACCTGAACTGTCATTTACAACCTATTTTTCGGAATATTTTTCGCCTGTTTACGTTAGGTCAAACCCTGCACTAAATGTCGGTTCAGACCTAGTAATTCCTGGGCAACATCCTTTGACGTGTTTGCTCGGCTCGTTTTATTACCCCATTGCTTTCAATAACTTCCTCGCACAACACATGTATTATGCCCTATAACACGTCATTCCCGACCTACGTAGAAAGTTTTCGGACTGCCTGACCAAACATGTTTTTACAAACGTCCATTTCAATGTGTCCCTCTTTTATGACATACCTCTAAACCTCGTTTTCGAATTTTTCAGTTCTTGACGAGTCCTCGGTGCGAGGAAATGTACCTACCTTTTACGACATATCAAGTTTTGTACATAACTCCCTTGGGAGGTACCGATAATCCTCTCTTTTGTAAATGACTTGTCATTTTATATAACAAACTCTTACTCTCTTATATGCAACCTGTAAATCTTTTCTAATTGTAACATTTCCATGTGAAATTTCAAATTATTCAATTTTGACATTCATGTGTCATAGTCATTCGTAGAATTTTTTCCACTTGACATTTTCATTAAGTTCCACATACTTTCTCAAGCGTTTTCACTTCATTACTACTATTATATTTTTATGCTGATAATTTTATTTCCTTTCATGACTTGTGATTACCTCATCATAACAACGTGTTCATTATATCCCATCTGTAAATATTTACTCAATGTACAATTTCCATGTTTTTGATCATATTTAAATAATTTATATCATTTGTAAATAATTCATTGTACTTTTCCTTCGAATATTCTCATAATTTTTTATGATTGTATTATATCTTATAAAATTGACATCACGATTATAATCCGATTGTAAAGCCGAATCCAGTCTTTATACCATTTGTAAATACTTTAATTTTGTACACTTTTCATGTACCCCCGTCCCGGGTTAAATTTTCGCCACCAACTAATACGGTGACCTTACACCGTCAAACCATGGGGTTGTCTTTTCTGGGTCCCATTGCTTTGTTTTTAGTGTAACTTCATTCCACTTCGGAATCTTGCTATTTCTTCGTAGAGTTTTTTTCGTTTGTCTTGGCTGGCTATTATCAGGCTGTCGGGAATTTGGGGGACCTTGATCACGTCCCCTGTGCCTTGCTTGCCTTTCTGGGAGCCATCCTTGTTCAAACTTTTTCTCTACGCATTCAATGTAAATTCACATTGGCGCACCTAGGTTCCCTCTCAAACATTCCCGTCATGGGACAAAATTTCCCCCGGGGTTTTCTCGCCTCTGGGACGAGGCGCTTTTTGGCCCCCCCGTATCGTGGAGCGTCAACAGTACTTGACTATTAATTGATGGAGCGAATCAACCTCATATTATTGCAAATAGAATATTACTGACGACCACACGGGAGGGCCACTAGCGTACTAGTATCCGTCCATTTTAGACTATCCATCCGACAGTAGCCCCCTCCCGGCTCACGGATATAAAAGGCGCCCTTGTGAAGGGACCCACTGACTTAAGCTCCAGACGTTTCATACGTAGGTTCTATTGAATAAACACTTCACTTCGTATTACTAAAACAGTTGTCTTCTTTAAATGATCCCCTACTCTCTGATTATTATTCATCATCGATATACATATACGTTACGTAATAATAAACCGCCTCGCTAGAAATAAAACTTGCTGATGTGGGCTTCACCCACACAGACTAACCAGAAGTCATAAAAGGGAGACCTAGAGGTCGACTCGCCAGTCTTTCTCTGAACTCAGTCTCGACCGTGTGTTCTCGCCCCTTTATTATCCCTGTTAAATAAATCGTAGCTTTTTTAAAAAGCGATTTATCATTGATCCTATCATCACTGGCGCAGTCTATGAGGACGTGAGGAAACCGGATCTTTCTCGAAAGAATATCGTCAAGAACCGGACTCCACCAGACTCTACCCTACCCACGAAGGAAGGTACCAACAGGCACGCAGAAGGCATCAACAGGACCCGGCGGACAAATTACAACAGAGAAGACTCCTCACGTTGGCAGATGACGGCTCCAGCGTGAGTAAAACCAAATCAATTAACATTTTAACGTTTTCCCCGAATTGGAAGGAGAAAAAGCATATTTCTCCAACCCACCTAGTGAAAGGCACATTCACTCTCCCAATTTAACCTTCACCTAAAACCCCATTCGAAATAATTCGAATCAAGTTAATTTTAACTCGTTCGGAAACGAACGGAACTCAGAAAACAAGTCGCGAAGACAACATTGTATCGTCAACTTGAAGGCATATCAAGTTGTCACCTCGTCATTTGACCCGCAGACCGCTCTTGCTATCTGCACGAACACCCGCTTGCCTTATCAAGCCCTTTAAAAATCCTCCGTAATCTCTACCAGGAATTCCCGGCTGGAAGAAGACGCTCTCGGATCTCTTACGACCGTGACCTTCAGCTTACAAAATAAGATATCTAATTTTACTTTTTCATTGTCTCATGTGCATGATTAATTAACAAATATTATTTGTATATTGTAATTCTTTGTATTGCAGCAACAAACTAACCATTCGAGTCGATTTATAAGACGATATTTTCGTCTGAAAAGCAAAATCCAAAATTCCGAAACATAACAAAAAATTTCCTCACGCCAGTTTCCCCTGGCTCGACCTAACACTTTTTCCTAGAAACTTCCCAACAATCCCTGAAATGGACGGAACCTCAGGAACCCAAAACGTTCAAATCCACCCAACTGACTATGTTAACCACCAGACGGAACAGATAGGCCAACTGACCGCCCTAATACAGAATTTACTTGTAAACCAGGTGATCTCACCTAGGGAACAGAGACCCACAAACAATGAATTACCCACTTTGAAAAAGGAACATTTGGACCTGATCCCGACCTTTAAAGGCTTCCCCGAAACACTAAATCATTTCTTGGATATTACCCAACAAATCCACAATAAATTTTTCAACAACAATGACCCTCTAGACTTTCAAAATGTAATGATCATCAACGCAATTAAAGCTAAAATTGTATCCCCCGCCTCGGAACAGATTTTTTCGGCAAACCTCACAACCTACGAACAAATCAGGCAGGCCCTAATTGAGACCTACACGGATCGTAGAGACGACGTTACCCTATTGATTGAGCTAGTCACGTCAAAACAGAATGAAGGAGAATCACCCTTCAAATTCCATGATAAAATAACTAAAATCCTAAACCTCTTAATCGTGTACCTCCAAACTCACGATGTCCCGAATCATGAAATTTTGATCATGAATTATAAGAAAGTAGCACTTCGCTGTTTCTTACTACAATTAAAAGAACCCCTTGGCAGCATCTTGAGAACGAGACAGCCCGCCGATCTGAATATGGCGCTATCATGGCTAACAAACTATTATCAGATGCTGTGCAACAACAAAACTAAGACCCCTCAAAGTTCACAAAATTCATCGCAAAACAGGTCATATAATCAGAACAAACCACATCAAAATTTTTCACGACCATTGCCAAACACCTCACAAAAACCTAATAACCCGTCGAATTTCAGACCAAATCACGGTTATTCGAACCAAAATTATTCCAATCGGAATAGAAATAACCAGAACCAGAAATCAGCCCCTCAGGCAAATTCCTCGAAACCAAGCTCAGGCCCTCAGCCTTCAAACCAAAAACCTAATGCACCACCCACGAGACAAAACATCCCTAACCCGTCCGGAAAACCGACACCCATGTCATGGCGCACGTCAAATCCAAACTTCAACAACGTTGAAGTATCCGATATACAACCTGACGACTCAGATGTTTGCGAAGACACAACTTACGAGACGGACGTATACAAACCAGTAGAAGAAAACGAGTTCGATAGCCCCCATTTTTTAGAGGAAAGCGACCCAGAATTCCCCAATACGACCTAATGAATCTGAACAAGAAGGCGATTAGTGAACTCCCGTACATAGACCTACCAAAATTCAACTTGAAAATTCTAATAGACACCGGAAGCACAACCAGTTATGTGAACCCTGAAATCGCAGAATATTTCTTCCCAAATAAACGCAAATTAGAACCATTTTTCGTCAGAACCGCCCACGGTTCTTCGCGAGGCAGCCATACTACTCTAGTGCCCTGCGGAGACGCTTTCAGACAGAAAAACCTAAATTTAAAATTCAACATATTTAAATTCCACGACAAGTTTGACCTCTTGATAGGGATAGACAACCTAAAAGCCATAGGGGCAAAAATCGACTTGGTCGAAGACTACTTGCTCACCCCATACTTAAATATCCCGCTGAAATATCTAGGCACTGAACATGCGGAAACCCACATGATAGATGCTAGATCCATCCAGCAAATCAAAATTAGAGTCAAAAACCTTGAACAAGGAGATGCTGTCCTCCCCTACTTAAAAATAGGAGAGATGGAAATCCCCGAGTGCTTGGTTCACGTCGAAGACTATGAAACCAACGTGCGAATTTTAAATCCAAAACCAACTTCCGGCAAATTTTTCCGAATTTCCCCCATAGAAGTAGAAACTCTAGATGAAATCCCTGTAGAATCATTAAACAACATTTTCGATGAAAATTCTAAATTCACTTTTGACATATCTAAATTACGCCTAAATCACATGAACGAAGAAGAAAAAGTAATGATCACAGATTTAGTTCCGATGTTTTCCATCAAGATAATGAACCCCTATCTTTCACCCACAATATTAAACATGTAATCCGAACCACAGATGAAATACCCGTTCACGCTCGTAATTATCGATTCCCAGAAATCTATAGACAGGAAGTAGACAAGCAAATCGAAGATATCCTAGAGCAAGGAATTGCCCAACATAGCGAAAGCCCCTGGAACGCCCCAATCTGGATCGTCCCCAAAAAAGCTGACGCTAGTGGCAAACCTAAATTTCGGATCGTGATCGATTATCGAAAACTCAATGAAAAAACAATTGAAGACCGATACCCGCTACCTCAGATTTCGGAATTGTTAGATAAATTAGGCAGATGCCAGTATTTCAGTGTGATTGATCTTAAATCCGGATTTCACCAAATTCAAATGAGTCCCGAAAGTATTGCTTTTAGTACACCTACCTACCATCTTGAATTCAATCGTTTACCATTTGGCCTCAAAAACTCGCCAAGCACATTCCAACGACTGATGGATAGTGTTTTACGTGGTATCACGAATGAGTACTGTTGTGTTTACCTCGACGATATCATCGTGTACAGTACTTCTTTGCAGGAACACATCACCCGTCTTGAGGAAGTATTCAAGAGATTGCGCAAAGCAAACCTCAAGGTACAACTTGATAAGACTGAGTTCCTACGCAAAGAAATTGCATACTTAGGTCACATAATCACCCCAAATGGTGTAAAACCAAACCCCGACAAAATTAAAGCCATTCAAAACTATCCCATTCCGACCACCACGAAAGAAATCAAGTCATTCTTAGGATTACTAGGCTATTACAGAAAGTTCATTAAAGACTTTGCAAAAATTACCAAACCTATGACAAAATGCTTAAAGAAAGGAAGCAAAATTGATACGAAAGACCCCGAATACGTGGAATCATTTGAATCCTGCAAAAATTTACTGACTAACGAACCCATCCTTCAATACCCCGACTTCTCGAAATTATTCCACTAGACAACGGACGCGAGCAACATTGTGATTGGAGCAGTGCTGAGTCAGACAGTTGACGGGCACGATAAGCAGATAGCTTATGCGTCAAGGACTCTGCGATTCCGAGAAACGCCTCTCCACAATAGAGAGAGAGCTCCTCGCAGTCGTCTGGGGAGTGCAATACTTCCGACCGTACCTTTTCGGCAGAAAATTTAAAATTCACACCGACCACAGACCCTTGCAATGGCTGTATTCGATAAAGGAACCCGGCTCTAAATTATTCAAATGGCGCACAAAACTGTCAGCGTACGATTTCGACATTGTTTACAAGAAAGGAACGTTGAATTCCAACGTTGACGCCCTTTCTCGTGTTGAACTACTAAACAACAACGAAAATAAGCCCATTGAAGCCGACAAAGCTGTCGACGTATTTTTTGAAGCTTTAACTCCAAAGTCCCTCCTCCGAATGACGGACAAGGATGTAGAGACCCCCGCTTCGATAATAGTAAACTTTGACTCCGATAATGAGGATGTAGAACTCAGCGATTCCCAATCCAACCCTAGCAGCACAATTCATTCTAACGCCATAGGTCATGCAGTTGTAGCAATTCCCATTAAAGACGAACCAGTCAATAATTGCAACCACCAAGTCGTAATCAACTTAACGAAACTCCCGATGAAAGACCCTGTCAAAGTTGAAAAAATATTTGAAAATAAAAATAGAATCACCGTTTACTTAAATAAAAATAGCCTAGAATCAGATACCATAAAATTCGTAAAAGAGTATATCCTACCCAAAATTAAATACGGACTTTATTTTACAGAAGACATTTATGAGCAGTTCACGAACATCATGACTAAAACTTTTGCCTTTTCGGAAATAACGATGACAAAGTACACCAAAAAATTAGAAGACATAACTGACGAAAACAAAAGGTCCGAAATAATTAAAAAATACCACGAAGGCCTAACCAACCATCGTGGCATTGAAGAAACTTACAACCACCTGAAACGAACTCATTATTGGCCCAACATGAAAGAAACCATCCAAAGATTTATCAATAACTGCACCATCTGTGTAAGATGTAAATACGATCGAAACCCGATTAAAGTCAAATATAATGTTACACCAACCGCTTCGCGACCTTTAGAGACCATACATATCGACAAAATGACCCTAGAAGGCTCAAAATTTCTAACTGTTATAGACTCCTTCTCCCGACATGCACAGGCTTACAACTTAAAATCATCGAACGCCTTAGACATTGTAGACGCACTACTAACTCACTTTACTAATTACGGAATCCCCAAAACCATAGTAGCAGACAATGGCCCAGAATTTCAAAACTCCATAATTAGAGAATTTCTGTTACTACACAACATAAACATACACTTCACATCTTCCCAACACCCAGACTCCAACGGTCTGATTGAACGATTCCATTCCACCCTAATAGAACACATTAGAATATTGAACGAAAGAAACGAGCATAAAAAATCGACTATGAACACCAAAGTCAAATACGCCGTATTGGCTTACAATAACTCGATTCATTCAATATCCAAATTAACCCCTTTCGAACTGTTATACGGTCATGTAAAACCGGACACCTTACTAGACTTGAACATAGATCAAATCGTGGCTAACAGCTATCTTTCTTCCCACAAGGAAAAAATGAAAGCTTTATACGCCCAAGTAGGTGAAAAACTTCATTCTGCAAAAGAAAAATACATAGAAAAGAAGAATGAAAGCCGTGAAGAAATTCCCGCAATTCCACCGGAAATTTACGTAAAAACGGTCCAATAACAATCCAAAACCAGACCGAAATTCAACCAGGAACACGTCAAAGCAATAAATCCAGAACTCAAAACTGCATTAATAATTCCCCGTCATCACAACACCCAAGAGAAAATCCACATCTCAAACGTACGACGCCCCAAAAAATTTACGGACTCCGTAGCAAACGCATGGGACCCTAAACTAGACAAAACTGAAATCCTTGCAAGTAAATTCGGACTAAAAGTAACACGCGAAGATTTAATAACCCTAAAAGACAATAACTGGCTGAATGACGTGATAATTAACATTTACATGGAACTGATAGACGAACGAAGCCGACTCAACGACAACCTACCAAAATCCTACTCTTTCAACAGCTTCCTATACGTATCCTACAAATTTGGCGGTTACGAACGAGTTCGAAAATACACCAAAAAGTTGGACATATTTAGCAGACATAATCCTGATCCCCATTTTCAAATCCTCCCACTGGAGATTAATCGAAATTAAAACAAAAACAAAACAAATAAATTACTACGACTCTTTGAACAAGGACGGAACCGAAATTTTACAAGACATAATGCGCTACTTAGAAAGTGAACACCTAGACAAAAAGGGAACACCACTGGACACACAGAACTGGAAACTTTCGACTCCACCTAACACACCCCAACAGAACAATGGAAACGATTGTAGCGTTTTCCTATGCCAGTTCGCGAAACTCCTTACGATTAACGAACAACTCCCTAAAACTCTAGACTCCCAAACATTAAGAGAACAGATCTGTTACGAAATCCTAAAAACGGACTTACTCTAAATGTTACAGGAAAACCTTTTTCCTCGTCCATGGATTACTAGTCTTTCTCCTCGGACAGACAGACTCGACAGACCAGACCATCAGAAACATAACCCTCAACCCGGGGTTACTAGCCAGCCGTCTGGGACCGACAAAAATAGTAGAAGGATATCACACACTCACACACCATTATGACCTAACCGAACTCATTTCTAGAACACAATCGATGAAAGAGACTTACATAAAAACCTTGCTAAAATCGACACAATCCACACTAGATCACAGTCAAACCCAACTCCTAATGCACACAATAAACTCAACCCTCGAACTAATTGAACAAAAACTGAGTGACATTCACATCCCGCGGACGCCCAAAAGAAACAAACGTGGACTAATCAACAGATTAGGATCATTGGTTAAATTCATAACATGTAACTTAGATGCACAAGACGAACAAAAGTATAACTCCATCCTGGAACAAATTCAACGAAACCAAAAGGACTTCCATTCCCAACTAGAAGCTCAATTTTCAATTAACACCGCGGTTCAAGAAAATTTTGATAAAATAGTTGAAGCCATTGCCCAAAACAACGTTGAATTAAAAAGGGAACTGATTTCATTACAACATCAAAATCCAAATTACTCGACATTAGCGAGCATAATTAAACCACACTTACTTTTCGACGAACTTCAAAAACTAAGCACATATTACGGCAATAAATTTTTAGATTTCCAAGGTAAAAATTTGTTCGAAATCCATACACACATCAGAGTTCGATGCTACGTAGGCATTGAAGAAATAATCTATTTTCTGGATATACCCATAGTAGACCCAAACGACTATGAGATGTACAGCATAGTCAATACCCACTTTCATTGATTCCGAATATATGACCATAGTACCCACTCTTAAATATTACTTAAAATCAAGTACTAGAAACTATCCGTTGTCCCAACCATGTCCACCTGGACATATACGATTATGCCCAAACTTTCTAATTTCACCATTTCACCCCGAATGTGAAACAGAATTCCTCCTCACTGGTTCCACCACTAAATGTCAGTATGTAAAACTTATTACCGATAACAACCATGTCAAGCTCATGCTAGATATAAACAATTACCTTCTATTTTTCCTAAAGGAGATGTTATTAGCATAGCCCAAGACAACACAGTAGAGACCAAAACCCTCCACGGTATTTACCTAGCCTCACCGGGCAAACACCACTTGTCTTACCAAAACCAGACGCTTTTCGCCCCCCATAGTGAAACAGCCGGCCGACCACAATTAATTGTAGACGCCCACATAACGCTTACGGACATACAACGACCGACTAAGGAAATTCAATTTAAAAACCTAGAGCTTAAAAACATCAACCTACAAGACGTCCGCCCAATAACTCACTGGAGTTTAAAACCTTACTCGATCCCCAGTATTTGGACAGTACTCCTGTATATCATCGTAGGATCAATAATATGCCTAAACGCAGTAAAGTACTACCAAATCCTCAACAGAAACTCTAATAGCTAAATACCTAAATTGCTGTACAACCTCCATTTAAATAATTATGATTGTTATTCCAATTATTGTATTGTATTATCATTGTATCGTTGTATTGTACTACTATTGTAGTATTGTATTGTAATATTGTATTGTAGTATTGTATTATACTATCAATTGTATTCTTATAATTAATCCATGTTCATGTTAAGTAAATCAATTTAATTCAATTACTTTTACATTTTTACTTATCATATTGTAAAACACACGGATTAGGTAAACTTGATGTGGGGTTGCTCAATTCAGAAAATCTTAAATTCAATCAAAATTATAAAGTCAGATCCTTTTCAGCCTAAAATTTCATCCTAGGGGGGACGCGTTACGTAATAATAAACCGCCTCGCTAGAAATAAAACTTGCTGATGTGGGCTTCACCCACACAGACAAACCAGAAGTCATAAAAGGGAGACCTAGAGGTCGACTCGCCAGTCTCTCTCTGAACTCAGTCTCGACCGTGTGTTCTCGCCCCTGTATTATCCCTGTTAAATAAATCGTAGCTTTTTTAAAAAGCGATTTATCATTGATCCTATCATCATTTATATACATATATATAAGTGATGGAAGGTTCAATTATAAAATGCTTTTAAAAAAAAGCTGACTTTTATTAAACAGGAAAATTATCAAACAAAGCTGGGAACACTTGGGGTCGGGACAGTGTGAAGAGAGAGACTGACGACTCGGGCGCAACGTCTCCCTTTTTATAACTTTCAGATCGTCTGTGTGAGTGAAGCCCACATCAGCAAGTTTTATATCCAGAGAGGCGGTTTATCAATACATAACGCGTCCCCCCTAAGATGAAATTTCGGGCTGAAAAGGATTTGACTTTAGAATTTTGATTTACGTATAAGTTGAGTTTAGATTTTTAAATTGAGCAACCCCACATCAAGTTTTTCCTAATCCGTGTGTTTTACAATATTGTAAATTAAATGTAAAAAGTAATTGAATTGGATTGATTTACTTAATGTGTCTACTTAAAGTAAATCAGAATTGATACCTTATACTTACTAAATTGATAATAAGAATACAAAACGTAATGACAATAAGAGTACAATGCTAATAAATACAAATGATAATAAGAATACAAAACGTAATGACGGTAAGATTAACAAAATAAGAACAACAATCATAACGACAATGAGGATACAAAGTGCTACGTTTCTTATTTAAAATAGATGTGACATGGCAATTTAGGAGTTTAGCAATTAGGATTTCTGTTAATGATTCGGTAGTATTGTACTGCATTTCGGCAGATTATTAATCCTACTATGATGTAAAGGAGTATTGTCCAAATACTGGGGATCTAGTATGGTTTTAAACTCCAGTGAGTTATTGGGCGGACGTCCTGTAAGTTAATGTTTTTAAGTTCCAGGTTTTTAAATTGAATTTCTTTGGTCGGTCATTGAAGGTCTGTAAGTGTTATATGGGCATCTACAATTAATTGTGGTCGGCGGGCTGTTTCACTATGAGGCACGAAAAGCGTCTGATTTTGATATGACAGGTGGTGTTTACCCGGTGAAGCTAGATAAATACCATGGAGGGTTTTGGTTTCCACTGTGTTGTCTTGGGCTCTGCTAACCACATCTCCTTTAGGGAAAAAGAGAAGGTAATTGTTTATGTCTAGCATGAGTTTGACGTGGTTGTCGTCGGTGATGAGTTTCACGTATTGATATTTAGCGGTGGAACCAGAGAGGAGGAATTCTGTTTCACATTCGGGGTGAAATGGTGAAATTAGAAAATTAAGACACAGTCGTATCCTGGTGGACATGGTTGGGACAACGGATAGTTTTTGGTTTCTGATTTTAAGTGATATTTAAGTGTGGGCACTATGGTCATATAGTCGGAGTCAATGAAAGCGGGTATTGATTCTATGCTGTACATTTCATAGTTATTTGGGTCTACTATGGGTATGTCTAGAAAGTAGGTTATTTCTTCAATACCTACGTAGCATCAAACTCTGATGTGTGTTTGGATTTCAAACAAATTTTTACTTTGGAAATCTAAAAATTTATTGCCATAATATGCGCTCAGTTTTTGGAGTTCATCGAAAAGTAAGTGAGGCTTAATTATGCTAGGGTGAATCGAGCCTGCTCTGCATGCTGTTAAAGAGTTTTCTATGTCTTGAGTTATATTGGCGATCATATTGAGCACTATTTGATGGTGTTCTAATGTCGCTCTGGTTATTGCTAATGTTGAGTAATTCGGATTTAGATGTTGCAATGAAATCAGTTCTTTTCTCAGTTCGAAGTTATTTTGGGCTATGGTTTCAACTATTTTGTCAAAATTTTCTTGAACTGCGGTGTTAATCGAAAATTGAGCTTCTAATTGGGAGTAGAAGTCTTTTTGATTTCGTTGAATTTGCTCGAGGATGGAGTTATACTTTTGTTCATCTTGTGCATCTAAGTTACCTGTTATGAATTTAACTAATGATTCTAATCCGTTGATTAGTCCACGTTTGTTTCTTTTGGGCGTCCACGGGATGTGAATGTCACTCAGTTTTTGTTTGATTAGTTCGAGTGTTGAGTTTACGGTGTGCATTAGTAGTTGGGTTTGCATGTGATCTAATGTGGATTTTGTCGTGTTTTGCAAGGTTTTTATATAGGTAGGTATCTTTTTTTGATTGGGTTTTAGAAATGAGTTCGGTTAAGTCATAATGGTGAGTGAGTGTATAGTATCCTTCTACTATTCTTGTCGGTCCCAGACGGCTGGCTAGTTATCCCGGGTTGAGGGTTATGTTCCTGATTGTCTGGTCAGTCGAGTCTGTCTGTCCGAGGAAAAAGACGAGTAATCCATGGACGATAATCCATGTCTGTCGGAGGGAAAAGGTTATCCTGTAACAATTTAGAGTAAGTCTGTTTTTAGGATTTTGTAACAGATCTGTTCTCTTAGTGTTTGGGCGTCTTGAGTGTTAGGGAGTTGTTTGTTAATCGCAAGAAGTTTCCAATTCTGTGTGTCTAGTGGTGTTCTCTTTTTGTCTAAATGTTCACTTTCTAAGTAGCGGATTACGTCTTGTAAAATTTCGGTTCCGTCTTTGTTCAAAGAGTTGTAGTAATTTATTTGCTTTGTTTTCGTTTTAATTTTGATTTGATCAATCTCCAGTGTGAGGATTTGAAGATGAGAATCAGGATTAAGTCTTTACTAAATATATCCGACTTTTTGGTGTATCTTTGAACACGTTCGTAACCGCCAAATTTGTA
The DNA here is from genome assembly GCA_030762985.1 of Adelphocoris suturalis. Lineage (NCBI taxonomy): Eukaryota > Metazoa > Arthropoda > Insecta > Hemiptera > Miridae > Adelphocoris > Adelphocoris suturalis. The sequence goes on from CM061040.1 coordinate 154,222,350, forward strand.
GGATACGTATAAGAAGCTGTTGAAAGAGTAAGATTTTGGTAGGTTGTCATTGAGTCTGCCTCGTTCGTCTATCAGTTCTATGTAAATGTTAATTATTGCGTCATTTAACCAGTTGTTATCTTTTAGGGTCATTAAATCTTCGCGTCTTACTTTTAGACCGAATTTGTTGGCAAGGATTTCAGTTTTGTCTAGTTTTGAGTCCCATGCGTTTGCTACGGAGTCTGTAAATTTCTTGGGGCGTCGTACGTTAGAGATGTGGATTTTCTCTTGGGTATTGTGATGACGGGGAATTATTAGTGCAGTTTTGAGTTCTGAATTTATTGATTTGATGTGTTCCTGGTTAAATTTCGGTTTAGTTTTGAATTGTTTTTGGACTGTTTTTACATAAATTTCTGGTGAAATTGCGGGAATTTCTTCACGGCCTTCATTCTTCTTTTCTATGTATTTCTCTTTTGCGGAATGAAGTTTTTCACCTACTTGGGCGTACAGAGCTTTCATTTTTTCTTTGTGGGAAGAAAGATAACTGTTAGCCACAGTTTGGTCTATGTTCAAGTCTAGTAAGGTGTCCGGTTACACATGTCCGTATAAAAGTTCGAAAGGGGTTAATTTGGATATCGAATGAATCGAGTTATTGTAAGCCAGCACGGCGTATTTGACTTTGGTGTTCATGGTCGATTTCTTTGTTCATTTCGTTCATTCAATATTCTAATGTGCTCTATTAAGGTGGAATGGAACCGTTCAATCAGACCGTTAGAGTCTGGGTGTTGGGAAGATGTGAAATTTACGTTTATGTTGTGCAATAAAAGAAATTCTCTAATTATGGAATTTTGGAATTCTGGGCCATCTGCTACGATGGTTTTGGGGATTCCGTAATTCGTAAAGTGGGTCAGTAGTGCGTCTACAATGTCAAAGGCGTTTTCATGATCTTAGGTTGTAAGCCTGTGCGTGTCAGGAGAAGGAGGTTATAACGGTCAGGAATTTTGAGCCTTCTAGTGTTATTTTGTCGATATGTATGATCTCTAAAGGTCAGGAAGCGGTTGGTGTAACATTATATTTGACTTTAATCGGGTTCCGATTGTATTTACATCTTACACAGAGGGTACAGTTATTGATGAATCTTTGGATGGTTTCTTTCATGTTGGGCCAATAACGAGTTCGCTTTAGGTGGCTATAGGTTTCTTCAATGCCACGATGGTTAGTTAGGCCTTCGTGATATTTTTTGATTATTTCAGACCTTTTGTTTTCGTCATTTATGTCCTCTAATTTTTTGGTGTATTTCGTCATTGTTATTTCCGGAAAGGCAAATTTCTTTGTCATGATGTTTGTAAACTGTTCATAGATGTCTTCCGTAAAGTAAAGTCCGTATTTGATTTTGGGTAGAATGTACTCTTTTACAAATTTTATTGTATCTGATTCTAGGCTATTTTTATTTAAGTGAACGGTGATTCTATTGTTGTTTTCAAATATTTTTTCAATTTTGACAGGGTCATTCGTTGGGAGTTTCCAACTGCATGACCTATGGCGTTAGAGTGAATTGTGCTGCTAGGGTTGGACTGGGAATCGCTAAATTCGTCGTCTTCGTTTTCGGAGTCAAAATTGACGATTATGGAAGCGGGAGTTTCTACATCTTTGTCTGTCATTCGGAGAAGGGATTTTCGAGTTAAGGTTTCAAAAACTACATCGACGGCTTTGTCGGCTTCAATGGGCTCATTCTCGGTGTTGTTGAGTAGTTTGACACGAGAAAGGGCGTCAACATTGGAATTCAACGATCCTTTCATGTAAACAATGTCGAAGTCGTAGGCTGAAAGTTTTGTGCGCCATTTAAATAATTTAGAGCCAGGTTCCTTTATGGAATACAGCCATTGCAAGGGTTTGTGGTCGGTGTGAATTTTAAATTTTCTGCCGAAAAGGTACGGTTGGAAGAATTGTACTCCCCAGACGACTGCTAGGAGTTTTCTTTCTATAGTAGAAAGACGTTTCTCAGATTGGCAGAGAGTCCTTGACGCATAAGCTAGCGGCTTATCGTGTCCATCAACTGTTTGACTCCGAGGGCAATGTTGCTTGCGTCCGTCGTGAGGTGGAATAATTTCGAGAAGTCTGAGTATTGAAGGATGGGTTCCTTAGTCAGTAAATTTTTGCATGTTTCGAATGATTCCGCGTATTCGGGGTCTTTCGTTCAATTTTGCTTCCTTTCTTTAATCATTTCGTTATGGGTTTGGTAATTTTCGCAAAATCTTTAATGAACTTCCTGTAATATCCTAGTAAGCCTAAAAATGATTTGATTTCTTTAGTGGTGGTCGGAATGGGATAATTTTGAATGGCTTTGATTTTGTCGGGGTTTGGTTTTACACCATTTGGGGTAATTATGTGTCCGAAATATGCAATCTCTTTGGGTAGGAATTCGGTCTTATCAAGTAGTACCTTGAGGTTTGCTTTACGCAATCTCTCGAATACTTCTTCATGACGGGTGATATGTTCCTGCAAAGAAGTGCTATACACGATGATGTCATCGAGGTAAACACAACAGTATTCATTCGTGACACCACGTAAAACACCATCAATCGTTGGAATGTACTTGGCGAGTTTTTGAGGCCAAATGGTAAATGATTGAATTCAAGATGGTAGGTAGGTGTACTAAAAGCTGTTTTTGCAATACTTTCGGGACTCATTTAAATTTGGTTAAATCCGGATTTAAGATCAATCACACTGAAATACTGGCATCGGCCTAATTTATCTAACAGTTCCGAAATCTGAGGTAGCGGGTATCGGTCTTCGTTTGTTTTTTTGTTGAGTTTTCAGTAATCAATTACGATTCGAAATGTAGGTTTGTCACTAGCGTCAGCTTTTGTGGGGACGATCCAAATCGGGGCGTTCCAGGGGCTTTCGCTATGTTGGACAATTCCTTGTTCTAATATATCTTCGATTTGCCGATCTACTTCTTGTCTATAGATTTCTGGGAATCGATAATTTCGGGCGTCAACGGGTATTTCATCTGTGGTTCGGATTACATGTTTAATGTTGTGGGTGAAAGATAGGGTTTCGTTATCTTGATGGAAGATATCGGAATATTTGTTAACTAAATCTGTAATTATCACTTTTTCTTCTTCGTTAATATGATTTAAACGTAATTTAGAGATGTCGAAAGTGAATTTAGAGTTTTCATCAAAGATATTGTTTAGCGATTCTGTGTTAGGGATTTCGTCCATAGTTTCTACTTCTATGGGGGAAATTTGAGAAAATTTGCCGGACGTTTTTTCGGATTTAAAATTCGCACATTTGCTTCGTGGTCTTTGACATGAATCAGGCACTCGGGGATTTCCATCTCTCCTATTTTTAAATAAGGGAGGACAGCATCTCTTTGTTCAAGGTTTTTGACTCTAATTTTGATTTGCTGGATGGATCTGGCATCTATCATGTGGGTTTCCGCATGTTCAGTGCCTAGATATTTCAGCGGGATGTTTAGGTACGGGGGTCTTCGACTAAGTCGATTTTTGCTCTTATGGCTTTTAGGTTGTCTATCCTTCGTCTATTCCTGGGTCGCCCACCCAGAATTCCCCGATACGACCTAATGAATCTAAACAAGAAAACAATCAGTGAACTCCCATATATTGACCTACCAAAATTCAACCTGAAAATTCTAATAGACACCGGAAGCACAACAAGTTATGTGAACCCAGAAATCGCGGAATATTTCTTTCCAGATAAATGCAAACTAGAACCATTTTTTGTCAGTCCCCATTTTTTAGAGGAGGGCGTCCTCTAAAAAATGGGGACTACCAAATTCACTTTCCGTTTCTACCGGTTGATATACGTCTGTTTCATAGGTAGTTTCTTCACAATTTTCGGGGTCGTCAGATTGTATTTCCGTTACTTCAACGTTGTTGAAGTTTGGATTCGAGGTTCGCCATAACATGGGAGTTGGTTTTCCGGTCGGGTTAAATATGTTTTGTCTCGCGGGTGGCGGTGCATTAGGTCTTTGGTTTGGAGGCTGAGGGCCTGAGTTTGGGTTTCGAAATATGTGCCTGAGGGGCTGGTTTTCGGTTATTTGTATTCCGGTTGGAATAATTTTGGCTCGAATAACCGTGATTTGGTCTGAAATTTGACGGGTTGTTGGTTTTTTGTGAGGAGTTTGGTGATGGTCGCAAAAAGTTCTGATTAGGTTTGTTGTTTTGGTTGTATGATTTGCTTTGAGATGAATTTTGACAGTTTTGACTCTGAGGGGTCCTAGTCTTATTGGAGCTTAGCATCTGATAATCATTGGTCAACCACGACAGGGCCGTGTTAAAATCGGCGGGCTGTCTCGTTCTCAAGATGCTACCAAGGGGTTCCTTTAATTGTAGCAAGAAGCAGCGAAGTGCTACCTTCTTGTAATTTGTGATCAGAGCTTTGTGATTTGGGACCTCGTGAGTTTGGAAGTACGCAATTAGAAGGTTTAGGGTCTTAGTGATTCTATCGTGGAACTTGAAGGGTGATTCCCCTTTGTTTTGTTTTAATGTGACTAATTCTATTAATAGGGTGACATCGTCTCTCCGATCCGTGTAGGTTTCGATTAAGGCCTGTCTGATTTATTTGTAGGTCGTAAGATTAGCAGAAAAAATTTGTTCCGAGGCGGGAGATGAAATCTTTGCTTTTATGGCATTGATAACCATCACATTTTGGAAGTCCAGGGGGTCATTGTTGTTGAAGAATTTGTCGTGGATTTGTTGGGTCATTTCTAGGAAGTGGTTTAGTGTTTTGGGGGATCCTTTGAAGGTTGGGATCAGGTCTAAATGTTCTTTTCTTAGAATGGGTTGGTCATTGTTGGGTCTTTGTTCCCTAGGTGAAATTACTTGGTTAACGAGCAGATTTTGTATTAGGGAGGTTAATTGACCTATTTGTTCTGTTTGGGTGTTGATAATTCCAACGTAGTCGGTCGGTTGGATTCGAACATTTTGGTTTGTTCCTGAGGCTCCGTCCATTTCGGGGATTGTTTGGAAATTTCTGGGAAAAAGTGTTAAATCAAGCCAGGGGAAGCTGGCGTGAGGGAATTTTCTGTTGTTTTTTGGAATTTTGATTCGTACTTTTCAGACGAAAATTTCGTCTTATAAATCGACTCGAATGGGTTGCAGTTATTGGGTAGTAAGAGTTATTGGGTAATACAAAGAGTTACGATATACAAATGATATTCAACAATTAATCATGCACATAAAACAATGGAAAATTAAAATTAAATATCTTAGTTCGTAAACCAAAGGTTACGGTTGTGAGGTCCGAGAGCGTCGTCTTCTAGCCGGGAATTCCTGATAGAGATTACGTCGAGAGGATTTTTAAAGAGCTTGATACGAAAGGCAAGCGGATGCAGATAAGAGCGGTCTGCAAGATAGGTGACGAGAACTTGATATGCTTTCAGGTCGATGACAAATCTTTAGTCTTTGTATACGACTTATTTTCTGGGTTTCGTTCGTTTCTGAACAATTTAAAAATTAACTTGATTCGAATTACTTCGAAAGGGGATTTTTGACGGTTCAATTGGGGGAGCGAATATGCTTTTCGCTAGTTAGGTAAGGAGAAATATACTTTTTCTCTTTCCAATTCGGGGAAAATATTTAAAGGTTAGTTAATTGGGTATTACTCACGCTGGAGCCGTCATTTACCAACGTGAGGAGTCTTCTCTTCGATAATTCGTCTGCCCGGGTCCTGTTGATGCTTGCTGATGCCTGCTGATGCCTTCTGTGTGGGTTAGTGTAGATTCTTGTGTAGTCCGGGTCCTTGGCGATATTCCCTCGAAAAGGTCCGGTTGTACACGTCGATATTGACTGCGCCAGTGATGGAAGGTTCAATTATAAGATGCTTTTTAAAAAAAGCTTACTTTTATTAAACAGGAAAATGATCAAACAAAGCTAGGAACACACGGGGTCGGGACAGTGTGAAGAGAGAGACTGACGACTCGGGCATGAGGTCTCCCTCATAACTTTCAGATCGTCTGTGTGAGTGAAGCCCACATCAGCAAGTTTTATATCCAGAGAGGCGGTTTATCATTACATAACGTATATATATGTATATATATATATATATAGAAAAAATAGAAAAAAATAATAAAAATAAAATAAAATGAAAAAAAAAGAAATAAATTTAAAAAACCCATACATACATACATTATATACACATACATACACCAACACATACACACACTCGTACACATACACACACACACTTTTTTTTTTTTTTTTTTTTTTTTTTTTTTTTTTTTTTTTTTTTTTAGAGACCTCCCCTCAAAGACGGAGGGGGCACGCCATTAAATTGGAAAATAACAAATAAAATAAAAAAAGTGGGGAGGACGCCCAGGTTTACCCGACGCCGGCTCTAGGGATAAGGGAAGTTGCAGGACGAGGAGGAAGAATGGGATGAAAGGAAGTGCCCCTATAGAATGACCACCAGTTCAAGTAAGAACCCCTCAGGACGCGGGTGGTGATACCACGGAGTACTCCTGCAGAGATGCCCAACTCGAGTAACTCCGTGGCGCTTTTCCCGCACCACACCCCGCGCCATGACACGGTCGCGGCAATGACCTTGATGTTACTAGGTGCCACTCCTTTTAGCTCAGATATCGCTTGGCGCAGATCATTTCTATCATATTTACTTTTCTTAGCCCGCCAGGTCTGCTCCATGTCCACGCTGCCACTGACAACCTGGACATCCAGGATTATGGCAGACCCGTCGGGCTTGATCGCAACGATATCTGGCTTCTTGCCCCGGTCACTCGGCATGTGGTATAGTCTCTCCCTTTCGACATCCCAACCGCTAGATGACAAAGCACCTGCTATCTGCTTGGCAACCGCATCGTGACGTAAAATGCGGCCACCGTGAGTACGAGGACACTGCTGCACCACATGATAAAGATTCTCATTTTTACCCCGACAGGCACGGCAAAGGGTGTCTACTGTCCCGTGACTACTCCTTGAACACCTCACCGAGGTGGCTAACGTAGCCACCCGGATGGCGTGAAAATGGCGATAGTCGCGGGCCCCAATGCCCTCTGAAGCCCATTCCACCCACTGGGTAGAAATGGGGGATTCAGAGCACTGTCGGAGTTCTTTACCATCTACTGACTCATGCAGTGCAGCAGCAAACTCAGCAGATGAGCTGGGTTTCAAAGCAGTTGGTGTTACTCGATCACGCCACAACAACTGCTGCCGGACAAAGTCCAGGTCAGCAGCAGTGTGGGCGACCTCCCAGCTCGAGCCCCTGAGGGCAAGCAGGCGCTGGCGGCGTAAAGATGGGATGCTGGCAGAAAGAGAGACAATACCGAGCCCACCGGCCTTGACCGGTGCGTGGATGTAAGCACTTGGGACACCAGGTGGAAAGCCTAGCCAAGAGCGCACAGCAGAGCGAACTTCACGATCTAACTCAAGCAGCCTCCCCGCAGTAAGCCTGCCAAAGACTAACCCATAGGTTAGCTTTGGCAGTAAGTACGTGCGAAGGAGGCGCAGCTTCTGCTGTGGCTTCAATGGAGCCTTGGTGACACGAGCTAATGCTCCACCAAGGTCCACACGGCTTGCGGCTATAGTGGCCACACCCATGAAGTCGACCCCAAGGTACCGCCAGACCTCCAACACGGATCGGGCAGGGATGGAAGTTTGTCCTAAGACAAAACACTCCTCATCCACTACCTTCACCTTATGCTGGCGACCCGACGGGACCAAGGAGATCGACCCACACTTAGCTGGGTTGACCACCAAACCACACCTGGCTAGCTGCTCAGCAAATGCGTTGAGGGAGATCTGCAAGCCCTCACGGGTTTCTGCGAGTAGGATGACATCATCAGCAAAAGCTAATGCACCTACTCGCACCCCAGGGGCGAGATCAAACCCTATTTCAGCTGGCAGCTTACCCAAGGCCGTATCCACGACCAGGTTGAAGAGGAGTGGCGACAGAGGATCCCCCTGGCGTACCCCGCGCCCAATAACAACATCCCCTGACATCTCACCTCGTGCCTCGAGGACCGTCACGCCTTCGTGGTACAGACAGGCAACATACTCGATTAAACGAGCAGGTGCCCCGACACCACGAAGACAATCGGTCAGGGCAAAGTGGCTAACTGTATCAAAGGCCTTAGCGACGTCCAGAGCGGCAAGATGGAGCTGCCGTTTCTTGATACGGGCCAGCGAAATGACAGTTTGGAGAACTGTTAGATTCTCCGCTGTGCCATCCCCTGGCCGAAATGCTCTCTGGACGTCACCTATGACACCAGCCACTTGGAGGCGAGATGCCAGAACCTTTTGGAAGTGGCGGAAGACTACCGACGAAATAGAAATTGGACGGTAGCCTCCAGGCCCACTTCCCCCTTTCTTTGGGATGAAAATTGTGCGGGCACGGGTCAACGCTTTCGGGGGTCTTCCGGATAGTAGCAACAGGTTGAGGATGAGCAGCTTAACTGTTTTTGGAGCTTTATTCCAGCGTCGGGCGGAAATACCATCGGGTCCAGCAGAAGTGGAGTTTTTGACACGGCACTTATGTGCCTCGTCATGAAGCACCGGTGTGCACATGATGCTGCGTAAGGAGTCCCTGGTGGAAGCTGGGGGTACCACTGGCTCACCAGAGTTGTGGCTGGGAGCACTCATAAGTGGCTCCCAGTAGCCCACAAACTCCTGGAGGGGGGGCATAACTTGTTCTTCCCCAGCTCCCTCCAGTACCTCCGCAGCTGCACGAGCCGGATGCTTCCTCCACAATCTCTGGACACGCTGGTATTCCCACCTCCTCGCTTGCTTAGCTGCTCTGCGACCTCCACGAGGCACCACATTAGGGGGAACTTCTCCCTGATGCCTCGCCACGGTCGCTTCCTCAACCTGCGGGAAGATCCTCTGCACATAGGCCGCGACCTCGTCCTCCAAGCCATTTGGCCCCTCAACAGCCCGCCTCGCCAGATCCTGCAGGTAGGCACTCTCATAACCAACAATATTGCCTACCTGCTCCCCGAGCCTCAATACTTCAGTCTTCAATTCTGAAAGAAGACCGGAGGTCACGGGGGAGGATTGCTGAATGGCGGGCTGTTGTCCCACGCCTGCCGGAGATGCGGGAGAGGCCCCACTGCTATTTGCCAGGATTGCATCCTGGACAAGCTGCTTGTAGTGGGGCCTCAGGCGAAGAGATTGAATGGCAGAAAGCGTGCGCATGGGAAAACGTGCTTGCAAGAAAACATTTATATTTCGTACCCCATTGCGCACAGCCTCTGCCTCCTCTGCTGCCATTCGCCGCAAATCCTCAGAAGCATACCTGGGCCGCTCTCGCTCTATATCTATTGCAGCGTTGGCCTGTACAGGATGCTTCTGCCAGACGTGGGCACTGAGGCCACGCCTGGAGCTGAAGGCTCTCTCACAGTGGGCACACTGGTGGGCATTTACAGGGGTCGTGGAAGAGGATGAGGGATAGGAAGACGAGGATGAAGAAGAGGGAGAGGATGGCCGACGCCCCTGCCTGGGGCGCCCCCGAGCGCCTCCCCTAGAACCCCGTGAGCCAATGGGCCCGCGGGGGTTATGAGGCTGGGCTGTATTGTTTTCCATAACGGGGAGACGGAATAAAGGGTCGGGAGACCCGTTGACACGAGCCTCCCCCCTAATCGCCATTGGGTCATTCTGCCACCCTCCAGTAACCTGGAGGGTGCCCGGGTTGCACGACGGGGACGTATGACCTTGACTTGGGTAGGGATTTGAAGGAGCTCCGAAGAGATAAAAACACCGACAGTTACCCTACCCCAGCAACCCCCATATACACACTTGCACACATACATACACACACACGCGCACCATATGCATCTACACACACACCCTGCGTCATACATACATACATCATACATACATAAAATAATAATAAAACAAACTATATGATAAAATAAGAATCAAAATGTTACATTTGAGAATTATCACTAGTAAGTGTTCAGTCCTGTTGACGAATATGCACCCAGGACATACGAATGGGCCTGCTCAGATTGTCTGACTTGTACGTCATTGGCTTCGGGAGGCAGAGATCTGAGTACTTTCAGCCTAAAACATTCGTCAAACGTTGCTTGATGGGTTGCAGCGTGATTATTGATCCGTACATCAAGTCCTCTGTTGACTGAGGATCTGTGTTGGTTCATTCGCAGATTGAGAGGGGTAATGGTTTTTCCCACGTAGAATGCGTGACATTTCTGGCACAGCAGCTGGTATATACAATTTTTCGTTTGGCATGTTGATGAGCTACGACATTTGTAAGGATTCGGGTTGTTAATTGAGGAGAACGTACTTTCCTCGAGGACAATATCACACAATTTGCATCTTGGTCCGTCACATGGATGGAGCCCAGGTGTTTGCGAATTTGGATGTTGAGGGTGTCGTTTGTGTGACAAGATATTTCCTAGTGTAGGGTTCCTCCTATACGACACAATAGGGATCTCAGGAAAGATATTTTTCGTATGGGCGTTGGGTGACAAAATTGGGTACAGTTCCCGTAGCATACCATTGATTTTTTGTACTCCAAAAAAGAAATTGGTGTTTAGGTAGGGCCTTTTTTCAAGGTTGACCTTGGGTTTTGGGGTCCATTTTACATTTGCAGGTATGACTCTTTTTTCTACAAATCTAGATGGATAGCCTCTTTCCACCAGCTTTTCTTTCAAATTCCCCAAATATTCTGTCTTCTTTTCTGCTGAATTGCAGATTCTATGGCCTCGAATCGATAACGATCGAGGGATGGCTCTTTTAGTATGGGGAGGGTGACCGCTTTTATGGTGTAGATATTGCTGTTTATTGCTGGGTTTGGTGTGCACTGATGTTTTTAGGGATCCATTATGTTTGAGAATATCTATGTCAAGGAACGTAGTTTTTTCTACAGAATATTCCCAAGAGAACGAGACTGAAAATGAGGAGTTTAAAGCAGTGAGAAATTCTTTTAGTGTCTCTTCTCTATGTACCCAAATCAGGAATATATCGTCGATGTACCTTTTCCACATCAAAGGAGTAAGCTCTCTTGATGATAGAAAGTCTTGTTCTAATTGAGCCATGAAGAGATTCGCATAAGATGGTGCAGCTCGGGTTCCCATGGCAAGTTAGTCTTTGGCAGGCTTACTGGGGTGAGGCTACTAGAGTTAGATCATGAAGTTCTTTCTGCTAAGCGCTCTGGGCTAGGCTTCCGATATGGTGTCACAAGTGCCTACATCCACGCACTGGTCAAGGCGGGTGGGCTCAGCATTCTCTCTTTTCTGGCCAGCATCACATCCTTACACTTCCATCACCTGCTTACTCTCAGGGGATAGAGCTGGGAAGTGGCCTGCACTGCTGCTGACCTTGACTTCGTCAGGCAGCAGTTGTTTTGGTGGGACTGAGCACCACCAACTGCTCCAATGGCCTGCTCATCTACTAAGTTTGTTGCTGCACTGCATGAATCAGTTGATGGTAATGAACTCAGACCATGCTCTGAATCCCCCTTTTCCTCTCAGTGGGTGGAATGAGCTTCAGAGGGTATTGGGATCGGTGACAATAGATATTTCCACGCCATCTGGGTGGATATGCTAGCCACATCAGTGAGATGTTCTTGGGGTGGTTGTGGGACTGCAGACACCCTTTGACTCAGTCACGCCGCCCGGGTGAAAATGAGATCCTCTACTATGTGGTGCATCAGTGTCCTCGGACTCACGATTGCAGCGTACTACGGCATGATGTGGTTGCCATGTTGATAGCAGGCAATTTTTCATCCATCTGCAGCAAGTGTGGACCCGCGGATGGAGGACAAAAGGAGTCTATGGAGGCTGCTGAAAAGGTCAAGGAGATGGCGAAGCCACCCCTATTGCTCTAGGGATTGGTTCCCTTCTCGGGAGGTCAAGAGTGGGTAGCCCCCTCCTTGGAGCCAGGGGAAGAGCCAGTGCTCACATGAGGAGGCTGGCATTCCAGTTCCAACTTACATTATAAAAGGCCGTCGTTTATTTGCCATTGTCATCTCCTAGCCTTTTATTTCAAACACTAGTCATAGCGATAGATGACGATACGATTGTGATCAAGATAGTTACACCACTCACAACCTAGTCAGTCCGACAATCCATACTAGTCCTCCAGAATCTCGGAAGACAAATGACCATTGGTGGAGTAAGCAGCTTTTCGTCAGGGACATCGCTACAAGTAGGACCACTTCTACATTGTAGAAACTTAAGGTATTTTTATCACTGTTCTGACTTTTAGGTAGGAGCGTACTCATATCATTCTGCCCTTCTGGGACTTCAGTAAGTCATATCAGTACAAATATCCCAGGAGCATATGTCTCCTGGAAGTTTTAATGTACTTAGTATTTATTATAGAATTGAGTTGTGTATATTTTTTCTTCGATGCTTTTATTTGTATACTGCTACATTTAGTTTTAAAGATTTAAACATTTCCTTGTTTATTTATATTCGTTAAGTTATATCTTCATATTCAAAGCGCCTTATCAATGCTTGGTGGGAGTAGTTTTAACGTAACTAAGGTTATATTATATTGAGTTAGTGAAATTTTGGGGATGCTCGATTGAAAAATTAAATAGGTTAGTTGATACTTCAGTACTGAAATTTGATTTGAAGCCTTCTATGGACTACTGGTAAATATGCTGAAGAATTGGAATATCCCTTCATGTCACAGTCGACAATATCAATGATTTCGTTGGAGAAGAAGATGATGGGGAGACACAATGAGCGTGATCATTCGGTGTACATGCCTATAGACATTTTATTAATTGCATTTATATTTTCAAATATTGGTTGTATTATTGATTCGATGAGGTAAAGATCGGAAATGGTGCAGCATGGATTAGCACCCCAACAGAAACAAACCATTCTGACAATAATGTATGTTACCATCGGGAAGTCAAAGTGCCGATTAGGGAAAAGAGGAAGGCTAGAAGAGCGCATGTGATAATACTAAATTAAATAGATTAAAGAATCTATTGGATAGTATATCTTCAAAAATGAAACATCAGTCTTGAACAGTCACTCCCATTAGAAAGGAAGCTAGTGAATGGGTAAAGAGCCCAATCGAAAAGGCAGAAGTTTTGGCTATCATCTTGAAAAAACATTTGTTCAAATCACTAGCCTCATGGATGATGGAGAACTGCTTCCTCCGCTGATATAACATCATACATACAACTAGTTACTCTCAATGAATTTGAAGTTGGGATTCGTAATTTAAAACGACCAAAGGATTGAGACCTTATTACTGGAATCGTAATTAAGCAACTTCCACAGAAAGGCGTGCGAATGTTTTTTAATCTTATTAATGGATCACTGAGGTTGAAATATGGACCACGATGCTGCAAAGAAGCGGAACCGATCATGAAACCGGGGAAAGCTCTTAAGGACAAAATGTCTTACAGGCCGATATCTTTGCTATCAGTAATCTCGAAACTTTTTGAGAGACTACCTATTTATACGAAGTTTGAAAGTTATATGTAGTTGAAGCGAAAAAAACCAATCCTTACCCACCAGTTTGGTTTTCAGGAAATACTCTCTACTATTGAACAAGTGTATCAAATAACAGATATAATTGAAAATTGCCTTGAAAAGAAACAAGTCTGTTCAGCCATCTTCTTGCACGTTTCCCAAGCTACTGACAAAGTCTGTCATAAAAGGCTAGATTTCAAACTTGAAGAAGATATGCCCAAGCAATTTTATGTAATTCTGAAATCTGTAGGATTTAATGACTGGAAATCAAATAAAGAATAATAAATAACAAATGAGAAACGTTCTTGTATTCAAGACAAACTTATTACACACGTGATCAACGCACAAACGAAATATAACATACGGACTGACTAAACAGGGCAACCAACTAAACAGAACAAACACCAATACAATTTAGGGTATTATACAAGTAAGGCAACTATTTCAATATTTCAACATTCTCCCTTAATATCCTAAATTTACATTCTCAAGCAAGAAAAAACTTAATCAACACCTAAGCACTCAACAAACTTTAGGAACTTCTGAGCACCCAGTGGCTTAGTCAACACATCAGCCAACATGTCATTAGTTGACATATAATGAATTTCAATGTTTCCCGCTTCAATGTGTTCTCTGACAAAACAACACTTCAAATGAACATGCTTGGTTCTTTTTGAGTACACATTATCTATCACCAGTCTATGACAGCTTTGGTTATCATTATAAAGATTTATATGCTTATTATTCAAAAACAAATCAGATTTACCATTAAACAGCTCATTTAATATATCCTTAAGATAAATGGCCTCTTTTGTGGCCTCAGTCAAAGCATTTAACTCTGCTTCAGTTGAACTTAAAGCTACTGTCTTTTGTTTACTACATTCCCAAGACACAGCTGCATCTGCTAACTTAAAAACAAAGCCAGTATATGACTTTCTGTCAGATGAATCGTTTGCCCAATCACTATCAATAAATCCTTTCAATTTGTCCCCAGTTCTTTTAAAAACTATCCCCTTGGATTTCGTTCCTTTAAGATACCTTAAAACTCGTTTAGCTGAATGCCAATGCTCAATAGAATGGGCATTATTAAATTGACTAAGATATGAAGTAGCAAATGCTATGTCAGGTCGTGTACAAACAACCAACCACATCAGACAGCCAACTAGCTGTTGATAAGGACCTGAGTGAGGTTTTTCATCAACATTTAACTTCTTATTAGATTCCATAGGAATTCCAACGACTTTAGCATCTTTCATACAAAATTTATCCAAAAGATTTTCTATAAACGACTCTTGCGAAATCTTAAGAGTTCCCTTCTTCCTATCTCGTTCTATCTTCATTCCCAGACAGTGAGTTAGAGGGCCCAAATCTTTTATCTTAAAATGCATTCTAAGTCTATCTTTAACAATATTCATTTCTTTCTTACAATTATAAAATACAAAGAAATCGTCTACCCACATTGCAATAATCATAATTATATCAGATTCTATTCTATAAAATATACAAGATTCCACTTTGGACTGCTTGAAACCTAAGTCAGCCAGTACCCTAGATGCTTTAGTGTACCACTCTCTAGAGGCCTGCTTTAAACCATATAGGGCCTTTTTCAAGAGACAAACTTTCCCTTCACTTATCTCACATCCCTGAGGCTGTGCCATGTAAATCTCTGTATCTAGATCCCCATTCAGAAAAGCGGTCTCGACATCTAAATGTCGGCCTCTAAATCCAGTTCGACTGCTAAAGCTAACAAGAGCCTGAAATTTGATTGTCGGATTACAGGAGAAAAAGTTTCGGTATAATCCAAGCCATATTTCTGGGTAAACCCCCTTGCAACAAGTCGCGCCTTATACCTAGAAATTTGTCCATTCTCATCCCTTTTTATTTTGAAAACCCACTTGCTACCTACAATATTTTTATCAATAGGTCTATCAACAAGAGTCCAGGCATTATTTTCATACAGAGAATTCAGTTCGGAATCCATGGCTGCTCGCCATTCAAGTGCCCTACTACTAGATAAAGCTTCCTCTACAGTTAGATGTTCCATTTCATCGGATTTACAAACATATGTAACAAAATCATGAAATAATTTAGGTTTTCTATCTCTTACCGGATAACGTAATTCAAAATTACCACTAGTAGTCGGTTCAACAGTTCCACCAGAGCCACTCTCATCATTGCTAGAGGGGGAGTAGTCGTCATCAAATTCAAGGAATTTGTCGTCATCGTCTTCAGAGTTGCTACTGCTATTATCAAGTTCGTTATTCTCTTCCGTTTCCAGGTCAAGAGCGTCCTCATTAGAGTAAGAAATGTGCAGGTATTTCAGTTCCATGTCCTCACACCCAGAATCAGCTGAATTTGACGCACGGGAAGAACTTTCAATGAAAGTGACGGTACGGTACACTTTCACATCATTTGTGTCAAGGTCAAAGCGTCGGTACCCTTTCGTGCATTTACCATAATCAACAAAAATCATAGATTTTGATTTTGGGTCAAGTTTTCTGCGTCGCTCATCAGGAATATGACCAAAAGCGTCACATCCAAAAACTCGCAAATGCATCAGATTCGGTTTTTCCCCAGACCATTTTTCGTGAGGTGTCATATTCTTCAAACGCTTAGTCGGAGATATATTCATCAAATACACTGCAGAATTCGCTGCTTCAGCCCAGAAGCGAAAATCAAGATTAAAGTGGTTTAGCATAGATCTTACTTTGTTCAAAATCGTACGATTTGCGCGTTCAGCAAGTCCATTTTGAGCAGGTTCATAAGCCACAGTCTTTTCATGCCGAATCCCTTCATCTTTCAAATACTTTTCAAACTCTTTACTTGAATATTCTCCACCTCCATCACTTCGTAGAACCTTTACCTTTCTTTCAGTTTCACGTTCAACGCGAGCTTTAAAGGAGACAAACGTATTCATCACTTCACTTTTTCTTTGAAGAAAATATATGAACGTTTTTCGCGTATGACCATCGATAAAGGTTATGAAATAGCGAGCCCCACCCCAGGAATCCACTTGGAATGGTCCTACAACATCGGAAACGATCAGGTCTAGTCTATTTTCACTGAGCTTCTTTTCATTTGTGCAGGGAAGCGGAGTTTTCTGTTGTTTACCAACAATACAAGACACGCACGGATTCAAATTACAGTCAGTTTCATGTCATTGAAGTTCAAATGACCTAGCCTCAGATGCCAAAGTATTTCAGCATTCTCGGTTTTTGAGGAGAAAACAACGTTCTCCCTCAAATGAGATACTTTCTCCCTTTTGTTTACATTTAGACAGTAAACGCCATCAACGTTGGTAGCCGTTGCTATAACCTTCTTGTCTTCCCAAATTACACATCCGTTCACGTCAAAGACTACAACGTAGCCCTTCTGAGCAAGCGCTCCAACAGAAAGAAGATTTGCTTTCAGCCCGGGAACAAGAACAACGTTGGAAATACACGAGATGTCTTCATCTCCCACTTCTATTTGAACATTTCCCGTACCAGCACTGACCAGCTTTTCACCATTGGCAACATTTATTGTCAATCCACCACTTTCATCACGAAACTACGTCATTAAGTCTTTTTTGCCTGACATGTGTCTGTTGGCAGCACTGTCTACGTACCAAACACCGTCTTGACCTCCGATGGCGCCAAAAGCGGTGAACATAGCTTTGTTACTATTTATATTGCCCGAAACATTTTCACACGTCTTGCCTTCCCGTTTTAAGTCAGGACAATCACGACGAAGATGTGTTTCCTTCTTACAAATCCAACACTTTGGTTTCGGCCAATGTTTCTTGGAGGTAGGCTTCGATGACGTATTCTTGTGATATGACATCAGGGAAGTCTTTTCGTGGTCACTTTTTCCGCCATGGTTCGGGTTCCATTTGTTATCCGATAATAGTTTCGTCTTAATAAAATCAGACGAAATTTCAGTGGCAGAACTTTCAATAGCCATTACCATCGGATCAAAAAGTGGCGGTAAACCTTGTAACAAAATAACACCGATAAATTCGTCATCGATAGGTTTACCCATCGCCGCAAGTTGCTGAGTCAAATACATTACTTCATTTATGTAGGACTCCATTCGCTCAAACTTTTCCAGTTTCAGAGAGAATAATTGACGAAGTAATCCCAGTCGATGATTCAGTCCTCGGTCTTCAAAACCTTTTTCAAGAGCTTCCCAAGCTTCTTTTGCACTTGTTGCATTGATGACATACGGGAAAACGCATTTATCAACCATAAGGTTTATTTTGCACAGCGCCTTTTCATCCCTTCTAAGTTTGAGGTCACTCGGAGTCTTGTCACCTTCTGGATAACCTTCAATACTAAATCCACAGATTGTCGTGTCTCAAACAATTCTTCATCTGAAATTTCCAGTCCAAATAGTTCGACCGTCCTTTCAACTTATCAAAGTTAGGAAGCGCATTTGAGCTAGAGTCTGCCATCTTGAGGTTAAGTAGTTGAGAAGCTTCGCGATTCAACCGATTCAACACTCACGCACAAAACTTCATAAAGCTACAAATAAACTGGGCACAAAACCTGTAGGATTTTATGACTGGAAATCAAATAAAGAATAATAAATAACAAATGAGAAACGTTCTTGTATTAAAGACAAACTTAATGCACACGTGATCAACGCACAAACGAAATATAACATACGGACTGACTAAACAGGGCAACCAACTAAACAGAACAAACACCAATACAATTTAGGGTATTATACAAGTAAGATAACTATTTCAATATTTCAACAAAATCGTCCCTCCCTGAAAGACACATTTTAGTGAAATATGATGGAGCGTATTCCAGACTCAAGCAAATAAGGGGCAGGTGTCCCGCAAGCTATCATACACGGTCGCTAGGTACCTCTACCATCTGTGTACGCGTAATATACCTTGCAATGATGTCATGACAATAGAAACTTTTCCTCATGATATTGCCATATTATCGGTTTGCTATACAGTAAAAAAAAGCAACCAATAAGTTACAACAAGAGTATTCTGAAAGAGATCAGTGTTGAAACATGTATGAAAATTACGAGTGTACAGCGTGGGGTGACGAACCGCCCAAGGAAAACGTTCAAAGAGGACTTGATATTCGTAGAACAGTGCTGGGTGACTTTCACCGAGAGTAGGACGTGATGTTGTACGTATGAACCAAATTTCCGATCGCTATAATAACAATTTTCGAATAATTTGTGACGTAGGTGAGCACAGTGACTAGAACTCACCCTTGACAAATGAATACGATGAACTCTGTATCATTCATTTGCATGCATTTCATTCGCGATTTAAATTTATATGTGTAGCCTTCTTTCATGGTTGAATAATAAGTTCGTGACGGAACTCATGATATATTTCATATACATATTTTTAGCCATCTGAAAACATTGTGCTCAGTTGGGCGGCACCACGTCGGGATTCTCGTACCCAGTTGGGATGTAACTTCTTGCCCAGTTGGGTCACTACAACCCACGTTTTTGCCCGGTTGGGAACCGCCCATCAACTTCACATGTGTTTTTGTATGTATACAAGAACACATAACTGAGAGAGGGACCGTAGTACTGAAAGAACAAGAGATATCTTATGCCGACACGATAAAGTGTCTTGGAAGGACTCTTGATACAAAATTGAAATGGAAGGAGTATGCCATTAAAAAAAAATAAGACGAATTAAATCTCAAGTTGAAAAAAATAAATAAATGCTCGGAAGGCATTCTGAACAAATTCATACACAACAAAGTTCGTGTATACAAACAAATTTTGAGCCTTGGGTGACTTATGGCATCCAGCAATGGGGCTGCACGAAAACGACCAACAGCAAGATCATTCTAGCATTTTAGAACAAAGTGCTAAGTAGTAGGTATCGTCAACGCTCCTTGATACACACGAAATGACAAACTCCATAGTTTTCGGGTTTATTGCATAGCTAATTTACCCGTTGCGAAGGGCGGTCAGTTCAACGATACGGAGCAGGTTTGAGGAAGACTCCGATAGATTATGATCTTCCAACCGAGCAAGTGCATGGAATGAGCTAGAAAAAGTTTCATTCTAATCGGTCGAACGGTTTAACCCCTCGAATAAAGCAAAAGAAATATACATTAATTTTTATGTGTATAGATTTTAGCAATTAAGAAACCTGGAAGAAAAAAGAAAAATCCTGTTTATCTACCTATCTACAGAGATTTTAACTGCTTTTCATGTGTGGCACCACTTCCCGAGGTTTGAAGCCTAAGTAGGTAGACTAACCTAATAATGTACTACACCTATTCTACTACTAACTACTCTAATAAATAATTCGTTCTTATTTAAACTTAATATTTTCATCAAGTGAACAGTTTGAAGTCAATTTGCAGACAATTAAACATTCTACACTAATTTGTGTTGGTCATTATGGTACATACCGATTACCTCAGTCCAGGGAAGGGAAAATACCAACTCCGTTAATTTCAAAAATAACAATGAACATAAATTAGAGAATAAGAATGGAAATAAATACTTGGTTTGTAGAGTTTCTTGATCATTCCGTTGGTGTGTCTGTCACACCAGTTATTGATGGATTGAGCGGCAGTTTTCGTGTTTCCGAAATCCACCTTTTTAACGCGTACACCGAAGCCTTTTGAGACGGCAGTGGTGTATGATTTCTGAAGTTTGAATTCTTTGCCGACAAAAACTGTAGAGGCCACGCTCAAGGCTGGATCCTGAAACGGGAGAACACAAATGTGGTAGAAAATCCAAGTTTTTCCAATGTAATTTCTTTCTGAAACATGAAATATTTAATAGTTTTTATTAAGTTTTTTGAACGAGTTTTCATTCTCTACGGAAGACAAGAGGGGTCTTGGGAAATATCAAAATTTGAATATTTGGCTCTTGAATTTGAACATCAAACAGTAGTGAAAGGAATCGCCACCATGAATGATAGTGTCGTACCTGCGGATTTTCACGTCCAAGTTTGGCTAAGCTGAACTGGATGCGAAATTACAAATGACCGATTTGTTCACTTTTCGCGAATTTCCATAGAAAGATTGAAATCCGTTTCGAGGCATTCTGAGAAAAACTAGAGCTTAACGCTTTTTCGTAAGTATGTATAGGTATATATTGTGATGAATAGCACTTAGAAACGGATGTTGTTGCTATATTCATTAATTAGTTTCTATGTTTGTTGGTAGTCAATAATAAAGTTCAGTTCTATTGTTCAACCAAACCAGAGCTAATTTATTTATACCAAAGTATCATAAAATTGGTGTCAGAAGTGGTTGTCCAGAATGTTCACACGCTCAGGCTCACGACTCGATCTCCGCGAGGGGTCCGCAGAAGAGAGGGATGAAGGTGAACGAGTAGTTGCTGAGTATTCTAACGTGGAGATGCGGCCGAATGAAGTTCTTGCTGTATGTAGGGCAGAAATGCAGAGTATGATCCGGTCTGAACTAGCAGGGATACGAGAAGCCTTGTCTGTGCTTATGCTCGACAGGCCTTCTAACTCTACGAGTGATCGGGCACCGCCACTTGAACATCGGTGGCAAGGAGGCTCAGTAAGTCTGAAACTAAAGCCACAAATGTACGATAGTGGGGAGGAATGGGAACCTTATCGTGCACAATTTGAATTGATCGCTCGTAAGGAAGGCTGGAATGAAGACCAAAAAGTGGCAGTGCTTGGAGCCTCACTCAAAGGACCAGCACTTGCATTATTGACAGAGCTCGAACCAGATATGAGTTATATTGAATTGGTTGGAGCTCTTGAGGTAAGATTCGGCAATAAACATCAGACGACAAAAAACCTAGCGTTGCTACAAACCAGGTCGCAAGACCGTACTGAGGATATTAAAACATTTCATCAGGCCATCAAAGATCTCGCTCGCCGTGCATGGCCTAATGCGAGAGTGGGTGCTGCAGAGGATACAGCAATTTTCCATTTCGCCAGAGGTTTAAGGGATTCACGATTGTGTGAAATGGTACTTGCTACAAATCCTAGGACCATGGCTCAAGCACTTGAAGAGGCAGTACGTATGGAAGCTGTACTTAAAGTTTCTAGACCACACCATCAAGTTAGACTAGGTGAGGCAGTGGAGGGTTCGTTGCCTACACCAGAAACATTGGCGTTACAAGCTACTCTTAATGTGAAGAATCCAAAGGAAATTCCGAGAAGAGATATTGTTTGCTGGAGGTGTGACAAGCGAGGACATGTTGTTTTTTATTGTCCAGACCGCCCGAAGAGGAATCCGGGAAATGTCAGACGGTCCAACTGAAGGGCCTTGGCCAGACCGTAACGCATCAGGCCCACGCTAGAGTTGTAGCTACCCAGACTACATTAGAGGATTTTCCAACTCACTATGTCAACCCCACCTCGTCACTTGTTTTACGGGGTTGTGTGAATGGGGTAGATTGTGATTTAATTGTTGACACAGGTGCAAATCGATCAATATTAAGCCTAGAAGTTGTGAAGAAATCTGGAGTACATGTCGACGTCACTGGACCAGCTTATATCAGGTCAATCTCGGGAGATCGACTGCCAGTTAGTGGGAAAGCCATGATGTGGTTTGATGTGGGGGATGGAGCAAGGCGTTCACAAGAGGTTCTGGTTGCAAACATTCAGGAAGATTGTGTCCTGGGCATAGATTTCCTGATTGCCTATCACTGTCTAATTGATCCAGCAAACCAGTCAGTCGTGATAGAAGGTGAACGAGTGCAATCAATAACAGTGTGGGATACAGCAGTTGCAGAGATGAAAGAAGATGATAAACTACAAGAGTAAGGAGCAGTTGAGACAGCATCTCAAGAAAGAACTGGTGACGAACATTGGCCAACACATCTTCAGGTACTGATGCAGAGAGCCCCTGTTGACAACAATAGGATAGCTAGACTACTGTTGAGGGAGTTTGCCGATATTTTTGGAGTGAATGGTGCTGACATGGGTAGTTTTCAAGGAGTTTCACATGCTATTGACGTGGGGAATAGTAACCCAATAAAACGGTCTCCGAGGCGAATTCCACCTCATTGGCTGGAGGAAGTGGAGAAGTTGGTCAATGAAATGAAGAGTAATGGCATAATAGAACCCTCCGTCAGTCCATGGGCTAGTCCTGCATTATTGGTGAAAAAGAAGGATGGAAGCACCAGGTTTTGCATTGATTATAGGAAGTTGAATGCTGTTACTAAGAGAGACTCTCATCCTATGCCGAGAATTGCAGACCTGGTGGGGGCCTTAGAAGGAAGCTCTTGGTTTTCCTCACTCGACCTACTGAGCGGATACTGGCAAATACCAATGGTGGAGCATGATAAAGAGAAGACGGCCTTTTGCACGCCCCGAGGCTTATGGCAATTTAAAGTAATGCCGTTTGGGTTGTGCAATGCCCCCAGTACATTCCAGAGAGCCATAGGAGGGATTCTGAAAAATGAGATACGCTCTGGAAGAGTTAAAGTTTATCTCGACGAAATTTTGGTCCACAGTAGCACGTTTGAAGACCACGTGGAATCGTTAAGACGAGTTTTCACTGTTTTCAGAAGTGCAGGTGTGAAATTGAATCCGAAAAAGTGCAAATTATTTCAGAGAGAGGTGGGTTACCTTGGGATTGTAGTTTCAAAAAATAGGATCACCACAGATCCGGCCACAATAAAACGGGTTGTTAAATGGCCACGACCTACATGTTTGAAAGAATTGAAAGAACACGTCGTAGGTTCATTCCATAATTCGACAAGAAAGCTGCTGCACTATATTCATTGCAGAAACCACAGACTGAGTTTGAATGGGGTCCAGACTACGAACGTTCTTTTCGTGATATTGAAGCTGCATTGACAAATCCACCAGTTTTGGGCCATCCGATTCCCGGGGCACTTTTTGTCCTTGACACTGATGCAAGTGACAAGGCTCTGGGGGCAGTGTTGTCACAAGTCCAAGGGGAAAAAGAAGTTGTTCTGGCCTACTATAGCAAATGTCTTTCCAAGGCTGAAAAGAACTATTGCGTCACCAGGAAAGAACTGCTGAGTCTTGTATGTGCCCTACGTCATTTTGATTGCTATGGTCTGTGCAGTCGTGAGCCATTTTTGGTTCGCACAGATCACTCATCACTCCAATGGTTGCAGAATTTTCGTGAACCTGATGGGCAGTTAGCCCGGTGGTTAGAATTACTTTCTCCATACAATTATCAGATACAACATCGACCGGGACCCCAACATCAGAATGCGGATGCATTGTCTCGTCGTCCATGTGTGGAAAAAGGGTGCAAATACTGCCAGCGTCAGGAGGAGAAAGCGGCCAAGAACGAGGTTGACGCTCGATTAACTAAGGTGATAGTGGAAAAAGACTGGCAAGCAGAACAGAAGAAAGACCAGGATATTGCCCCAGTGTATGCTTGGATAGAGGCAGGATCACAACCAACATGGCAAGAAGTTTCGAGCTATGGACCAGTAACGAAGTCTCTTTGGGCAATGCTAAACGCTCTTGGGTTGTCCAATGGTTTGCTCGTTCGGAGATGGGAAAATGAGAGTGGCTCGAGAACCAGAGAACCGGTCATTGTTCCTAGGGAACTTCGCCAATGTGTTTTATGGGAAGCTCATAATTTTGGTCATTTTGGGCGGAAGTGAACACTGAATGAAGTGAGGTTGCGATATTACTGGCCAGGAATGACTAAAGATGTCAGATTAGTATGTGCAGCCTGTCAAGTTTGTGGAAGAAGGGGAAAGGGAAAATCAATTCAGAAAGCACCCATGCAAACTTATGTCACAGGGTCCCCCTTCGATCGTATTTGTGTAGATACTCTTGGCCCATTACCTACAACACAGGCTGGCAACCGTTACATAGTAGTAGCTGTTGATGCCTTTACGAAGTGGCCAGAGGCTATCCCTGTTCCAGATATTCAGGCCGTCACTGTAGCAAGAGGTCTAGTGGACAGTGTGTTCTCAAGGTTCGGTGTCCCTAGAGAAATACACACGGATCAAGGCACTACTTTTGAAGCAGATGTGTTCAAAGAGATGCTTACACTCCTTGGAATATATAAAACGCGGACCAGCCCATTGAGGCCTCAAAGTGATGGTCAGGTTGAAAGATTCAATCGCACTTTATGGGAGATGCTGGCGAAAGTGGTTCAAGAGAATCAGAAAAATTGGGATCAATTTCTTCCCTGTATCTTACTTGCTTATCGAGGGACTGAGCACACAGCAACAGGATTTTCACCAGCTGCGCTAACACTAGGGCGAGAACTTACGCTTCCAATTCACCTACTTACAGAGGCGCCTCCAGGCTTCAAGACTCGCACAGGTTATGGAGAAGAACTCCATAGGTGGATGCAAGCATCTCATTCCCTAGCTAGGAAGAGGTTAATTTCCGCTGCTGAGAGTGCTAAACAAAGATACGACGTGCATTCTACGGCCCCACGATACAGCCTAGGTGATGAAGTCTGGTATTTCTGGCCAAGAAGAAAAGTAGGAAGGTGCCCCAAGTTACAAAGCTCATGGGTTGGCCCTTGTCACGTATTGAAGAGAATTTCTGATGTAATTTTTCGAATTAAGCTCCCAAACGGAAAAAAAAGATGGTGCATGCAGATAAGCTATCCCGTTATACGAAGAAGAGGAGGGAAATGGTGTGATGATTAGCACTTAGAAACGGATGTTGTTGCTATATTCATTAATTAGTTTCTATGTTTGTTGGTAGTCAATAAAAAAGTTCAGTTCTATTGTTCAACCAAACCAGAGCTAATTTATTTATACCAAAGTATCATAAAAAAATATATATATATCACTCCGTTTGGTGAGGGATAGCAGCATGCCCCTTCCCCCCCACCCTTAGAATCGAGCCACTAATAGTTTCCCTTAGGACATCTTGTTCTTTGCCGCTAATGACCCATCTGGTTGAGGTGCGGCTTAAGCCATTAAATAAATAAAAATATGTTTCTGTGTTTGATAGCCCTTCTACGCAGATCATTGGTCTACAATTTTCAATTCGCTTGAATTTTTGAAGACTAAAACTATTCAATCTTTCAAAATTAAAAAAAAAAAAAAAAAAAAAAAAACGGACGGTAGACCTACGGTTCTATAGTCAGATCATTTAATAATGATTAATTTTACACATTATTAGTTCATTATGGTTACTTAGCAATATTAGTTTATAACTGAGCGTAATAAATCAGCTTTCCTTGACACTACAGAGGCTTAGGAATTATGTGATGCTGTGATAAAATGAGAGCATTCCAAAAAGTGGCTAACGATTTCCCTGCTTGAAAACTAAGGGAGTTACACTTCCCTAGTAACGCATTGGTTGTACGTGAAAATCAATAGAAAACCCCACCGTGGTGTGACGCTCGTGACGTGACGAAAACAAATGGAAACGTCCTGTTAATGATTATTAAATGATAATAATGTTTTTGCGACCTGTAGGTAGACTTTGGAGCAATTTATGAGATGAAATTAAGCAACTGGGTGCCAATGCTTCACTAGTTTGGCACGAACAATAGTTAATAAAGACGATTTCGCTTAGTTATAATAGATTCCGTTGGAACTACATCATCTTATAATTTCAATACTGGCATTATATCAGCTGATATTTACAAGGAAATTTCTATGTCTTCCGGTCGCACTAACGACCGTTAATGGAATTTAGAGCTTGATTGGCTAATCAATAGATTTGCTGCAGCGCGCTTAGAAATCGGATGGTGTTTTTTCGATGTTCTAGAAGTTCAACGTACAGCGTTGCGGATGGTTTAAATCGATTCTTTGGGATTATATTTATCATTGACAAGCAAAACATGGAGAAATTATAATTTAATTATTCATAGATAATTCGCCCCTTTAAATGTAAAATGAGCTGGTTTCTAAGTAATGTTGGTATAAACACACGAGCTCACACGAGTAGAGCTGAACCCCCGCGAATGGCGGCAAATTTAAATTACATTCCACACTCTTCCTTAATTTCAATTTGACAAAATTCGCCATATAGCATAGTTCAGTTAACATTATTTATAATTACTTTTGACATTTCAAAATAAGCATAAAAATTTCAATAAAATGAGCAGTGTTTCAATAAAAATAGCTCTTCAGATTTATAAATTCAGCACGACAAATCTTAAAAGTAAATAAAAACATTAAGCAGAAACAATTTATACAAATATATACCGTCTACACTTTTTTTTTTTTTTGCAACATTTTCCAAGAAATTGAATTTATTGAATATTTTCACAAGTTCTTGGCCTCTACTCTATATTTTCAACAACTTCTCTCTTAGATAATTCATATTTATTTGAGGCTAGTGCTTTAGTCAGACCGTCTGCAATATTCTTATTGGTAGGACAGTATTTTACAGAAATCATTTTGTTTTTAACTTTTTCTTCAATGAATCAGTACCTCACATCAATATGTTTTGACCTTTTATTTACTATTCCGTTTTGAATCAACTTTATACTACTTTGATTATCTATATTAATATTCACATTCACTTGCTTCCCGGTTATCTCTTCTAATAGTACTTTTAGGTACAGGACCTCTTGAAGACACTCGGTTGATGCAATATACTCCGATTCAGTGGTAGACACAGCAACTATAGACTGCTTTCTTGAGCACCAGCTCAGGGCCTCCTCCAAACATTATGATATACCCTGTTGTACTCTTCCTTGAGCCAAGATCCCCGGCGAAGTCCGCATTACTGTAGGCTTCCGAGATGTACGGTTTGTCTGACATGTGTTCCTCTTCGCGATGATACGCAGTTCCATTTTTTAATGAGCCTTTGACGTGCGACTTCATGTTGGACACATCTTCATTCGATGGATTCTCTACCTTCCTGCTACAGTAGCTTACTCCAAATGCTACGTCCGGCCATGTTTTATTAGTAAGATAAAGGAGACTTCCAATAGCTTCTCTGTACGGAAACTTCACTGGTCTTTTATCATAATGGGAAATTTGACCCTTAATATTTTGAGGAGCTATCGGGGTACTGGCATCCTTGCAGTTTTCCATTACTTTTCGATAACTTTATTAGCATACGTTGGTTGGTGAAGTTTTATGCAGTCGGTATCAATTTTTAGTTCTATTCCCAACATTGATTTCGGATTTTCAACTGTTGTCATTTCAAATTCTTTTTCGAGTTTTTTAAGAAGATCAATCATTTCATTTCTGTTTGCTCCGATCACCTGCCCATCATCTACATGAATGGCTAATAAAATTTCTTTCTCTTTATTCATGAAAATACATTTTTCAATTTTACTGGGAATAAGTCCTTTCGCTAGTAGAACTGCAGTTATTTTCTTATTCCAGTTTAAGGGCGCTTGTTTTAAGCCATAGAGAGCTTTTTGAAGTTTCACGACTTTTCCTGCTTGTTTGAAACCTTCTGGGAAATTGATTTATCCTCGATTCATATTGACATAAGATTCGGGTACAGTGTATGCTAACGTAAATCTTTTGTTTGAATTTCTGAATTTCTGAATATAAACAAATACCATGAGAAACCATGGTGTTGAACGTAACGGCTATAATAATAATATGAAGTTACAACAGAAATCCATAAATATATCTTCGTCTGAATCCCCGTAGAGAAATGCCGTTTTCACATTAAATTTCATCATATGGTATCCGTTGATAGCTGCTAAAGCAAACATCATTCTAAGTGGACTGGTAGCAACAACTGGGCTGTAGGTTTCGTTAAAATCTTCTCCACTCTTCTGTTCACATCCACGTATTACTAAACGAGCTTTATATGTTCCGTCATCTTTTATCTTAAAAACCCATCGGTTACTTAATATTTTATGATTTTCAACAGAAGTTTTGTCAATCACTCGCCAAGTTTTATTTTTATTTAGTGAGTTCCACTCTTCCTTAATAGCAGCTTTCCATGCTTCACAGTCAGATCCAGTGACAGCTTCAACGTAGGTGAGCAAGACGAAAACTTCGATCTTGGTAGGTTTGGTTTTCATTCATTTCCCTCTTCCATAAATCTCTATCGCCCCTTCGGATTCAGTATCCGTACCTCCATCTCTCTTCTTGAGCTCTTGATTTGTTTCTTGAGTATCTTCAGATTCAATTTGTAAATTTTGTGAAACATCCAAGAAGCCTTCAAAGTCATCGGAATTAGCATCACTTTCAAATACTTGGTGTAACAGACTTGGGTCTTGGGTCATCTACGGTACTATTATCAAGCAATTGTGTTTCTTGGTGAATTTCAGGAGACATTTGTTGTGTGTGATAACGTCATCTCCTGTAAAGTTCAATAGATTTCATATTTGCGTTCTTTTTACTGATTGTTTTGACTCGTATCCCCACTGTCGTTAAACTCAGCCCTGCTAACAACAATTAGCGGAAGCAGTTCAGTCACGCCAAACAACTATGTTCGAAGTGAACAAGCAGTTCCAAAAATCAATGTTAGAATCGACTAAAACTACAACGCAGCCAGAACCAACAGGTGCAATATCAAAACAACCCCTAAACTCGAACCCAATACCCCCCCCCCCCCTCCCCTTCAAGATGTTATATCGCAATTCGTGGAACAGCAAGCAAAATTGAACGGCAGGATGGTGAATTTGATCACGTATTTGAACTCGGAAATCCGACAAAAACACGGGTTTATACAATGCAACTGCAAAAAATCGAGGACTCGATCGAAAAACTACCCTGGTTTGTTACCCACAATCTCAACTCCGTAATGAGATTTTCAATTGCTCTAGGATGTTTTGATGATACTAAACCACAATTTATGGATGTTATCATAAGGATGAAAGTTCTCATGCCAAGATATATATGCACGTGCTAATATCAGATTCTTCAGAAATCAACTCAAGATCGGTGATCCCCTCATCCTCTCCTGGTAACCCTAGCTCAATATCTGCCTTTAAATTTAAATAAGATACCTTCCTGTTCATTATGTATTCTCTATTCAAGTAATCTTTCAGTCTACAATTATTCCTTGATTCAATTTGGTAGGTACCTTTTTGAGTGAACATAGTTTCCTTCATATCTCGTCGCATCCCTAGTTTTTGGTTCATTTGTTGTTTGGTATGATAACAATTATTTATTAAATTTCCTACTTGTTTCGATCCATGTGCACACCCTATTGCGCGAGCTTGCTGTTTACTATGGATTAACAGTTTAATAATTATATAAAACTCCATAGTGGAATATATTAAATCAAGATGTCGGGTAACGTGAACCGTCAAAATCGGTCAATTAGGAAATGAGAAAATGATGATTGGAGTAATTTAAGTTTGCTCATGTGCGGAAAGAAGTACTTATTGATTTGAGAAAAATAAATTGTTAGGGGACAATGTACTGCCTGATCCGCACGTTCCCAGACAATTTCATCAAAAACGGATGAAAACTAGAAAGTATGCATGTGTTATGTTAAAAGGAGAACTCTGACAGTCGAAGAGGTTTGATTAAATCAACCTCATTGCTCAACCCATTAGAATGTTGCAACTTAAGAGAAATTTCTTCTTAGTAAGAAGGGAGAAGGATTCGAACTCTGTCCAAGATGTCAAATACTTTTGGGGCGAACATTTGGCGCAGTCAGTAGCAACCCGAAGTAATAAGAAACAATACCAAATTAATTACCAAAATTTCCCCTCGAGCCAAATGACTGTAAACACCACATTTGCTGACATAGCACCTTTCACTTCCTCTCTCACTTGAGTCAAACCACACACTGTGACAATGACCTCGCTCAACTTTGGGACTTTTTCCAATAACAGTCTCAGAATGAACAGCAAGTATAGTTTTCTTTCACGATGATGAACTGTATAGTTTTCTTTGACGATTGTTGTCAAACCAACCGAAAATCGAGTTTTGTATCGTTTTAAATAGTTTCAATAGACAGAATCGACTGAAACAACCATAAAAGCTTTTAAGGTGGTCTTTGGCAACAATGCCATGTCTCCGTCGTCGTTACTGACGTCAGTAATTGTCAAATCATCAGAAACCGTGTTTTGGTATCGTTTTCTATAGTTTTCGTTAAACTTCGTGAGAAATCTGGTAAAAGCAGACCTCTACTTCTACTGGAAATCAAGAAAAGGCATAATTTTAGGAATATATTCTTTTTAGGTAAATGTTTTGACCCATTATACAGCTTTGAAAAAAAAAAAAAAAAAATAATAATAATAATTAAAAAAAATAAATAAAAAAAAAAATAACCCCCTTCATAACAGGATGATAGAGGATTTAATGTTCTTTTGAACACTTTGTGGCCCCCAGCTGGAAAAGTCATGGAAAACCTGGAATTGTCCCCATCCCCCCCCCCCCCCCCCCCCCCCCCCCCCCTGGAATTGTGCGCCCAGCAGGATGTCATTAGGATTTTCCATGCAGTGGTACAATCACGCATATATTATGAGTCTGCAGTTTATGGGTCAGCAAGAAAGTCCATGCTACGCAAAATGGAACCTATATTGAACAAGGGTCTTCGTCTGGCTACTGGGGCCTTCCACGCTACTCCTGCAGCTTTTCTTCAGGTGTTTGTGTATAGCTAGCAACTCAAGATTTGTCGAAATCGACTAGCAATTTGCCATGCAGAGAGCTCACGCTATTTCCCAGGAACTCTCTGCATGACATGGCATGCTACTCCCCTGGATGGCACTTACTCTACTCCCCAAACACGAACTCCCACTTTGGGTATTCGTGTTCAGGAGCTCACTAGATGGGATCTCATAGAGAGATACCCTCTGGTCCCACATGAAGTGCCCCCTACCCACCTTGTACCTTGACTGGGATACGTGTTGACCTTCCATCCTTAAATGCCACTACAATGAAGCCATCCAGTGATATGCTGGATACACTCTCCTGTTCACTGATGGCTCAAAAACACCTGATGGTGTTGGCCTTGCGCTATGGACCCCCACGTCAGTAATTGTCAAATCATCCAAAACCGTGTTTTGGTATCTTTTCTATAGTTTTCGTTAAGCTTCGTGAGGAATCTGGTAAAAGCAGACCTCTACTTCTACTGGAAATCAAGAAATGGCCTAAATGTAAGAATATATTCTTTTTAGGTAAATGTTTTGACCCATTATGCTGCTTCGAAAAAGAAAAAAAAAAAAAAAATTACCCCCTTCGTAACAGGGTGATAGAGGATTTAATGTTCTTTTGAACACATGGCGGCCCCCAGCTGGAAAAGTCAGGGAAAACCTGGAATTGTCAGGGAATTCTTAGCGTCGGGAAATGTCAGGGAATCTTGCAAAAACCACCAAATTTCAGGGAATTATTTTAATGAAAACTTTGTGTAATAATTCGCAGCGGTCTTAGGTATATTCTAACTCCTAAACATTCGAACTTCAACAGTCTACTTTATCATACTACATATTATTTCGTAGGTGCGTTTCCGAATGTCAAAAATAATTATCGAGATTGGTGGTTAAACTATTCAAAGAATAACACGCATATACATTGTGACATCGATGTCTTTGGCTCTCGGTTACTACAACACTTAGTAGTAAACCGTGTGTGGGAAAAATCAACTGAGTATTGAACTAGGGAGCATACCAAGCAGAGTTGTGGATAGATCCATTGAGAATCCCAATAACTAGTTTGTATACATAACTAGGACTTCTCAGGGAAGTTATGGAGGGGGAAATTGGCCCATTGAAATGTGGGGTCATGTTTAATGCTTTACAACGAACTTTTTTTTGTCCCCGCCCCCTTCCTCTCCCAATTTTTAAATTTTGAAGCCGTATAAATAGCTCAATTTTTCTTTGAAAATTCGTAAAAATGAACAGTAAAAACAAACAGTAATTTGATTTTGATATTTTTTGTAGGGGGAATCTGAAGTTCGGTCAGGGAAATTTCCATTTGGGGGCCACCCTGGAACAGTTTCCTTGATTTTAACCTAAGAGTTTAAATTTAGAAAGTCATATCAGGTAATTATTGGCATCAAAAAAATTTTTTTTTTTTTTTAAATCGTTTTTATAGCAAAAATCTACAAGTGCTCGCATCTTTTATCATGACAGAAGAGCTAAATCACACAAAACTCAAAAGTGTGTTTTTTTAAACGCTCCATGCACACACTCATTACAAAGGGTTAAACTCTAGGATTCCTTCCAGAATGCCTCAAAACTTCAATTTTCAATAAAAAATCGAAATTTTTTGGAGTCATTGAAATAGTTTTATTTTCTTCAGAAATTCGCTAAAACGTTTAACTAAATTTATTTTTAAACTTATCAGGACCACAGTTTTGATCGATCAACAAAAGAGCTTCTTTCTTCGATAATTCCCGAAAAACGAAGGAATGATGTTATGACATTTCTTAGATAATAGATTGAGTAGGTAAAACTTGCACGTGCCGTTTGATTTGTGAACTACGGTTGATAAATATTATGGTTAGTGGAAGGACCTACCTTGATAGTTTGAAGTAGCTCTTTGTAAGAATCAACGTATTTCTGGACGCTACTGGTCTCCACATGCAGAACCTTGGCCAACTTCTTTTGAGTGCGTCCCTTGGCACCAACATAGATCATCGCTAGTGCGATCTGCAGACCGAGGGGGGATACGACGAGGTTTTCATTCTCGTGGCCTTTTCGAAGCACCTGTGGGGTCCAAGAAGCTTATAAAAATGTATTGTTTTTACCAACTGTTGATTTAGATATCATCCTCAATAAAATTCAATTTTAATCAACCAAGGTTCAAAGTTTGTTTGTTAACGTATCAAAATTTTTAGACAAAAATAAGCATAATATACAATACGTCCGCGCTTCCACTGCTTCCTCACTGAGGAACCAAATTTCATCTAATTTGGATGGGAAATCAAATATTGGTTGAGCATAGTCTTGAAATATTGCAATCGTATTAGATCACCCCCAAGGGGTCACAAACAAAGCGTTTAAATTTTTAAACATATTCCAGCCAAGTCTAAATGTGTGGTTTGTAACAGTAATAAAAATTAGGTCCTCCAAAACTTGTGAATTCCCGAAGATATGAATAGGTGATACGAGAACAGGTAGCTTGAAATGTTGGAGGTGAATCAGTTTCGAATGAATTGAATGATACTAACCGTTATACTTTTCG
The DNA here is from genome assembly GCA_030762985.1 of Adelphocoris suturalis. Classification (NCBI taxonomy): domain Eukaryota; kingdom Metazoa; phylum Arthropoda; class Insecta; order Hemiptera; family Miridae; genus Adelphocoris; species Adelphocoris suturalis. Next base: position 154,255,702 of record CM061040.1, read on the forward strand.
TTGGGCAGTCCAGCCACATCAAGGGTTTCTCACAAAATTATGTGTGAACCACATCATAGGTCTCGGGGTCCTGGTCGGTTTTAGGAAGGATGAATATTTTACTAGCGCTTTGTAAAACCTATCAGCACACAATACCTGCGCATAGGCACAGAAGGAGCTCCCACCCGCACCGACGGCATTGTGGCAGAGAAAACACGGTCCGTACTCTCGCATTTTTTTGACGCATTTCCCGATACTTTTTTCGCGATCCGATCGCGCCGTCGTCTTCCTCGTTCAAAAACCTACGAAACCGGTATTTTTCCGGAATTTTCGACGGCCGTTTAGAGGGGTAGAGGAAGCGGGGAAGTCCAAAAAGCGCACATTAATTCTTACTTCGACCCCCCTCCCGCCCTACCATGGTTCGGCTGGGATTAGACAATTTTAAATTCGCTCGTTCCACCTTTCGGAAAATCCCAAGAAGATCCCCCCACTCGTAGATCCGGCCCACTCAGCCGTTTGGCCGTGCATAGACACGACAAACAAACAGACAAACGGAGTTTCATTCTTATAAATAGTATAGATAGATAGATAGAGATAAAGATAGAGATAGAGATAGAGATAGAGATAGAGATAGAGATAGAGATAGAGATAGAGATAGAGATAGAGATAGAGATTTTTTCGAACCATTAACCAACAAATTCTGAGAGGGGTTGAATCATTACTATGGTTCATTATTGAAAAATGTAAAACAACATTTAAGAAAGTCTTGTACAATTGAGACACGCCCCTAATTGGCAATCCGAAATTATGATTTTTATTAGGGTAATCATAAGAATAGAGTACTTTTGCTTTCAAAAGAATGTGAAAGTAATAGTAAGTACTTGACTATTCAACCATAATTCGAAAAGTGGACATGCAATGACTAGAGTATAAGGCATAAATATATACTTACAGAAAACAGATCCGAAGAGAACTGAGCACTTCCAGACCTTAGGGCGTCAAGTTCTGTGCTAGAAGATGCCGTTGCAACTATAGCAGCCAGCCCTAAAACTGAAACAAAGAACTGAATTAGTAAGGTCTCAACCAAATGGAGTCTGGATTTGTTTGTGTCCTAACGGGAACAAGTGCATTCCTACTATATTTGATCAGGGTAAAATTATAATAACCATGAACCATGAGGAAAAAAAAAATGTGCAAATTATAACAAAAGGTAACCCCCCCTCTACGCAGAAAACTTGTCTAATCATTAAACGAAGTCTAATATACATTATCCAAGTGTAACTGCAAAGCCGTAGACGCCTACAAAGGAGAAATTAATGGAATTAAATAAAAAACCCTCACTCTACTACTTCTTTTGTATTCAACAAGAGCTGACATGCCAATTGAAAGTTATTGAGGTAAAATAAATCACCTGGCCACGCTTCACTAGGCCATCCAAGACGAAGTTATAGTAAACTCGGTTTCGTGATGTGAGAATTCCATTTTATCTATGTCAGCTGCTATGGTTGCCGTAGTTTTCAAGGTGATAAATTTACTATGTTTCAACAGTTGCGATTCACTCTCTTGTTGATAGCTTTTTATTCTTGTCAATGTTCTAGCCTTTAGGGCATGGAAACGGACGGACGAATTTCGACTCGGGTGGTTTTGTTCGATTCTTCGGGATGATATCTAGTATAAAGTTCACCCAAAAACATAACTGTTACCTTGAAAGTTTTCAAGATCTCGATTTTTTAATACTTCAGCCCTTAAATTCTACACTTTTCAGATGATCAAAAGTGATGCCGATGTTACGGGCACATTCCCGGCCAATGTATGATTTTTGAGCCGAATTTTGTAAAGTTCGGTCCAGTAGTTTCGGAAAAAATCTTCTGACTGAGGACGGCGTACGATTTTTTTTTTTTTTTTTTTTTTTTTTTTTTTTTAAATGTACTCATAATGTTTTACCTCTGGTTTTTTCGCTTGAAAATTCAGCGCGAGTCGGCATGTTTTATATTGAATTTCACGGATAACTGTTGAAATGCAAGGGAAGTGTAACTCCCTTAGTTTTCTTATCAGGAAAATCGTTCTCCAATTTTTCAAATGCTCTACTTTTTTCACATCATCTCGTGTACCCAAATCCGCTATAGTGTGAAGGAAAGCTGTCTTATTTCGCTACGTTATAAACTAATATTGCTAAGTAACCATATGAACTAATAATGCGAAAAGATGACAATATATGATAAGTACTATTGAGTAGTAGGTACGTACTAAACGATGCATATACCTCTGACCAGCTGATGGGCTCTTGACAAGTAGAATAGAATTTCAACGGGCGGAACCACCATAATATGCCAATTTAGCTCGTAAGCTAACTTCTATGCCGTTTAATCGGACAGTATAGCAAAAGAATGATCGTGTGAATTTACATTGAGGTTGATTAATTTTGATTCATTAGTAGAGCTTAGTTGCCCTCAACTCCATATCCTGTGCTTCTGCGATGCCTGTGAGCGAGCTCTACGGCTCACCAAGCTTAACGGCCCGGTTACTTTGTCGCAATAGTGAACACGCACAGGCGTAAGCTTTCACACGAATTTGAGTTTCTTTATCTGACCTCATACCAGAGAGGCAGTCTGATTGAGAAAAGAGACCCCAATGAGATCCGTTTCAGTGAGATTTTCAAAATATTGTCAGTATTGTAAAGCGGTGAAAAACCAAGCATGTCCCATTGGTTTTTCAGGTGAAAGTAGCTCTGATAGATAAGTCAACATAATGTATCGATGAGAGTACCCACTGTGTTGGTCGCGTTCAACTTGGCAAACAACGAAATAAAGTTATCAAATATGAAACAGAACAATTTGTTTCAACCATGATCATGGATTAAAAATTGATCAACGGGCTGAGCACCCCAACTGGTGCTCATCGCACTTTCGGTTGTGCGATCTTTCTGGGGCTTGAAAGTAATATGGCTTGTCCAAACTGACAACGAACATATACCCAACTTGAACACATTCACAAAATATCGATCAATATAGTTCCAGTAACGTACTTACAGGATATAGTAGGACTTTTCACCCCAACCATAACCAATCACAATGTGCCTGCACCAGTGGCGTAGCTAAGCCATTTCTTATGGAGGGGCAACAGTCGAGGATTTCATTTTATTTTGTAGTTTTGCTATTAATTTCTAGTGCTTGTTGCTGAGTATACGAAGACTCTTGATAAACTGTCAAAGTTCATATATAAGTAGGATGGTGCTCAATGGCTTTTTGTAATGATCTGAAATCACGGAAGCTTTCATATTCATAAACCTACCTATAGATTATTAAAACTTAATACTACTTAGAAAAAATATTATCGAAATAACTAATCAGAACGTGAAAAATTACGATAAATACGATAGGTACCTACCGATGATTTGAGGAGCACTAGGTTCATTATACTATACCTAATTCTAGATTTACTGCATGCAAATTCTTGCTGTCTTACAGGTTTATCCTCAATTGTTACTTCCGCGTGAAAATAACTTTTTCTGGACAACATCATACAATTGTATTATTTAAGCAGGTACCTACCTACGCGAAATGAAACACAGGGCATGAAACCGAGATCAAGAAACATAAAAAAATGTAAACAAACTCAAACCTGCAATATGCTAGGTTAGAATAGAAATACTGCTACACTAGATTATTTTAATCTTTTCTATTAAACGGGAGGCTGCCAGAGCGCGGATAATTGATTTGGTAGGTAGGTAGTCATAATCGCTGAGAAAAAGCGCCCTACGAGAAAGCCGTGGGGCAACTGTCTTTGATAAAGCCGAAGACTCTTCAAATATTATATTGGTCTAGTGGCTTGTGGTCTGTATGCATTACAAAGTGCTGGCCGAATATATGTAATAATAAAATGCGGATATCCTGAAAATTATCGCAAGTCCCTCCCAATCTATTGTAGAGTAATTTTTCTCTGGTTTTCTCAAAGTACGAGACGCAAAAGCTTTGGGACGTAGGCTATAATCAGGAAAACGATGTTGAAGGACCGCTCCAACTCCGTGCTTAGATCCAACAGTGGTTAGTACTAATGGAAGAGATGGAATGAAGTATACCATCTCAGACGATAGCTGTATTTTGAGGTGATCGAATACTTTTTGATGTTGGGAAGTCAATTTCCATTCAATGTCTTTTTGTATACGTTTGCCTAAGGGGCTGTACAGTGGTTGTAGATATTTCATGAATCGTGAATAATAATTGATTACCTACCCCGAGAAATGGGCCCGATTGTGACTAATTTGGTGGCACGAGGAGGTTCCTGAAATCGCACACGTACTCGCACTTGGCTTCTGCCCTTCTCTTCAACTTACCATCATATTCTTGTACTGGTTGACCTGGTTGACACTCCATAGAAAAAAACTGAAGACGGGCAGTGACTGTATTCGAGACTTCAGGATGCAGAGTTCTTTGTGCCGTCCGAAGTTTGGCATACTTGGAATTGATAACTTCCTTCGATTTGGTGGTTTTTCAAACGTACAAACAATACAAGGGGAGCGACGAGGCGAGCTTCCCAATCATCATATGTTTGTAGTCTCTACCGCGATTTCTCCACCCATGAATTAGAGCTTCATGCTTGCGAAAAATCTCAAAATTTGATTCACTCGAAAACTACTCACGCGTTTAAGAAAATCTCGGTGAGGAACTTTCGATAAGAAATGAGCTCTAGTATCACACCCTGAAGTACTGACCACCTTATCCTGGACACCCTGTATAATGTTTTTCAAATTGTAACCCTCCCTCCATGCTTACGTTTCAAGATGCCTAGAATCTAAAAATCTAATGAAAACCGCAGAAAATTATTACACAAAGGTTTATTATTTCTCTATTAGTTAGCCAGTCACGCAGATATTTCGTCTATAATTATCGAACCCCTTATTATAGTATATATCATCGAAACTTGGCAACAATGTCTCAAGAGTTTCCCTATCGCATTTCGACTTCCTAGGGAGTTTAGGGGTGAATTTAGATCACTCAGTTGTTCAGGGAAGAATCCATCATTCCATTTGTCTCCTAATATCTCAGGAGAGTTTGCATATCAAATTTATATTTCCTAAAGTGAACGGGAGAGTATTTAGCTCACACGCCTGAAAACGATAGAGCCTACATTTCCTGCGTTGAATGCCTCCAAGAGCAGCTCAATTAATTGAAAAACGAGGAAGGAATTTTGAAATATAAAAAACCATAGGTTTTCTGTATTTAGAGAATGAAATATTTATCCTAGAAGATTTCAATCCAGACAGAAGTTGTAGAGTGTTGAAGTTGCGTTGATGTCTGCCAACAATGGCATGATACATTAAAAAATCAGGAAGTGATGGCGCGCTCAATGTCGGGTGTAGATGGGCTAAATTTCTACTTCTTTCCACATTATACTGGAGGCCATTTTATGATAGTAAATTACTTCAGATGTTAATGTATGTTGGACATTCCTCTTTTCGGCTTTGTCCCCACAATCTTCAAACCCCTTTATGGGACGTCCAGGACCCGAGGGTTCACCCACAATGGTAATTTGAAGATCTAGATATTCGCCATCTAGTGATGAGCTATATTTTAGAAAAAATTGTCCCTTGCCCTAAAACATTTTTGACATCTTTCGTAGATTTTTCGAGAATAAAGGCGCAATTTTTCAATGCTCTCGTGAGAAAGGCTAAGGCAGCTAAATTTACGCACCACATAGTTTAACACATGATGGCGACGATCCGTTGAGGGGGTGCCGAGCCGAACCTCATAAAACTCACGACGAGGAATTTTGCAGGTTTTTCCTGAAAAATCGTAAATACCTATTTCCCTGTTGGACAGCTATAGGCAGCATAACGATAATCTGCGTAGAAGGCCTATCTAACACAGAAATAATATATCTACTTTGTCAAAATAATTTGTACCTATCTAGAAGAGAAGATAAAGACAGAACTCACCTATGAAGTTCGTATGCATGTTTCGTATGGATATTTACGGGTAAGAGGCGCCGATCGACTTCTCATCCGTAATAACCGAACTCCAAGCCTCAAGTGGGCTCTGTTGCTTTTAATGATGGCTACAGTTTCACCGCCCCTTCTCCTCCCGGGTCATTTCTTCACAATGTAGATGCTTTGTCTTATTGATTTCTTCGGTTTTATTTCAGAGCCGGGGTTGAGAAGCTGACAAGTTTAGGTTTCCAGTTCATGTGGAACAAGTAATTTGAGAAATAGGTAGTTTGCTCAATCGTTGGTTGTCATTTGGTTATGCTATTTTTAGCTCTGAGTAAGATCTCGGAAATGGCTGTAATTCGATTCCTATATATTTTCTAAAACTTGTTCCGGTCTCCCTTCAGAAGCGCCCGTCTGATGATGGATATACGACTATTTTATATTACACTCAACTGATTTCAGGTAAATTTTAAAGTACCATAGGTACGTTACCCACTTCCCTGCAAAATTCAGCATGCCTTCAACGTGTGATACATTACGAATAATGGAGCGAATTCAGGGGCAAGAAACTGTTTATTCTCAACGAAATTGAGGAAAATAAAAATTTTATTATTCCAACAAGTAATCATTTATGATTTTATGTAAATGGTAGGTTATTGGTTATTTGTGAATTTGCATACTATCTGCGATTATGGAATAATGTTTATCAGTAGGACACCAGTCACCAGTAGGAGTTTATATGTGGACTGAATGAACTGGCAAACAAGAAGTAATAAATGAACTTTTTTCTTCCAGTATTTGTGTGCAATGTTTTATAGACTTTAAGCAGGCGTTAAACATTCCAACATCAAAACTAGCGTAGAAATAGCGTGATTTCATTAAACAATAATCGTTTTTGTCTGGGGATCTTTTCGGTCACGAATGATCCAGTGATTTCTTGGGCCGAAGACCTGTCGCCTCTTTCTACGTTACACTTCTTTCTAGAGAGGTCAGTACGATTGCGGTTCTGAAGCGGGAGGTAGGCAGACGGTAGCATTCCATCTTCCCAGCTTTTAAAATTTTAAATGCCTGCTCTTCTTCAGGTCGCAGCAAAATTCACAAGACTAACGTCCGTTGTCAAAATCAAAACGGGACCATGAAGAGTGTAATCTTACAACGACTATGTTAATATAGGAAGGAAGTTAGGTAGATAGGTACTGCGCAATTATTAAGTAGATATTTAAGTAAATATCAATTAAATCACGACTAGGTAAATATAGAGGTGCTTATTGAGGTATGCTATAAACACAGACATAATTCGTCTTTGAAATATTAATTTATATTTTAATTATTCAGAGTCAATAGAAATAGCTGATTATTACAACAAAAGACTTTGAAAAAATGCAACAAGACTGAGGAATGGAGCATTGGGGCAAAACCGCCATGACGGAATTAGTCTGAATTTGGTGAGGCGATATTGCCCCAGTAAACTTTTCGAGATAAAAAAATCATTAAAAACCACAGTTTTCGTGAAAAAACATAAAATAATGAGTGGAAATCGAAGCTAAATGATTTTTCTACGTCGTCATGCTCAAAAACTTACATAAACATTTGAAAAACTGCACTTACCACGGAAATTCGACAACAGTAAAACTAGAACGCCAAGCTTTAAAAACTGTGAACTCGCTTATCTTTGATAAAAACAAATTAATGACTCCAAACTAACTTTTCCAACATTACTGCTGATCTAAAGAAGACGATATTTGGCTACAAGATTTTTCACTCCGGTGGTTAAATAATTATATAGGGTGGCGGTATTCCCCGAATGTATTCAGAATGTAGAATTTTCAGTTTTTTCTCTTCTTAAATAAAAGTGCTAATGTGAATTTCGAACAGAACCAATTTTTTGAAATTTTATGTCTTCACTTTGGCACATAAGTAAATGAAAAAAGCGTTATCAAAAAAGCGTTTAACGTTACGGTTGGTTTTCTGATGATTTCCGCTTCCAACCGAGTCGTTGTACTTCGTCGTTTTTTATCTCACAAAATTCGTTGACCATTAGTTAAAAAGCTCTCGATTTATCCAACCATATTATGTTAATTTCTGCGAAGTGCGTGGCCAACAAGCTGAGTTATGAGCATGGTTATTTGAATAATTGTGTACAGTCAGGTGATCATTCTCAATAATTGATATTGTGAACATGATTGCAACCGCTTGTTAATTTCTGATAATTTCGTTGAGCAGGTGTTTCGATGATTTGATTCATATCAGGTGATCCGAATATTGCGAGAACGGTTTGATTTGTGAAGCGGTGGTTAAATCATTTTAATAGGTAATTTCTAGACTTTACACTCTAGGAAGCTGTAATTTCGTATGTAGCCTCTTCAGGACATGCGTAGGGTCTGGATCAGCTGAGTGGCTTTTAGAGCTTGCATACGAGTCTGAAACTAAGACATAAAATGTCCCAATAAGTTGCAGACTCCTATGCAAGCGTTTCTTATGATTTTCCATAGTTTTTCGCGCGCGCGTGTGTGTGTGTGTGTGTGTGTGTGCGCGCGCGCGCGTGTGTGTGTGTTTTATGTGTGTGTGTGTGCGCGCGCGTGTGTGTGTGTGCGCGCGCGCGTGTGTGTGTGTTATAGAACAGTGGTTCTCAACCATTTGTTCCCCCCGCCGTGCAATGCACGGTTGAGATCTGCTTAGTAATAAATACAATAAGAAAACACACATGAAAATGTCCCAATGTGTTGCAGACTCGTATGCAAGCGTTTTGTTTCTTATGATTTTCACGTACAACGTAGCCGTTGCTGGGGGAATGAAAGTTGTTAAGTTTTCATCGGACAAAAATCGTTCTTCATTCGTTGAAAAGCTCTCGATTTATCTTCAATTGGTTCTGGGTGCAGACGCTTCAATAGTCGTGTTGTGTTTGTAATTTAGTGTACACTTTCGATAGAGATTGATAGAAGAGTTCATTGTTTATCAACGTAGCAGTTCATGATCAAATCGATGAATTTAGTAGAGGTTTAGTAAGTGCGGTGAATCGTCCTTTTCGTTTTGATATTGTCGTTTGGAAAGAATGGAATTTGCAAAGCATGTCAGACCCCTAATAGGAGAAGCTGACTGGCCGATTTGGGAAAGAAAGGTCCGAGATTTACTGGAATATCATGAAGGAGCAGTAGACTGTATTGATAACAAGCTCGTGAAACCCGAACCATTGAGTGATACTGCTACAGAAGCTGAGAAGGAGCGACACAAAGCAGATTGTGATCTTTATCGAAAGGCTAATAGCTATGCCAAGTCAATGATCCCGAGTATGGTTTCTGATTCAGTTTATCAGGAGATCATGGATAAAGAGACCGCGCATGAAGCATGGTCAGCTTTGAAGGATCAATTCGAAGCTACTTCACAGGATCAGCTGTTCAAGGTTTGTGCGGAATTTTTCGCTTTTGTTTGGACATTGGGGGACGACGTTTCTACCCATGTAGCTAAACTGCGTACGCTTTGGAATGTGCTTAATAATGGTTTAAGACAGAAAAACCTAAAACACTCCCAGACTTGATTTTGGTAGGTAAAATTTTACACATTTTACCGAGTAGTTTCGACACATTAAAGTCTGGTTGGATGCTGCTTGCAAAAGATGATGCTAAGGCTTTTGAAGAGTTGAGTTTGCAGCCTACAGTGTATGAGAGAAATTCAGGTCAGTAGAAATTAAGTGACAATACAGATCAAGAAGCTTTGTATGCTAAGTCTGATAAGCAGAAGGAAAGTTGTAATGACGACAAACAGAGATTTAATAAACCACCTCCACAGTTTAAACCAAGAAATGAGTGAAATTATTGCCTTAAGCCAGGTCGTTGGGTTCGTCAGAGCAGGAAGTGGATAGCAGATAGTCGACCTACTCGTCCTGAACGAGATGGCGGTAATAGTGTTCAGAGTAATGTAGCAGTCAGCAACATTGCTCTAGTTTCGATTCACAATGAAGTTTTAGCTGCTGAGCAAAATTCAGAAGACTGGTGGGTGGATAATGGTGCAACTAGGCATGTTACGAGTCAGTCTGGTTTGTTTACGTCATTCACTGAATACCAAAGCCCGTGTAGTATAAAAGCAGCCAAAGAGGAACGTCTGAATACCTTAGGAAGTGACGTTATTGATGTGCTTTCAGTGGTTAGTGGTAGAAGTCAGCTTGTACAGCTGAAGGATGTTTGGTTGGTTCCCGAAATTCCAAAGAATTTATTCTCTCCACTAGCTACTCATGATACGAATCCCAACAGCAGGTTTGAGTCTACAGTCACCTCCTGTGCATTTTCTGTCAACAGTGTTCCAGTACTGACAGGTATTAGAGAGCAGGGTGGGTCGCTGATTAAAGCGAATATAAAGGCTGTAAGTTCAAAGAACATCTGTAATGTCAACCTTGCAAAATCCAGAGATTTATGGCAGCTGTACCACGAGAGATAGGGTCACCAAGATTATCGCCACGTTAAAGAAAAGCTTGAACAAGAGCTAGACACCAAGATCAAGCTGGAAAGAAAGATTTGTGAACCATGCGTTTATGGTAAACCTCATCAACTGCCATTTGGCTCAAGAAGAAAAGCATCAAAGCCTGGTGAGCTCATTTTGACTTTTGTCCTTTCTATGAGTCATTTCAGAAGACTCGTTATTTGGTTGTATTTAAGGATAGTTACAAAAAATTTCGTTATAGTTACGTTATCAGAGAGAAGTCTGAGGTTAAAATAGTTTTAGGGCAGATGTTGGCCCATGCAGAAAAGCAAGGTCACAACGTCAAAGAGCTCCTTAGCGATAATAGTGGGGAGTTTGATAATGCTGAAGTTCGAGACATATTGCGGAAAATGGGAGTCTCACAAAGGTTAACTGCCCCTTATACTCCACAGCAAAATGGTGATAGCGACCGAGACAATAGAACGAATGACGAGATGGCCAGAACATTCATGTACTCAAATTCAGATGTGCAGTTTCCTCCAGCAATTTGGGCCAAGCTCGTTACCACAGCTGTCTATATACTGAACAGAACAGGAAAATCATCAGAAGGCACAATAAGTCCACACGAGCTTTGGTTTGGCAAGAAACCCAGAATCTGTCATCTTAGAATCGTTGGTTTAACTTGCTACCTGCGTATTCCATCACAAAAGAGGCATAAGATGGATAAGAAAGCTCAAATAGGTTACCTTGTTGGCTACGATGGCGAATTTATATTCCAAAAGAAAGGCAAGTACTTACTTTTATCCAGAGATGTCATTTTTCAAGAAGTACAGACAAGCAGTCGGCTCCTTGATGTACCTGATGTTTGGGAGTAGACCTGACCTAGACTATGCTGTTGGTTTTCTATCCAGATCACTGGAGAGCCCTACTGTTGAAGTTGTAGTGAAATTAAAGAATTTTTCATTACATTGCTGGAACATTAGATTTTGGCACTGTTTACAATACAGATATTGGCATCCTTGAAAGTTATAGTGATACCGATTTTGGAGGATGTGCAAAAACTGGGCACTCAACATCAGGCGTGTTAGTCAAATATGCAGGTGACGTTATTTCATGGTTCAGCCAACGACAAGCATCAGTAATAAATTGAGTCAACAGCAGAAGCCGAGATTCGAGCCGCCAGCGAGGCTGCAAACGAAGTAATTTGGCTAAGCAGACTTCTTAGTGAAATTACCATATTGTGGCAGATTGCTATAGTTGGAATTGACAATGCAGCAAAAGTTCGATTGGCAGAGAATCCTGAGAACCATCGACGCACAAAACAAGTCCAAAGGGAACATTTTTTTCATTAGAGAGTTCGTCAGTAATTAATTGACATTCTGATTCATTATTGACGTCATACTAGGATTTGTGATATTAGGTGTTGTTGCTATGATGACAAAACAGGAACACTAACTAAGTTTTTCGCTAATGTATTCAGAGTGCAGAGTTTCAATTTCTTGTCTTCTTAAATAAAAGTGCTAATGTGAATTTCAAACAAAACCAATTTTTTCAATTATAACAAATTTGATTTCATTGAAGAGGGATTTCCAATGACATTATATTAGCCTGCCGTATTAATGATATCAGCTGGATTTTTAGTATGTTTACGCAAAGCCGCAGGTTTACTATTTTTCATCTTTCCATAGTCCTTTTGTGCATCGAATACTGGTCTTTAAATAGGTAAATAATTTACGGAACCCATATGCCTTATGGAGGTCCATGATGCCCTATGTTCCCCTACGGGGCGGAAGGACATAGGTGAGACATAATATGGTTGAGTAATAACGATTTTGCATGTGTGAAACTGATGATGATTGACGCAGGCAAGAAGTCCGCGACTAGTGGGCCGATTATTATGATATTTTCAGAGTCTTATTGGATGAGCTGCTACTTTGCTCCCTACGTCTTTTCCGTTGAATTAATAGTAGTTAGTGCGCATGCTCAGACGTGAATTTCCTTTAATTCGTTGATTTCGCATGATCTATCAGTTCGAACTCCTACGAACTAAATCACTCGCGACGAAGTTGTGGAAACCCATTTCAAAACGGAAGTTAGTGAAAAACGTTGTCTATTTCCACGAAAAATAAAAGAGTTACACTGTTACACTGATCTTCTCTATTGGTGTAGATATGTCGATGATATTGTCATTCGATGGAAGGGCACAGAAAGACAACTAAGTTTTTTTCACGAAAAAATCAGTAAATTAGATCCCTTTATCAAATTTACTCTCGAATTCGGCGGAAATAAACTAAAGTTTTTTAGATCTATCCATCTCTTTGTTAAACAAAAACCATGATTTTTCCATTTATAGAAAATACACATATAGCGATATAACTATCCTCAGTACTTCAAATCACGTTTAGTCCATAAGCATACAACCTTCCATAGTTCGATCAACCGAGCTATCTATTCCAGTGAGTGAACAAATTTATCAAGAGAAAAATGGATTATCAAAAGCATAGGGGCTAGTAACGGATATGGAGGAGATCTCGTTGATACTATATGGGATAATGTTCTTAGGAAAAAGAGTAGGGAAAAATTTCTTATGAACTATCAGTTCGAACTCGGGAGGGGGGGGGGGGGGGGGTTTAGGGTATGTGTTCCAGAAAGATACCCGAGGAATTAAAATGCGATTGGTTGATAATAATATTAACTTTAGCGCATGCGCAAAATTAAAATTTATTGACACAGACATAACGCCAAGGCTAATGGGTTAATTTTTATAAAATCTTCAGGGTGTGACACGGTATGCGCATGTGCAAATATGAATTATAGCCCTGTTTTGTATAATAGCATGTACACAAATAATAATAATAACAGTACATTTCTTATTGCCATAAAACGTCATGAATAACAAACGATAGAGCAAACGTCATTTTAACAATAAATGTATGTAGGGAATAGGACTAAAGGGCGAGAAAGGAGGAAGAAAAGAGGGGAGCCAAAAAACTCCCGAGTGTAGCCGACCGAGGCCAGAGCGCTCCGACCGGCCTGGACCCGCCCATCATGGCGGCTCCCGGGGCCGCCTGCCCATTACTGAACAGGCAACACTAACAAGTGACAAAGGTCACTCTGACCCGAAAATCAGGAAAGCACATCAAGAGCACCCACTACATCGTCATAGTAGTTACCTACAAATTATTTTTTCCTCTACATTCAAAAATATGTTGTACCTATTAACTCCTCACTTCATTTTTTTCAAAAGTCCATAAAGAAGTTTTTAATTGACAATGAACTATTCGGTCGGTAAATTTTTCAATTTAGAGTGACCATTCTATTCTGTTTGATGTTCTTTCCTGTTACTTTTTCATTGCTTTTATGACAATAAAGATTTATTTATTAGCTTTGTTTTTTTATTATTATTACGTAATACACGCATAAAAAGCACCAATCCACCAAATAGTAATACACAATACTTTTATCATTTTAAGATTTATCTCGCAGCAGAGGAATTTTTTATGATAGCACTCTCTGCTTGCTTGTAGTTATTTTTCACTGTTATGTGTCTGTGATATTAGGTTTTAGGGACTGTTTGTATTGGAGTGAATGTTATTCATTTTTGTGAATGTGGGATGAATTTGTTGTTGCTGGTGTATAGCCTGGGTGCTCCGGTCGTCCTGGGGGCGGCCCCCTTGGCGTTTTTTCCGTGTCAGAGTGACCTTTGTCACTTGTTAGTGTTGCATGTTCCGTAATGGGCAGGCGGCCCCGGGAGCCGCCATGGTGGGTGGGTCCAGGCTGGAGTTTTGTGGCTCCCCCCTTTTTGCTTCCGAGACTGCAAGGCAGCGGAAGCTTTGTTTTTACTTTCGAAATGAAAAAACATTTTTTGCTCCAAAATCAAAATTTCTACTCGCATTTTGCGTTTCAGAGCCTCCTGAACAAATTTGGTTCCGTGTCTGTCTGTCCGTCCACATTTCCTTGTAACAGCCATAACTTCCACAATTCTGATCCGATTTTAACCAAATTTTCAGGGATCGTGCGGGTTAAGCTTTAGATGGTTCCCTATCAACTTCATCATGATCGAATCAACGGTAGCTTCTGCGCAGGCGCTAACGTGAATTCCTTGTGACGGTCATAACTCGGTCAATGTTGAACGGATTTCAGTCAGATTTTCAGGGATGATGTGGGTAAGGTCCCTTGAGATCCCATAAGACAATCATCATAATTGCATTAGCGGTTCGCTCTGGGCATGCGTGAACGAAATATTCTTGTTACGGTCCTTGCAACAGCCGTAACTTCCACAATTGTGATGCGATTTTCTTCAAATTTTTAGGGATCGTGCGGGTATAGCTCTACATGGTCCCCTATCAGTTCCGTCATGATCGAATCAGCGGTAGCCTCTGCGCAGGCGCAAACAAAATTTCCTTGTTTCGGTTATAACAAATCGGGTGGTCTATCATGCTCAAAGTTGCCAAAAAATATCCCCAAGGATGTTTTAATCATGAATTTAGATCAAAATATTAATGAAATCCTGTAAATCAATTAAAAACTCCTTCAGTTTTGATCCGATTTAGACGAAATTTTCAGGGAACATGCGGACTACATCCTGGATGGTACCATATTAAAATCAAACTTTTCCTTATTAATTTCATTTATTATATGTACCATTCAGCTTCCAATTTCCCACCTTATCGATTCCCTGATGCCAGAACCGGTCGTTTCTAGTTTTCTGGAATTTAATGGTGACGTACTGAGAAGGTCACGAGGAAGCTCATGTGCCATTTCCTTGGCAGTGTATTTTCTCTGTACAGATCACGAGTTTAAAATATACAAGTATTGAAAATATCAGGGCTGTTTTCCATCTTGCTGTTGTGTCCAAGTAAGTTGGAGTCCTTAAAATCGAGTCGAATTTCAGTCCTACCTACATACATGTTGGAAACTGAACTAATACCCACCACATAAATCAATTATTATCAAAAAGTTCAGAGATGCAGCATGTTGTTATGAACGAATTTTCGTAAATATAGTATTATATATATATATATATATATATATATATATATATATATATATATATATATATATATATATATATATATATATATATCGCACATCCGGGGTAATACTGGTATAAGTCAAAAAACCCTACTTTTGGGAAATCGCATTTAAAGATTTTTCTCATCTAAATTGATATATAACAGTCATCTGAACGTTTTTTTTTTTTCATATCTCACGGTTCTATGGCACTCATATACTATCTAACTAACATGTGGAATTCCAAAATTACTTCGTTGCCCCTTTATTTTCAACCAGCATGCTTAAATTCATCAAATTCCTATGTTATACCACTGTTACCCCTAGAAACAGGACTGCATAACCCCAGTTATCACTTCATCCAAGAGATATGCCACTAATGATCTAAGCCTAAGCAAAGCGACTGCGGGAGAGGTACTTATAACACCACTTTTACCTTGGAAAACGAAAACGGTGGCGAATTTCTGAAAATAATTGCTGAACATCAGGTTAGTCTCAAGATTCAGACTCTGCTTTCGTTCGCTATGGTGCCTGCTTTGAACTACCTACATACCACTTTATATAATTATTTGGGTTCAAGAATAAAAATAATAAATGAAAAGACACACAATTTCATTCAACGTATGACAATAAACTTTAATATTTTGTGAATAACAAAAATACCTACTTTTTAATTTCAAATAAGGGACCACTTTTAAACATACCAAATTCTGGTAAAATACTTTTGGACCTAAAAGTAAATGGCAGAATAACACAATATTTCAGTACTTTTTCGTTGTCAAAAACAAGAATTACTTTTATAATGAATATAGGTTCACAGAAAAATTAATTAAAAACTAAATAAGCTTACTACTTGTAGAAGCAAAATATCTATAATACAAATTTTTTAGTTTCAAGTTATAAGGAACCAGTTTTTACTAAATCAATCAATTGCAGTTGAATCCTTCTGGCCTTAACAGTAACTTCAAAGTAGCAAAACAGAAAATTCAAACCATGAAACTTTAAAGCGTAGAAACTTCAGGTTTTAGTAAAACCGTAACATCGGAACCAGAAGCGTTTCGTTTTTTCCCCATTAAAATAAGTGGTAGTTGGGGCAAGTTTGCATTCAGAAATATAATGCCGAATATAATTAAAAAGTGGGTACCTACCCGTTTTAGCTTCAAAATTATGTAAATATTTGAAAAAATATCACGATAAAACATCTATACCTATTGAGATCTTTTACCTTCCAGCCTTCGATTACGTTCTCAGTCTTTATAAAATATGATCAATTTCTCCTAGCAATGTAGAGTTCCGATAGAAGTGACAGTGCAACACTGAAAACTGAACCTAAATTACTCCTAAAATAAAATAAAAATACTTTCTCATTATAAGCAACAGCGGTCGTGAGAGCTATTTGAAACATCAGCCGGAATCCACATTGTCTTTCTTGGACGTTTTCTTTGGTTTTTTGATGGTGAGACTTTCGTAAAATCCTTTGTACGCTGCTGGTATGAGGTTACTTTTTATCAGAGACTTAAGCCCTATAAGTGTGTTTTGGGGGGATTCCCGGAAGCTTTTCATAGGCTGGTATGTTCTATTCACGAACGATTTTTATTTGGTCCTCAAGAATAGTATCTGAAACTAACTTAGCACTTTTTTGTTTTGCTGTTTCCTTTCTAGTACTTCTTCTTCTCTTCGTTGGGGGCTGAGAGTCATTTTCATGATTTTTTTAAATTTATATCTTTAACATTATTCTTATTCTCAACATTTCTTCGAACTCTTCCGCAAATGATAGCTTATAAAGAAACGAGAATGGCTTTTCTTTCGTAAATTTTGCAGACACAATTTTACTAAAAGGGACTTCCTCTCCTATAATGTTAACATTGAAGTTTTCCCCGATAAAGGTAAACCACTATTACACCTACCTTACGGTCATCACACTTCGGCATCTGGCGCACTACTGAAATCTGAAATGATCCAGTCTTCCTCCAATGCTGATAGAAAAGTGGCTAAAAACCATAGTGGTTTATCTACTCTCTAGCGGCCATTTATTGAGTTACAGTTAAACCGATACTACCTCCATGTAGAGCTCGCCGAGCGCTATCTGGTGGTATATATAACTCAAAACAGCCCATTTTGGACTTTCACCAGTCTTACCCCGGATGTGCGATATATATATATATATATATATATATATATATATATATATATATATATATATATATATATATATATATATATATATATATATATATATATATACTTTGGCACAGATGTGCGGAGAAAAATAGAACATATATATATAGATAAATTACAAAGGAAACTCACAGTTATTGTATTTAGGCTTTTGCCTTTGTCAAATAGAAGGGTAGAAAGCGTGAAAATAACCCTCCTGTTAGGTTACTCTAGCGGCAGTGGTGGTGGTTGCCATTTCTTGATTGTGGGAGTGTTTTTTTTTTTGTAGAGGTAAGTGTGGTGGTGGTGAAGTGGAATTGAAGAGATGAACAGAATGATTTTTGTGTGATGATGAAATGGGTGAGATGGAAATATAAAAGATTCAATGTAAGTGAGGTTGGTGGTGAGATAAGGGGAAATGATGTGATATTAATGTAGAGTGAAATGTTGGATTTTAGTCAAAATTTAGTTAAAATAGACAGAGATTAGGTATGTGTACCTAAAGTTGATTGAAATAAAATTGATTAAAATAATTGCCATGGGAATATTTATTGATTAAAAAAAATGAATAGATTTAAAAAATATGTATATATGAAATAATAAATAAATAAATATATATATATATATATATATATATATATATATATATATATATATATATATATATATATATATATATCGTGGAGTACCATCAATACTTGACTATTAATTGATAGAGCGAATCCGCTTTATAATATAGCACATTAGAATAATAACCGATCTCCACACGAGAGGGCCATTGGCGTACTAGTATCCAATTTTAGAGTATCCATCCGGAGAGTAGCCCCCCTCTCAAACTCCAGAAAACGGATATAAGTGCCTTTGTGAGAGGACCCAACTCATTCAGTTAATACACCTCGAGTACGTAGGTTCTTTTGAATAAACGTATTACTTTATATCTGTAAAACAGTTTTCTTATTTAAACTATTCCCTATTCTCTGTATCTTTATTATTGATACGGCTCTGAGGAGAGCACATTATTTAATTAATTAATTTATTTATTTATTTTATTTTATTTTATTTTTTTTATTTTTTTTTTATTTATTTTTTTTTTTTTTTTTTTTTTTGGCCACGAGGAGAGCACATTATTATTTTTTTGTTATTTTGGCTCTGAGGAGAGCACATTATTTTTTTTATTATTTTGGCTCTGAGGAGAGCACATGTGCCATTTCCTTGGCAGTGTATTTTTCCTCCTTTCTCGCCCTTTAGTCCTATTCCCCACAGACATTTATTGTTAAAATGACGTTTGCTCTATCGTTTGTTATTCATGACGTTTTATGGCAATAAAAAATGTACTATTATTATTATTGGTGAAGTGGGGTAAGTGTGTCTCCGGGGTAAGTGCGTTTCCGTCTAATAACGAAAGACCAGATCACTCTATAGAATTATTATTAATCAAAGGTCCATCGCTCATCTGTCTGCTACTAGCTGGAAAAAAGTTCTGATGAATCAGATGTTTTTTTCATATTCTTACATGTGGTTTTTTCGCCTAGTCATTTCAACTTGAAACCTGAGTTTGGAGGTAAGCTTTTTAAATTGAAATAAACTAATATAATTATATTCGATTTCTTCCAATTTTCTTGTTCTAATAGCTTGCTCAGATAGTTTATTTTATATTCACAATACAAACTTGCTAAAAGGTAAAAACTACGCTTATAATTCGCAAAACGCACTTACCCCGTGCTCTTGTAGGGGCTGGGGAAAGTGCGTTTTTGCTGAATGGGGAAAGTGCGTTGGGCATCTACTGACCAGTCTTCTTGTAATTGTTGAACTATTTCCTCTTATTTTCATCTTACCGGGCAATTTCAATCTCTTTTGTGTGTGGAACGTTGATGAGACATATTTTTGCCTGGATACATAGAAGTCCAAGGTGGTAGGCTGCAAAGGCGTTCAAGCCACCCGAACAACAAGTGGTTACGGCAAGGAAAACATAACTGTTTGCTTTGGTGCAAGTGCTGCGGGTGAAAAGCTTCCTCCTCTAATTGTATTCAAGGGGGCCAATCTCCTTCTTCTGGAAAACCACCAAAGATCCTACAACATGTGCTGTTGTTCCTCAAGCTCAAGACTCTGTTGTCAGTTCCTCCAAACTGTCCACAGGTTCTTCCACCCATGGCTCAGCGGCCACCACCACTGGACCGATCACAAATGCTGTTCCATTCCAGCCTCTACCGTCAGTGCCACAGGGCCTGCCACGTGGCCATCTCTTCATGGCCCAGAAAACTTTGTGATCGTCGATGAGCAACTCCTATCTGAAGGTCACAATAATCCTCTTATTGACGGAGTAGCAGTGCAGGTCATTATGTCTGAAGGAGAAGAAAATGGCCCTGATGCCCATCCATCCCCCAACAGTGATCCCCTTCCAGAGCCACCAACGTTTGAGGAGTGTCTATTGAGACTTGTAAAAAAGGGAGAAGCAGATACCTCCAAACCACAACGTAAGGTGGCGCCTGGCTCGGAAGTCCTGAGGTCTGAAACTGCTCTGAAGACGTTGCGAGAAGACACCAAAATTAAATCAGCTCCCAAAGGCCGAATCCCTCGAAAAGCAGCTGGAGGTGTCCGTATTTTGCCAGTGGAACTTTCACCACAGAAACAAGCTCCAGAGCCCTGTATCCCCAAGCACCTCAAAACCAATAAGCCGAGGATAGCAGTCGATTCAACCCTGAATGTGGACCAACCTTCAACTTCACCCTCGCCCGACACCCCAACCCCACCAGAAATGCTGTCATCAGAAGATTCCTTAGAGGATTTTATAAGAAAGCTGGATGCAGCTGGAGTCAAAATTATGTGTGGCAGTTAGCAGTTTATTGGTTTTGATTTTGTCCATTTTATTCCTTGATTATTTATAATATTTCATTGATTAAATGTTTTTGTTTCGTATTTTGAAGGAAGTGTCGTATATCTAGCCAATAAGTCTAGTCATCAATTGGTGTCATAATATCCAATCATAAATCTGAAGGTATGATAAACATTATTTTTCATCGAAAATATACGAAACGCACTTACCCCAGTTTGAAAAAGCACTTCCCCCATTTGATGGGGGAAGTGCGTTTTTGAGCAACTTTGGAAAACCACCTTTTTCCCTTCATTTGCGGTGAAAATTAAAAGTGTATTTACATAGCAATGGATTCAGAATAAACACCTGGTTTAATGAATTTTACGGGAATGGAAAATATCAAGTGGTTAAAAATTGAAGCACTGTCAAAGTGTAACTATGCGTTTCGTGGCACGCACTTACCCCACTTCACCCTATTATTATTTGTATACATGCTATTATACAAAATAGGGCTATAATTCATGTTTGCACATGCGCATACCGTACCACACCCTGAAGATTTTATAAAAATTAAAATTCACGTCTAATCATGCGCACTAACTAATTCAACGTCAATGAAATTTGTAGGGGGAAAAGTAGCAGCTCATCCAATAAGACTCTGAAAGTATCATAGTAATCGGCCCACTAGTCGCGGACTTCTTGCCTGCGTCAATCAACATCAGTTTCGCACATGCGAAATAGTTATTACTCAACCATATTATGTCTTACCTATGTCCTTCGGCCCCGTAGGGAAACAAAACTCATCATGGACCTCCCTAAGGCATATGGGTCCCGTAAATAATTATTTACCAATTTAAAAACCAGTATTCGATGCACAAAAGGCCTATGGAAAGATGAAAAATAGTAAACCTAGACATTGCGTAAACATAACATAATAAAAATCCAGCTGATATCATTAAAACGACAGGCTGATATAATGTCATTGGAAATCCCTCTTCAATGAAATCGAATTCGTTATTATTTTGCTTCATAATTAGCAGAATATTGAACCGAATGTATATGTGTCTTATTTAATATTCTTATGGAAGGTAATACGTGTATGAATTATAGGTAGGTGCGAAGTTAATTATATAGGTACCTACCAGAGGCTCAGTTCAATCGATAACCACAGACAGCTATCGACCAAGGTACGCTGTCATAAAGTTACCGTGTCATAATTTGCAGCATTTTAACACAGAATGTGTTTTTACGGAGGGTTATTTGGTTTGAAAAGTCTGTCCAGTGAGATCCCCCCGAACCCCACCCATCTGCCGTGTCTATGCACGGCCAAACGGCTGAGTGGGGGGAGTGTACGAGTGGGGGGATCTTCTTGGGATTTTCCGAAAGGGGGCATAAGCGAATTTTAAATTTTCTAATCCCACCCGAACCATGGGCCGTAGGGCGGGAGGGGGGTCGAAGTAACGGTTAATGTGCGCTTTTTGGACTTCCCCGCTTCCTGTACCCCTCTAAACGGCCGTTGAAAATTCCGGAAAAATACCGGTTTCGTAGGTTTTTCTACGAGGAAGACGACGGCGCGATTGGATTGTGAAAAAAGTATCGGGAAATGCGTCAAAAAATGCAAGAGTACGGACCCGTTTTCTCGAAAAGTCCGACGAAAAACTTGTTTTTTTTTCTGATTAAAATATACCCCAAAGGTACGTTTTACGGAACGGTTTTAGCGGGCGAAATAAAGGTTTGATCCCGACGAATCTGAATCCGAAATTGGATATTGGAAAAAGTGACGGGAAGTCGGTCAAATTGCGAGGGGAAGCGAGGCGAAGCGATTAAAGTGACGTGGAGGCGTGCGAAGCGAGCGGGAGCTGCTAATATGTTGATAATGGTGAGTGGAAACGCTGCTCATGTGTTCTCTACGGACTGGGCAATCAGTACCTACTCACGTAGCCTGCGACCCATCATTCGCGCGAGTGTGTGTATAAATGAAAATATATAATATAATATTCATATAATATAATACATAGTGGGGGGGTATAATTATATATTAATTATAATTATGTAAATATATATTATTTAATAATTATGTAAATTATATAATACATTATAATTACATAATTATACATAATTATATATATTTATGTTTAAATATTTACATAATTATACAAATATTATATAATATATATTATAAGCTAGTATGTTGATAATGGTGAGTGGAAACGCTGCTCATGTGTTCTCTACGGACTAGGCAATCAGTACCTACTCACGTAACCCTGCGACACATCATTCGCGCGAGTGTGTGTATAAATGAAAATATATAATATAATATAATATTCATATAATATAATACATTGTGGCAAGCATTATTATAATATTATTATAAATATTATAAATAAGCCAGTAGGTAAGAAAGACTGATACGTACTGCTCCCATTTCATTGACAGTTAGTATTCAGAAGTTAGTTGGATTGCATGTAATCTTTATGATTATTTGACTAATTCATCAGGAAGTGGGTGTTTTTTGTTTAAAGATCTCGTTTGAAGAAGAAAAAATCACTACTTCTATTAATAATAATTTTCCAATCGGACTGATGTTGTGATACTTCAAATGTAGGTACCTATTGTGATTAAGTAGGGTAATGTAACCCGTTCTAGTTCAGAAACACAAAAATTTACCAGCCTATATTGCTGAATTGCTGCTATTGTATTGTTGAAATCCATCCACTATTGAAAAATTCATTCAGCCTCTTGTGATTAATAGTTCGAGTCTTAAAACCAGTTATTTTGTCCAAGTTCAATAAACTTACTCCTCGAGGTGAAATGCAATGTTTTGAGTTTTGAATTGGTTAAATTACGAGGTCATGCGATATGCAATTATGTTCTCTAAATTCAATTATTCAAGTCTTTGGCGTAGCCAGTTAAGCGCTGGGAAACTACCCGTATGTCACCAGGTCAGCGGGCCCAAGAAATTCGGGCTGGCTACGACCGTGAGTACAGTGGATTCAAAGCGGAGGTGGGAAAATCTTGGAATTGGTGATAACGATAGTTGGAGAAACGGCGCAAGGTAGGGCTGGTGTTCGGCCGAACGTCCCTTCCCCAGACTATAGTCTCAAGTGTTCTCTACGGACTGGGCAATCAGTACCTACTCACGTAGCCCTGCGACCCATCATTCGCGCGAGTGTTTGTATAAATGAAAAATATGGCTGAACCCGGTCCCAGTAGCCTACAAGCGAAAAATGCGGAATACCTGTCCTCTCTATCCTATTATAAGCTCTTTGCTACGATCCAAGGCGCTGGATTCCAAGAACGCGGAATGAACTTCGGCCGAACTTACCAGAATGCCACCAGCCCTCAGGGGGATCCCCGAAATACACATTCTGTGTTTCATTGGTTTGATCCTTGATCCTAACATTAACAATCCGGGGGTCTGGGGGTGTCCCCCAGATTTCATTTTACAATAAATGTACCATCATGAACACAAACCACTGGCGGCTAGACACCCCCAACGGCAACGTTTTTTTTTTTTTTTTCTGTACACGCATCTTGAACGTAAAGTTATGAGGGAGGGATTTAAAAAAGTTTTTAGAGTTCATTATTGTAACTAATAAACGAAACAAAAAAAGCTCTCGAAATTATTTCTTCATCATTCATTTAGAATGGTTGCATAGACAGTCTAGATATTGGTTTGTAACTGTTTGTTTTTTGCACATATTATGTAAGTAAAGGGAGTTCTGGGACGGAGGTTGAAATAGTGGGAATTTAGCCGCAAGATATGTGTTGTTTCTTTGTGTGGAAAACGATTAGCTGTACGTGGAAAGCTTTACAAAAAGACAGTGTAACGCAATTTTACATCCGATTTTCATAACAATTTTATGGTGGTTGGGAGAAATGATGACATCAATACATTTCCATTTATTTATAGTGATCATTAAAACGTAAACTGAAACCATCTAATCAAATATTTTACACTGATGCCAGTTACACAAGTTTCCCAAACAGTTATTCATTCATTTTTATAATAAATAAAATATAAATAATAACAATAAGTATTATACTTCTTTGCAACACGAATATCATCTTGAGACACAGAAATCTGAATCCACAATTTGGTTTCAGTTTCAAGTTTATGGTAATTTTTTTGGCTCATTTTATTGACCTGGATATGTTATGGAAATTTCATACTTACCAAATTAATGTACCTATGTAAAGTGATGAAGTAAAAAAAAAGAAGTTCAAAATGTTTTTCCTTTTTAATTCAGTTGGGAGATTATTGAATACAGCTACGCCTCTGAACATTAACGAGCGCTGACCCATTGTGGTTTTTTTGAATTTTACTATCTAAGACCGTCGAAGCAGCGAATCTGTTTTTATTGGACACTAAATGAACACATCCGGATTGAAAATATTTACGTAGTTATGATTGATTACTTGTTGGAATAATAACATTTTTATTTTCCTCAATTTCGTCGAGAATAAACTGTTTCTTGCCCCTGAATTCGCTCCATTATTCGATATGTATCACACGTTGAAAGCATGCTGAATTTCGCTGGGAAGTGGGCAACGTACCTATGGTACTTCAACATTTACCTGCAGTTAATTGTGTAAAATATAAAATAGTCGCATATCCATCATCAGACGGGCGCTTTTGAAGGGATACCAGAACAAGTTTTAGAATATATGTATAGGGATCGAATTACAGCCAGTTCTGAGGTAATAAGAATGAGATGTCTAATACAATTTTCGAGATCTTACTCACATCTAAAAATAGCATAACCAAACGACAACCGATGATTGAGCAAACTATTCCTCAAATTACTTTTTCCACATGAACTGGAAACCTAAACTTGTCAGCTTCTCAACCCCGGCTCTGAAATAAAACCAAAGAAATTAATAAGACAAAGCATCTACATTGTAAAGAAATGACCCGGGAGGAGAGGGGGCGGTGTAACTGTATACATCGTTAAAAGCAACAGAGCCCACTTGAGGCTTGGAGTTCGGTTATTACGGAAGAGAAGTCGATCGGCGCCTCATAACGGTAAATATTCATACGAAACATGCATACGAACTTCATAGGTGAGTTTAATCTTTATCTTCTCTTATATAGCTACAAACGCTGCAAATTATTATGAAAAAGTTTATTATTTCTGTGTTAGATAGGCCCACTACGGAGATTATCGTTATGCTGCCTATAGCTGTCCAACAGGAAAATAGGTATTTACGAGTTTTCAGGAAAAAACCTGCAAAATTCCTCGCCGTGAGTTTTATGAGGTTCGGCTCAGCACTCCCTCATTGGATCGTCGCCAACATGTGTAAAACTATGTGGTGCGTAAATTTAGCTGCCTTAGCCTTTCTTACGAGAGCACTGAAAAATTGCGCAATTATTCTCAAAAAATCTACGAAAGATGTCAAACATGTTTCAGGGTAAGGGACAGTTTTATAAAAAAATACAGCTCATGGCTAAATGGTGAAGATCTAGACCTTCTCATCACCATTGTGGGTGAACCCTCGGGCCCTGGACGACCCATAAAGGCGTTTGAAGATTGTGGGGACAAAACCGAATAGAGGAATGTCCAACATACATTATCATTTGAAGTCATTTACTATCATAAAATGGCCTCCACTACAAAGTGAAAAGAAGGAGAAATTTTGCTCATCTAGACCGGACATTGAGCGACATCAACGCAAACTTAATACTCTACAACTTCTGTCTGGGAATGAAATCTTCTAGGATAAATATTTTATTCTCTAAATACAGAAAACTTTTGGTTTTTAATATTTCAAAATTCCAAACGTCATGACTTCCTCATTTTTAAATGAATTGAGATAGGCCTTCTACGCAGATTTCGTTATGCTGCCTATAGCTGTCCAACATGAAAATAGGTACTTACGATTTTTCAGGAAAACCCTGCGAAATTCCTCGTCGTGAGTTTTATGAGATTCGGCACCTCCTCAACGGATCGTCGCCATCATGTGTTAAACTATGTGGTGCGTAAATTTAGCTGCCTTAGCCTTTCTTACGAGAGCATTGAAAAACTGCTCTTTTAATCTCGAAAAATCTACGAAAGATGTCAAAAATGTTTTAGGGCAAGGGACAGTTTTTTTTTAAATACAGCACATCACTAGATGGCAAATATCTAGATCTTCTTATTGCCATTGTGGGTGAACCATCGGGTCCTGGACGTCCCATAAAGGGGTTTGAAGATTGTGGGGACAAAGCCGAAAAGAGGAATGTCCAACATACATTAACATCTGAAGTCATTTACTATCATAAAATGGCCTCCAGTATAATGTGGAAAGAAGTAGAAATTTAGCCCATCTACACCCGACATTGAGCGCGCCATCACTTCCTGATTTTTTAATGTATCGTGCCATTGTTGGCAGACATCAACGCAACTTCAACACTGTACAACTTCTGTCTGGATTGAAATCTTCTAGGATAAATATTTCATTCTCTAAATACAGAAAACCTTTGTTTTTTTATATTTCAAAATTCCTTCCTCATTTTTCAATGAATTGATCTGTTCTTGGAGGCATTCAACGCAGGAAATATCGGCTCTATCCTAATCTGCTGTGTGAGCTAAATAGTTTCCTGTTCACTTTAGGAAATGGAAATTTGAAATGGAAACTCTCCTGAGACATTAGGAGACAAATGGAATGATGGATTCTTCCCTGAACAACTGAGTGACCTAAATTCTCCTCTAAACTTCCTAGGAAGTCGAAATGCGATAGAGGAATTCTTGAGACATTGTTGCCAAGTTTCGATGATGTATACTATAATAAGGGTTTCGATAATTATAGACGAATTATCTGCGTGACTGGCTAACTAATAGAGAAAGAATAAACCTTTGTGTAATAATTTGCTACAGTTTTAATCAGATTTTTAGATTCTAGGCATCTTGAAACGTAAGCATGGAGGGAGGGTTACAATTTGAAAAACATTGTACAGGGTGTCCAGCATAAGATGGTCAGTACTTCTGGGTGTGATTCTAGAGCTCATTTCTGATCAAAAGTTTTAGTGTGTGGGATCGAAAGTTCCTCACCGAGATTTTTTCAAACGCTTAAGTAGTTTTCGAGTGATTCAATTTTTGAGATATTCTTCAAGCACGGAGCTCTAATTCGTGGGTGGAGAAATCACGGTAGAGACTACAAACATATGATGGTTGGGAAGCTCGCCTCGTCGCTCCCCCTTTTATTGTATCTACGTTTGAAAAACAACCAAACCAAAGGAAATGATCAATTCCAAGTAGGCCGATCTTCGGACGGGACTAAGAACTTTGTATGCTCATGTATCAAATACAGCCATTGCCTGTTTTCAGTTTTTTCTATGTTGCATCAATCAGTGCAAGAGTATGATGGTAAGTTGAGGAGAAGGTTAGAAGCCAAGTGCGAGTACGTGTGCGACTTCAGGAACCTCCCCGTGCCACCAAATTAGTCACTATCGGGCCCATTTCTTGGGGTAGGTATTCAATAATTAGTCACGATTCATGCAATATCTACAACCACTGTAAAGCCCCTTACACAAACTTATACAAAAAAAGTCCAGTCATGCAGCATGACCCCATGAGCGAATTTTTGAAGAAATCTTCGACATTTCAGATCTTTGACATGAGATTGGGTCTGCGTGCTAGTACGTACATAAATAGAACTTCTTCATAATTTCATGGCTGATATTTTCTAAGCCACAGTCAGTATTAAAGCTACATCAAGTCCTAAAACAGTTGAGCGTAAAACATTAAAGAGAGCGACCGAGAGAATCGGAGGACGGAATATTTCACAGAGTAAACTCATCAGTTGTAATTACATTTTTTTTTTTTTTTTAACAAGCACCTACTACCTACGTTTTAAACAGCATGGTTCTAGGATTGGTTATACAGGGATACTTCCATAAGAGTAGTTCAATCTGAATTTGGACAATGATTCATGCAAATATTACCGATTTTTACAACTAGCGAACGGCATTATTTCGATTTTTGACTGATTTTTCAACTTTGAAATTTTTGAAAACTTGATACATATTCTTATAGGAAATTTTACGCTGATTCCGAATATACCACATGTTAGTATGCTGAAAAAATTATTTCGCACGACAAATCGCAAAAAACAGGCTATTTTGAAATTTTTGACTACATTTTAGAAAATTTCAACCCGAAGATGTAATCCGATCATGCTGGCCAACGAATTCGAACTTTCGTTTTGTGTCCTTAACATTTTAAAATTTGTTTGAAGTTTCTAGCACAATTCTACGGACAGTTATCGTCTGGAATGACACATACATACATACATACATACATACATATATATACATATATACATACATACATACATTCATACATAAAAAAATGCGTTAAACTTCAGAATATGATTCAGAATAGCCTGAAACGGATTTCTGCATAAATTTTTTTCAAAAATTCACATTCTACAAATTTTGAGGCGAGAGCAATAGCTTAATTTTCTTCAAAAATTCGCTAAAAGACATTGAATGGAAATTGATTTCCCAACATCAAAAAGTATTTGATCACCTCAAGAGACAGCTATCGTCTGAGATGGTATACTTAATTCCATCTCTTCCATTAGAACTAACCACAGCTAGATGAGAGCATGGAATTGGAGCGTTCCTTCAACATCGCTTTCCTGATTATAGCCTACCTCCCAAAGCTTTTGCTTCTCGTACGTTGGGTATCTGATCCAAAAAGTAATTTAACGCTCTTTCCAACGGTATTCTCAATTTTGAATTTACTCAATGTGAAAGGGAGTCATTGCTGATTTTGTGATGTTAGGTTGAAACACGAAAATAATCTGAAATCTTGAATAATTCGAAAACAATGCCTCTAAAAATAAAAAAAAGTCTTGAAGGCACTTTTTGTTGCAGATTAGTGATAGAATCGACCCGAAAATTCATTGAAAATGCCTAAAAACGGCCAAAAATCGTTAAATTTGTAATTTTTAGTAAAATTTCAGTCGAAACAATATCATCAACGATTCCAGAACAATTCAATTTTTCTGCACAATATTATGCTGAAAAAAATACTTAAATTTCATTAATATTTGCTGACAAATCTATGAAAACTGCTAGAAATCTAAAAAATCAAACCTTCTTTGTATTGTTGAAATCTATTAAGTATCAATTTGCCATTAAACTGGTTTTCGACCATTTCCTTGAACTCAAATTTTTCAAATTTCGATGCGATTCAACATATTATAACATGATAAGTAATTTAAGAAAATTCGCTCATATGGTCATGCAGCATGACTGGAACTATTTTGTCGTCCTGAGCATAACTAGACGCCAAAAAGTCTCCAAACGTGGTTGTAAAGCATTTCCTGTTAGTTTGAGCTCAAAAATAAGACTGGAACGAAAAAAGTGTGAAACAAAATATTTTGTTCCGGGCAAAACGGTTCCGGACTGGAACGTTATAGCCGTGGAGTGGAATTTGGCGGAGGAAGATACGGAGAAACTCTTACAGGATGGCTCTACTTCGGAACCAA
Source organism: Adelphocoris suturalis (assembly GCA_030762985.1). Taxonomy (NCBI): domain Eukaryota; kingdom Metazoa; phylum Arthropoda; class Insecta; order Hemiptera; family Miridae; genus Adelphocoris; species Adelphocoris suturalis. The sequence goes on from CM061040.1 coordinate 154,285,479, forward strand.
ATAATAATGTTACAATTTTGAGTCATTATTTTCGGAGCTTTTATTTTTTCCGGAACATCATTTTGACCCCTGGGTCCTACTTTGTCGATTGTACGCTACAGGCCTATAGAGGCTCAATACCAAATTTCAGCCTCCCTGGTCTATTAGGGGTTAAATAAGCTCCCGAGCTGGCTCAGCTGACCTGTGTGGTCCTCACTTTGTCAATCGTACACAGCAGGCCTACAGATGCTGAATACCCACTGCTCCTATAATAATTTCATAGCCCCCGATTAAAAGTATGTTACAACTTAAAAAACGGCTGCTTGTGGACGGGTATGCCATCATGTTCAATGCACAGAATTGTCTAATTGCCATCGATGGTGATTTCAATTGCACAAATATCTTCAACACCATCATGTGCTGTAGATATATATGCTTCACAGTAATATCTTTTTATCAAAATCCAATAGGTGAAGGTCAATGGGCTGTGTTTAAAGTTTTAGCTATTTAGGACGAATAGATTAGAAATTAGGAACATAGATTAAACGGCATAGAAATTCGCTTAGGAGCCCAATCAGCAAGTTATGGTGGTTCCGCACGTTAAAATTCTATTCTACCTGTCTGATACAGGCGATGTTTCAAATTTCAGCTTCAGAAATCTAATAACATCGAAATCAGCTTAAGGAGCCAATCAGCTGATCAGAGGTCTGTGCATCGTCTAGTACCGACTGCTTAAAAGCACACCTATTACTCAATTGTATCTAACATAATATATAGTGCCTTCTTTTCGCATCATTAGTACATTATGGTTGCTTAACAGTATTAGTTTATAATGTAGCGAAATAAATTAGCTTTCCTTCACACCAGAGAGACATAGGGATCATGAGATATTGTGATTAAATGAGAGCATTGTAAAAAGTGCCGAACGATTTCCCCGCTACTAAAACCAAGGGAGTTACACTTCCCTAGCAACGCATTGGTTGCACGAGAAAATCAATAGAATTTCACAAAGTATTTCAATCACGACAATCACTGACATGTCACCAGTGATCAATCGATAAGATGTTTTGTAATATGGAGAAGCATTGGGAAATTACCATTTTCATAACCGAATATGTAGGTACCAGGTGAACATTTTTGTCTAACTGTATATGTTCATTTTTAAATTTCAGTTTCCTAGGTCTTTCAGGAGATAATTGAGCTCCCGATCTCGCTCTGCTGGTCTACGTGGGTACTCACTTTTCTCATCGTACAGAACAAACCTATAGAGGCTCCATACCAAATGTCGCTTCCTGCTCCTATTAGGAGAAAAATGAGCGCCCAAGCTCACTCAGCTGATCTGCTTGCTCCTTCACAAATTACATTCTACCTGTCTCAGTCAAATCTCTGCTTGAGTCTCTTTTTCAAATTTCTGCTTCGTAGATTAAAAGGTTTAGAAAATAACTTACAAGCTCAATCGGCATATTACTGTGGTTCCGCACGTTGAAATTGTATTGTACCTGTCTCATTGAAGCCCTGTTTTAAATTTCAGCATCAGAGATTAAATACCATAGAAATCAGCTTTATGAGCCAATCGGCTGGGCAGAGGTCTATGCATGCGTCTAGTACCTCCCTACTAATCAATAGTACCTACCATATATTGCCTTCTTTTCGCATTATCAGTTCATTAAGGTTACTTAGCAGTATTAATTTGTAACGTAGTGTAATAAATCAGCTTTCCTTCACACTACAGCGGTTTAGGGTTCATGAGAAGTGAAAAAGTAGAGCATTGCGAAAATTGGCGAACGATTTTCCTGCTATGAAAACTAAGGGGGTTACACTTCACTAGCAACGCATTGGTTACACGTGAAAATCAATACAAAATGTGTCGGTTCGCGCTGAATTTTCGAACAAGAAATCCAGAGGTAAAACATGATACACGTTAATATAAAAGATAGTTTTCCAAAAGGAGATTTCTCCATATTCAAACCACCGCTTTCTAATTTTAAAAATACGACTTGAATTCTTTGGACTCCCTTCATCTTTATAGTTGACACTTGAAACATCTTAAAAATGACTTATTATTTGGTGTCCTAAAAATTTGGGGGAAGCACTAAAGACTATCAAATCGGCAGTAAACAGAAACTATTACATATTTATGACCGTATGTATTTCTTTATGACCATATTTATTTATTTATGACAGTGTTATGTTACTCTGTGTTTATGACTGACGACATATACCAACTTTGATCGAAAGTTGAGGGGTTTAGAGACAATAATATTGTAATAACTACGTAAGTAATCACTGTGGGAGTTATTGGACTCGTTCTCATAAACCAATTAGTCGAGTATGTTGGACTCAGTTTTAGTTCTACAATATTTTTCAGTTGGTTAGTTTTACAATATTTTTGTCAACGTTGAAAATATGCCTCCCCCTCCTAAGCGACTGGAGTCTCAATTTTTTAAAAATCATCAGCCCTATCTTCCACATCGGGGAGCGAAAAATAAACATCCTTCTTCCCTTCATGTTTCCTCAAAAAAAAAAAAAAAAAAAAAAAAAAAAAAAAAAAAAAAAAAAAAAAATTGAAAACATTGTTTTTTATAGTTTTAATGTTGCCTACATAAAAAGACTTCTCTTATAGCATTTTCCAAGGATTTTTGATTCTATGCTTGATACTGGCGGCCTCCCACCTTCTTCTTATACTTGGATACCATGGCCGAAGTTACCTCCTAGAAGTCACGAATTGAAAGGTAAAACTACAAAACTCGGGGGGAATGTAGCCAACATCGTACTTGATACGAACATGGTGAGCTTACATCCGAGTCATTCTTAGCTTCTACTGTACAGGCAAACCTAATCATGTTATTTCAAAAATTGATAATTTAAGTAAAATATTAGATACCTACTTACAGTACAACCGCACAGTCAAATCGGGAGAAAACACTGCCAAGGAGCAGTTTGTTTATAATATGTCAACACAACGAGTTGGTTTTTCTCAAGCTCCTTCGTTCACGTTACCGTCCAGATCGAAATCTCGCTAAAATACGAAATGGCCGAAGTTACCTCGACCAGCCGAAGTTGCCTCCATCCACGGTACGTAAGTAATCACTGTGGGAGTTATTGGACTCGTTCTCATAAACCAATTAGTCGAGTATGTTGGACTCGACGCTGTTCGATCTCAGGAGAATCTGGGGGAGACCCCCCCCCCCCCCCCTTCCGCGCTTCCAACCATTGATTTTGATTTATCTAATTCCCACTAAGGGATTGATTTGGTATATTTTTTATTTTTGATATATGAACATTCAGACTATTCAATTGTACGTATTACTCATATTACATTCAATTAAAGTACTCTAAACCAATACTTCTAGTGAAGTATAGAATAGTTGGGTCAGACAGTTAATCTGCTTGACGGGAACGAATCTAATAATTCCCATGGTGAAGTACCTAAATAATTATGTAGGTACGTTCTGCAATATTATTGCATCTCAACCCCTCTGCTTTCGGTCAAAGAGTGTATGTGTGTCATCAATCATTCATATGTTACATTTTTTTTTTTTCGTTACATCCAATTAAATAGTGGGGGGTAGAACGAAAGTTTCCGACTAGGCAAAAACTTGAGTGCTGTCCCTTAACATTTTTAACCCACAATTAGTTAATGTAAAATAGTTTTTAGCAAGTTTCAAAGCTCAAAGACATTTCATCATAACCATCTTATCATCATCTAAACATTTACAAAGTGCCAAATTTACATGTCTCTTGTTACTAAAGTGATAAGCAAAGGCATAGCGAGAATAGTCACGTATAAATGTCACTAAGTAGGTACTAACCTAGCTGCAGCCCGAAAGCTAGCAGGGCTAATGGGTCCCATTAGATCCGCATGAAGTACTGCAAAAGGGATATCAGTTCTTAGCCTAGTTACATTGGGCTCTTAGGCTATCTAGTTACATTGGGTTCCACACACTCATCGCAATCTAGAATCCCATTTCCAAATTTTACCCCTCTCATCTCAGGAGTGAACCTACTAGCTAATTTTAGATATTTCTTTGAGGCATGATATAATCTTAGGTAACTACCACAAAGCTCCTAAGTTATCCATCAAACTTGGCTTGAATTTGGACGAAATTGCATTCTCATCTCTCAAGGCTTCATTAACGCTCTCTCCAGCTTCGTATGATTCGCTTCCAGAAGCAATTTCTGTCAATAGTTATGGTTGCGGTTCACTTCTCCCTCCTACCAATTTATTAGAAGATGGTCCAATAGTAATACCACTCTCCTCTTCCAATAAGTTGGTAGAATCGCAAAACACCTGTTATTTGAACCGTTTATTACTTTGCCTATCTGGCTCACATTTTCTCCTTGTAGCACTCGAATCTGGCAATTTGAAATCTACCCACCATAAATTTCCTTTTTTTTTCTTTCCACCAATCGCAGAGGGTGCAGGAAGCTTTTCGTAGATTTGCTGAATGGTAACACGCATATTTTTAGTTGTGTGGGTTTTCATGCGATTGCAGCAAACGGTAGTAACAGGATTTTACTATGTCACGAACTTTTGGATTAATGAAGTCTACCCCATCCTTTTTAAGTAGCACAAGCATTCCTTGCTCAGTTACCTTTCTAACACCAAACAAATTAGCACAAAGTCCAGGTGAATACAGAAGGTTTTGCAATGAGAAAGATGCAGAGCCATTTACAAATTCAACATCCCCTTTTTGCTTGACTACTAAATCAGCTCCTTCCTCGTCATTGGCACATTTAAAAATTCTAGGGTTAGACAATGCAGTGATAATTCTGAGATACTCAAGCCTATTTGCTAAATGTTCTGTAGCACCCGAGTCTACAATTGCTGTAAAAATATTTTGGACGTGTAACACCATCCGAAGTAGCCAGGACCGCAGAGTCCTTTTCAGTGAGAAACTTGGCTACATCGGGGTAGGAGCTCTCGCCTTTCCCAATAGTCACGTAAACGTTGTCATCATCAGAACCAGGTTTTCTTCCGCAAATTCCAAAAATAGCAGGAGGGTCTTCGGAGAAACGTCTTTATAAGAGATTATGGCTAAGTTTCATTTGAAGTGTTTGGGGTGCTGTATTACTCCTCTTTGTTAACGTCTTCATTTTAGAGCGGGCAAGACGCATCCCCAAAGGGGATTTTGTACCTAACAAACTGGAGATGTTTGTCTTATTACAAAACGTGAATTTTTTTACTCTTTGAGCACCTGGGCACTTGATGTGCCACTGTTTCCTCCTACCCATTTTGTACATTTGGCTAGGTACTAACTAGGGTAACGGCACCAGTAGTTGCCACCCTTAAGAGCACGGTTTTCGGATATCTGTCGTTCCTCCGTTATTTGTGCTTTTTTCTTTTTACTCCGGTTCTCATTATATGCCACATATCATTCCGCATCTTGTAATTTTTCAAAAACTCGATTGTATGAAATAGTTTGTTCAAAAAGTGAAAGAAACCGAAGCCTGATTTTTTCACCAGTAGTTGACACCTATATTTCCGTAGTTGACACATAAAGGAACCAGTAGTTGACACTCAAAAATGTTGTTCAAAACAATGTGTAATTCATCTCAAAACGTGAACGAATTCTTGGAAATAATTAATGAATCAAAATTATTCAACCTCAATGTAAATTCACACGATATTTCTTCTGTTATACTTTCCGATTAAACGGCATAGAAATTAGCTTACGAGCTAAATTGGCACATTATGGTGGTTTTGGCCGATGAAATTCCATTCTACCTGTGAGGAGGCCATCAGCTGGTCAGAGGTCTCCATGCATCGTTTAGTACGTACCTACTACTCAATAGTACTTACCATATGTTGCCTTATTTTCGCATTATTAGTTCATATGGTTACTTTGCAACTTAGTTTATAACGTAGCTTAATAAGACAGCTTTCCTTCACACTACAGCGGATTAGGGTTCACGAGATGATGTGAAAAAATTAGAGCATTTCATAAAGTGGCGAAAGATTTTCCTGATATGAAAACTAAGGGAGTTACAATTCCCTAGCATCGCAACGGTTCTATGTGAAAATCAATATAAAACATGCCGGCTCGCGCTGAATTTTCAAGCGAAAAAACCCGAGGTAAAACATGATAAGTACATATTTTTTAAAAAAAAAATCGAACGCCGTCCTCAGTCAGAAGCTTTTTTCCGAAACTACTGGACCGAACTTTACAAAATTTGGCTCAAAAATCATACATTGGCCGGGAATGTGCCCGTAACATCGGCATCAACGAGGAGTCCGCGAAGACTCTGGAGGAGAACCCTGGTGTCCATGTCCGCTTGGGGCATGGGACGATTAGGGTCAAGAGGGAGCCTCCGGGGTCCGGCACAGGCAGTGGCTTCCCAGGGAGGGCTTCCTGAGACGGAGGCAGCAGTGCCTCCGGCGGAAGCTGTGCCCCAGGCGGTGCTGGGTGGGTCTGCTCGGGACACACCAGCACAAGAGTCTGGGACGCCCGCTAGGGGAGGAGAAGGGGAACCTGCGTCCAAGGCGGGGGCGCAGGGCCCTCCACGGGGGCAGTCGGGCCCATTTCGCCTCCTACCGGATCCGGTTGGAACGGTGCCGATGGGCGCCGGTGCAGCCGGAGGGGGAGGGGGTCCTGGCACTTCAGGAGGAGTGCGGAGGCCGGCAGGGCCTCAAAATTTCCCTGAATGACGACGGGAGGGGGGGGGGACGGGGCTCCGGCAACAAGGGATTCCGCCCTCCACTGGCGTCGGGCCGTAGGGGGAAGGGGGAACGCCCCCCATTTACGCCCAAGAGGCAGTGGGGGAGGCAAAAGAAAAAGTAGTGCCTCCCACCACTCTTGATTAAAAAAAAAAAAAAAAAAAAAAAAAAAAAAAAAAAAAAAAAGAATAATACACATTTAAAATTTCTTCAAGTGAACTTGCACAGGGCAAGGGGCGCGTCGGCGGTCCTGAGCCACAAGTTCACATCGGAAGACCACCACATTGCCCTTATCCAGGAGCCGTGGGCCACTGAGGGCAATGTGATGGGACTATCTGCAAAGAACAGAAAGGTAATTTTCCACCGTGGCAAGGATAGGCCAAGATCGGCCATTCTAGTAACTAGCCAAGTCAAGTTTCTGACCATGCCTGAGTTCTGTTCCAGAGACCTCACGACTATACTGCTTGAGGACAGCAACGGAGGAAGATGTGTGGTCGCCTCAGCCTACTTTCCAGGGGATGAGGACGAGCCCCCTCCGGTGATGGTGCGGCAGCTAGTGACGCACTGCCAGAGACAACGGCTGCATCTCATCATTGGGTGTGACGCCAATGGTCATCATCTGCTGTGGGGATGCGACGACATCAACAAAAGAGGTGAGTCCATTGTCCAGTTTCTGGTGGCGGAAAATCTCGCGGTCTTGAATAGGGGCAATGAGCCTACTTTTGTTACTCGGGCAAGGAGTGAGATTTTGGATATCACTGTGGCGAGTAGTTTCTATGCAAATAGGGTCACAGGGTGGCATGTGTCGGAAGAGGCTTCATTGTCGGACCATCGAATTATTGGCTTCCGGCTGGAGCATCCGACCTGCTTCACTGAGACATATCGGAGTCCTAAGAATACTAACTGGACTCTGTTCAACACTCTTCTAGCTGATGAGCTGGAGGACCTGGACACTAACATCCTGACAACAAGAGATCTTGACCGAGTTAATGAACTCGTTTGGGCAGCCATTCAGCGAAGCTACGAGCTAAGCTGCCCAGTCAAGACTGTCAAAACGAACAGGTCTGTTCCATGGTGGAACAGGGACCTGGGTTTCCTTCGCAGAGAAGCGAGAAGGCTTTTCAACAGGGCAAAACGGGATGGGAGATGGCAGGCCTATAAAGCTATGGCCAGCTCCTACAGCTGTGCCCTTAGAAAGGCCGGGAAACTGTCCTGGAGGAACTTCTGTCAGGACATTACGGAGTTGTCCGTGCTGTCCAAAGTGCAGAGGATCCTTGCCAAGGACAGACCAGCTGAGCTGGGCACCATACAAAAGGCAGATGGGGGGTATACCGGAAGCTCGGAAGAGACCCTGGAGGAGCTCCTACGGGTGCATTTTCCTGGGTCTGCACGCATACACAGTGAAAGCTTTCCACATCAGCATACTGATGACTTCTGCCGTGAAAGGAAAGCCTTGTATGCAGCTTCTGGCAGGATATTTACACCCCATAGAGTTAAATGGGCACTTGGCACATTTAAGCCCTATAAATCTCCGGGCCCGGATGGGATCATCCCAGCCATGCTACAACATGGAGGGGGGGCTCTCGTGCCGGTGCTGGTTAAGATTTTTAGGGCCAGTTATACACTGAACCACATTCCTAGGATGTGGAGGAAGGTCAGGGTGGTCTTTATTCCGAAAGCAGGCCGACAGGGCCATGCAAAAGACTACCGCCCCATCAGTCTCATGTCCTTCCTATTGAAAACCATGGAGAAGATTGTGAACCTTGTGATCAGGGAAGAGCAATTAACCCAGATACCACTCCAGGCGGCACAACACGCGTATCAGAGGGGGAAATCCACTAAGACTGCTCTGAATGAATTAACAGTGTTGATTGACAGGAGTCTGGAGGCCAAAGAAGTAGCTCTCTGCTGCTTTATGGATATAGGTGGAGCATTTGACAATACGTCATATGACTCCATCATTAAGGCAGCAGAGGATCGAGATGTCGATCCGCAGATCACCAAATGGATACACACCATGCTGAAGGGCAGGGTTGTATCCTCGGAGCTGGGGGGAGCAATCGTCAGCGCCATTCCAAGTAGGGGATGTCCGCAGGGCGGCGTGCTCTCCCCTCTATTATGGCTACTCGTGGTAGATAGCCTCCTACAAAAACTCAAAGACAAGGGCTTTGAGGTGGTAGGATATGCTGACGACATTGTGGTCATCGTCAGGGGCAAGTTCGAGGAGACAGTCCGCGAACGTATGCAGATGGCGTTGGATGTCGTACAGCAATGGTGCACGGAGGAGGGGCTATATGTGAACCCTGATAAAGTGACCCTTCTTCCATTCACCAGAAGACGAAAGGTTGACATGCAGGTGGTCTGTCTGGGAGGCAGGCAACTTCCCTTCTGCACCAGGGCCAGATACCTGGGAGTCACCTTTGATCAGAAGTTAACCTGGACGCCTCACATTAAGAGGGCCGTGGACAGGGCCATCTTTGTTATGGCGTCGGGCCGACGCATGTTAGGGAAGACATGGGGCTTGAGCCCAAAGATGACCATGTGGTTATATACCACAGTGGTCAGACCGATGCTGACCTACGGGGCCCTTGTCTGGTGGACAAAGGTCAGCCAGGCAACGGCTGTGAGTCAGCTAGCAAGGCTGCAAAGGATGGCGTGCATTGGGGTTACAGGCTCCATGCACACGAGTCCTACAGCTGCACTGGAGGTCCTTCTGGACCTTCCTCCCCTGCACATCCATGTGAGGAGGGTTGCCTTCCTGCAGGGAGTGAGGCTGTGGAGGAATGGCTTTTTAAAGCGGGAATCTGGGCGTACTCACCATGCCATCTTGAAGGAGGTTGCAGTGGATGAGTCAGCGCTCAGTGTTTCCGATTACATGGCGGAGACACGGAACTTTGATCTCCCCTTCAAGGTCTACATTCATGATAGATCAATTTGGACAGAAGGGAGGCCCCAATTCGAACGTGGGGCTATAGTGTTCTATACAGATGGCTCGGTCATGAATGGTGGGGCTGGATCGGGTATCTTCGGCCCACGAACGGAGATTTCAGAATCCCTAGGAACAGTTGCCACCATTTTCCAGGCAGAAATATATGCCATAAGCTCCTGCGCTGACAGACTGGTGAGTCGTCAAGTGAATGGAGCAAAAATCTACATCTTATCAGATAGTCAAGCAGCCTTGAAGGCACTAGCTTCTTTCACTATTTCGTCGAAGCTGGTGTGGGAATGCTTGACTAACCTCAAGACCCTTGCCAGGAACAATAAGGTTACCTTGCTTTGGTGCCCAGGGCACCAGGGGGTGGAGGGGAATGAACAAGCTGACGCTCTTGCTAGGAAGGGAGCGGCTTCTCTCCCTGTGGGCCCAGAACCTTTTCTGGCCACTACGGGGAGTTTTCTCCTCGGAGAGCTCACCAAATGGGAGAGTAACAAGAGGACTGCCCACTGGCTTCAGGTCAAGGGCCTAAGGCAGGCGAAACAATTTATTCACTTTTCTAGGAAGAGAGCTAAGGAGCTGCTCAGCCTGGGGAGAAGGGAGATACGTATGGTTGTGGGGCTCTTAACTGGGCACTGTCCACTTAGATACCATCTCCATAAAATGGGCAAATCAGACTCCACTCTCTGTCGCTTCTGTGGGGCAGAGGACGAGACGGCGAGTCATGTGGTCTGCCATTGCCCTATGTTGGCAAGAAATCGCTTCTTGAATTGGGGCAGAACCTCCATCGATCCCCAAGACATTAAGATGGGGGAGATTAAGACTCTCCTCGCTTTTGCCAAAACGTGGTGGGGAAGGATTGACTTCCCAGCTGTGACTGGCATTGGCGATATGGCGCCAAGCCAGACTGGGGCTGCGACTCAGTAACTTACCGAGGGTGGAGCACTCGGGCCCAGACAGTGCCTGAGGGCTGGTAGGAGTGCCGGAACCAGGCAGATAGTGCTTGGTTTGGCAGGGCTGTTGGTATCGGGCAGACCTAGTGTCTGGGATGGGGAGGAGGTACGGCCTCCTTCTCCAGCTACAATAGGCCATTACGGCCTCAGTGGCTTAAAAAAAAAAAAAAAAAAAAAAAAAAAACTTTTGATCATCTGAAAAGTGTAGAATATAAGGGCTGAAGTATTAAAAAATCGAGATCTTGACAACTCTCAAGGTAACAGTTATGTTTTTGGGTGAACTTTATACTACATATCATCCCGAAGAATCGAACAAAACCACCCGAGTCGAAGTTCGTTCGTCCGTTTGCATGCCCTAAAGGCTAGAACGTTGACAAGAATAAAAAGCTTCCAACACGAGACTGAATCGCAACTGTTGAAACATAGTAAATTTATCACCTTGAAAACAACGACGACCATAGCAGCTGATATACATTAATAGGAATTCTCACTTCACGAAACCGAGTTTATTGTAACTTCGTCTTGGTATGGACTAGTGAAGCGTGGCCAGGTGATTTATTTTACCTTAATAATTTTCAGTTGGCATGTCAGCTCTTGTTAAACACAAGAGAAGTAGAATAGTGAGGGTTCTTTATTTGATTCCATTAATTTCTCCTTGGAAGGCGTCTACGGCTTTGCTGTTACACTTGGATAATGTATATTAGACTTCGTTTAATGATTAGACAAGTTTTCTGCGTAGAGCGGGGTTACCTTTGTGTCATAATTTTACCCTGATCAAATATAGTAGGAATGCACTTGTTCCCATTAGGACACAAACAAATCCAAACTCCATGTGGTTGAAACCTTACTAATTCAGTTCTTTGTTTCAGTTTTAGGGTTGGCTGCTATAATTGCAACGGCATCTTCTAGCACAGAACTTAACGCCCTAAGGTCTGGGAGTGCTCAGTTCTCTTCGAATCTGTTTTCTGTAAGTATGTATTTATGCCTTATACTGTAGTCATTGCATCTCCTTTTTTCGAATTATGGTTGAATAGTCAAGTATTATTACTTTCACATTCTTTTGAAAGCAAAAGTACCTATTCTTGTGATTACCCTATTAAAAACGATAATTTCGGGTTGCCAATTAGGGGCGTGTCTCAATTGTACAAGACGTTCTTATATGTTGTTTTATATTTTTCAATAATGAACCATTGTAATGGTTCAACCCCTCACAGAATTTTTTGGTCAATGGTTCGAAAAAATTAAAAATGAAAATCAACCCTGAAGACTTCCTATCTACGACCTAATCCTACGAGCATCTGAATCTTAGGCGCTCTACACTCTGCCACAATGCCGTCGGTGCGGGTGGGAGCTCCAGCTGTGCCTAACCGCAGCTATTGTGTGTTGATAGGTTTTACAAAGAGCAAGTAAAATTTTCATCCTTCCTAAAACCGACCAGGACCCCGAGACCTATGATGCCGTTCACACATAAATTTTGTGAGAAACCCTTGATGTGGCTGGACTGCCCAACGAAAAGTAACACGGTTAGTCATTCAATTCATTCGAAATTGATTCACCTCCAAAATTTCAAGCTACCTGTTCTCGTATCACCTATTCATATTTTTGGAAATTCACAAGTTTTGGAGGACCTCATTTTTATTACTGTTACAAACCAGACATATAGACTTGGCTGGAATATGTTTAAAAATTTCAACGCTTTGTTTGTTACCCCTTGGGGGTTACCTATCTAATACGATTGCAAGATTTCAAGACTACGCTCAACCAATACCTATTTGATTTTCCATCCAAATTAGATGAAATTTTGTTAATCAGTTTGGAGGCAACGGACGCGCGGACTTATTGTATTTTATGCTTATTTTTTTCCAAGGATTTTGATACGTAAACCAACGAACTTTGAACCTTGGTCAATTAAAATTTAACGTTACTGAAGATAATATCGAAATCAACAGTCGGTAAACACAATACATTTTTATAAGCTTCTTGGACACCACAGGTGCTTCGAAAAGGCCACGAGAATGAAAACCTCGTCGTGTCCCCCCTCAGTCTGGAGATCGCACTAGCGATGATCTATGTTGGTGCCAATGGACGCACTCAAAAGAAGTTGGCCGAGGTTCTGCATGTGGAGACCAGCAGCGTCCAGAAATACGTTGATTCTTACAAAGAGCTACTTCAAACGATCAAGGTAGGTCCTTCAACTGACCATAATATTTATCAGTCGTAGTTCACAAATCTAATGGCACGTGCAAGTTTTACCTACTCAATCTATTATCTAAGAATTTTCATAACATCATTCCTTCGTTTTTCGCAAATTTTCGAAGAAATAAGCTCTTTGTTGATCGATCAAAACTGTGGCCCTGATAAGTTTAAAAATAGATTTAGATAGACGTTTTAGCTACTTTGAGTAGAAAATAAAACTATTTCATGGCTCCAAAAATTTTCGATTTTTTATATTTTAGCGAATTTTCTTAGAAAATAAAGCTATTGCAATGGCTCCAAAAATTTTCAAAAATTTTCTTCATCGAAATCTGTTTTGAGGCATTCTGAAATGATTCCTGGATTTTAGCGCTTTTTTATATGTATATATGTATGTGTCATTCCAGACGATAACTCTCGATTGAATTGAGATAAGAACTTCGTTCTTTCGCCAAAAAATCAAGCATTTCAAAAGAAAGGATGAGTTCGTTGGACAACACTTTTTGAGCACATTAAATTGGTCAAATTTCAAAAAATGTACTTGAAAAATCACTAAAAAAGGCAAAAAACTGCTAAAAATTAACAAATTTCTATTTTTTAGCAGAATGCTACTCGAAAAAAACTAATCGAACATGAACTAGGACATTTAAAAATTTAAGCACAAAATTTTACTGATGAATGTACTTGAATTTCATTAAAATAAGCTAAAAATCGATAGGAACACTTGAAAAAATCGTTAAAATCCACAAAATCGTTTGTTCATTAGAATATTACTGACAAAAAGTTAATTTGCTATAAAATGTATAATGAAATTTTTATGTGTCCCCAAAGTGCTCAACTTTCAACAGAATTTAACATTGATGTAATACGACCGTTTATGAAAATTCGCTCATACGATCATGCTGCATGACTGGAACTTTTATTTAAAATTAAATTGAGGCATTCTGGAAGGAATCCTAGATTTCAACACTTTGTAATGTGTGTGTGCATGGAGCGTTTAAAAAAAAACACACTTTTTTGCTTTTGTGTGATTTAGATCATCGGTAATGATCATCGGTGATTTAGATATTCGGAAGATGCGAATTGATCTAGCACTTGTATAGATTTTTGCTATAAAAACGATTTTCCAAAAAAAAAAAATTTTTTTTTATGCCAATAATTACCTGATATGACTTTCTAAATTTGAACTCTTAGGTTAAAATCAAGGACACTGTTCCAGGGTGGCCCCCAAATCGAAATTTCCCTGACCGAAATTCAGATTCCCCAGACAAAAAATATCTTAATCAAATACTGTTTGTTGTTACTGTTCATTTTTACGAATTTTCAAAGAAAAATTGAGCTATTTAGATGGCTTCAAAATTTAAAAATTGGGAGAGGAAGGGGGCGGGGACAAAAAAAAATTCGTACATTTCAATGGGTCAATTTCCCCCTCCTTAACTTCCCTGAGAAGTCCTAGTTATGCGTACAAACTAGTTGTTGGGATTCCCAATGGATCTATCCACTACTCTGCTTGGTATGCTCCCTAGTTCAATACTCAGTTGATTTTTACCACACATGGTTTACTACTAAGTGTTCTAGTAACCGAGTGCTAAAGACATCGATGTCACAATGTATATGCGTGTTATTCTTTGAACAGTTTAACCACCAATCTTGATAATTATTTATGACATTCGGATAACCCACCTACGAAATAATATGCAGTATGATAAAGTGGACTGTTGAAGTTCGATTGTTTAGGAGTTAGAATATACCTAAGAATGCTGCGAATTATTACACAAAGTTTTCATTAGAAAAATTCCCTTACATTTGGTGTTTTTGCAAGATTCCCTCACATTCCCCTGACAATTCCAGGTTTTCCCTGACTTTTCCAGCTGGGGGCCATCAAGTGTTCGAAAGAACATTAATTCCTCTATCACCCTGTTACGAAGGGGGTTATTTTTTTTTTTTCGAAGCAGCATAATGGGTCAAAACATTCACCTAGAAAGAATATATTCTTAAATTTACGCCATTTCTTGTTTTTCAGTAGAAGTAGAGGTCTGCTTGTACCAGATTCCTCACGAAGTCTAACGAAAACTACTAAAAACGATACCAAACACGGTTTTTGATGATTTGACAATGACTGACGTCAGTAAAGACGACGGAGACATGGCATTGTTGTCAAAGACCACCTTTAAAGCTTTTATGGTTGTTTCAGTCGATTCTGTGTATTGAAACTATTGAAAACGATACCAAACTCGATTTCGGTCAAAGAAAACTATAAAGTTCATCATCGTGAAAGAAAAATATACAGTTCATTCTGAGACTGTCACTGGAAAAAGTCCCAAAGTTGAGGGAGGTCACAGTGTGTGATTTGACTCAAGTGAGAGAGGAAGTGGAAGGTGCTATGTCAGGAAATTTGGTGTCTACAGTCTTTTGACTAGAATGGAAATTTAGGTAATTAATTTGGTATTGTTTCGTATTACTTCGGGTTCCTACTGACTGCGCCAAATGTTCGCCCCTAAAGTATTTGACATCTTGGACAGAGTTCGAATCCTTCTTCCTTCTTACTAAGAAGAAATTTCTCTTGTTGCAACACTCTATAGGGTTGAGCTATGAGGCTGATTTAATCAAACCTCTTCAACTGTCGGAGTTCTCCTTTTAACATAACACGAGCAAACTTTCTCGTTTTCATCAGTTTTTGATGAAATTGTCTGGGGATGTGCGGATTAGGCTGTACACTGTCCCTTAACAACTTATTTTTCTCAAATCATTACTTCTTTCCGCACATGAGCTAACTTAAATTACTCCAATCATCATTTTCCCATTTCCTAATTGACCAATTTGGACAGTTCACGTTACCTGACATCTTGATTTAATATATTCTACTGTGGAGTTTTATATAATTATTAAACTGTTGATCCATAGTAAACAGCAAGCTCGCGCAATACGGTGTGCACATGGATCGAAACAAGTAGGAAATTTAATAAATAATTGTTATCATACCAATCAACAAATAAACTGATCGATTATATCGTTCCGCGTGTCCGTTTTGGGACTGGGAGTACGCCACTGAGCGTTCGTGTTTAATACCATACTTCTGAGAAATTTTTGCAACTTGACTCACGCTCAACTTGAGATCTAAAATGCTCGAATTTAGTAGGCACTTCCCCTTTTCGACTAAAAAATAGACGAATGTTTTTCTTGAATAGTCAATAAAGGGTAACATGTACCTCTTGTTCCCAAATGACGGAATAATGGGACCTGCAATGTCTGAATGGACCAGTGATAGCTTGCAGTTAGCCACTTGCTTGTCAGGGTTATAAGGGGAAGGTTTTCTTGACATCTTGCCTGTGACACAGCTTGTAAAAATTCGTTGGGCATCATGATCCGTGTAATTAACACCTGTAGCAAGACCATTGCGCAATAAGTTCATACTATAATGGTTAAGGTGGCCCAATCTCAAATGCCCCATGTTTTGGTCAGCTTTCATAGGAATTTGTGTAGATGGCATGAACTAAATCCCTCGCGACGAGTTGTGGAAACCCATTTCAAAACGGAAGTTAGTGAAAAACGTTGTCTATTTCCACAAAAAATAAAGAGTTACAGTGTTAAATCGATTTCGACGGTTAGTCCATCATCAGTAACAAACAATAACTGAAGACACATAAGAAAGGACACAGCTTTTATAGTCACAGGTGGAGGGAGATGGAATCCCATTGGTCAAGAGAAAGGAAAGGGGCAGGAGGTACGGGAGACCACCCGAATGCTCCCGAGGGGCTGAAAAAACACCTGAGTGATCCCGTAGAAAAGTCACGCCAGTGCTCCCGGCTCACCTGAGTGCTCCGCTAGAAAAAAAGCGCGAGTGCTCCGACACGCCTGAGTGATCCCATGTTTGAAAAGTAGCCAGTACAATACGTTCATGTCAATGTAATCAACTATTACTTACATAGCCATCAGTCGTTGTAGCTAAACGTACCATCTAAGTAGATGGTTGGACATTTCGTGAGGAATTTCAAGTTCTGCAATAACCGTATCACGTACATTAGGGTCAGTACACAATATTTTTGAACACAGAGTACTACTCAAAAAACGGTGATAGGACATGAAGTAGGGCATTTAAAAACTTACATAAAAAATTCAACAGAAAATTTTACTTAAATTTCATTAAAACAAGCTAATAAAGAGATATAAACACCAAACACACACACACACACAATTTTTTTATTTATTTTTTTTTTACAAATCTCCCCTTAAAGGCGGAGGGGGCACACCATTGAAGTTCAAAATAAAAAAATAAATAAAAGAAATAGGGAGGGCGCCCAGGTTTACCCGACGACGGCTCTTTAGGATCAAGGAAGCTGAAGAAAGAGAAGGGAGAGTGATATGAAAGAAAGTGCTCCTATAGCATGACCACCAGTTCAAGTAAGAACCCCTCAATAGGCGGGTGGTAATACTACGGAGCACTTCCGCTGAGATGCCCAACTGGAGAAAATTCGTGGAGCTTTTCCTGCACCACACCCTGCACCATGACACGGTCGGGCTTGACGGTAACGATATCTGGCTTCTTGCCCCGGTCACTCGGCATGTGATATAGTATCTCCCTTTCGACATCCCAATCCGCTGGATGACAAAGAGCCTGTTGACGTAAACCACGGTGGCAACCGAATCGTGACGTGAAATGCGGACACCGTGTGTATGAGGACACTGCTGCACCAGATGATAGAGATTCTAATTTTTACCTTGAAAAGCACGGCAATGGGTGTCTACTGTCCCGCAAGTACCCCTCAAACATGTCACTGAGGTGGCTAAAGTAGCCATCCATACGGCATGAAAAAGGCAGTAGTCACGGGCCCCTATGCAGTCTGAAGCCCATTCCACCCACTGAGAGGAAAAGGAGGATTCAGAGCACTGCCGGAGTTCTTTACCATCTATTGCCTCATGTACAGCAGCAGCGAACTCAGCAGATGAGCTGGGTTTGGGAGCAGTTGCTGTTGCTCACTCGCACCATAACAAGTGCAACCTGACGAAGTCAATGTCAGCAGCAGTGAGGGCTACCTCTCAGCTCAACACCCTAAGGGCAAGCAGGTGCTGGCGGCGTAGAGATGGGATGCTGGCAGAAAGAGAAACAATACCGAGCTCACCAGCCTTGACTGGTGTGTGGATGTAAGCACTTGGGAAACCAGGTGGGAAGCCTATCCAAGAACGCACAATAGAGCAAACTTCAGATCTAACTCAAGCAGCCTCTCTGCAGTAAGCCTCCTAAAGACTAACCCATAGGTTAGCTTTGGCAGTAAGTACATGCAAAGGAGGTGCAGCTTCTGCTGTGGCTTCAATGGTCTGACACGAGCTAATGCTCCACCAAGGTCCACAAGGCTTGAGGCTATAGTGGCCACACCCATGATATCAAACCCCAAGTACTGTCAGACCTAAAACACGGATCGGGCAGGGATGGGTGTCTGTCCTGAGACAAAGCACTCCTTATCCACCACCTTCACCTTATGTTGGCGGCCCAACGGGACCAATGAGACTGACCCACACTTAGAAGGGTTGACCACTAGACCACACCTGGCTAGCTGCTCAGCAAAGGCATTGAGGGCGATCTGCAAGTCCTCACGGGTTTCTGCGAGCAGGACAACCTCATCGGCAAAGCCAATGCACCTACTCGCACCCCAGTAGCGAGATCGAACAATATTTCATCTGGCAGCTTACTCAAGGCCGTATCCACTACCAGGTTGAAGAGGATTGGCGAAAGAGGATCCTCCTGGCGTACCCTGCACCTAATGACGACATCCCCTGACACCTCGCCTCGTTTAGCCTTCATGGTACAAACAGGCAACATACCCTATTGAACGAGCAGGTGCCCCAACACCACGAAGACAATCGGTCAAAGCAAAATGGCTTACAGTGTCAAAGGCCTTAGCGACGTCCAGAGCGGCAAGATGGAGCTGCCGTTTCTTGATGTGAGCAAGCAAAATCACAGTTTGGAGAACTGTTAAGTTCTCCACTGTGCCATCCGTGGGCCGAAATACTCTCTGGACGTCACCAATGACACCAGCCACTTGGAAGCGAGATACCAGAATCTTTTGAAAGTGGTGGAAAACTACTGATGATATTGAAATCAGACGGAAGCCTCGAGGCCCACTTCCTCCTTTCTTTGGGATGAACATGGTTCGGGCACGGGTCAACACTTTTGGGAGCCTTAGAAGTAAGTAACAGGTTGAGGATGAGCAGCTTGACACTTTTTGGGGCTTTATTCCAGTGTTGGGCAAAAATACCATCAGATCCAGCAGACGTGGAGTTTTTGACACGGCACTCATGTGCCTTGTCTTGAAGCACCGGTGTGACCATAATGCCGCATAAGGAATTCCTAGTGGAAGCTGAGGGTTCCACCGGCTCAGCAGGGTTGTGGCGGGGAGCACTCAAAAGTGGCTCCCAAATTCCACAAACTCCTGGAGAGGAGGCGAAAATTGTTCATCCCCAGCTCCCTCCAGTACCTCCGCAGCTACATGAGCCGGATGCTTCCTCCACAACTTGAGGACTCACTGGTATTCCCGACTCCTTGCTTGGTTCGTTGCTTTGGGACCTCCACGGGGCTCCAACAAAGGAGGATGTCCTCCCCGATGCCCCGCCACGGTCGCATCTCTTCCAAGCCAGCAGTCCTCTCAACAGCCCGCCTCGCCAGTTCCTGCAGGTAGGCGCTCTCATAACCTTCAATATGGCCTACCTGCTCCCCGAGCCTCAATAATACACACACACCACACACAGACACACAATATATATATATATATATATATATATATATATATATATATATATATATATATATATATATATATATATATATATATATATATATATATATATATATATATGAAAAAGCGTTAAGCTCTAGTTTATCTCAAAATGCCTCGAAACGGATTTCAATCTTTCTACGAAAATTCGCTAAAAGTGAACAAATTGGTTATTTGTAATTTCGCATCGAGTTCAGCTTAGCCAACCTTGGACGTGAAAATCCGTAGGTACGACACTACCATTCATGGTGGCGATTCCTTGTACTACTATTTGAATTTTAAGTTCAAGAGCCAAAAATTCAAATTTTGATTTTTCCCAAGATCCCTCTTGTCTTCCGTAGAGAATGAAAACTGGTTCAAAAAACTTAATAAAAATTAGTAACTATTTCATGTTTCAGAAAGAAATAACATTGGAAAAACTTGGATTTTCTACCACATTTGTGTTCCTCGTTTCAGGATCCAGCCTTGAGCGTGGCCTCTACAGTTTTTGTAGACAAAGAATTCAAACTTCAGAAATCATACACCACTGCCGTCTCTAATGGCTTCGGTGTAAGCGTGAAAAAGGTGAATTTCGAAGACCCGGAAACTGCTGCTCAATCCATCAATGACTGGTGTGACAAACACACCAACGGAATGATCAAGAAACTCTACAAACCAGGTATTTATTTCCATTCTTATTCTCTAATTTATGTTCATTATTATTTTTGAAATTAACAGAGTTGGTATTTTCCCTTAAAAGGACTGAGGTATGTAGTACCATAATGACCAACACAAGTTGGTGTAGAATGTTTAATTGTCTGCAAATTGACTTCAAACTGTTCACTTGATGAAGATATTAGTTTAAATTTTTTTTTTTTTACAAGTTTTATTGCGCCAAGTAATAACAACTTATAAGCAATATTCATGTGATAAATTATTATACATTTTCTTAAGATCTAATATACTTCACTTTAGACTTATTGTTCTGATTATTGAGTCACCAGTCTTGACGTTCATTTTATTTCACTTAGTTCATGCGGTTTAGTTCTTTCAAGTGTTCTAAGTAGATATTCGGTGTCAAGGAGCTGAACGACATCCTCGTTAACATGATCTCTGAGCCTCAAAAGGTGATTGACGGCTTGCTTGCGGATAACCTCATTGACAGATTCAACTTTCAACTCATACTGTAATCTGTCGTTTCTGAAGTGTCCAGACAGGTTTGAGAACTTGGTTGTACAATATGAGCTTATTGTGGATAGACAGTTTTGAGTGTCTTCCCATAAGCCAGTACATTTTCCTGAATTTGATAACTAGTTCAGACTTTTTCTTTTTAACATGTGATTTCCACCTCAGTTTGACATCAAGTGTCATCCCAAGATATTTAGCTTCATTGGCATAAGGAATCGCCTTGTTGTCAAGGAAGGCTGGCACGTAGTTGATCCTTTTATTTGTGAAATCAACATGTACAGACTTAGCTTCATTCAATCCAATTCTCCATCTTTTTGTCCATTCATGGATGCGGAGGATGGAGTGGTTTAATTTTGTAACTGATTCGATGTTGGTTTCTCCTGTCGCCAAAATTGCGGTGTCATCTGCAAACGTGGCAGTTGTTTGCAGATCTTATTAGTTTAAATAAGAACAAATTATTTATAAGATTAGGTAGTTTGTAGTAGTATAGGTGTATTACATTATTAGGTTAGTCTACCTACTTAGGCTTCAAATCTCGGGAAGTGGTGCCACACATGAAAAGCAGTTAAAATCTCTGTAGATAGGTAGATAAACAGGACTTTTCTTTTTTTATCCAGGTTTCTTAATTGCTAAAATCTATACTTATAAAAAGTACCTAGTGTATATTTCTTGTGCTTTATGCGAGGGCTTGAACCGTTCGACCGATGGGAATGAAACTTTTTCTAAATCATTCCATGCACTTGCTCAGTCGGACGATCGTAATTACTAAACGTCAGTCCGAGGGTGACGAGACTCTCAGGGCAGATTAGTGTGGATACATACTTTCAAAAGCCGAAGCCATCACCCCCCGTTCGTGCATGGTTGTTTTTTCATAATTTTGTAAACAAAAAACTCCATATGTCGGGGTGACTTGGAAACCCCGATCCAAGTTACCCCAACATTCTGATTCATTATTTTTCAGCCATATAGTGCATCTTGTGTAGTCGTAGGTTACTAATTGGTTAAAAAAAATGTTTTCAGGCATTATGAGGACATACAAAAAGAAATGGGGGGGTATATGGATTATGACCAAGCAACACTTCAAAAGGCAGTTCCTGATAAAAAAAAAAAAAAAAAAAAAAAAACAAGAACATGAAGCTAAGACATGAAAGTATATTGTATGGGATAGCTGTATCCACATTATCACGCAAAGAGCGTAATTTGAACCCCAAAAAATATGGGGGCCAATGTATTTTATCAATAAAAGAAGAGAATTACATCTGCAACAATTTGGATATCGCATGTGAGTGGGGTTTTCCATTAACATCTATGCACGTCAGAGGGGTTGTGCAGTAATATTTGAATGTGAAAGGTTTTAAAGTACGTGAATTTAAAGAAGCCTGAATTTTTTTTATCCAGCTTCTGTGATAATTGATGGTTTTTGTGATTTTATAATAAAATACTTTTTTTAAATGGAATTTCTGTTACAACCTTTTTAAAAAATCATAACAGAGTTCCAAGACGCCCCTGGAGTGTGTACAAATGAAAACTGAGGCGTTTGGAATGGGGTTTCCAAGTCACCCCACCCACGGGGTGACTTGGAAATTAGCACTTTAAAAAAAATTAAAAATACAAAGAGTGCAAATAAAACAATTTCAAAAGGTGGGTTCTGTAGAAGAAGTAGTGTAACATGTTTCAAAACAAAAGTTATCACTTTATTGTTGATTTTTGACATATTTACAAATTGTTGAAGTTCGAAGTTGTACCAAGTCACCCCACTTTACGGTAATCTATCGGAATCTTCCTCAAACCTGCTCCTTATCGTCGAACTGACTGCCCTTCGCAGCGGGGAAATAAGCAACGCAATAAACCCGAAAAACTAAGGAGTTCGTCATTTTGTGTGTATCAAGGAGCGTTGACGATACCTACTACTTAGCACCTTGTTCTGAAATGTTAGAATGATCTTGCTGTTGGTCGTTTTCGTGCAGCCCCTTTGCTGGATGCCATAAGTCCACCCAAGGATCAACATTTTTTTGTATAAAAGAAATTTTCTGTGTATGAATTAGTTCAGAATGCCTTCCGAGCATTTATTTATTTATTTATTTTTTTAACTTGAGATTTAATTTGTCTTTTTTTTTTTAATGACACTTTTCAATGAACAAATTTCAGTTTTGTATCAAGAGTCCTTCTAAGACACTTTATCGTGTTGGCATAAGATATCTCTTGTTCTTTCAGTACTACGGTACCTCTCCCAGTTATGTGTTATTGTATACATACAAAAACACATGTGAAGTTGATGGGCGGTTCCCAACCGGGCAAAAAGTTACATCCCAACTGGGTATGGGAATCCCGACGTGGTACCGCCCAACTGAGCACAATCTTTTCAGATGGCTATAAATATGTATACGAAAAATCAAGAGTTTCGTCACGAACGTATTATTCGACCATGAAAAAAGGCTACACATATAAATTTAAATCGCGAAATTAAATGCATGCAAATGAATGATACTGAGTTCATCGTATTCATCTGTCAAAGGTGAGTTCTAGTCACTATTGTCACCTTCCTCACAAATTATTTGAAAATTGTTATTATGGCGATATGAAACTAACTTGGTCCATACGTACAACATCATGTCTTATTCTCGGTGAAAGTCTCCCAGCACTGTTCTAGGAATGTCAAGTCCTCTTTGGACGTTTTCTTGGACGGTTCGTCACCCCACGCTGTACACTCGTAATTTTCATACTTGTTTCAACTCTGATCTGTTTCAGAATACTCTTCTTGTAACTTATTGGTTGCTTCTTTTTACTGTATCACAAACCGATAATATGGCAATATCATGAGGAAAAGTTTCTATTGTCATGACATCATTGCAAGGTATATTACGCGTATATGTAGATGGTAGAGGTACCTAGCGACCGTGTACGATAGCTTGCGGGACACCTGCCCCTTATTTGCTTGAGTCTGGAATACGCTCCATCATGTTTCACTAAAATGTGTCTTTCAGGGAGGAACGATTTCAGAATTATATAAAATTGCTTGGGCATATCTTCTTCAAGTTTTTATTCTAGCCTTTTATGACAGACTTTGTCAGAAGCTTGGGAAACGTGCAAGAAGATGGCTGAACAGACTTGTTTCTTTTGCAGGCAATTTTATATTATATATGTTATTCGATACACTTGTTCAATGATAGAGAGTTTTTCCTGACAGCCAAACCGGTGGGTAAGGATTGGTTTTTTTCTCTTCAACTACCTATAACTTTCAAACTTCGTATAAATAGGTAGTCTCTCAAAAAGTTTCGAGATTACTGATAGCAAAGATATCGGCCTGTAAGACATTTTGTCCTTAAGAGCTTTCCCCAGTTTCACGATCAATTCCGCTTCTTTCCAGCATCGTGGTCCATATTTCAACTCAATGATCCATAACAAGATTAAAAAACATTCGCACGCCTTTCTCTGGAAGATCTCAATTACAATTCCAGTAATAAGGTCTTAATCCTTTGGTCGTTTTAAATTACGAATCATAATTTCAAATTCATTGAGAGTAAAGTATGATGTTATATCGGCGGAGGAGGCAGTTCTCCATCATCCAAGTGGCTAGTGATTGGAACAAATGTTTTTTCAAGATGATCAGCCAAAACTTCTGCCTTTTCAATGGGCTCTTTACCCATTCACTAGCTTTCTTTCTAATGGGAGGGACTGTTCATGACTGTTGTTTCATTTTTGACGATATACTATCCAATAGATTCTGTAATCTATTTAATTTAGTATTATCACATGGACTCTTCTAGCCTTCCTCTTTTCCCTGATCGGCACTTCGACTTCACGATGATACCTAACATACATTATTGTCAGAATGGTTTGTTTCTGTTGGGATGCTAATCCATTTTGCGCCATTTCCAATCTTTACCTCATCGAATCAATAATACAACCAATATTTAATAAAAATAAATGCAACCAATAAAATGTAGATAGGCATGTACACCGAATGATCACGCTCATTGTGTCTCCCCGTTATCTTCTTCTCCTACGAAATCATTGATATTGTCGACTGTGACATGAAGAGAGATTGCAATTCTTCAGCATATTTACCAGTAGTCCAAAGAAGGCTTCAAATCAAATTTCAGTAATGAAGTATCAACAAACCTATTTAATTTTTCAATCGAGCGTCCCCAAAATGTAACCAAGTCAATATATCCTTAGTTACCTACGTTAAAACTATTCCCGCCCAGGATTGATAAGGCGCCTTGAATATGAAGATCTAACTTAACGAATATAAATAAAAAAGGAAATGTTAAATTCATTCAAACTAAATGTAGCGGTATACAAATAAAAGCATCGAGGAAAAAATATACACAACTCAACTCTATAAAAAATACTAAACACATAAAACTTCCAGGAGATATATGCTCCTGGAATTTCTGCACTGATATGACTTACTGAAGTCCCATAAGGGCAGAATGCTATGAGTACGCTCCTACTTAAAATGTTTGAACAGTGATAAAAATACCTTAAGTTTCTACAATGTAAAAACTGCTTACTCCACCAATGGTCATTTATCTTCCGAGATTCTGGAGGCTAGTATGGATTGTCGGACTGACTAGGTTGTGAGTGGTGTAACTATCTTGATCACAATCGTATCGTCACCTATCGCTATGACTAGTGTTTGAAATAAGAGGCTAGGAGATGACAATGTCAAATGAACGACGGCCATTTATAATGTAAGTTGGAACTGGAATGTTGGCCTCTTCATGAAAGCACCAACTCTTCCCCAGGCTCCAGGGAGAGGGCTACCCACTCTTGACCTCCCGAGAAGGGAAACAATCCCTCCAGCAATAGGGGTGGCTTCCCCATTTCCTTGCCCTTTTTAGCTTCCTCCATAGACTCCTTCTGTCCCCCATCCGGGGGCCACACTCGCTGCAGATGGATGACAAATTGCCTGCTATTAACACGGCATCCACATCATGAGGTAGTATGCGGCAACCGTGAGTCCGAGGACACTGCTGCATCACATGGCAGATGTTCTGATTTTCACCCGGGATGCGTGACTGAGTCAAAGGGTGTCAGCAGTCCCACAACTACCCCAAGAACACCTCACTGATGTGGCTAGCATTGCCACCCAGATGGCGAGGAAATATTCATTTTCACCGATCCCAATACCCTCTGAAGTTCATACCACCCACTGGGAAAAAGGGGATTCAGATCATGGTCTGAGTTCATTAGCATCTACTGTTTCATGCAGTGCAGCAGAAAACTTAGAAGATGAGCAGGGCATGGTCTGCCCTAAGACAAAGCACTCTGATTCATCACCTTCAACTTATGCCGGTGACCCAGCCCACACTTAGAAGAGTTGACCGCTAATCCACAGCTGGCTAGCTGCTCGGCAAAGGCAATCAGGGAAATCCGCAAGACCTCACAGGTTTCTGATAGAAGGATAGTAGCAGCAGCAAAATCATTGCATGTACTCACACCCTGGGGGCAAGATCAAACCCTCTTTCAGCTGGCAGATTACCCAAGTCTGTATCAACGACCAGGTGGTAGAGGAGTTGTGATAGGAGGATCCCCTTTGTGTACCCCTGGACTAATGACAACATCCCTTGACATCTAGCCTCCAGCCTCGAGGACTGTCAGGCTTTTGAAGTAAAGGCAGGCGATATACACAATTTAATAAGCAGGTGCCCCAACACCACGAAGGAAATTGGTCAGGGCAAAATGGCTTACAGTGGCTTTCAGCGACGTCCAGACTGACAAGATAGAGCTGCTGTTTCTTGACACAGACCCGCAAAATGACGGGGGATAACTGTTAGGTCCTCTGCTGTGCTATGGTATTTAAATGTCACCTATCACACCAGCCGCATGGAAGTGAGATGCCAGCATCTTTTGACAGTGATGGAAAACTACTGGGAATATAAAACTGGAATGATAGCCTCCAGGCCCACTTCCTCCTTCCTTTGGGATGAAGATGGTCCAGGCAGGGGTCAACCATTTCAGGAGTCTACCCAATAGAAGTAACAGGTTGAGAATAAGCAGCTTCACATTCATTGGGACGTGCAAAAACACCATCAGATCCAGGAGATGTGGAGTTTTTGACATGGCTCTCATGTGCCTCGTCATGAAGCACTGGTGTGCACATAATGCTGAGTAAGGTATCCCTTGTGGATGTTGGAGGTACCACAGGCTCTCCAGGATTGTGGCTGGGAACACTCAAGAATGACTCCTAAAATTCATCAAACTTCTAGAAAGATGGCAAAACTTATCCATCTTCAGGGTCCTCCAGTACCTCTGCAGCTGCACGTGCTGGATCTTTCCTCCATAACTTCTGTACCCACTGGTATTTCTCCTCCTTGCTTGCTTAGCTACTCTGTGACCTCCTTGGGTCACCAAAGTAGGAGAATTTTGTCCTTGATGCCCCGCCACTTTTGCTTTCTCAACCTTATAGAAGATCCGCTGTGTGTAGGCTGCAACCTCACCTTTCATGCAATCAGGCACCTCAATACCTCATGACCATACGTCCCACCAGCTCCCCGGGCCCCAACACTTCAATCACCAAATCATCAAGAAAACCAGGGGTCCCAGGGAAGTATGGCTGAATGGCGGGCTGCTGTCCCATGCCGGTTGAAGATGCGGGAGAAGCCCCACGGCTATATGCCAGGATCTCATCCTTGACAAGCTGCTTATCGAGGGTCTCAGTCTAAGAGAATGACTGGTGGAAAAATGTTCTTGTAAAACAACTTTGATATGGCGTTTCCTATTAGGCATAGCCTATGCATCCTTCCCTGCCATTCTTTAGAAAACCTCAGAAGCATAACTGGGTTGTTTTCATTCTATATCTATTATAAAGTAGGCATGTACAGGATGCTTCTGCCTGATTTGGGCACTAAGGCCACGCTTGGAACCAAAGGTTCTCTCACAATGGGCATAATGGTGAGCACCTCCAGGGACATACGGAAGGGGAAGAAGGATAGGAAGAAGGAGAGAGGCGCCCAAAAGGGCTTCCCTTGAACCCTGCAGAGCAATGGGCCAGTGGGGTAGTGATTCTCACTGTTTTTTTTTATCTGTAATGGGGATGCGCTTTGTTAAAGATACAGGGGACCAGTTCACATGAGCCCCCCCAATCATCCACAGGTAACTGTGGACCCCCCCCTCACCGCTGTGGACAAACTCCGTTCATCCGGAGGGTGTGGGGGTAGCGTGATGGGGATGTATGACCTTGAAATCCCTTGTAGAGATTTGAAGGAACTTTGGAGATGAAAATACTGAAAGTTACCCTACCCCAGAACCCCTTCACTTCAGCAACCCAAACAAACGCACACACTCATAATTTTTTTTTTTGTAATGAGGGACGCACACACAAACAATGTATGTACTAAACTATGCTCAACATTTTACTCAAATTTAAATAAACATTTTTTCTTAACTCCTGTAAAAGACGGAAGGGGCATTAACTTGAGAAAATACATAAAGAAGTGGGGAGGACACCCGGGCTTACCTGATTGCTAGCTCTAGCGCTGAGGGAAGTGGCAGAAGGATATGAAGGAAGAGTGGGAAGGAGGAGTGGTAAGAGTATGAACCTCTAAATGATACCACAGATAGATCCCTTAGAGATGCCCAACTAGAGTAACTCCGTGGCACTTTTCCCGCACCACACCCCTTCCCAGTACACAATTACAGCCATGTCCTTGATGTTATTGGTCGCCACTCCTTTTAGCTCAGAAATCGCTTGCCACAGATCATTTCTTTCATATTTATTTCATACTTAATTATGTATCTTAGCCCACCAGGTCTAATCCATGTCAACTCTGCTACTGACCAGAATTATTGTAGACACATAAGGCTTGATGGCAATGATATGAGGCTTCTTGTTCTGGTCACTCGGCATGTGATATAGTCCCGCCCTTTCGACATCCCATCATGACATAGAATGGGGCCACCGTGATTCCTAGGACACTGCTGCATCACATGGTACTGGTTTTCATTTTTACCTTGACTGGCTCAACAAAGAGTTCCTACAGTCCCGCAACAACCCCTTGAACACCTCATCTAGCTGGCTAGAGCTGCCACCCAGTCGGTGTGAAAATAGAAATTCTCATGGAACCCAATGCCCTATAAAGCCCATTCTACCCTTTGGGAGGAAATGGAAGATTCAGAGCACTGCCAGAGTACTTTAAGGTCTAATAAGTCATGCAGTGCAGCAGCGAACTCAGCAGATGAGCTGAGTTTTGGAGCGGTTAGTGTTGTTCAGTCGCACCACATCAATTGCAGTCTGACAAAGTCATTATCAGCAGCAGGCACTGGCAGCCTAAGGATGGGATGCTGGTAAAAAGAGAGACAATGCGGAACCCACGGGGCTTGACCGGTGCTCTGATGTAGGCTTTCGGGACACGAGGGGTCGATCCTAGCCAAAAGCACACAGCATGGCACACGTCACAGTCTATCTCAGGCAGCCTCCCCGCGGTAGGCCTGCCAATGACTTAACCCGTATGCTAGCATAGGCAGTGAGCACTTGAGAAGAAGGTGCACCTTATGCCGTGGCTTCAATGGAGCCTTGATGATGAGCTGGTCCACAAAGGTTCACATGGCTTTCGGCTACAGTGGCGACACCAATGAGGTCGACACTAAGGTACCGCCAGACCTTCAATACAGATCGGTCGCAGATGGGTGTCTGTCCTAGGACAAATTACCCCTCCACCAACACCTTCACCTTATGCTGCCCAACAGGACCAAAGAGACCAACCTTGAAGACACGCACACAGAAAACACAATGACAGGCTCACATGCACACACTTTTGCACGCACCCACGCTTCCACTCACAAATCTCCCCTCAAAGGCAGAGGGGCACACCATTAAATTTAAAAAATGAATAAATGAATGAAATAAATTGAGGAGGACACCCAGGCTCACCGGACGACGGCTCTAGAAATGAAGGAAGTTGTAGGAAGACGAAGAAGAAAAGAGGGATGAAGAAGTGCCCCTATAAAATGACCGCCAGTTGAGGTAAGAGCCCTGAGGGCTTGATGCCGAGTGGCCTTGATTTTATTGGATGCCGATCCTTTTAGCTCAAATGACGCTTGTTGCAGAGCTTTTCTATCATATTTACTTATCTTAGCCCGCCAGGTCTGCTCCATGTCCACGCTGCCACTGACAACCTGGGCATCCAGGATTATGGCAGACCCATCGAGCTTGATCGCAATGATGTCTGGCTTCATGCCTCGGTCACTTGGCATTTGATACAGTCTCTCCCTTTCGACATCTCAACTGCTAGTCGACAAAGCACCTGCTATCTGCTTGGCATCTAAAGCCCATTATACCCTCTGGGTAGAAATGAGGGATTCAGAGCACTGTTGGAGTTCTTTACCATCTACTGACTCATGCAGTGCAGTAGCGAACTCATCAGATGAGCTGGGTTTTGGAGCAGTTGGTGATTCTGGACAAAGTCCAGGTCAGCAGCAGTGCAGATAACCTCTCAGCTCGAGCCCCAAAGAGCAAGCAGGTGCTGGTGGCATGATGATGGGATGTTAGCTGATAGAGGAACAATACCGAGCCAACCATCATTGACCAGTGCATGAATATAGGCACTCAGGACTACAGGTGGTAAGCCCAGCCCAGAGCGCACAGCTGAACGAACTTCATGATCTAACTCAAGTTAGCTTTGACAGTAGGTACGCGCGAAGGAGGTGCAACTTCTGCTGTGGCTCTAATGGAGCCCTGGTGACACCATCTAGAGCTCCACCAAGGTCCACATGGCTCACGGCAATTGTGGCGACACCCATGGTCAACTTCGAGGTACCCCCAAACCTCTAGCACATATCTGGTGGGAATCAGTGACTGTCCTATGACAAAACACTCCTCATCCACTACCTTCACCTGATGTTGGCGACCCAACGGGACCAAAGAGACTGACCCACACTTATCTGAGTTAACCACCACACCACACCTGGCTGTGAAGGCACTGAGAGCGATCTGAAAGCCCTCACCGGTTTCAGTGAGTAGTATGACATCATCAGCAAAAGCCCATAAACCTATTCACATCCCATGGGCGAGATCAAAACCCTATTTCAGCTGGTAGTTTACCGAATGCCATACCCACGACCAGGTTGAAGAGGAGTGGTGACAGAGGATCCCCCTAGTGTACCCCATGCCCAATGGCAACATCCCCTGTCATTTCGCCTTGTGCCTCGAGGACCGTATAACCTTCTTGGTACAGACAAGCAACATACTCGATTGATTGAGTAGGTGCCCCGACACCACAAAGACAATCGGCCAGGGCAAAATGGCTTACAGCGTCAAAGGCCTTAGTGACATCCAGAGCGGCAAGGTGGAGCTGGGGTTTCTTGTTAGGGGCCAGCAAAATTACAGTTTAGAGGACTGTTAGATACTCCGCTGTGCCATCCACTGGCCAAAATGCTCTCTGGACTTCACCGATGACACCTGCCACTCATAAACGAGATGCCAGAACCATTTGAAAGTGGCGATATTGAAATCAGGCGATAGCCTCCAGGCCTACTTACTCCTTCTGTTGGGATGAAGATGGTCTGGGCTCAGGTCAACGCTTTCACAGGGCCTCCCGACAGAAGTAACAGGTTGAGGACGAGCAGCTTCACATTCTTTGGGGCTTTATTCCAGCGTCCAGCAGTTTTTGACACGGCACTTATGTGCCTCATCATGCAGCACCAATGTGCACAACATGCTGCTCAAGGAATCTCTGATGGAAGCTGGGGGCACCAAAGGGTCACCAGGGTTGTGGCTGGGACCTCTCAAGAGTGGCTCCCTATAGTCCACAATCTCCTGGAGAGGGGGTGAAACTTGTTCATCCCCAGCTCCCTCCATTACCTCCGCAGCGACACGAGCCAAATGCTTCCTCCACAACTTCTGGAACTGCTGATATTCCCACCTTCTTGATTGTTTCGCTGCTCTGTGACCTCCACAAGGCACCAATGTAGAATATCCCCACGTGTCTTGTGTCTGTTGTTGATTAGCTGGTATTGTGCGTGTTTGTTATGTACTCGGGGGACGTGTAAATTATAAACTGTATTATTTTTGTCCTGATAATATTTACGGAAAATTAATTTGTAAGAAATGGTCGGTTTGGAGTTTTTGAATAAACTGCATTTATTTGAATGAAAAAAATCTCTAAGTAATAAAATTAACATGTGGGCCTAAAAGTAATCAAACATGAAGTTAATAATTTTGATCTTGGAAACGAAAAATTAACTTTGAAAATAAATCAAATCATGAAGACAAAAATAAATTAAATTTATTTAATTTAAGAGCACGGCCGGGACAAGCTGCTTGTATATGGGAAAACCTAGTGGCAAATAAACATTTATATGAAGTATCCCATTACGCACTGCTTCTGCCTCCTCTGCTGCCATTCGTAGCAAGTCCTCAGAAGCATACCTGGGCCGCTATCGCTCTATGTCAATTGCAGCGTTGGCCTCCACGGCTGCTTCTACCAGACGTGGGCACTGAGGCCTCACTTGGAGGTAAAGGCAATATTATAATTGGCACACTGGTGGTAATTTACAGGGGTCGTGGAAGAGGATGAGGGATAGGAAGACGATGACAAAGAAGAGGGAGAAGATAGCTGACGCCCCTGTCTGGGGCACCCCGAACGGCTCCCCAAGAACCCTGCATGCCAATGGGTAGGCGGGGGTTATGAGGTTCGTGTAGATTATTCTCCATAAGTGGGGAAGCGTGTGTAAGGGACAGGAGGCCCATTGGCATGAGCCTCCCTCCTTATCACCAGCGGGTCATTTTGCCACCCTCTGTTCACCCTGGGTTGCACGACGGGGACGTATGACCTTGACTTGGGTAGGGATATGAAGGAGCTCCGAAGAGATGGGATGGGGATGTTAACCTACCCCAGCAACCCACACACACACACACACACACGCGCGCCATTCTTGACGGTAACTTTCCTTAGGATTGAGATAAAAATTCCGTTGTTGCGCCAATAGACCAAGCTTTCCAATTGAAAGGATCAGATTATTGTCCAGCACTGTTTGAGTACAATAAACTGCTGAAATTTCCCAAACAGTGCTTAAAAAATCACTTTAAATGTCTGAAAATGACCAAAAATTGTTAAATTTAATTTATTTCTTTTTATTATTATTATTTTTTTTTTTTTTAAGAAGAACTTAAGTCAAATATAGGTTATGAAAAATGAACCAGAACGTTGAAAAATTATGTTGATAAAATATGTACACTTACATTTCTTCAACATTCGCTGTAAAATCGATAAAACTCCAAAAAAAGTTCAAAATTGTACATGTTTTGAATCAAAGAATACTATTTAGAATATGGTTTTCTTGAGAAAAAAGTAGTTGACAGTTTATTTGCACTCAAATTGCTCAAATTTCAAAACAATATAATATATACTATGATAATACTATATCTACGAAAATTCGCTCATACCAACATGCTTCATCTCTGAACTTTTTGATAATGATTGATTTATGTGGTGGTGATTTCTTCAGTTTCCAACATGTATGTAGGTAGAACTGAAATTCGACTCGATTTTATTCGACTCCAACTTACTTGGACACAACAGCAAGATGGAAAACAGCCCTGATATTTTCAATAATTTATTGTATATTTTAAACTCGTGATCTGTATAGAGAAAAAATGTTGAAAGATTACACGTCTTTATCAATGTTAAAATCCTTCCTTTATTCTTTGTAGCAAATAAGCAAATTCGACTTCTGTTATTCACGCATATTATCAATTACATACTTATTTTCCAGATGATTTATCTGGTCCCGCAGTATTGGTGAATGCAGTTTATTTCAAAGCTCCCTGGAAGATACAGTTTCCCTTAGAAAACACGAGAAAATTGAACTTCTACAGCCCCACGGGGGTTATCAAAGTTCCAACGATGAACATTTATGATTACTTTCTATACGGGTTTAGCAGAGAACTCAACGCCACATTCCTTGAGCTACCATATGCTGTAAGTAGATTCTTGAAATTTTTGAAAGTATGGGTGATAGGATAACGCCTATGTATATTTGTGGTTGGATAGTCAAGTTTAATTTTCATCATTGTTCAATCTTTTACTTAATTTCATTTCTTCATTGTCAATTTCATAATTAGACCTACAATAATATTATCAGTTGAAAAAAGTACCTACATGGCATTAATGTTCAAGTTGGATTCCTTTCTAGGAATCAATTCTACAGCTGATTCCCCACAAAAAGTGAATACTTGAGATTATATTAATGCTGAGTGCATTCACACTTTCCTTATTTTCGGCCATATAATCGTAAGTTTAGAACGGCTATTTTAAGAAACAGAAAAAAATAAAAAACACCGTTGGAAAAAGGTTTAATATTTCTACAGAGCAGTGTCAAAAAAAAAAAAAAAAAAAAATTTTCCAGTAGCATAATGGGTAGGCAAAATCTGACTCAAAATTGAAGCTCAAATATTTGCTAATAAATAAATGATAGTATATGTAATTGTTGTGGAAGATAGCGACCGAGAAATGAATGGAGACTGAATGCTTGCGAATTTTTATGGTTGAATTTGAATGGAAAATACTAGATGGCTGCGTAAACTACAGACTAACTTGAAAACGAGAATATGAAAATTGAGTATTTAACTAAGACAAATCAATAATTCATGAGGAAACGTAAATTGAATAAATCATATATTTCTCTAGCCCCCAGCGCCCGATCTCGCTCAAATTTGGAAGATAGGGTGAAGACATTAATTTGAGCATTCCCTAGCAATTTAAACACGATATTTTTAGACATCATTCCCTAGCAATTTCAACACGACATTTTTAGACATTTTTCAGCATAATCTGGTACATAAATTTTTGAATGGTCTATTTTATAGTTTATAAACTTTATTTGAGCAATACTCTACGAAAAATATGAATTTAACGATTTTTAGCCGTTTTCAGCGATTTTTTTAGTACATATTTTGAAATTTGACCAAATTAATGTGCTCAAAAGTGCTGGCCAACGAACTCATCCTTTCGTTTGGAAAGTTTGATTTTTTGGCGCAAGAACGGAATTTATATATATATATATAATGAATAATGTTCTTGACCACTCAGTATTAAATTTTCGTATTTAGGTTCTTGAGGGTTGGTCTGTAGATTGAACAACTCAACTAGGCTGACGTTTCGATTTATTTGTAAATCCTGTTCAGGGCTGTAATATAGGAAAAAACTACCTTAGTCGGTTACATTTGACAACTCATGTAGGTACCACCTATCTATCAACTGCAAGTGGAGACTCATGGAGACTAATATTTGTACAATCTTGAATACATATAAGTAGGCAGGTAATTGACACCCTTATTTGTTACATTATGAATAACTTTAGATATATGGACAGTTTACCTTAGATGATGATTGCATTATTATTGCATGTAGGTTACATAGCATCCATTCTTCATCAGGGTAACTTTAGCTATTGAACTTACTGCCTACTAACTACTTACTAAGTAATGAATTTATAATAGAGAGAAATTATGATTATTAGAGAAATTATATAGAGAGAAAGTTGATAGATGGAATGATTGACTTGAAATGATATGAATATGAGTAGTGATGGCAAAAGAAAATCGATGTTTTCGAAAAATCGATTTTTTAGTTTCAAACATCGATGTTTAGACATCGATTTTTGCTGTACGATATTTATCTAACATCGATGTTTTCATCCCAAACCATCGATTTTTTAACTCGCCGGAATAAAGCTTTTACTTCTGTAGCTTTACCGCAGGCGCGGATCCAAGGGGGGGGTCACAGGGGTCATGACCCCCCCCAGAATCAGCCTGCATTTCAAAAAGCAGAGCTGAACGACAACGAATTGTTGACAAACCCAATAACAAAAAAAAAAAAAAAAAATCAAACGACCAATACGAACCCAATTTTTGTAAAATCAAAAACCAGAAACAAACCAAACGGCCAAAGTTGCTAACTAAAAACATTGGAAACAAAATATAACAATAATAACGACTAATCCGAATACTGATTTTTTTTATGTATTTGGTTTGTAGCAACACTTGTGATTTGTTTCTATTCTGTGATTTGGTTTGTGCCTATGCTCCTATCAGTAGCCGCCCCTGTCTGGGGGCCTTCTGCCATTTGTTGCAGTGCCATTTGTTGTCGTTTATGGGCGCTGTGGGGTCATCATGGAAGAGAGTAGCCTAACCGATCTGTTCAACCTAATTTATGCTGTTCTCAGTACAGAAGAAAGTACAGAAGAAGTTACGACAGAGATGTCGTAGATATGCTAGAGATGTTAAGAGCCCACCTCCTTGCTCATCGAGCTCTGGCCTCGTTAATATTGAAGACTATTCAGTTTTCGCATTTATTTTGATCTAAAATAGAACAAGTATTGTATGGCAGGTGGTGGTTGTGGGATCGATCAGATATTCTGAATCGATTAAGAATTCAGCATATAATTAATTAAAAACGTGAATGTAAAAAGAAATTCTAACTCAGAAGTTCAACTCTCGTTCTCGTTTACTTTCCTGCCAAATTCAGTAAGAACGATCCTGAATTCACTGAGATCAACAATCGGTTGTTGTGGTTTCAATGTTTTGATTAGCAAACTCTGAAGTTAGCTACGCTGCCATAAAAGGCGCCACTTCGTTTGAAAACACATTAGGACACTTTTTTAGAAGAAAATTGAAAATAAATACATTTATAAGCTAAATAATAAATATTAAAAAATATTTTTTACACAAACAAAGAATTTTATAAATAATTACAATTAGTTTTTAAGTAGACAAATTGGACGAGTTTAGGCATAAGGTTATTCTGGCTTTGTCAGTCAGTAAGAAAATTCGTTTGGTAATTTTGTTATTTTTTATATTGCTCTACCCTGTGACCCCCTCCGGAAAAAATTTCTGGATCCGCCCCTGCTTTACCGACCATCTCGAACAGGGAATTCAGATATACAAGCTCTATATTTTGTTTTGAAAGAAATTGTCTATTAAAATATCCAGCTGACTGCATCAAGATACAAATGGGAACGGTCTGCACCATCTCCTCCCCACCCCCTCACCATAGATTATTCCTCTCATCTCATCATCAATAGAACGTGTTTTATGACCTTTTTTAAAAAAATAAAAAAGCAATCACAGTAATTTAGACTATGATTTATTTAAATAATATCGTATTGCATTGATATGTTGAAAAATACACGCTCAAAATGGGACCGCGCGAAACCATACAACGCAAAATACACACTGATTCTACCTCTGTTGCATGGTAATTGTCTGTCTGTCTGCCTGTTATGTTTCAAAACACCCAGGGGTAGAGAGGACTCTTGAAATTTTGTCTCGAGAATATTTAAGTATCGTAAATTTGAATAATATTATTTTTTTTACTATACCAAACTATTGTTTTTATTTTTTTATTACATTTTAGGTTTATTATATTACCTTAAACACATAACATAGTGTGTTGGGTCTAAAATAAGTTATTGTACTTATTATCATTATTATATAACTTTGATTAATCTATTACTTTAGTATTTTCAATGCTAACAAATACAGCAACAAAATGAAATGATTGTTTTATTTAAACCCTTAAATGTTCGTTTTCAGAAACTACTATTTTGTAGCCTATTACCTCACTTTCTTTATAATATTAAATTCAAGTACTTTATATTTCTTTTAACAAAATTTGTCTTCTTCGATGTTAAAACATCGATGTTTTTAAAAATCGATATTTTGTGCTCGATTTTTTTTATCCCATCGATTTAATGAGCTCGATACATCGATGCTTCCAAAAATCGATTTTTCATGAAATATTGCCATCACTGAATATGAGATAGTGATAAGGTTGTTGTTGTCACTTTAGTATGTTGTGCATGGATGCTAAACAGGATGAATGAAACATTATCGTCTGATTACAGTACCTTGTACAAACATTTTTCTAAATCTAAAACATCAAGTCAATATATTTTTATATTACCTCTATTGGTCTATGTACCGTGCTGGCTGATTATTAGAAGTTATTTTAATTAGGTTGGTTTTAAGATTGGCATCAAATAAGTTCCTTTCATTTACTAATTATGAGTCATTATGGATCTTCTCTTCTCTCATCATTTGATTAACCATCTTAACATTTGAATTTTTGAGGGAACGCTCCAGAATAGAGAGCTTCGTTCTCAGTGCGCGTTCTAACAGTTCTCGAACTCATGAGAACTGGGACGGGGAGTCCCGGGGAGTTCCGGAACTTGTGGAACCGCGTTCTGCACTGCGAACGATTTCAGAACTTGGAAGTGGAATAACCTGTGTTGTTTGTAACCTCACTCAACTCATTCCAGAAGATAACTATCCTTAGGATTGAGATAAACATCCCTTTACTACTTACATTTCATTATTATTTGCTGAAAATCGATAAAAGCTCCCCAAAAAAGCTAAAATTCCCAAATCTTTTTTGAGTCGCAGATTATTATTTAGAACGAATTTTGTTGCCATAATGTTGGTTATTACGATTTCAAAGTGTTCTAATTTCAAAACTATGTACCTACCTAACGTAATATAGGTACTAAGATAATTTACGAGATTCGCTCGTACGATCATGCTGCATGACTGGAACTTTTTTTTGCCATACCTTGCCATAAGGACCGAAGTGGTGATGGTAGAGGGTGCTGGCCTGAAAACGGTGGGCTAACTCTTCCGCGAGCCCACGGCTTATTCTAAAGTGGTAAACGAACTCTTCGTCGTCAAACCTTGGCACGATTTTCTCAAAAAAATTTGAGTTTCTTGGATGTAGACGAGATCCAACTATAACTTCGATCTCGTCCTCATCGTCTACAAACCACGGAACACCATCGTCGAAATTATCACTATCTGAACTTGACGAGCTAGTTGACATTTCGAATTATAGAATAGTTTGGTAACGTATAGAGACTGAAAGAGAATGAAATGAAAGAAAGAGAATGAAGCTGAAATTGTTATGATCGATGAAGCGAAATAAAACGATATAAGGTTGTTTAATGAATAAAGTCGATGAAGACAAAAGTTGTTTATTCCACGAGATCCGAAAAATAGTGAAATGCGCATGCGTTAACTACATCCTTGCGTTCGAGTTCTCACAGTTCCGAAAAAAAACGGGAACTGTCAGAACCGTTCGGAACTGGGTTCCGAAGACACTGCGAACGCAGAACTCGGCGTTCTTGGCGTTCCGGAACTGGGCGTTCTGGCACTGCGAACGACAAAACTCTACTGCGCTTGCCCAGAACCGTTCCGAACTCGCAGAACGCCCACTGAGAACGAAGCTGAGGAGGCACTGGCACAGCTCTAGTGCGCATGTTTTATGTGAATCCCTAAGATGATATATCTTCCGGTTACTCACCATCACCAATATAACATATAGTTTGTACTGCTACTTGTGTATTCACATCTACCTCCTTTACGAAGTTTGGTGTATTGTTCTGTTTTACTTTATGACTATTATCTTTAAGTTTCGTTGAAATCTTTATACCTAATTAGTTTATAAATACACCGTTCTATCAAGGTAAGAATTTTATGATAGTTTGATTATTGCTGAATCCCAGTGTACCCGACATACATGTATGTTCGGCGTATGTTGCATTTGTCCTTTGTGGTTTGTTGAAATCCATTGGGTACAGTGAACATTGCCGGCGCGTCAATTCTGAAGCTTTCATGAGTTCAATTTGGTTTGGTACATCAATGAAACCTCACGATGTTATTTGAGACCTCAGGGAGAGGCTCATGAGCAAGTAGTTGTTACGAATGGGACTTGCAGGAAGATGTTACGAGTGCGTTGGCTGAAAATAAAACGCCACTTCACCAATGCGACAGGCAAATCTTGGATCCAAGTCTTGGTAGGGGATTGGCCTGGATCCCAGATACGATGGAAAGGGCTTTTTCTATGGAACCACCTCGTAGAAAAGCTCATTGGTATGGTTGTTATCTTGGGAGAAGCTAGGAAGCTTTTCACGATGAAATGGTCTCACGAGTTGGGGGTGGTGTGGTAAATTGAGGCTTTCTGTACACGATTATTCTGATGTCATTAAAGTAAATGCACCCTAGGGCTCTTTTTGGAAGTTTCTGAATTTTCGTAAACAAGACATAATAGATTATCGAACTGTGGGATTCAGCAATACCTTCTTCAGTTTGGCCTTTGGATGACCTTGTTGGCGTCCTAATTGTGCAGTAGGTATGTACCTAAGTACCTACCTATTACATTAAGTTCATATATCTTGTTGCTCAATTTAATACTATCATTAAATATTCCTCTTTTCACGGTTTTTGAAAACATCGTTCAGTTACTTCGTGGGTAAATTAAAAGTTATGAATCTAAGCCAAACCTCATACCAATAGGTACTTTTTATGGAACTTCTGGTGGTATGTGGGGTTTGTTGTAAGTTATACGTAGCATGACGCTGGAGTTAGAAGGTCTTTTCATGATGTATAAAATCATATATTGGAGTTCTCCGAAGTTTTCTTTTGGTGCATTTCTTTGAAAGGTTTACTGTTGGGTCGCAACATTGATGTCATGACACTGCACGTTTTCCTATCATCCCGGCTATGAGCCTTAATGCGTAACCGGCTTTGTGCACATGCCTTACCGGCTTTGGTGGGGTTCTATACCCTGTTTCCAGGCTTTGTGGGGCTGTGCTACCGGCTTTGTTTCGTTGTAGGATTTCCGGCCTTGGGGGGACTACGTTGCGGAGTCAGACATTAATGAATGCATGGGATCCTCAGTGAGTGACGAGGGACCAGCTCACACGATTTGAAGAAAAGTTGTAGCAAATGTCTTAATAAGACTCGATGGATTTGCGTTGCTGTCTTAAGACTTGATGTTTTTCTGTTAGAGCTTATGTCTTAAGATTTATTGCACTTTTGTTGGAGTTGATGTCGATTTCAAGATTCTGTCTTAAGACACGATGTTTCATAAATACCTATGTTGTTGGAGTCTTGTGACTCAGTGTCTATGGAATAACCATGGGTTACTGGAATGCCACGGCCTGAAGGCTACGAAGTTGAGTCACATTGATTTCAGATTCGAGTACTTACCAACTGATCACGACTGATACTGCTAATAACAGATAGATTACCAATTGGTACTGACAAATACTAATACCGAACGTGACGATCTACTTAAGTACAGACATGTCTGAGGAATTAGTTGGGACAGTGGACCTGAAGGGGTTTCTCAATGAATTGTTTTCAGAAGCTGAACGCGATATCCGTGTAAGACTTAATCGTATGATGATGGATCAACTCTCTGAGTTCCACGAAATCGTGGAACAGAGAATGGTGGAATTCTTTGAGAATGTCACTGAATTTATGGAAAGAATGGAACCGTTGATTAGTATTCCAAAAGAAAAGTGGAAGAATTTTGCTGATCATCTGATGAATATTAATGAAAAATTAATGACTGATCACAATGCCACACCGCTACCTCCAGCGGTACCTGATGATTCCCTGACAGCCCATGACGACCAATTGGAACATCCAAGGTCCTGGAGAAATCAAAGGAGTTTGTTCAGTTGATCCTCTTCGATGGAAGAGACTTAAATTCCCGACTCTGGACTTGAAGCTCACTGATGAGACAAATTACATAATCTGGAAGGATAATATAGTATCTGAGATTGAAGCTAATGGATGTGATTTCGTCCTTCAAGAAAATCCACAATTACCACTAGACCTTGTTGGAGAAGACCTGAAGTTGGTGAAATTTAAGGTTCATAATTTCATAATTAAGCATCTTGATGAAGTTCATTTTGGCATTGTAAGAGGGGATTATGAGCCGTATGAAATTATGAAAAAGTTGGGCCAACAAGGAGAGCCAAAAACTGTTACCGTTGGCCTGAGGAAGGTTGCTGAGATGACTAAGATGAAATTCGACCCAGAAGTTGGAACTGCTATTGAGTTCATTTCAGAATTTAATAATAAAATGGCCAAAATCGCCAGACATGGCCCAGTGGTTTCAGAAGAAACCCAGGTCCATTATTTTATTATGAGCATAGCAGGTTTCTGTGAAAGTCTAGAACAGAAAGATTCAGAAGAAATTCAAAGGATGACTTTGACTGATTTGAAAAATCAACTACTTAAAGAAGAGTCAACTTTCCTGATGAGGAATCCAGACTTCCAACGCAAGAAAGCTATGTACATGAACCGCAGCTCTCGGTTCAAACAGGATGTAGTGCAGGGAAACTCTGAAATCAAAAGACGTTTCAATTGCTTCCGGTGTGGTAGTGAAACACACAGAGTTTCAGAATGTAAATCAAAAGGAGTATTATGTTATGGCTGCAGGAAAATTACCAATCACTTTCGACGTGACTGCCCTGAAGTTGACCACCCTGAACACGAAAAACTAGTACCTGGAAGGTCTAACATGCCTTCAACGTCAGGCACCAAGACCCAACCTTCTCGAAAACTCACTGCTATATTTTCAAAGGGTAAAAAGCAGTCCGTGGCCAAGACAAAGAAATTTAAATACAAAACAGTTCCATTCAAAACAGCCAAAAAGCTGAATGCAGAGAGGAAGAATAACGGGAAAGCAGCTCTCGCATTTCTGGATGGACTGGAAGTAGTAGATGAAGAAGCCATTGCTGATGAAGACGAAGTGTGCATCAACCTGGACTATCTGAACGAATCAGAATTTCAAGCTTTATATGCTAACTCTCATCCGGAATCGGAAAACGTTGCTGCCTCATTTGAGGTGAATGAGGATGAATCCTCGATGTCTTATCACTGTAAGTACCAACTGTCTCAAGACACGATTACTTATATTTTAGATTCTGGTTCTACTGATCACTTGTGTAGATGTTGTTGTGTTGATGGTTTAATTAATATCAAACGATTTTTGACCCCAAAACGAATTACTTGTGCTAATGGGTCATCTGATGCAGACCTTAAGGTCGAAGCAATGGGTGACATGTTGATTGGAGATGAATCTCGCAAACCCATAGGATGTCTCAAAAATGTACTATATGCTCCTAAACTAGCTGATAATTTGTTCTCCTTAAGGAAACTTATGAGCAATAATATTCAAGTTGTTTTTACTAATAGAGCTGTTGAAATTATTGATTTGGATGATAATTCTGTTATGACAACGGGAATTTTTTATGGTAGGTTC
This sequence comes from Adelphocoris suturalis, assembly GCA_030762985.1. Classification (NCBI taxonomy): domain Eukaryota; kingdom Metazoa; phylum Arthropoda; class Insecta; order Hemiptera; family Miridae; genus Adelphocoris; species Adelphocoris suturalis. Next base: position 154,328,186 of record CM061040.1, read on the forward strand.
TGGAAAATATCTTTCACTCTTCCAGCCCTGTTTCTTTCCCAAACGCAAATTGACAATGCTGCTACAAAATTTGGTGTTTGTAGGGTAGGTGTTAGTCAGAAAAGAGGGAGAGAAGATAGTGGACCTCTTCCCACAAAACAGCTTAAGCATAAATCTAGTTTGGTAGCCAATGCATCAAATAGTTACAATAATTTAGGTGCAACAGCAAGTTCTGACGTGGAACAAGACATAGTAGAAAATGTTTTGGTGGATAACCACATGAATGAATCTGATCTGAGGCAAATCAATAGTAATATCACTCCTAGCCTCAGGACAGCCGAAGGCTATCTTTGGCATCTCAGACTGTCACATTCCTCTAAAACGCCGGGAAATTGCACAGCTCATACGCTCCAATTTACCGTCCAAGGAAGCCCTTATCAAGGCTCGGAGAGGACCCCGACATCAAGCTGGAATAGAGCTAGCGAGTCCCTCCTCTACATAAATCCTTCATCCGAACGAAAGGTATTTGTTTCTATCGAGTGAACACACTCGGATATCTCGATGGAGCGAAGCCCATCATTTCCTCGGGTTCGAAAAAGAACTTGGCGAGGGGACAGGCGTCGGCCCTGCTCCAGCTCCTTATCCGAAACTCGATTCTCACTCAAAACGCAAACTACCCGGGCCAGCTCCACGCCCAAAGCTCGCACCTCTTGACGAGATCGCAGCTTTACCTAATAAACCCTCAAAAGTTTGTTAGCTACTCCCGTGCACACGCAAGGGATCGAGGATTCTTTTCAGAATCTCTCAGAAGGTAGTTCTTACGGTTCTACCCATGAATATACTAAATATTCATCTCACGATCGCACCGTCGATCCGAGTGTTAAACCACTCCTCTCCTGCACACACCGCACGGACCAAACGGTACTTTCCAGTACTTCAATCAAACACATTCCGTCCTTCCTACAGATGTAAATCTAAGGCCGGAATATTACACAACGGTTCAGCACCCGAATACGCATTTCCAAACAGCTCGAACCGAACCTGGCGCCCCTCGCGGCCTAACAATGAACGAACCACGAGTTTCAACCACCCAGCAAAATGTCCATGACAATTTCGCTCACATTTCCTTCGGAAATAATGCAGGGACTAACCCACATAACCAAGATACGGGTACTTTTCACAACGTCCCACTTGGTCTACCTACACCAAGTAGAACATATATAAATCCACTACAATATCACTCCTAGCCTCAGGACAGCCGAAGGCTATCTTTGGCATCTCAGACTGTCACATTCCTCTAAAAAGTACCTAGAGCAAATGGCAAAACAACTACACATTTTAAAGAACGTTAAATTCACAAACGAAATTTTAGATTGCAGTGAATGTAAAATATCTAAAGCCAAACGCCAACCGTCTAATAAACAGAGGAGCCGAATGACTATCCCTTTTGTTCGAATTTACTCTGACTTAATGGGTCCAATTAAGCCAGTTGCTCTAGCTACTCATGCGAAGTATATAGTAACATTTACCTGTGACTTTTCTAGATATGTTATGTGTTATGCTATAAAGGATAAGACTTCAGTACATTTAGCTTTAGAGGAATTTTTTAAGTCATTGTAGGACTATCAAGGGCCCATATACAAAAATCGTGGAAATTAGAACAGACGGTGGAACGGAATATTTAACGAAACTCATGAAAGAACTCTTAGCTAAGGAAACGATTTCTCTGTTTGTGAGCCAGCAACTCCTACTCACAATGCTGTCTCAGAACGGCTGAATTTTGAACTTCAGTCAAAAATCAGAGTTAATTTATTGTCAGCCAAGATGCCTCATTATTATTGGCAATTTGCTATGCAGCATTCTGTGAATATTCATAACAAAACTCCTAATGCTGCAAATCGCTATGTCTCACCTTATGAAATAGTTCACAACCGAAAACCCGACCTAAGTTACATAAGAAGATTTGGCTGTGAATCTTATGTTCTTCACAATGACGCCAAAGCAAAGCCCAAATTCGCTCCAAGATCGCGAAAGGCATTCCTTTTAGAATGCAATGATACAGGCTGCACGTTGGTAGAAGCTGACAGTAAGGTTATCATTAGGTCCAAGCATGTTGAGTTTGTAGAGTCAAGAGTATTTGGTGATACGTTCAATACGAGTCCCAATACTTACTTGCCAACTCATGAGGAGTTCGCTGTGGGAGCAGAGGGAGATGGTCTTCCTTCTGGGGAGCAGAGGGAGTCAGTTCCTGAAACTCCCACTGTACCCACAGCGCCACAAGAGACCATTGATATGATGGCTGTTGTGCCATCATCAGAAGTTCCCGTTAAGGAACAAGGTGAAAACTCTAGGAAAATCATTGGTGAGACCAATGAAGCTGAAATTTTACATTGATGAGGAAGATGATGCTCTTCTTGCTTTTATGTGTATGAAAGCAGCAGAAAATGGATCTGCTTGTGATCCAACGTCATGTGCTGAAGCAATGATGAGCTTGGAAAGGGAGAAGTGGCAAAAAGCCATCACCGATGAGTTTGATGCAGTCTATTCTAACGACACTTGGAATGTGATTCCAAAAATACAATTGCCAAAGGGTACAAGAGTCATAAAAGCTAGATGGGTGCACCGAAAAAAAGTCGAGGCTGACGGGACAATCAGATTTCGAAGCAGGCTTGTTGCCAAAGGGTTTGCTGACACTAATAAATACGACCTTACTGAAACCTACTCACCTGTGGCACGTCTAGCAGATGTGCAATTCTTATTTATTGTTGCCAATAAATTTGATTTGGATGTAAGGCAATTTTATATTAAAACCGCGTTTCTTAATGGGACTATAGAAAAAAAAGGTGTTCATGGAAATTCCAGATGGATTGTCCTATTATTTGCAGACTGATCAGTCTTTCAGTGATCATCATGTCAGTGAACTAAAGAAGGCACTCTATGGTCTAAAAATATCCCCAAAAAGGTGGTTTCTTCGATTTTTAGGAGCTGCTACACGAATGGGTTTTGAAACATATGAGTTTCAACCTTGTCTTTTTGTGTGGAAAAGTGAAACCCATTTTGCATTGATGTTTTTTTTATGTTGATGACATATTGATTACATCAAATTCCATTCCTAAATTAACAGAGATAAAGAAAATACTGTACCAAGAATTTCAGGTCACTGACTTGGGCGAACCAAAGAAATTCCTGGGAATTGAAATACAAAGGGATCGAGAAAATAGAGTTATGTTTTTGCACCAAAGTAAATTCATTGAATCTCTCGTGCAAAAATTTGAAATTCCTAAGCGACTGAAGACTCAGAATCCTCTGATAATGAAGAATAGTAAGAAAACTCTTTTTGAATCAGAAAACGAATCAAACTCGATTGATTTGAGTGTCATACCATATCGACAAGCCATAGGCTCTTTGATATACCTTCAGAATGGTACACGACCTGATATTACTTTTGCTGTTAATGCTAAGAGCCGAAGACAGTCCAATTTTACAGCTGATGATTGGGATGATGTCAGACGAATTCTGACTTACGTCCAAAATACATCAAAGCTATGTTTGAAGTATGAAGGCAAAGGAGACAAACTTGAGTGCTTTGTGGACGCCTCTTTGGGCTCTTATGATCCTGAAAGGCACTCTACAAGTGGTTATGTCATCAGATTATTTGGTGACCTTATTTCGTGGCGTACTAAAAAGCAGACACACGTAGCTTTATCATCTGCGGAAAGTGAATATGTTGCTTTAAGCTTAGCTTGTATGGAGTTAATCAGTATTCGACAAATGTGTAGTTCTATCATTGGCTGGAACATGACTCCTACAATTTGGGAAGATAATAAAGCTGCCATAGAATTGGCTAAAACTGATGAGCCCTCAACACTGAAGCACATTGTCAAGCTGTGTTATCATTTTATCAGGGCTCAAGTTAGGGATGGCAATGTTAAGGTTGAATGGATCAGCACCAAAAATCAATTGGCTGATATATTCACCAAATCTCTCCCCACCCCTGTCTTTCAATTCTTGAGAGATGCACTGGTAAAAGATATTGATGACACTTAGTACATTTCTAACAATGTGAATGTTCTATGTTTTAGATAAATGGGACTGAAGCCACGACTGAAAAAAAGGTTTCTTGTTCTTGGAACATGATTTGTTACAGCCGATGAATCGGTGAAGTAACCACCTTCAGATACTTCTTATTTTCTTTTGATTGCATAGACTTGTATAAGTTTGTAGAGCTGTACATTTATATAGAGACACTTTACACTTACAAACGTATTACAATTTATTGTAAATGGTAACTGATTTGATGAGAGGGAGTTTTAAGATTGGCATCAAATAAGTTCCTTTCATTTACTAATTATGAGTCATTATGGATCTTCTCTTCTCTCATCATTTGATTGACCATCTTAACATTTGAATTTTTGAGGGAACGCTCCAGAATAGAGGAGGCACTGGCACAGCTCTATTGCGCATGTTTTATGTGAATCTCTAAGATGATATATCTTCCGGTTACTCACCATCTCACCAATATAACATATAGTTTGTACTGCTACTTGTGTATTCACATCTACCTCCTTTACGAAGTTTGGTGTATTGTTCTGTTTTACTTTATGACTATTATCTTTAAGTTTCGTTGAAATCTTTATACCTAATTAGTTTATAAATACACCGTTCTATCAAGGTAAGAATTTTATGATAGTTTGATTATTGCTGAATCCCAGTGTACCCGACAGTTGGCATAGCAACGACTCAAGTTTGCAGTATCAGCTCTTTTGTTGCAGGTATTGGGTGTTCTGAGAATATGGATCATCTATTTCACATTTCTTTTGTTAAAGTTCTGTTCCATGTCTAGAATCCTACTCTGATCAAAATCAAATGCATGGTTGTAATTGATGGCATGGTTTGCTAGCATACATCTGTCCTCAAGTTGAGTTGTTCAATCCACAGACCAACCCTCAAGAACCTATATACGAAAATTTATATATATATATATATACACACTTTGAACTTCCATATATATATTATATATATATATATAAATATATATATATATATATATATATACCTCTACAGAGAAACTAGGGATGGTAAAAAATTTTGATGAAGGATGAAAACACTCGCGTGTAATATTATTTTGAGGTATTATAGAAGGTTGGAAAATATAGTTAACACATAAATATAACTTACAAAATTAAGAGAATCTTTCACCGTATCGGCGTCATCAGCTCTAGTGAAGAAGTAGTTGAAAATTCTTCTTGTTTCTTGTACTACTTGTCCGTGTGGTTGTTCTTGGGTTGTAGAATGAGAAGTGGAGGAAGCATGGCAGGAAGGAGTAGTTACAAATGGTGGTCTGGAATGATTTTGTGTGTGTGTGTGTTTTTATGTGTTTGATATACCTGAGGGGGTGAAAAGTTCAAAGAGAGTGAGTGGAAGAAGTGTGATGGTATGAAGAAGTGTTTTGAGTACCTAAATTGTTGAGGAAAGCCCCTCACATAAAAAATACACAAAAAATGGGCTGAGATGGGCTCCCCTCAACAATCAGGTGGTGAGTTCACTTTTTCCTATTGAGTCCCGGCTCTTGTAATCCTCCCATTACTGCTATGTAGGAGGACTCCCAGACCAATGTATCACATGTCGATGTATTATTGGGCAGGGCTCGGACAACTTTAACCTTATAGCATTCATCAAAGTTGGTTTCATGGGTCCGAGCATGTTTGGCAATTGGGAGATGAGGTTTATACCTGATACTCGTAGAGTCTCTGTGTCCATTCATGCGGATAGAAAGGGGGGGTCATCGTTTCTCACTCAAAAAAAGAAAAATGTAAAAATTTCAATTTTACTAAAGTTGTCCAATTTAGAAATTTTCTGTGATACCGCCCGTTTCGCCTTCCATTGTGCAAATATTAATCGCCTGTACGGAAGGCTGGTGATGGAATTTGTACGTCTATCGATGTTATTTATGTTTAACAGTATTTTAAATTTTGCTAAACATGCATTCATTAATTTATTTTACCTACTTAGTATGTATCTATGTATATTCCATTGCAACGGCATTTCAAATTTGTTTCAGAATGACAAGTTCCGCATGCTTTTGATTCTTCCCTACAGACGCACAGCTCTCAAGGATGTCGAACAAAACTTGAAGACGGTTGGACTGAAAGCAGCCAAGAAGGTCATGTCCGTACGAAAAGTCGAAGTTTACTTGCCGCGTTTTAAGATCGGAAATACTATCAACCTGGAATCAGCGCTTGAAAAGGTGTGACTCGAAATTGGGTTCTTGTAGACGTTATTAGAGTTTGAAACAACTTCCTAAATTACGGCACTAGATCCAATAATTATTCACGATATTCCACTTACTCACTAGGTATAAAAATTTATTTTGAGGTACCTACCTATTTTTATCAATCCTAAATTGAAGGAAAGTAGACACGTATTTTTCCTGTCCTTCCGAGGTGGCAAATCAAACTGTGGTGGTGGGGGGGGGGGGGGGGGCTATTCTTTGTGATTTTATCATTCAATAATGATTAACGGGTCGCGCCCATTTGGTTTCCGACCGTCTTGACACTAAACATCGCGATCACTTAAATTCTCTCCAGTTCTCCCAAGGAAGTTGAAATCGACAAGGTGACTATCTCCATTTCAGCCCCGTACGTCTAGTGTCTCAAATGAATGGTCACTTTAGTTCTAAAAACCGTGCTGTTACAGAACCTTGCTCTTTGAAACCAGTGCTTGATTGTGCCTCTCCATCCAATAAAAACTGTAGTCGCTCGCAGTTCCTTACCCCTAGAGGGGTGGTCTACAGAAAACTAGTACTTCAAGAGATCAAGTCCATATTGCCAATGGTGTTGATAGCCCAGTCAAATTAGACCAAAAAGAGGCAAATAGGAGAAAAAATTCATAGTAAAGAAATTTCTTCACCAGGCTCTTCCTTCACACCTAGTAAATCATATCTCAAAAGTCCCTTAGTATGGGGGGTGAGCTCGAGGAGGGGGGGTTGTTTTTCTCCTTTTTTTCGACTTTTTTTTCGGTTTTTTGCCTATAACTCGAAAAGTAAGCGTTCTAGCGACTTGTTTACTATTACCAGAATTAAAGTGCATACAATTTCCTACAATTTTTACTCCTGACTTCATTCTCTACGATCAGGCGTTCCACCGCTAGAGCGCGTTGAAAAGTAGGTATAATTTCAAAAAATCAGCAAAAAGGCCTTTATGCTCTTTTTACGCAGAAATCATTCGTATGTAGCTTCTGGGTGACTTAGAATACATCATGATTTGTTTTAAGAACATCAGTGATGCTCGGACAGTGGTTTGAGCAGGTTTTATGTATGTCTTTTTTTTCTGATCTTCGCTTACATCCTGGAAACTGTGATAACCATAACATATTTTCAGCACCCTTACCAACTCACTGTGAATTATCAGTGAATATATAGTATATAAAATACAGTGGCTCTAAAAAAGAAAAGAAAAAAAGGAACTAAAGAAAATGAGCTGTGTTTCACCAAAAAATGTTTAATGTGCAGGTACAGTATTAACCCATGTTAAAGTAATATTCACAAAAGGAGTGGGAGGGGGAAGGGGTCATCAATCTTCACAGGTATCTGCTCTTCATCCATTGACAATCACCATCCATAGTCAAACTGAAAATTCAAAATCGGATTACAGTGAGGTGCATATAATCTTATATTGATAGATAGATGAAGTTCATGCAGATGATTAGGATGAAACTCACAGGGCGATGATATATTTATGTGTTGAGTGGGTAGTCTTATGGTTCCATGTCTGTTTCATCATCTTCTGTAGATGAACCGTCGTCAGCAAGTGGTGGGTTATTTTTGCTGGAACCTGAACAGTTGGAGCAGAGTGTTGAGCAGTGGACGCCAGCTCTGCGGCATCCACATCGAGCACTACCGCAGCTTTTGGTGCAGCTGCAAAATATATTCTGCAGAATTGGGGCTGTAGTAGGGAGTCGATGGCGTCCTCAAACCAATTCCAACTTTGGATCCACCAGCAACATCTGAAATTCTGCAGAATATATTTTGCAGCTGCACCAAAAGCTGCGGTAGTGCTCGATGTGGATGCCGCAGAGCTGGCATCCACTTCTCAACACTCTGCTCCAACTGTTCAGGTTCCTGCACAAACAACCCACCACTTGCTGAAGACGGTTCATCTACAGAAGATGATGAAACAGACATGAAACAATAAGACTACCCACTCAACACATATGTCATCGCCCTGTAAGTCTCATCCTAATCATCTGCAAGAACTTCATCTATCTATCAATATAAGATTATATGCATCTCATTGTTATCCGATTTTTAATTTTCAGTTTGATTTCCATGGTGATTCTCAATGGATGAAGAGCAGATACCTGTGAAGATTGATGACCCCTTCCCCCTCCCACTCCTTTTGTGAATATTACTTTAACATGGGTTAATACTGTACCTGCACATTAAACATTTTTTGGTGAAACACAGCTCATTTTCTTTAGTTCCTTTTTGTCTTTTCTTTTTTAGAGCCACTGTGTTTTATATACATATATATTCACTGATAATTCACAGTGAGTTGGTAAGGGTGCTGAAAATATATTATGGTTATCACAGTTTCCAGGATGTAAGCGAAGAACAGAAAAAAAAGACAAACATAAAACCTGCTCAAACCACTGTCCGAGCATCACTGATGTTCTTAAAACAAATCATGATGTATTCTAAGTCACCCAGAAGCTACATACGAATGATTTCTGCGTAAAAAGAGCATAAAGGTCTTTTTGCTGATTTTTTGAAATTATACCTACTTTTCAACGCGCTCTAGCGGCGGAACGCCTGATCGTAGAGAATGAAGTCAGGAGTGAAAATTGTAGGAAATTTTATGCACTTTAATTCTGGTAATAGTAAACAAGTCGCTATAACGCTTACTTTTCGAGTTATAGGCAAAAAACCGAAAAAAAAGTCGAAAAAAAGGAGAAAAACAACCTCCCCTCCTCGAGCTCACCCCCCATACTAGGGGACTTTTGAGATATGATTTACTAGGTGTGAAGGAAGAGCCTGGTGAAGAAATTTCTTTACTATGAATTGTTTCTCCTGTTTCCTCTAATTTGACTGGGCTATGATTCCAGTTTGCAGTTCAGTTCCGGAGGTTCGGCACAAAGAACAACATAGTCTAGTTGAAAAGATTATTTACATGAGACCAGTTCATGATCGTTCCTCTCCCTTTAACAAGAAGTGCTACTCCAAGATGTCTAGGCCATATTGCAAAGGGTGTTGGGGCCAGTTCGTAGTTCAGTTCTGGAGGCAAAACCCAAGGAACTGCACACTCCTGAAGAGCTGCCCTCAAGGAGATGTGACTGTTCTCGCCACCCACTACCACTGGACGGATTGAGAGTTATTTGTAACGTGTACTTAGTGATCCCACCATCAGAGTGGTTGCTCCCACATAGTAATCAGTGCCAACTCTTCCATAAATTGAAGCCCGATGGTAGACCGGATCACTATAATTTTAGTCGAACCAGTTCTACTCTTCCATTGAGTTCCAGTTTCAGTACTGAGTTAATGCCATGTCATGAGGTGGCTACCGTCCAACCCAACGATGAAAGTATTGAATCATTGATGAAGCGTACCTATGTTTGAGATTGAGTCCACTGGCCAGATTTTCACTACAGTAACCCTCCCCCCCCCCCCCTCCTTTTTTCGGTAGATCTCAAATATTTGTGCACATGCCCATGCATCAAACGTGCACAGTGTGCACAAACTTTGTTATTTTAAATGAGGACCAACATTTTTTATTTCAGTTCGTTGCTCATTTCTTTGTGAAACTTTATGAAAAAAATTACCCATCACTCGTTTGACATTATCATTTCCTGTAAGTTATCGAGTAAGTCACCCATGCACAGTCACCCATGACTTACCGCAGTTTCATAACTAGTATGTAATCTGCAAACTCCCATGTGTACAATACAGTTCATGCGTTATAGTTATTTTACAGTTGGGTGCAGGTGTTCTCTTCAATATCCCTGATCTAAGTGGGATTTCAAAGAGACCTCTGAAAGTAGATGGAGCACAACAAAAAGCTATAATTGAAGTCACCGAAGAAGGAACGAAGGCCGCTGCTGTCACTTGTAAGTATTTATTGATCAGCGCAATTAAACAGTCAGTTTGTAGTTCGAAAATACTTCTAGAACAGCTCGAGCTGGGAGGTCACCCGCACTGTTCCTAAGTACATTAACTTTTCAGATAGCAAAATTATCATTTACGTACCTTTCGGAGGAATCAGTCGTCACTAGCAAGTCAAGTAGGTACCAGGGGCGAGGGCTTTCGATGCTACGCAAAATGACAATGGAACTGAATATATCAAAACAAAATTCAACAATTACTAGGTACCTACAATGCAGAATGAAAAGAAGATTATCAACACCTCAAACTCCACAACAAAACGGTTTGGCAGAGAGGAAAAATAAGACACTCTTAGACAGAGCCAGATGCTAGATGTTTGAAGAAAACATGTTATATTCTCCGTGGGCAGAGGCAATATATATATATACGCTAACTAACTGACAAATCGCTGCCCTTCAAGACATGCCGTGTGAAAGATGGGTGGGAAAGAAACCATCGGTGTGGTATCTCCAGATTTTTGGGGCAAATTAATTCGTTTTCAACAAAAACAATAAAGGAAAAGTTGAATCTAGAGCTCTAAAAGGTGTATTTGTAGGATACTCTGAAACTTCCAAAGGATACCGAGCATGGTTTTTTTTAATCAAAAAATAGTTTGTATAGCTAGAGGTGTCAAATTCATTCACGAGCCATACCACACAAAAAAAGTAGAGCTCGAATTTACTGAAAATGAAAATAGGTACATCATCAACACCATTGCAGAATATTCGAATTCCAGAAAGTCAAACCATACCTAATAATTCAAAATTCGAACGATTCAGAAATAGGACTAAATTAAGCTGAAGTTCCAGAAGACCCATATATATATATAACTTAAATGTCTTTTAATCGGGAATTAGTTTTTAAAAAACGATGGTTTAATTCCCAAATACAATTTATTAAAAGGTTAAAAGAAACACACACGACTATGTACAGAGAGGGAACGCACCGCACGAGAGATTGCCCAACAACGACTGCACCGAGCTTCGGGATGTCCGAAGCGAGGTGCTTCCACTAAGAGGGAAGAACTGCTGAAGGCAGTAGTTTTATTATTTTTACTCCCTATGTTAGAGGATCACATAATTCCTCCCTCCTTAAGATGAAAATTTAGAAAGTTAAAAGTAAACTAAATTTTCACAGGAAAAGATTTGAATAGCAAGGCCTTCATGTTCTCGTTGCGGTTAGCTTACTCTTCTGTTTACAATACGCAATTATGGTATAAGTGATAAACATGATAATAAGTAAATAAAAAATTACAGTCCAAAAGCTTGGAACAAAATATTTAATTATATTTAATGGCTCTAGACGTGTTACTCTGTTTAGTTTGACATTTTTGAAACTGAGTTCTTTTGGAGTAAGCGTGGTACTTGACATTTGTGAATCTTTAATTTCAAAATTCAAGTCGGTTAATAAATTAGGTTGGCCTAATGATTCACTTTCTGAATGAAGGGGTTGTCCCTTGTAATACATCATACTGTTACCTTCCGAAATTAAAAATATACCTTTTAATTACACTATTTCAGAACCATGCCTATTATTTATTATTATTAATTATTAATTACTAATTTATTATTAATTTATTATTAATTAATTACACTATTTCAGAACCATGCCTATTATTTATTTCTATTTTGTCTCCGAAGGGGAAGACTGTTAGATGTTGATTTGATTCTGGGATTGATTCAATCCAACTATCCTCAATGTTTACTGTTACGTATTCACAATGTTCGGCAGTACTGGAACAAAGTATTTCTTCTTCACATTTAACATTCTGGTTTGATATTAATTTTTTACTACAATGAATGATACTACCCCTTTGACAATTATCTGACAGGGGTATTGTATTATTTGACTTAGACTTGAGAAGATAATTTACCTTAGGAAATATTGAAACATACTGATTTTGCCTAAGTGTGGGTATTGGTCGTAAAAAGTACAAGTAGTATTGTAACCCATCGGACAAGGGTAGATTGAGAAAATAAATTATTTCATCGTCCTTGATTGCACAGGTAACTTGAATAGTGGATTCTATTTCTAGAATATTTTCGTACTTTATTTCTAAAGGTAATTTGGAACCGTAAGTATTTGACAATTTTTGGAGTTCTACAAACAGCTGATGCGTTCCAATTATACTAGGATGTAATGTTCTCAATTTGCAAAATGTTATTGAATTCTCAATATCTTGGAATATTGTCAGTATCACATTAAATACTAGTTGTTGAAGGTTGAGTATTTCCCTAATGGAATCAGCGAGAGCCTGATTAGAACTAATTTTCATGACATTATCAATTTCTAAGTTTGTTTTTTATTGCTCATTATTGAAACGAATGTCTTGAATAGTCGAATTAAAGTCGGACATCAGATCTGAAATGAGTGAGAATTGAGAATCCAATTGATCTTGAACAGTTATTTCATTATTCTTAATTTGAGTAAACAGTTTTTCATAACGTTTTCCGTCAGAGGCGTCTAGATTGCCGGTTATAAATTTAATTATATTACCTAACCTATTTACTTACTAATCCCCTCTTTTTTCTACCTTGATTAACATTTATGTGGGTAATTTTTTCCTTAATAACGCTAATAGTATAATTTAATAATTTACAATATTCGTCTGTCTGTCTGACCTGAAATTGATTTACTTTGATCTTATTCAACAGATTTTCGTACTGTGAGGTTAGTTCGTAAAATTCTTCAATTAAGCTGTCAATTTTATAATGATGAACCAGAGTATGTTGGGAATTTATAAGTCGGGCTGGTCCTAATAGAATAGGCAGTATCCCTTGGTTAGTTGTTATATTTCTCACCTCGGAGCTTCCGATTGAGAAGAGGAGGGTCCTGGAACAGGTTCACGAGGTGAAGTGTCAGTGGGTAAGTCACTCGTAGTTTGTTTCCGTGGTCTTTTTATATTAGACGTATGAATTTTTCCTTGTGTGTTATGGTGTCGAGGAACTATTTGAGCGGTTTTTAATTCGGGATTGGTTGATTATAAGGTTTCCTTATGATATTTTTGTTTAGTTTTATCTTGAATTTGTCTAGTTCTTACAAATATTTCTGTGGGTAATTCTGGAACATCCTTTCTATTCTGATTCCTTCCTTCAGCAATACGTTCCTTTTGGGCTTGAGTTCTTTCTTTGATGATGTCATAAATTAGTTTTACTTTGTCTCGATGTTTGTCTATAAAATTCGTCATCAAGTTTTTCTCCAAGTTGGCTTCTAGTAAAGGGTCGTTCTCTACATGTCCATTTATTACTTCGAATGGCGTTAGTTTTGTAACAGAGTGGATACTACTATTATAAGCTATTAGTGCATAGTTAACTTTATTTTTTATGCTTTCATTTTTGAATTCGTCTCTATTTGACAGTATTCTAACGTGTTCAATTAGAGTCGAGTGAAATCTTTCTATTAATCCATTCGAATTTGGGTTTTGAGAACAAATGTAATGAACTTTAATTTTGTGGGTCTCTAGTAACTCTTTGACCAATGAGCTACCGAATTCTGCTCCATTATCGGCCACGGTCATTTTCGGTATCCCATGGTGGGAAAAGAATTTTAGAAGGGCTCCGACTGTGTCAATACTATTAGATGATTTTAGAATGTAGGCTTGGGCATACTTTGAAAATGAATCGATGATTGTTAAAAACTTGGATTTCTCCAAAGACAATTTGTCGTTATGTAGGATTTCGAATGGTCTAGAAGGCGTGGGGGTAACGTTTAATTTTGGTTTAATGGGATGTCTGTCATATTTGCAGGCAAGACATATTTCGCATTTATTAATATAATTTTGGATTGTGGTTTTCATATTCGGCCAAAAATATTTCCTCTTAAGTTTCTCTAAGGTTTCAGTAATGCCTCGATGATTGGTTTTCCCTATATGTTGTTGTTGGATATATTCCCTAGCTGTTTCCGGATCTGTGACATCTTCTAGCCTAACGGAACACTTGACGAAATTTATTTCAGAATGTTTGAAATTTCTTATCATTATTCGGCTGAATTCTTCATAGATATCATCGACAAAAAATAAGGAATATTTTCTCTTCGGAACTATGTAGGTTTTCACAAAGTGAATTATATCTGATTCAAGATTATTTTTCCTAAGCGTTACTGTTATTCTAGTGATTCTTTCAAAAATATTTTCAATCCTAGGGTTTCTGGTTTCTTCTCTGTCGGCTACTACAATGATGATTTGGTTAGTTCCATAATTAACAGGTTTTTCGGTTATAGGAATATTCAGTATTGTGTTTCCCTCGTAATTAGAATGAACAGTGGGAGCTAAAGACGCAGAATCACTGGCGTTCTCGTCCACATTGACGACCATTGATTCCGATGAATTATTTACGGCATGATTTAGTTCTCAAAGTACTTCATTCATGAGTGGAGTTGGAGGACTATCCCCGGTGAGAGCATCTTGAACAATTTGCTCAACATCAGGTGAATGAGCAAATTCATTTTCGTTGATGTTAATTTCCACTCGGGAAAGGGCATCGGCATTTTGATTAGTGGATCCTTTTTTGTAGTGGATCTCAATCATATTGCTCTAATTTAAGCCTCCATCTGAACAATTTAGAATTGGGTTCCTTCAGTGAAAATAACCACTGAAGAGGCTTATGGTCAGTAAAAATTTTGAATTTTCGGCCAAAAAGGTATGGTCTAAAGTATTGTGTAGCCCAGACGCATGCAAGGCATTCCTTCTCGATGGTAGAGAGGTTGCGTTCATGGTCATTCAGAGTCCGGCTAGCGTACGCTATCGGTAAGTCAGCACCGTTAGTGCACTGGCTTAAAACAGCGCCTAACGCAATGTTCGAAGCATCAGTTGTAAGGTTAAAGGGCTTCGAGAAGTCGGGATATTGTAAAATCGGATCATTTATGAGCAGAGTTTTACATTTCTCAAAACAGTCTTCATACTCAGGGTTTTGAGGATCGATCGTCGCTCCCTTCTTCAAACAATGGGTTAATGGGCTTCTTAAACAATGGTTATTTGGGCAAAATTGGGTTCTTAAACAATCTTAATGGAGTTCTTAAACAATGGTTATTTGGGCAAAAATTTTAATAAATTTTCTATAATAACCCAGTAGTCCGAGAAAACCCTTAATTTGTTTTGGAGTTGTGGGAATCGGATATTTGGATATAGCTTCGGGTTTGAGGGGGTTTGGCTTAACTCCTTCAGGGGTAATAAGATGTCCTAAATAGACACATTCTCTTTTGAGGAACTCCGTTTTATCCAATTGTATTTTCAAATTAGCTTCTCGGAGTCTGTCAACAACTTTTCTGATACTATTTATATGTTCTTCGAGACTTGTACTATAGATGATAACATCGTCAATAAAAACAGTGCAAATTTCGTTCTGCAAACCGCGTAGTAGGTACATTGTCGAGCAACCGTTGGAAACTAGGAGGTCCGTTTTTTAAACCCATCGGCATTCTACTAAATTCCTAATGACCGTTTTCCGAAGAGAAAGTAGTTTTGGCAATACTATCCGGATGCATTGGAATTTGATGAAAACCGCTTTTGAGGTCAATGCAAGTGAAGTACATACACTTACCAAGCTTGTCGAGCAAATCATTTATGACCGGAAGTGGGTATTTATCGTCTATTGTCTTGTTGTTAAGTCCGCGGTAATCAATAACCAATCGATACTTTTGTTTGCCGGATGCATCTAATTTTTTGGGTACGAGCCAGAGTGGACTATTCCACGGTGAAGAGCTGGGTTGAATAATTCCCTGTTTGAGCATATCCTGTATTTGGTTATCAATTTCCTTTTTATATACCTCGGGATATCGGTAATTGCGGGTATACACTGGGATCTCGTCAATGGTAAGGATTACATGTTGGACTTTATTAGTACACGTTAAGGTGTTTCCTTCACAATGAAACAAATCTTTGTACTGATATACAAAGTTCAAAATTTGTCTCTTTTCTTCTTCGTTCATATGATCCGTTCGAATATTAGTGGGGTCAAATACATAATTTTGCGTATCATAATAATTCACATTTGGACTCTTCACTTTGTCTAAAATGGGGATTTCTTCAATTTGAATGGGTTCAAACAGTTTAAAATTACATTCAGAATCACTATTATTTAAAATTCCTACGTAACATTCCCTATCATGAATTTCGACCAGGCATTCGGGAATTTCTAGTGAATTTTGTTTCAGATATGGAATTACTCCTTCTTTTTTTGTTGAATCACAATGTACGGGAATTTTAATCTGCGAAATTGCCCTAGGTGGTATTTTCTGTTCATAGATCGGTTTTTTATTTATTTCTTGCTCAACGTAGTGATATTTAAAAGGGATTTTGGAATTTTTTGTTAACAATAACTTGTTTTCATAATCAATATAAGCGCCAAGTAACTCAAGGTTATCTGTACCTAATAGCAATCCGAATCGGTTATGGAATTTGTGAATTCTAAAAAGGAGATTTAGGTTTTTAATTTTGAACATTTCGCCACATGGGATCCTTGCACTGTTGCTCCCATATGACAATCCGTGGATTGACCTAACTTGAAATTTCTCTGTTATGATTTTGTCGGGGAAAAATTTGTTAATGACCTCTGGATGCACAAAACTTGATGCTTCCAGAGTCCAGCAGGATTTTAATTTTATGCTTCGAAAATACTATGTAGGGTAGTTTTTGTCCAGCTTTTGGGTTCAAATGTATAAGGGAGAAAGTGGCGATTCGGACTCCTTCTCTAAAAAAGAGTCCTCATCGGCCGGATTTTCCGCGTTGTATTCGGGGTCCGAACTTCCCATACCTTCTTCCTCGGGAATTTCCACATTGTTTAATTCTAAATTCGGTCGAGTCGTTTGCCAAGACATTGGAGTCGACTTTGCAAAATTGGACGTTCCTTGACTTGGAACTTGAGCCTGCGGGGGCCTTGTGATTTGGGAAGTGTTATTTTTATTGGGGGTAAAGGGCTTGGATGCCACTTGATTTTGCATTTTATTTGGGAATGTTTTGGGCCTAAATCCTTGGCCATAATATGACGGTTTGTTTGCCGGAGTCGTATTTTTATTTTCCGGTTTTATCGCCGGTTGTGTTGGGGATTCCGATCGAGTCTACCTTTTTGATACTGCATGATTTGATAATCGTTCGTTAGTATCAAAAGGGCTTCGCCCATCGTTTTCGGTTTCCTACTCCGGAGTTGACTTCCGAGCGGTTCCGGTACGTGTAAGAGTAACATTCGTAGACTAAGATCTTGGTAGTGTTCGATCAGTATAGCTTGTTTCGTTTCGGATTCATGGTTTTTAATCCAAGCAATAGCTAAATTTAGTTTTGCTTTCATTTTATTATGAAACTGAAAAGGATCTTCGCTTTCCCTATGTCTCTGTCCCGTTAGTTCGTGACATAAAGTAAATATGTCCCGTTTGTCGGAGTACGTCTCTAGCAATGCAATTTTAATACTAGGAAAGTCCGTAAGTGCGTAATTATCTAGCATATCCGAGGCTGGTCCCTGTATTTTGGACATAATTGTTTTAAGGACTTCTTCGTTTTGATAACTTGTGGGATCTTCATCATCTATGAACCTATTAGCTATAGATTCACATGTATCCAGAAATTGCCGGAGCTTTCCTGGGTTACCCTCAAAGGTCGGGATCATGTCCGCATGTTTCTTTTTAAATTCAGGGACTTGGTCCCTAGTATTTTGATTGACATTTAGATTTCTGAGGGACTCCTGAATTTTTTGAGAAATAAAATAAACTACAAAGTGGGGATCATTGAAAGGGTTCCCCGGGATCGGGTTTACCGCTCCAGGTTGTGACTGTCCCTGTCCCTCAGCCATATCAGAATCTTCCTCTATTACAGGGAGTCTTTCGAAAGATGAGTAAACCTTCCTTAGGAAATATTTTCTATAGTTTTTTGGAATTTTGACAGGAAAGTATGTACTGTTCAGTGTCTACTCCAAGTGTTCGTTTGTGTCAGTGTGTAAATGTACAAAACAACACAAGTTTATAATGTTCAATTATAAAAAATGAAATCAAGTATCTTAAATTAAGACAATAAAAATTGATTAATTATGAAATTAACGTCAGATGACGGGTGGCTTGAAACGCAATTTCAATAATTAAATACAAGTAAAATAAAGGGTCTTTGAATTAAGACAATAAGAATTGGTTAATTATGAAATTAACGTCAGATGACGGGTGGCTTGAAACGCAACTTCAATAATTAAATACAGATAAAATAAAGTGTCTAATTTTAAGACAATAAGAATTGGTTAATTTTTCTGCAATACCGCGCCAGATGACGGGTGGCTTGAAATGCGGTTGCCACACAAACTTGATTGTTCCTTCCCACCAGGTAACGGGTGGTATGAAATAGGGAGGTTTAACGATTATTAGAATAAAATTGAATTGTTCCTTCCCACCAGGTAACGGGTGGTATGAAATGGGGAGGTTTAACAATTATTAAAAATCAAATGAAATTGAATTAGAAGTTTGAATCTTCCTTCAAAACTTGCCGGTGATCTCGCTACTCTTGAAGAATTAAAAGATGAAGCTGGGTTAGTACTTACAACACGACGAGAGTAAACATCTGAGTTTTCTTATCAGCTTTAGGTGAAGGTCGACAGAGTAGGTACCTCGGTGTCCTGTTGTGGCCGGCGGCTTCTGAGAAGAGATAGCGAAGGAGAGCACGGCGTTCTTCCGTCTTCACAGGCGGAATCCACTTCTATTATTTAACCTTCCGGTGGGCGCGCCTTCAAAACTCACATGAGAAGGCGCGAGCAGCATTGAGTGCTGCCTCCGGAAAATTGGCTTTTCTGCTCATGTTTTCGAGGTAAAGCAGGTAAAATCATTTGAAAAAACTCTCATAAACGAACTGAATTATATATTTGGTTCTTTGGCGTATCAATATATTTTATTTCCAATGGTAAACTAGGAATAAATTGTCCCTCATTAAACTGTAAGAATATCAAACATAAATGACTAAAACAAAATTACGAGTATATTCTGTTAACGTTGGTAACATAAGTTTTGGAAGAAAGAACTGACATTATTTCAATAAAGCCAATACTTATGATCAAATAAAACTAGAATTGGTCAGCCAAAATAATAAGTAGATAGTGAAAGCCAAATATTGACAGAACATGTTAGTATGTAACTGTTCTCTCTTGAAAATAGAGACATAAAACATTAGAATGAAAGACTTTCAAAATCATCACAATCTTTACAAGTTGCAATATGTCTTGAGTGTTTCTTGCAAACAAATCGCTTACAATTATTACACGTTATATATCACGGACGATGATATATGGACGAAACCACATCGGCCTCTAAATGCGAACAGCATATCTCGTCAATTGTAATGAATTCACCATGGCTGTAATTATTCCTACAGTTGGTCAAAAACCTGTCATAAACATTTCGGACAGCTGCGAGCATGGCAGTCTTTTCTCTCTCCACTCTTGTAGACAGATAATCAAACCTGATTGATCGAAGCAAGAAAAGGAAGCGCTTGTAACTGAATGTCGCCCTTGTGATCATCATACCGGTTCCATCATCTTTCCATAGCTCTTTGCAATTTGCACGATTCCCATGCTTCACTCCAACAAGGAATAAAACACCCATAACAGCTAGAATCTCATCCCGTGTCGTGTCTTTACAGTCTCGATCTCTGGAGTATTTTACTTCTTCTCTTTTGGTAGCAATAAAAGCGTTGGTGCAGTCTACAATTGTATCAATAATGTCAAAGTCTATAAGTTTGAGAAATGCATCTATGGGTTTCTGAGTATTCCTGCAAAACCGCTTTGTGCCAGGAAATTTTGTTATGATATTCTTCGCTGGTACTCTTGAAGCAGAATGCACTGGGGGTTTACTGCTCCAAATAGTTTCATTGACATGGCAGTGAGGACCAATAGTAATAGATAAGTAGGTAAATATAAATATTAGTTGCAGTGTAGGTGGGCAATGATAATATTTGCATTACACTGCTGATATGAATGGATGAAACAGGTAACCCATCATACTGATAACATTTTGTTGATTGCATGAAAAACAGTTGATCTACCTACTTACTTCTACTAAGTAAATAATTCATGATAAAATCGTTGTACTACAATAAAACACCTTATATAGAGCCAAAGCATCACGTAAAAAAATAACCCACATCAACATTCGGAAAGTAAAATTACTTACATGAGTGGGCGCGTGCAGCACAGAGTGCTGCCAAAGTGGAGTCCTTACGTTTGACCTTGACTAGTAACTGCTACGAAGATGGAAAATGACATCTGGCACGTCCGTTGGGTTCCTAATGTAGCCAACTGCAGGTACTGAAAGTACCCAGCTGTTTCAAAAAAATCTACTACCACTTATTACATAAACTCTAGCGTGGCAGCACTCAGTGCTGCCACGCGCCCACCGGAAGGTTAACGAGCCAAGTGCCTTTGCTCGGGCGTCCTGTTTTTTGGCGAATTCGCGTAGTTTCCTCTTGTGGAGCGTGTGATGTTCTCTTGAAGTCACAGAGTGAGTGGAGATGATAAATTTCCTTTTTGATGAACAGCAGGTTCCCTTTGAATCAGTATGCAATCGATTTTGATTGATTGATTTGCCCAAAGTTAATTGATTTGTCCACGAGACTGCGCCACTTAAATGTCTTTTAATCGGGAATTAGTTTTTAAAAAACGATCGTTAAATTCCCAAGTACAATTTATTAAAAGGTTAAAAGAAACACACACGACTATGTACAGAGAGGGAATGCACCGCACGAGAGATTGCCCAACAACGACTGCACCGAGCTTCGGGAGGTCCGAAGCGAGGTGCTTCCACTAAGAGGGGAGAACTGCTGAAGGCAGTAGTTTTATTATTTTTACTCCCTATGTTAGAGGATCACATAATTTATATATACATGTATAATCAAGCTATGGATGCAGAAAACCTCCAAATTGAAAATCAAGAATCAGAAGGAGACATTGAAGACGATAAAGATCAAAATCTCAACATTCAAACTTCACATGTGCCAGACAGTATCACTGAACATTTTGATGTTATGGTTACTGCAAAGAATGAAACTTAGATCAAAAGAAGAGAGATATTTACCTGCCTGGCTGCAAGATTATGAATTGATTTTTGCATGTGTTGAATTTCGCCATAAAGAAGAAGAAAACCAGGATTTTTGGGAAGATGCAAATAAAGCCGAAATTAGAGCTCATATCAAAAATGGAACTTGGGAAACCACTACAAGACCACCGAATCGAAACGTTGTTGGATACGAAATAGATCTGAAAGAAAAGTTAAATCCGAATGGGACACTTGAACGCAGAAAGGCTCGTCTGGGAGTTCAAGGATTTTCCGAGGGCCCTGGAACTGATTTTTCTGAAACCTACTTTCCAGTTGTCAAGATGAAATCCCTGAGACTAATTCTGAGTTAAGCTGCAGAACATAGTCTTCAGCTGTGTCAGCTAGATGTCACTAATACATATCTAAATGCAACACTGGATGAAGAAATTCTCATGAAAATGCCAGAGGTACTGGAAACATACTTACAACAAACACCTACTGATTGAGGAGAGTGAAAATGAAGACAAAATTCGGACAAATTTTCATTAAAACCAAAAAGATTATGGAACATCTTGCAAGAAATGGTCGCAATAACAAAGTATGCACATTGAAGAAAGCATTGTATTGACTTAAGCAAGCCGGACGCCAATGGTTTAGGAAACTTGACTAAGGACTAAAACAAAAGATATTTCAAATCCTCAAACGCAGATCCTTGTCTCTATGTACGTGAAGAACGAGGAGACCAAATAATCCGCGCCGTATATGTCTACGACTTAAATATTGCATCATCAAACAAGAGCGAAGTAAGCAAGCTGAAGAGACATCTCACCCAATCGTTAGAAATGCGGGACATAGGAGACCTGAAGTACTGCCTCGGCATTGATTTTTCAAAAGATGAAAATGGAGGATTACGACTAAGTCAAGAGATAAATATCCAAAAATTACTTGAGACATTTAGAATGAATCATGCAAAACTTTTAAAACTCGGATGGAAGTGAATCTCAATTTGGAAGTTCCAGAAAATGGGGAGCTAACGAACGTACCTTATCAAAGTTTCATGGGGTCACTAATGTACCTCGCAACGGCTACCAGACCCGACATTTCATACTCGGTTAGCCATTTATCACTCGTGCTACAGAAATGATCATTGGTCTGCTGCGAAAAAAATTCGCAGATACCTGAAAGGAACCAAAAATCCGTCTCTGCAATATCGCCAAACTGGCAGAGAAGAATTACGGGGTATGTCTGATGCAAGTTACGGAAGCTGTAAAATTGCTGTGCGATCCTATACTGGATTCTGTTTTCAGCTAAATGGAACAGCAATAGGCTGGGAAGCTCGTCATACTTACCTTTTTTAGCCCGCGTGGTCTGCTCCATGTCCACACTGCCACTGACAACCTGGACATCCACGATTATGGCAGACCCATCGGGCTTGATCGCCATGATGTCTGGCTTCATGCCCCGGTCACTCGGCATGTGATATAGTCTCTCCCTTTCGACATCCCAACTACTAGTCGACAAAGCACCTGCTATCTGCTTGACACATCGTGACATAAAATGCGGCAACCGTGAGTACGAGGACACTGCTGCACCACATGGTACAGACTGTCATTTTACCCCAATAGGCAAGGCAGAGTGGTCCACTGTCCCGCTACTATTCCTTGAACACCTCACCGAGGTAACTCAACACACACACAGGAAGACACGGAACGAAAGTTGTTCAGAATGCTCTGAAACGTAAAATGCAAGTGGAAATGTTACCACTGTGAAAAAAAAAAAAAAAAAAAAAAAGAATAATGAAAAAAAAGTAAAATTAATAAATAAAATAAAATGTTTCTCGTTGACTAAAACTTGTCCATCTTTCAAAAGTGAAATCAATGCTTCTGCTACCTATAGGTAGACTTAGAAGCAATTCATGAAATGAAATGATTAGTATCAACTACACACTTCACTGCTACACTTATATACACTACATACACACGAACAACACGTACTTCACTATTACATCCACACGGACAATAGTTAATTGACTCGATTTTGCGGAGATAGAATGGATTTGACTCGTGGTTTGAGGAATGAATAATCTCAAGAAGAATCTAAATATTAAAATGTTTCATACTATCTAATTACCACCCCCACCCCCCCCCCCCCCCCCCCCCCCCGTGCGCCACACTCTCAAAGATATCCCGATCCCGAATCTGCTGCTGGTTTCGCGTTTAGAAATCCGAAGGTGTTTTATGGAAGTTCTAGCCCTTAGGAAAAGTAAACCGTACAACGTACAGCGTTGCGGATGGTTTAATTGATTCTTCGGGATAATATTTGCCATTGGTAAGCAAACAATCATTGGTACTGTTACTTCGGAAAATGTCAAGATTTCTATTAGCGAATTTTTTAAGAAAATTAAGCTATTGCTCTCGCCTCAAAATTTGTAGAATGTGAATTTTTGAAAAAATTGTATGCAGAAATCCGTTTCAGGCTATTCTGAATCATATTCTGAAGTTTAACTCATTTTTTTAATGTATGTATGTATGTATATATGTATGTATGTGTCATTCCAGACGATAACTGTCCGTAGAATTGTGCTAGAAACTTCAAACAAATTTTAAAATGTTAAGGACACAAAACGAAAGTTCAAGTTCGTTGGCCAGCATGATCGGATTACATCTTCCGGTTGAAATTTTCAAAAATGTAGTCACGAATTTCACAATAGCCTGTTTTTTGCGATTTGTTGTGCGAAATAATTTTTTCAGCATACTAACATGTGGTATATTTGGAATCAGCATAAAATTTTCTATAAGAATATGTATCAAGTTTTCAAAAATTTCAAAGTTGAAAAATCAGTCAAAAATCGAAATAATGCCGTTCGCTAGTTGTAAAAATCGGTAATATTTGCATGAAACATTTGCATGAAACATCTTCAAAAATTCGCTCATGGGGTCATGCTGCATGACTGGACTTTTTTTTAACGTTCAGCCCTTTAATACTACCCTTTAGGGTTGATAAAAATTGATGCCTAGCTTCTAGGACCATCTACCTAGACCCCAAATATGATTTTTAACCCAAGTTTCATAAAGTTTGGTGTAGTAATTTTGGACAAAAGCTCTGGGCGGCGGACCAACGAATTTTCAGGTGGGAGGGGGGGGGGGGATTTTTTATTCTTGATCCTTCACAAAGGTTCATTATTGCAAATAATAAACCAAAATGAGATGCGTGGGGCAAACTGGGTCAGCTCCTTAGCCTATCATCTAGTATTATTAAAATGTCATTGTTCATGATGGGCAGGACATGGCTTCCCCCACAATCGTGATCTTAGGCCCCTACTAGGTGCAATGCCCGTAATTGCCTTTCCCGTTTATATGCCATTTGAATTATTTTTGAAAAATATTTTTAATTATCAAATAACCCCCTCCCTCAACCTCTTTTTAGCTTTGTTATTAACGTTTTTTTTTTTTTTTTTCTGTTGGTTTTCATAATATTTTGTCTTTGAACTTTCAGCTTTCAAAATAGAACTGGTTTCGGCGGCACCATCTTTCGAAGCAGATCGTCCATTTTTGTTTCATCTGATAGATGAGAAGGATTCAACTTTATTCAGTGGAGCAGTTTTGAAACCATAATTTATTTTTGTCAACTAATATTTAATAAATTCGAGTTGTTTCATTGCGTGATGCAAATAGTTATTTTCTATATAATCCTACTAACTATTTATAAAATTATTTATATGAAACATATTACTTAGCGTTTTTTTTTTTTTTTTTTTTTTTTTTTTTTTTTTTTTTTTTTTTTTTTTTTTTTTTTAATGAAGCTATTGCAATGGCTCTAAAAGATTTATAATCAAAAGTTTAATAATTTAAATCCGGTTTGAGACATTCTGAAACATACTTTTTAATTGTATTCCTGGTCTTCGAAAAAAAGCTACATTTCAGGTTTCAGCATCATAAGTTGATTAAAAAACAAATTACACTATGAGGCCTCACATCGGATCAGTGTGCACTAATACTGAATTTTTGATATTACAAAGGAGGTCATTTCAAATTGCAAATCCGTAGGTGCCTGCGTAGATGTAGGCATCTGTAGAGGGCAAAATAATGCAAATAATTAAAACATATAAATTTTACTAGTCCCTCCGATTTCAGTATATCGAAGATAATTAAGCAAGTCGGTACTTAACAACTCAAAATAACATTATCGTATAGATCATTGAAATGGTTTTAATAATCATTAAAAACTCCATAGTCGATATAGTCAATAAAAATGTAGGGTAACGTAAAACTTCGAAATCACTCATTTTGGAAACGGGAAAATTATGTTTGAAGTAATTCACGTGGAAGCCAGCGAAGCGAGCCGGAGCGGCTAACTTGATTTCGCAATGTTAGAATGAATTCCATTGAAACTATATCACCTGATATTCCATTATTGGCATTATAACAGATGATAATATTTACAAGGAAATGAGGAACTTGCACCCATCTGAAATTCGTCCTGAAACCTTTTCTACTATAAACTAGACCACTTCCGATTCACAAATATATAATGAAACACAACAACAAAAATTGTTGTAATAAGTAATTAAATTCGAGTTTAAAAATCGAGAGAAGGGGAAGGCGCTGAGAACGCTCCGTGATTGGCTGACTACTGTGTGACGTCACTATGACCGTCCCAGAAGGGGCTATACTGACTTCTATCCTGCAATAAACTACACTAACGTAAAACATGCGTTTCTTATTACTTTCTATGATGTTGCAACATCTATTCACACAACAGAAGTATCTAGGCACATCCCATTACCAAAATGTATAATAGTGAAGAAGATGAAGAAAGAAACTGAGCTGAAGGTAATACAACCGTGATCGAAAGTACTTAAACAGTTTCATCATTATTTTGTTCACACTTTTTGGTGAAAATGTCGTAAAAATACTGTATCGTTCCCAACTACACGAGTACTACAATCAAAACACCAGAAAAATGGTTTATCCATGTACCTCGTGGCGAAAAAATTTGAAAGAAATGGTTCGAGCTCATCAGGAGAAAAGACAGTTAGTCCTTCAATCAAGCATCAATGTACACTTGCAAAGACCATTTCAATGTAAGTAGGTACTCCACTTTCAAAATACCTACTTAACAACAAACTTAAGTAGTCATTCATCTGTGAACAAACTACATATTTAAGATAACTAGAGAAAATTAAATTTAGTCATCTGGTGTAAGATTCACGTACGTTTAGAGCCCACAGAATGATTTTATGGTCAAGGGAGCATTTTATTTTTATTAACATCTATATGTTAATAGTAACTTGTACGTATAAATTTCGCCGAAGCTATCTCACTAAAAATTTGTGATTTTTGCTGTTCTAACGATTTTCATGTCGTTAATTGCTGTTCTAACGATTCTTTTGGAGTAATTGAGAAGGACGCGCGGGGAAGTTATCAGAAACGGAACCACTAACGTAACAAACGAGTAGATTTTTTATTTTAAAGAGCAGAAATCCTTCACCATCAAGTTTAGTTGGATCGAGTTGATTTTGAATTGATAAAAATCACTTAATAGGTTGTTTCGTTAATTTCTTATTTACGCTGTGTTTATGCCTTTTGCGTCCACATTCGGCAAGACACGTAGTTATTTAGGTACTACCTACTAAGGTACAGAGTTACCTACTTTTTTAGTTATACATTATCTAGGTTCTGGTTTAAATAAGTGTTATAGTTTACTTACTTTGTCATCTTCACTCCTTTTGTTTCAAAAGTCTCCAGTTTAATTGACGAGAGTAACTTACACAGGCCGAGAACTGTTAGGGACGGTAAATTAAAAGTCGTGCCCTTTTCATATCCCTCCTTCAACTTATTTACCTTCTCCATCTCTCGAAGAATATGAAGAAGGTATTTAGAGGTCAGTAGGTAGGTTTTTAGAGGAACAACAAATACCGAAAAGCTAACGAACACAAAGGAACAGAACTGAATTGAACTATTAAATAGCTTATCAGATAAGATTTACATCACGATGACGTAGGACGAGAAAGTGGGCGGAGCTAGCTGCCAAAGGCGTTTTGGCGGGCTCTCAGAAAATTCAAACTTCAAATATTTTTATAAAGTCATCGAGGCTTTTTACAAAAACCATTCTTTCACTATTTATCTTAAAAATCCATCTACTTTCAATTTCTGCAGTAAAAAAAAAATTGTGCAAGTTCCTCATTTCTATGTCTTCCTATCGATCATTAATGAAATTTAGAGCTAAATTGTCTAATCAATAGATTTGCTAGCAGCGCGTGTTTTGTTTATAGCCTCGCGCTTAGGAACCCAAAGGATTTCTCTCGATGTTCTAGCTCTTAGGAAAAGCGAAACGTTAACCTACAGCGTTGCGGATGGTTTTAATCGATTCTTTGTGATTATATTTATCATATTGATGAGCAAAAAGTCATGACCTTGAAAGTTTTCGAGATCTCAAATTTTCAATGTTTAGCCCTTCAAGGCTACCCTTTAGGGTTGATAACAATTGAAGCCGTGCTTCTAGGATCATTTAGACCCCAAATGCGATTTTTAACCTGTTTCATAAATTTTGGTCATATAATTTCGAAAAAAGGCTCTGGACGGCGGACGGACGGATTTTTTTCGAAATTACGAGTATTTGACCAAACCTTATGAAACGGGTTAATAACCGCATTTGGGGTCTAGTGATCCAAGAAGCACGGCATCAATTGTTATTGACCCTAAAGGTAGCCTTGAGGCTAGCTAGAGGCTGAACATTCAAAATTTGAGATCTCGAAAAAAAATTTTCGATTCTACGCATCTTGAAACGTTAACCAACAAATTTTCAGCCGTGGGGGGGTTAAATGAAGTAGGAAACCTTGGCGTCAATCGTGTATTTATTTGCAACAAGTGATTTTTTATAGAACTTGTGTAAAGTAGGTGCAAAATAATAACAGTAGGAATACATCATCTATGAAAAAATATATAAATAAAATAAAGATGATTACAGAAGCATATCTTTCTTTGGTAACATTTTTGTTATAATACACGTAATACTGACAATCATGAACAATTAATCTCGTATGAAATTTTGCCGAAACGTAACTTTTAGCAGATATTAAGTAAGTAAGTAAGCAGATAGTAAGTAACGTAAGTACTCATGTCTCAATGACAGTTGACAGCTGTTTTAATCGCAAAATTGAAGAATGCAGAACCTCCGATATTTTAATGAGCGGGGTAACAAGTAATGGACTAAGTTTT
This sequence comes from Adelphocoris suturalis, assembly GCA_030762985.1. Taxonomy (NCBI): domain Eukaryota; kingdom Metazoa; phylum Arthropoda; class Insecta; order Hemiptera; family Miridae; genus Adelphocoris; species Adelphocoris suturalis. Next base: position 154,356,512 of record CM061040.1, read on the forward strand.
AGCGAATACTCGTAGAAATTTAAACTATTACAATGGCTCCAAAAGTTTAGTATGTACAATTACAATAGATTTTCCGATAATTTCCCTCATTTAAAATCCGTATCGATGCATTTTGAAAATTTTTCAGGATATAGGTATGTACAAATATCACTAAAAGGTCGAAAAAATCTGAAAATGTTAATAGAAAAAAACGAACGCTAATGAATGTGTGCACAAAATTGTGCTAAGAGAATTAACTTTAATTTAACTAAAATTAGTAAAAAATAGGATGAAATTGAAAAAAATGGTAAAATTTCTAAAATGGCCTGTGTACAATCAAGAGTAAGTTAGTTTTACTTATTTGAAATTTTTTTTTGCTTTTTTACCGCGTTTCCTTTTTTTAAATTCCTTCCTGTACTCAAAACTCTTGAATTACAGGAGAAAAGAAATTAAGCTCGTGCTTCACAACTTGAACTTGTTTGTATCCTCGTGGAAAATTTTTTTTCTCCCTATACCTTCACAATCTAAATTTCTTATTGAATTCTGTGTTTGTCTACCATTATGAGGATTGTGACATGTAACACCTGGAATACTGATCATATCCTAAAATTTCTCCTGATTTCTGACAGATAAACAGAATTGCTTCGATGGTGATCACAGTGTGTAACAATGGTAGGCACTTAACCTTTGTAAATAGGTACCTACTATATCTATGCGACCAAGAATTTCTTGAAAGATAAAACTTCCACAAATGTTATTTGATGCTGGTGTAACTTTGAAAAAGTAAGTTTAAGTTTGCCTGCACATCTCATTGTCTTCCGTTTGAATATGGTAACCCGTAACCTAGATTCAGGAGCCACAACCGTTTGAGTTACGGAAATGCAGATGTACATTAATTTTCCCGTTTCTTATAATATTGGTACTAAGTCGTTAGATTAGGTCAAGATCCACGTGACACTCAAGGTGGTTATTGTGGGGCCGAAATTGAAAGGCCAACCATAAAACCTAGCGTTGCTCTTAACGTCGTTGGGATTGTGAAGCCGCAGAGTCAGTGCAGTTGGACTGGATTTGATAAATTGAGATAAGTTTATGAGAAATCGTATCTTGAAATCGGATTTTGACATAGATATGTCTTATAGCTGGGGTAATTAAAATAAATTGAGGGTCACGAAAGATGTTCCTATGCATTACCGCTCACAACGAGATGTTCTCGAACAATCAAGTCGAGTCACGAGACGCTAAACCCTGGCACGCTCTTTACTTCGACTACCCACCTCGTGGCATTCCCAGCGCTCCAGTCGTCGTGTTATCGTTGTTATCTTCCCCCCACTGTTATTGCTCCACCACCCTGATACTGAACTATTTGTCCAACTAATCTGAATTTTTACTAAGGGATTGACTAGGTACTTGATGTTATGTATTTTTGAGGTGCGAGCGTAGCGAGTAGTCGAACTAAACAGCAAGTCGGGGTTTAGAGTCTCGTGACTCGACTTGATTGTTCAAGAACGTCTCTTTCGCTTACAACCAACTCCTTTCTAGGTTAATATAATTCGTGCAGTTTTAAAGTGCAAAGATTTACGTACTTAAAACCAATACCGAATATCGCTTTTTCAACCACAAGAAATAAGACGTGTACTGATACATTATCCAGTCGTCATGTTGATCACCTTGAAACATGTGAATACCTTTCATATACTTTCCATCCTTTATTATCTATAACTAATCATTGTACTGATTCAAATTATGTACTATCTGTACAATAAATGACATTTCTCTGAGCTTTATTTGTTATTAGTAGATACAGAAACTTCATAAAGAACAAGACATATCCATGTATTGATGAATCTGCATCCAGTGTAGATAGTTTCTAATGATTTTTCTGGTGTTTTGTCAAGATGTCGGTCCAATGTGTAGGAAACGTGTATTTGATTCAACAATTGTGGAAAGGATGATTGATTCAAATGCAGACAGAGCCTAATCCTATTCTAATAAAATATTCCAAGTGAAACATGGGATTGTTCCGGAGAAATAGAAATACGATTGGATTTGCCGAATAAAATGGTTCTTTATCAAGTTTAGAAGTAGTTTTTCCATGTTAATTGCAACTTTTTTTTTCTTTCGTGTACTTAAGTATCTACCTACTTAGTTGATATTGAACTCACAAGTAGGTTTCATAATAATGATAATACCAGTAGGTATCTATAAAAAGTGTAAGGAAGCGAATATCTATGCCTAGTATATAAATATAGGAAATTGCATGAACATTTATGTCTGCTCTAAGAAATAAAAAGATACTAATATATAGAAGGTAAAGTCATGGGAAACAGGATACATAATTATACAGTTTGACAATGCATTCTAATTATCATAGGATATGTTTGCCTCTGGGTTGTTTCGGATGAATAACATCCCCATAAAAAAGAAGGGTTGTGTCCTCGGATCCAGCTACAAGGAAGGAGAAAGGGCGGTTCACCACCATCTGGGCTTGGTCAGGTTCTTCTTCATAGCCGATGCGGTCGAAGAAACCAACTTGAAAATACATTAACCAATCATTAGAATCATTATAACTGGTACAAGGTTCACAAAATGTCACTGTTATATTCATGATTTATAGTAGTAAATAGTATGGCAGTATAGTACGGAAAACTAGAAGAAAATTTTATTTATCGTTGTATGTATAATCATGACTCTGGGAGCCTAAATCAAGTGTTAGGACATTGGTTCTACGGAGGTGGCGTATGTAGGCTGCCCCTACCTTTAGTTTGAGGTCAAGAAATGGTTCCTTCGAATGGTAGTTATTAGAGAGTTTTTGTACTTCTCATATTTATTTTCTCGTATCGGAAAATAGCCTCTCCGAAACGAGAAAAGTTTTACGTAACGTGGAAACGATTTTCGGAACGGGAAGAGTCAGCTTTTCTCGTGCTCAGCTTTTTCGAAATCGTAATTACGAGACGACAACATGACTTCTCTCCAGTATAACCCTAACTTGGCAACCACGAAGCAGTTGGTATGTACAAACCCGACTAAATTGCCTGACAAGTACAGAACCGCTTTCGTGCTGTCTTTTGTTGTTGGTTTAACCTTCGCATTTTGTCTTTTGTTCGTGTTTTTCCCCGCACCTCAACCAGAAGGGTCAATAGCGGAATTTCTTTCGTGCTTTCGACGTTCTAACGCGACGATTTCAGCATTTTCATTTCAAGATTTCGTTTCAAGATTTGAGTTTTCATGATTTATTTTACATGTTTTAAAGATTTATACTCTTCATGGCTGAATCTTTTTTGTATGATGTAGAGGTAAGTGTACGTCGTTTCTTATTTCATGTTATGTTTGGAATATTGTCTACTGCGAGTTTTAAGCAGTAACTCACTACAAGAGTCACGTTAACTTCACTATAAGAGTTCTATTTCTCTCGGCCTTACGAAAACGCTACGAGAAATCAATGCAAGAAAGGTTAGCATTCGTCGTGCTCGCTCTAACAGCTTGTTTTCGTGTTTACGAGAATTACGAATACAAGAAGTACAAAAACTCTGTTGGTAACGTTTTTGTTGGGGTCATCGGTGAATTCAATTTTGAGACTGTGATGGATAGGAGTTGTTCCTCCTTCTCGATTCTTGAAAATGTTACATCCAAGGGGGTCTTGCCTGGGCTCTTATACTGAGTATCCTCTGGGTGTAGCAGGTAAACTCCTCTCACCTATGAAGGAGTTACTGCTCCGATTCCATCACCTCTCGTTGTTACAAGACTAAGGTCATCAAAATATTATACACTAACTGCGCCCGCTCCCTTCGCTTGCTCCTCCAAGGCATAGGACCCCCAGTACCCAAAAACCCACAGTACCCAAACCCTCCAGTACCCAAAACCCCCCAGTACCTAAATGTCAATCACAGTTCACCAACATATTGTATTTACAATCAATTATGTAAGTATTGTTGGGAAAACACTGATTAGTACTCCAATACACCCAGAGAACTCCAGTTTCAAATTTTAGCGTGTTAGGCCTGCTCACCTGATTAGGGAGGTTTCTCAAGTTATAATTTATACTCTACCACACCCTGAAAAGTCCCATCCCTATTTTTAGCGTCTTCTATAGAAATACCTCTGACATAATAGGCACGTCTGCCCTTAATGCTATGAATCATTCATAGGGGGGAGGGTGCGTAGGTACCCAATAAATGTACCGGTAAATTGTCATTTCTGTAATTAATTATCACTCATCACCTTGGAAGTCGGAAGGTGTGGACTAAATCCAATGGTGGACTAAATGTAACCACGGATTCTATTACATTACCTCAAAATCGTCTACATACCTTACTTTTAAAATGCCCAATGGACATTAATTAAGTGCATAATTTCTCGGTGAATTATGAGGTGCTTTGAGCAAGTGTTGGTGCGTTAATTACTTATGGCTGATATTTTGTGGCTCTTACGAATTGTTGTTATTGACGGTGAATTATCAAACTGTTCCATAGTTTATTTAGCAAGTTGAAGCAACAGTGTTTCTACAGAGCAAACGGTGTAATTTTGTTACAGTGCCAAAAGAATGTGAAATATTTATTTATTTAACGTATTTGAACATGTATGTTCCATACATTCGAGTGTGCGTTACAAAAAATACATAATTGAAACAGTTTTGGTGTAAACATAATTAACGTAGTTTCGTCAATACCCAGTTGAATCAACTATAAGAGTACAATATTTAGAAATTGATCGTGGTTACCAGTTACATGATTTATTCACAATTAATGATAATCATTCAGTATTACAGCGTTAGTAGAAATTTCAAATATTTTATAAATTAAAAATGAATATGACATTCATTATTATTTACCTTATAAATATTGGAAAAACAATATAATAAAACACACAATGAACTTCTTAAATCATTTCAAAAACATTCAAGCTGTTAACACCGGCAGTACCAGTATGTAAAAGCGAGTTGATCCTCCAGTGAAACAAACACAAATTTCTCAATTTGCAAACTTCACTTATGAAGAAATATAGTCTTTTCAGCATCCTCTACACATTTATGAGTGAGCATTTTGAGATTTTCACAATCCAAAGTTATTACTTGTTGCACTCCACATACTATCAGAAGTTCCTTAAGTTGAGTCAGCCAATTAAATCGTATAGAATTATTGTTGGACCTTTGCATTTTTTCAAGGGCGTGCAAACATCTCTTAGGGAATGTATGATTTTCCATTTGTGTAATGAAGCTGAAATAAATTACGTATCTACTCGAAAAACATGAATCCCACATTCTCTATTGGTTTTCATCTACGTAGGTTAGAGTATATTTATGCATACGTATAGCAATTGGCAGGTAACCCAACGTATAGTAGTTTCATAATACGCACAATATTTATACACTCGCACCTCTACAGGAACTGTAGGTTCAGAAGCGGTCCATGTCCAAACAAATCCAAAACTTCTTGGCTCTCTCACTAATAAAAAGTTTCAGTCATGCAGCATGATCGTATGAGCGAATTTTCGTAAATTACCGTATTGTATAATGTTAAACTGTTTTCAAATGAGAACTTTTTGAGTGCAATGAAATCGTTAAATAATAAGTTTATGGCAAAAAACGTATTTTAAATAATAACCTGCTATTCAAAAAAGAGGTTTTATAGATTTTAGCGAATTTTTGAAGAAAATTAAGCTATTGCTCTCGCCTCAAAATTTTTAGAATGTGAATTTTTGAAAAACATTTATGCAGAAATCCGTTTCAGGCTATTCTGAATCATATTCTGAAGTTTAACGCATTTTTTTTATGTATGTATGTATGTATGTATGTATGTATGTATGTATGTGTCATTCCAGACGATAACTGTCCGTAGAATTGTGCTAGAAACTTCAACCAAATTTTAAAATGTTAAGGACACAAAACGAAAGTTCAAGATCGTTGGCCAGCATGATCTGATTACATCTTCGGGTTGAAATTTTCAAAAATGTATTCAAAAATTTCAAAATAGCCTGTTTTTTGCGATTTGTTGTGCGAAATAATTTTTTCAGCATACTAACATGTGGTATATTCGGAATCAGCGTAAAATTTACTTTAAGAATATGTATCAAGTTTTCAAAAATTTCAAAGTTGAAAAATCAGTCAAAAATCGAAATAATGCCGTTCGCTAGTTGTAAAAATCGGTAATATTTGCATGAAACATTGTCCAAATTCAGATTGAACAACTCTTATGGAAGTATCCCTGTATATCCAATCCCAGAACCATGCTGTTTAAAACGTTGGTAGTAGGTGCTTGTGATCACTTGTGATCAGCTTGTGATCAAAAAATGTAATCACAACTGATGAGTTTACTCTGTGAAATATTCTGTCCTCCGATTCTCCCGGTCGCTGTCTTTAATAATACAGTATGAGTACCTCCTAATTATTTTTAATAATTTGATTCCATGTTTTTCTATCAAAATCATAAACTAAAATTTCTCTACACGATCAATAGCGACTGAAATGTCGAAGATTTCTTCAAAAATTCGCTCATGGGGTCATGCTGCATGACTGGACTTTTAGTTTACTTGCAGTTTTTGTCGATTTCTAAGGAAATTTTGATGAATTTTAAGTAAATTTTCCAGCATAATTTTGTACACGAATTTTTTAATTTTCTTCTTTTATAGTTTAACTCTATTTGAGCAATATTATTCGAAAAAATATAATTTTAACGATTTGTAGCCGTTTTAGTGATTTGTTTAGCACATTTTTTAAATGTGACCAATTTAATGTGCTCAGAAGTGCTGGCCAACGAACCTATCCTTTCGTTTGGAATGCTTGATTTTCTGGCACAAGAACGGAATTTTTACCTCAATCCTATAAAGACTTATCGTCTGGAATGACACACACACACACACACACAGACACTCCTCAAAATTTGTTTATTTAAATTTTCCTCAGTCGGTACATAGTGTCTGAAAATTGAATAAGAAGTTCCGTCCGCTGTCCGTCACTTTTCATCCACACCAAATAACCGAAGTAGTTCTAAATCCAAGGAGAAAAAAGGCAGTTCCTAGCATATTATACAGTAGATATTATGATCGAACGAAACGCATTGCAGCTATAAGACTGATGATCCTTTTTTGTGTTTGACGATTTACCTATGTTGATAAAATTAGTATAGGAACAATCGTGTTCGTTTTCGAGCAGGAAAAAAATCGATAGCCTAAGTGTTAATGAGAAAAGCTTTCAAAACGTCAATTGTTGAAGATGAAATTTCAATAGTTTTTGTGAGTATGCCACTGTGAGCGACACGTTTTTCACAATATTCCTACTGATAGCTACCTGTATTGATTGGTGAATTCAATACGTATTTTGTATCCCCCCCCCCCCCCCCCCCCTCGTAGGTTCAGTAAACTCTTAAATTTATTTAGCCATTCATTCAGTCATCAACTATCAAAATTATTTAGTCACATACACACAACATAATCCTTATAATTAGTGAAGTTAAGCAACGTCGAGCGCGGTGAGTACTTGGATGGGTGACCGCCCAGGTAACGATCTACCGTCCAAGTAGTTTTCACGCTTCTGTACGGCGAACCCCTCTCTACTCAACGGGGCGAGGTAATGAGTAGCTTTAAGCGAAATCATCAGAACGAATTCTGATCCTCCATTTGGAGAACAGATAATGACGTCTGCGATGCCCGTGGCAGTCGGACAAAAAGCCCCAACCTGGAATGGTTGTTTACTCCACTTTACTCTTTACCTATAATCCTTATATCTCTATAAATATAGTTATTTACATTTATTTAGGCATTAAAACAAAATTTGTTTACTTTCGTAAAAGTGAGGATGACATTAACGGCCGAAACATATCTCCAATTGTGTTTATGAATACAACACTTTAAAGCAGAGGACGTCACAAACTTGATTGCGTCAATCCTTACCACATCTAGATTGTGATCACTTGAAGGCTGATATCTAAAATTTTAGCATGGAACATTCAGCTCCAGAGCTCACTCAGCTGATGGATTTGTCTTGATAGCATTTGAAATTAGACGGTTATTGCTGCTCCTGTGAATATAGTGGTGTTCTTATCATTCGTCAGATGATACAAGAACGGCCCATCAGCGAAGAATCGGGGCTGCACCGTCATCGCGTTAGTAATGGCTGAAACTTTAACACAGAATCAACTTTTCTATTCCAAAATATATATATGGAGGAAGTTAACACTTTCAAAAGTTTGACTGGAATGCATTCAGATTCTCAAGTGATTACCTACTACTACTATCGGCTACGAGCTAATGGGTGCATCATGGCCTTATACCGTGATAGACGCTTGAAGCAATGATTGTAAGTTGATTTAATGAATTATTGTCAGAGATCAAATGGGATTTGAAGTAAATACCTGAAAAACAACCAGTGCCTGAAACTCTTATTTGAGCAAAACAGTAATGTGGGTTGTGCAGAACTGTGAGGAAATAGGGAAAAGATTGAGATACGCATCGAACGTAGTAGCTAATTATTGACTAAACTCATCTTGCGTCTTGATGATATTGAATATTCCCCAACTTTGATTTACTATTATTCAAGAGACTAGTACGCAATACGCAATATATCCGCAATTTGCGTTTACTATGCTCATATACTCAAGACAAAGGTACAGTTACGCTGTTATGATCTCCGTCATTTCTCCCATATATTATTTAAGAAAAATGAAGGAGATCATAACTTCGATACTCTTTGCACCGTTTTCATGTGGGATAATTCATGGGCTGACCCTCTTAACCCATGTTATAATTATCGTCAACATTGAACGAGTAACAACTACTGTTTCTAAGACCTCAATTAAAGGAATGTTCTTTTGACTAGTACACTATGTTATAAAACAGGTTTATTTTAAAAATAAATATGACTGTATTCTTACACTAGCCGCGATACCCGTCCAAAGGGAGGGAAAATGATCGGTGTTTCGAAGCGTGATGCTTAGCGGAAGAAGAGTATAGCCGTAGTTATAGGTCGTAGAAGACATTTCATTAATTTGATAAAATAAACTGGAGGGCAAGGAAACGTCATCATGATATGATTTTTTACAATAAAATTTGTTTGATTGATTGATTGAAAAGAAATAGGGTTTAAGGTGTGGGGTATGAAGTATGATAACTATAATAGAGGTAAACAAACAGGGGATTAAAATTTTTATTTATAATGCTTCAATTGAAGAATAAATTAAGCGATGCTTCTTACATAATTTTCATCTGTTCTTCTTCTCTATTGATGGTCTCCAATTCTCATTTGACGGATGCTAAGATGTCGTTGTGTATCATCCGTCTCTGTAGATGACGTACAGGCCGCTTAACTCTTTGTTGCTTTGTGTAGTCAGTTGCTGAAACATCGCGTCTTTTTCTTCTGCCAATAACAGGCTTTTTAGCGTTAGCCATATTGTACTTTTGCACAGAACCCCGTTCAAATTCAACAGCAACTAATTTTATTATTGGTTATTATTGGTTGAGCTGCATCTGATTACCAATTATGAAAAAAAAAAACCAACGGTGTAGTGTTGAACAGTCGCAGTCATGTTGCTCTGCTATCCCTAGAAACCAAGCAATCGGGTTGCGAAGTCGGTTACCCGTGCGTTGCACGGACCCACAAGTACATAGGAAAGAACCCATTTTTTTATACGTGTCCCGATGTCCCAGAGAGACTCTCCATCAAATTTTCAAATTTCTATGGTGAATAGGAGAGAATTAAGCTGTCAGCTAATCTGAATGGAGCCTGTCATTGCATTCGTTTTTAACGTCGTAGTGAGGCTCCCTGCCAAATGTCACATTCCTAGGGTGAAAAGAAGTGTTTAGCTCACTCAGCTGATGAGGAAAGATCCCATCAGTGTGAGACTATTATTATACTGCCTACCATCCATTAGCCCGACCATTCCGGTTCAATGAAAACATGTCAGACTTTTATCTATGTTTGGAGTTCCTCCTCACATCTAGTTCCGCAGAGGTTCCTAGTAAATTATTACTAAAAAAAAGAAGGATTTTGAACTAACATCGTCGAGAATAATTTCCTTCTCAAATCAGCACAATTCTACTAACTGAAATGTTCAAATTAAGAGAAATAGATGTAGGTAATATAGCGCGCTATTTCATCAGTATTAACTAATCACTAAACGGATGTACGTCAATGGGGAATAATAAAAGATAATACTTGATATTATAAGGTGTATCCGAATACATATAAATTGAATTCTCAAGATTTTTCATTGGAATAAAGTAAAACTATTCCTGTTGCGATTCAATGAAATCACCACAAACCAATAGTGAATGCATTTCTGCCTATTTACATGTTATATTTATGCATGCCGTTCTTTATTAATCTTCATAAGTGTGATGATGCAAAAATGGTTATTGATGGGTATGTAATATTGAACCAATATTGCATTACCTTCCCGTAGTCAATGATGAGTCATAGTGATAAAATTATTACAGAACTAAAATACAAAGGTTTAATATTTCTCGATTAAATACCTATCCTCCACAGATCACTCGTGTGTACATAGATGATTATAAATTGGAACACATGGTAGATGCATCTTATCCAAGTCAGAACTCAGTGATCATTAGGACGTTGAAGACATCAATTTGTAGCGACTGGGGTGTACGATTTAGAGGAATAAGAATTTGGCAGTAGCCCTATTTTTAATTTTGTTATAAGAAGTCAAAGTATCCTCGCCCGCACAAGACTAATAGGAAATATTCCATAAAAATTTGTTAAATGAAGAAATGTTAATATTTGAAGGGTGGGGTGTCGTAAAAATCGGCAGACCGTTGGAAAATGCATTAAATTTCCTATCTCGCTGATGCCAAATCAAAATTTTTCGCTTGGATTGAACAGGTGATAAAAAAAGGTGGTGAAATGGGTGAGTTCTTGAAAAGCTTTGGTTTTTTCAACGCTCATGGATCCTAGCAATTAGACATATGAATTTTTGCAGGTGAGTCTAAAACCGCGCCAGAATCTCAGTTTTTCAACGGTATAATAAATTTTAATTTTAATTTGTTGAATGGGGGGGGGGGGGGAGTATGTTTGCATGATGAAAAACGTATTTTTTCTGTGATATCGATGGTTTTTGTAGAAAAAATGACCCCTTAAGAAAATACTAGTTCGGGGTTGGTTTCTATCTATTTTTCTACAGTGAATCGAAGGTAACACTCGCAAATCTCTCTAATTCCGCCATAACCGCATTTTACACTCTAACTAACTAGTTTTTCATTCATTTGTTATGATCAGTTTTATAGTTTTTTATTTTTTTTTAATTTTTTTATTTATTTTTTTTTTTTAAAGGGTGAAACTTGTTAGTTAAAGTGTAAAATTCGGTTATAACGGAGTTGGAGAGATCTGCGAGTGTTACCGGTTGATCCGGTCAATACTAGTCAAACTAGTATTGACGTCGTCATGGTGATGAAGTTTTCGTAGCATTGACGTAGTAATGACGTCAATGCTATGTTAATAGAGAGTTTTTGTTCTTCCCGTGATTTTCTACCCGTGTACGTGAAAAGCCTGAAATACCAACTGCGCATGCGCGAATCTTCACTTCAACGTGTAGAACTACGCGTGTACGGGAAAAAGGCCTATCTACACGTGCACGGGAAATGCATTCGTTGGAATTTTTGCCTACGGGTAGTCATCATAGCCTGACGCAAAGGTAACAACAGTTGCCGCTAACCACAGTGTGACCAAGGTAACCGCAGTTACGCAGTTACCAGCAAAGGTAACCGCAGTGTGGTTGCCAACAACACGTTGGTTGGTCAACAAATCGAGAGGTTATAGTGAAGTTCTCCGCTACAAAATTCAGCCATTTAAGGTACCTAAGCAATAAATGTATTTATAGTTTATGTACTTATGAATAATTATAAAGCAATTAATTATTTAAATAAGATTAGGTTGTACGAAAAGAATACGAAACAGCTTCTGAAACACTTATAGAGACGTTAACGTGACGTTAGCGTTTGGTTTTTCACGTATACGTGTAGAAATACGCGTAAAAATCACGTGAAGAGCTAGCATCTCCAGCTGCTTGCTCTAGACGCTGCTCTACGCGTCAACGGGAAAAAATCTTACGGGAAGAACAAAAACTCTCTAATAAACGAACTATTATTACGTCAATACTACGTTGACTTGGTTTTACCGGTTGACCCATCGACTAAGACATTTTCAATGTCAAAAAATTTAACAAGAAATCTAACCTACCTACTACATGAAATCTGAAAATAATTATGATAATAAAAATGGACAACAAAAATAATTTGGTAAGTACCGATGTACCAAAATCGAGTAGATAATATAAGTAATGGTTTGAAGAACTCAACATGCGGTAGGTACCTATCTCTAGAATGAGAGGCAAAGCATGTTATTAGCTTCGCTGCTGCTCGAGTCATTGTGGTCATTATTTCATGATGTCTATGAAAATAATTGAAGCGAAGTTAGTGTTTTCTTTTGGGAATGACGACACAGCCAGTTGTAGTTTAGGTTTTATTTAGGTATGCGACGTTTCTACCTCCAACAATGGTGAGGCCCTAGTCATGCTACATAAGACGAAAAACTGAGCATTAGAAGTCGGCTATCTAGGATATAACTATGGGTCCAAAACTTCTGAAAATTATCTTATTAATAGTAGGTACATATATAAGTAGTTTTTCCTTACCTTAAAATTTAGAGAATTATACAAGGAGGAACTTGATCAAACAGTGACATTTCAGTTTGTTTTTAGCGGCCAACATGGGTACTATAATGTCCTAAGCTTTTATAATTTTATGTCCATGGAAGCACAGAAAGAAAAAATAACATGGAATAGTAACAGTAACATGGAAGTAGTTAAAAGAAACTAGAAGAAAGTAGTATTCAAGTAGATAAAAAGGTTTACAAAAATTAAACGAGAGTGACAACAGAAGAATATTTACGATGCCCTGACTATTTTCACAGAACTTATTGTTTACAAAAATATATTGTTGATGAATGCCAAAAGTTATAATAATAATTTCCTGAAGTTTGGTTGTATTATGGCTTTTCTCTATTCGTACCGATGAGGTCACCTGAGAGATTGCGGCTAAAATATTCAAAAAGCAGTGCAAATATCTGGATATCGGTTGATTGGAATTGGACCAAACAAATTCCATTTTTAAACCTGTTAAAATCAACTTATAAAAAGCTGTAAAGGGGTTTCTTTGTAACTTGTTTAAATTTGAAGATTAGAAGTGAGTTCCTGCTTCTTTTGTTTTAGCATTGGTTCTCCCAATAACTCCGCTCGAAAATTCAGGTTACCTATACTCCAAAGCTGGATACTTGCCTCTCATGGATGCAGCATGAGTTGATTCCATTCATACATAATTACTATCTCTATGCTATTGATCTCTGTGATTGATTTGCTTCAAAACTGGAAGCATGTACCTTTGTTCTGCCATGGCTATTGAAACACGTGTTGAGACCAGTTTACTTTGCTACGGTTGATAACACTAGACGTTCAACAATACGTCCGACCCCCCCCCCCCCCCCATCACCAGTTCCATCTAGATCCAATTCTTCTTCATATTCGATCTCTGTAACATCATTTTAGGCATAAATCAGATTTGTTTGTCCAACTAATCTGTATTTTGCTAAAATGATTGATTTAAGATATTTTTTATTTTTGGGATGCGAGCTTCCGAGCATCCAGACTACCAAACTATAAAAATCAGTCTTATTGTATTACAAAGGCCTGTTTCATTATACGAAGGCTGGAGGTGGGGGCTATGACGGTGCTCTTCAACACGAAGTGTTGATAACTGACTGTCATTTTACTGAGAGCTTCTGTGGGGTACCTACTTAAAATCACAGAGATAGGTAAGGTTTTCAAGGCTCAGAATTATTTTCCATGAACAATTAACAATCTCGGGTCGCATGAATCTTGTAGTACTTTCTTTTCGCTTAAAAAAAAAAAAAAAAAAAAAAAAAAATGCAGTGACAGTTTCTTGCCTTTTTGAGGTATTTCTTCCCTGAGATTTTGCAAACAAATAGTTTGATCGTGTTGGGAGCCGAATTAATCACACCACCACAACACGAGATAAAAATTTAAATTGCTATTACCCAATACTACTCCTCGCTCCAAGAGTTTGCCGTCCGTATTTTTGACGTTCCTCTGACGCTAGACTTTGTCAATACAGGAACGACCTATTGTAAATGATCCTACTGCATCCTACTGTAAACGGCCTATTGTACATATTCAGACCACTGAAGCCTAGAACAAACGATAGGTATGTAGGTCTGTGAGTGTGTGTGTGTGGCAACCAATAACATCAAGTTAATGGCCACAATCGTGGCATGGCACGGGGTGCGGGAAAAGCGCCACTGAGTTACTCGAGTTGGGCATCTCGGCGGGAGTGCTCCGTGGTTTCACCACCCGCGTCCTGGCGGGGTTCTTACTTGAACTGGTGGTCATTTTACGCCTTTCGGGGTAAAAATGAGAATCTGTATCATGTGGTGCAGCAGTGTCCTCGTACTTTTGGTGGCCTTATTCTACGTCACGATGCGGTTGCCAAGCAGATGGCAGGCTCGTTGTCATGCAGCGGTTGGGATGTCGGAAGGGAGAGACTATATAAATATCACATGCTGAGTGTTCAGGGCAAGAAGTCAGATATCGGTGCCATCAAGCCCGATGGAACTGCCATAATCCTGGATGTCCAGGTTGTCAGTAGTAGCCTGGAGATGGAGGAGGCCTTGCTGGCTAAGATAAGTAAACATGATTGGTATGATCAATGACAAGCGATATCTGAGCTGAAAGGAGTGGCAACCAATAACATCGAGGTCATGTTATGTGACGCGCGGTGCGGTGCGGGAAAAGTGCCACGGAGTTACTCGAGTTGGGCATCTCGGCGGGAGTGCTCCGTGTTATCACCACCCGCGTCCTGAAAGTTCTTACTTGAACTGGTGGCCATTTTATAGGGGCACTTCCTGTCATCCAATTCTGCAACTTTCCTTTTTCCTAGAGCTAGGGCGTCCTCTCCATTTTTTAAAATTTGTTTATTTTTCAATTTGAAATTTTTAACTAACATTTGAGTTAATATATATATATATATATATATATATATATATATATATATATATATATATATATATATATATATATATATATATATATATAATTTATATATATGTATATAAACACTTTTTTAACCAATATGTATTGAGCCTGAAGGAATGATGTAAAGTGAATGCTAGGAAAGAAAAACTGATTATGATTTACGTTTGCAGCATATATTTTGTATAACTACATGAGTTGTTGGCCACATGAATATCTACTATGACCTACAGTTATAATTTCGGCTAATGTATTGCTACTTCATCACATTACAACACTAAGCAAAACTACTGGCACCTTTATCGTTGAAGTTCAACTACTAAGTATAACAACACTAAGTTCAACTAGTGGCATCTTCATCGTTGAGGTATTTTACTTTTTAGTACAAAAAGTATGCGTTTCATAGTCTAAGAACAAGGTTTTGTATAAAATTATGCATCGGTTCTTGTCATACGGGTAAGCATATGTAGTAACTTCTAGATGTTTCCTATAAAATAATCAAACAATAACTACCTATTACATAACATTGAAGAGCAAATTAATGTACCTACAGTATTGTACAAATAATTTATTACATCAACATTATTATTTTCACTTAGATAGATCGTAATGAGCTGCGAATAAATTAACTGGAATGTTACAAACTGAATAATTAATTATCAATTTAAAAAATGTTTTTTTTGTTAAACTAATGAAGCTCATTCGCAGTCGCATAGGAAAAATATCTAATGACATTATGCCAAATTGTACTGATTGGAATTTTGAGATTTGTTGTTTATTGAAACAGAATCATTTAGCAGTTTAGATTTGGATTGCTGTGTAGGTCCTGAGGAATAGCCTGCAAATAAAGTAGTATAGGATCCACGTTCGGGTAGAATATAGTAGAGGAACGGCTGATTAGCATTGAATATCGTGGTTTGACGAGAGGGCACCAGACTATAATACACAAATCGAGTGCCTAAAAATCACACAGAAAAGTATTAGATTTTGAGAAAAAACATATATGTTGAGTACTTCATTGTAAATTTCTCATCATTGAAGATATATTTTCAAGAATCATTATTTTTACCCTCAAATATGCAAACCATACCTTCCATGCTCGAGCTGTTGAGTCAGAGTTAGACGTTTAGTTGTAGATATCCAAATATCCATTAGGATATTCACTGAACTGTTATGGATTAGTAAGAATGATTAAATGCTATGTATTCAAATGCATGCTGAGTTGAAGACCCTGTTTCATCATTGTGTCATGCCTACAGTTACAAATACACTGCCAAGGACATGGCACAGGTGCTTCTTCGTGGCTTCAGGGTGACTTCAATAAGAAAACTACGTTCACCTATGTCCTGAGCGTACTACTGATTCAATCATGATGAATGTCGCCTGCATCATCCTTGAAAACCTGACTAAAATCTGTTCAATATTGACGGTCTTACGACTATCACAAGAAAATTACGTTCGCAAGCGCAGAGCATACCGTTGATTCAATCATGATGAAACGAATAGGGGACCATCCAAGGCTAAACCCACACTATTCTTGAAAATTGCATTGAAATCGAATCGATATTGTGAAAGTTATGGCTATGGCAAGGAAATGTAGACAGGCTAATGCTCGCGCATGCTCACAGCATACCGCTGATTCAATCATGACAAATGTCGTGAGGTACCTCAAGGGACCTTCCCCGCATCATCCCTGAAAACCTCACCAAAATCTCTTCAACATTGACGGACCTACGAATGTAACAAGAAAATCATTCGCGCATGCCCAGAGCGTACGACTGGTTCAATCATGATGAAACTAATAGGGAACCATCTAGGGCTAAACCCAGAATATTCCTGAAAATGTCATCAAAATCTAATCAAAATTGTGGAAGTTATGGCTATGGCAAGGAAATATGGACAGACAGATGGACAGACACACACGAAACCGAATTTGTTCAGGAGGGGTCATAAACAACGCAAAAGCAAGTGGAAATTTTGATTTTGGAGCACACAAATTTTTTTCATTTCGAAAGTGAAAACAAAGCTTCCGCTGCCTAGCAGACTCAGAAGCAAAATGAGTAAAGGCGTATTAATAATAATAATAATAATTATAAAACCTAAAGTTATAGTAGGTAGTTACTGTACATGTGCCGCAGTAAGAGCAGACGCTTGTTCCCTTCCCCGTCCTGCCGAAAGGTGGCATCCTGTTGGTCGGGGAACAGACCCCATCAGGACCCTTACGTTAATTTTACCTTAAAAACCCTTTGTAGTCTTTCCTCCCAAGTTAAGGGATTTCAGTTATTTTGGAATTACCTACGTATTGATATTTCCATTGAGGATAGGGAATGATGTGAAACAGTCCAAACACGAAGTAGAACTCCCAATTAATGTAATTTTGTACTCACGGGGTGGATGTCTAGTTCATTTTGATTCCATGTGAATTAGGTACTCAGGAAAACACCGTTGCTGCTTCGAAGAGCGAGGCTAGGTAAACCCCAACTGCGCCCATCTCAGCACAGGAGCGTAAGAGTAATTCGAACGCAGCACAGATCACCGGTCTTCCATGGGGAATTCGCCTCATCTCCATTCACCCCCCAAGTGAACGTGAATAGCATAATAGCGCGTCAGGTTTTTAGAAGGGACAAATCCTAGTTAGGTTACGATCGGAAGAAAAATGTGAAGAAATACGCTCAATCATAATTATTCATAGCAAGATACTTAAATTATCGAGCTCAAGGCAGAAAGACGAACATCTGATCTGCAGTTTTTTCGTATTGTTATCGAAGTACCTCCATCAAAATAAATAATGTAAACGAGGATAACAGTAAATATAAATCCTTGAGTTCACATTTAATTTATTTGAAAAGAGCCATTAAACTCGAACGGTAGAATGTTGAGTAAATCGAAAACATTACCTATCACCAAGGTTTTGCATCTGATCAATGACACATATCGATGTGATTTGGTCCATTGGTAGGTCATTGCCTAAAGTATATCGTAGGTCCAAGCGATCAACGCTGTGCAGTAGAGGGCTTTCATAGATTCTCCTTCCTCAAGGACCGTTACAGAACTATGTGCTTGCAGCTGAACTTTAGCTCACGTTTTGTCGGAATATACCAGATTTCTATTCGCAGATAGCTTCATAAATTTGCGTTAATATTTTCTTTCTAAATTAGGTTGTTTTCCCTCTTTTTGAATGAGAGCTCTTGCCTCAGCATCATACCATACTGGACGTACCAGAGACGTACTCGCGTATTCTGGCATTTGAGGCCCTTCTAAAGTGCCTGGCCATCTAACCTTCCCAGGGGCGATTTTGTTTCAAATTTATGGGTTCATATTGAGGTATCTTGGTTTAACACGTTCGGATTTAGCATAAACAACACCTTGCGCCGCCATTTTCCCCTTGACATTAGGGCTAAATTCATTTTTATTTTTACCCGCCCCTCCCCCACATTACCTACTGATCCGACCCTTCTGAATTGGATATATATATATATATATATATATATATATATATATATATATATATATATATATATATATATTTTTTTTTTTTAGAGCGTTTATTTTGATACTATATCAACTAGTTACATCTGAAGTATTATACAGGTAACTATCTAGATATTTACTTCACATAAATTCCGCATTGTTTATATAAGTGTTAGTCCATTGACGTACACCACATTACAGCTGCACATCAGCATCCAAGGTCCAATGGCTTGGTCCTCTTCAGGCGTCGGTTTACTTGGGAGTTGTCGAGAAGCTGGATAGCTTCAGGATTGGTATGTGCGAGTAGCCTCTTTTCATCGTTTCTGGCATATCTTTTTGTAACATCGCTGATTCTCTCCATTTTGGGATCTTTGTGGAGGTCATCATTACGAACGTACCACGGAGCATTCACAATACTCCTCAGTACTTTATTTTGGAATGTTTGAATAATGTTCATGTTACTTTTTGCAGTGCATCCCCATAGTTGTATACCATAGGTCCAAATGGGCATAAGTACTGTTTTGTATAACAGCAATTTATTGTGTAGACCAAGTTGTGAATGTCGGCCCATCAGCCAATATAGCTTTCTAAATTTGATTGATAGCTCTTTCTTTTTCTTCTTGACGTGTTCTTTCCACTTCAGCTTCGCATCCAAAGTCATTCCCAGATACTTAGCTGAGTTAGAGTATGGGACTGTACCTTGGTCCAGTATTAGCGGGAGGTTTGTAATTTTTTTGTTGGTGAAGTTCACATGAGTGGACTTGGTTTCGTTTAGTTTGAGGCGCCATTTTCGAGTCCATTCTCCAATAGCATTCGTAGCTTCTTGTAACTTTTCTGTTGATGTTTCAACTGTGTCTGCAACTGCCAAAATTGCTGTATCGTCCGCGAATGTGGCTATAGTAGTACCTAATGTGTGAGGTACATCTTGTGTATATAGTAAGTAAAGTAGGGGTCCTAACACACTTCCCTGCGGGACCCCTGCTTTAATTTTGTTGAGATTAGAGTATTCACCTTCATTTTTAATTCTGAAGTATCTGTTGCTAAGGTATGATTCCAGTATCTGGCAGTATTGTTGTGGTAACATCCCTTGCAGTTTATTAATTAATCCATCATGCCACACTTTATCAAAAGCTTGCGACACATCAAGAAATACAGCACTACAGACTTTTTTGTTCTCCAGTGCATTTTCGATTACATCTGTTATGCTATGGACTTGGTCAATCGTTGAATGATTCGTTGTAAATCCAAACTGATGTTGTGGAATTAGATTCCTTTCTTCCATTATTTTAATGAGTCTTTTCTTTAATAGCCTCTCAAACAGTTTGGAGAGAATTGGGAGTAGTGAGATTGGCCTATAGGACTTTACATCAGTAGGTTCTTTGCCTGGTTTCAAGATCATAATCACTTCAGCAATTTTCCAGGATTGCGGAACATGTTTCAACCGTAGTGCTGCATTTATGAGGTGTAATAGCTTGCGCAGACCTACCTCAGGCAGTTCTTTGATCACTTGACCAGTGATTAGGTCATATCCTGGCGCTTTTCTAGTTTTCAGCTCATGTTTAACGCATTAATCGAGTTCCTGGAATTTGATAGGTTTAATAGGGATACTGTCCATTCTATGTTGTAAGTTCAGTACTTCTTCGCTCGTTAATTGCTGCGTGGGGGAGAAGGTCTGGGAGAGATGATTCGCAAATATAGTTACTTTCTCCTTTGCGTTTCTCGCCCAATTATTCCCATCTCTAATAGGTGGTAGGGGTATTCCTGTCCTTTTCATGCCCTTGGCTGCTTTATAAAGAGAGTAATCCGTAGTTTTGTCAGCCGTCAGAGATTGAATTTTTCTAGACAGTGATTCTTGCTCTATTTCAGCGATAAGCGTGCCTAATTTTTTTGCGAGTCTATTAAGTTCTGTTTTATCTCCAGGGAATCGAGTAGCTTGCCATCTCTTTCTTGCTTTACGTTACGTTCCCTTACAGCTACTGGGTAGTTTATTGCATTGCATTGTATTGATTCGATTGTTGCAGGGGTTGAACGCCACGCTGCTTCCTGAATAAGTTCAGTGAATTCGGCTACTTCATTTTCAAGTTGTTCTATTGTCCTAAGAGTTACGTTCAGCTCCACTCTTGATGAGATATGGTTCCGGAAGTTCTCCCAGTTAGTTTGCGGACTAACAAGACGAGGATCTTGTTCCTTTATAATGACATTTTCACTCAAAGTTAGAATGATCGCTGAGTGATCACCAGACAGGTCATCGCTTCCAGATACATGTGCATAGTGACATGAAATTCCTCGGAGAATGAAGAAATCAATAAGATCAGGTAATTTAATAATATCTGAGGGCCAGTATGTTGGCTTCGCAGAAGACATGAATTCACAGCTGCACGCTTGGCCCGCTGTAAACAGCTCACGTCCTTTTGGTGATATAAGTCTAGAGCCCCAAGCAGTATGTTTTGCATTGAAGTCACCGCCAATGATAAAACAGTTTCCGAGCAGAGTGAAAAGATTTTTATAATCAATTTCTTTCAGATTATGCTTAGGTGGACAGTAAATTGAGGAGATGTTACAGACCTTCCCTTTTAATGTAATGTTAACAGTTGCAACTTGCATGGTTTCCTGTTCCAGCTTCAGGTTCTCATGGTGTTTGATATTGTCTTTGATCAGTACTGCTGATCCGCCTCTTGCTTTATTAGCGGGGTGTAAGCATGGTAAAGAATGTATCCCTTGATATATAAATAAGATTGCTTAGTGAAGTGGGTTTCAGATATCAGACATATGTCTATTTTATTGGTATGAAGTAAGGCCTCAAGTTCGGAGACATGATTCATGACCCCATTGGCATTCCAAGTTGCTATTCGAATGTTGAAACGTTCCATCATTTTGTAATTCCGCATTTAGACAGGTTTTTTTTCATCCTTTCTATGCGTGAAAGCAGCACCTTGTTGTTGGAAGTCTGCTTTTCCATAAAGTCCATTGTTTTTAAGAGAATTTCATCCATTTTTGGGGCCTTTTCGCCCAGATTTTCCTTTTGATTCTGTTTGACACAGCTGGCGTAAGACACTGAAGCCCTTCTAGCTTGATTTGGCTTGGCTTGATTATTTGAAACATTCAGTGGTTTCCTGGAGTTTTCGCGGAGTTTTTGTAATTATTTTGCAATTAAGCAACCTCGATAATTAGCGGGGTGCTGTTTCCCGCAGTTAACACATTTTGGTGGTTGATCAGCTGTAAGAGCACAATTTTTCACATCATGCCTTCCAGCGCATTTCACGCACCGCGGGGTTTTTTTCACAAAATGTCTTTTTGTGATTAAATCCTTGACATTTTTTGCATTGAGGAATCTGTCTTCTCGTTTTTCTCAACGGCTCAATATGAACCACTAAATTTAAAATTGTCTTAATGCTATAAATTTTATTTACATCTTCTCCGTTATCAAAGGATAACATGAAGAGGGGGAGGTCATTCATGGTTATGGTTTTAGTGCCATGTTCTTCGATCGCCACGCGTTTTTTTTTAAATTAACTGCATCCAGTACCTTGAGCCCTTGATTCTGTAGGTCGGTTATAATTTCATCTTTCTGGCATGTAGGATGTAATCCTCTAGCCACCACTTTGATGGCTCTGGTATTTTTGTCCTCATAGCTAAACCATTCGATTTTCTTCTCTCTCAGTTTAGCTGAGACTTGACGATAAATATCCCCATCAGGCACATTTACCTTCCACTGGTCGTTATTAAGCGCTGTAACCTTACAAGGCTTGTCTGTGGCTTCCTTCAGTATGGCTGAGAGCATTGGATACTCTTTAATCCCCGAAACTGTAATAGAAGGTGGGGGGAATACCTTCTTATCTTTCCCACTTATACGAGAAGGGGATTTTACCCTCAAATTGCTTTGATTCTCAGGAGGGGATTTATACGTTCTCCTTCTTTTATTTTTGATTCTGATCCACTTCGTCTCGTTAGCCAGATCATTTTCGTCCGCAGTATCAGTATCCTCGTCTTCCCGCGGGTTTAAATGTTTCGATACAGGTTGGAAATGCTCTGCTCTAGGGGTCGTCGCCGCCTCTTTTAAAGCGTTATTTTCCAACTCAAGATCTTTTATTTTATCCCTATGTTCATTTACAACTTCATTTACTTCGGCCAAGTAACTACAAAGCGTAGTGATAATGTTATAAAGCTCACTTATTCCGCTACGGATGGTAGGATCAGGAATTCGGGCTGTGTTTTGCTGATGTTTCGCAATCTCTGCGTTTGTTTTGGAAATAATTTCCTGGATCGTCACTGTTCGTCCACCGCTTTCCGAGTTCATCGCGCCGCGGGTAAAACAACTGCACTCGCGGGCTACTGTTTAGCGTTTGCCGGCACAATGTTTCTCTTTCAGAGACTCTCGAGCGACTGAATTGGATATAATAATTATAAAACCTAAAGTTATAGTAGGTAGTTACTGTACATGTGCCGCAGTAAGAGCAGACGCTTGTTCCCTTCCCCGTCCTGCCGAAAGGTGGCATCCTGTTGGTCGGGGAACAGACCCCATCGGGACCCTTACGTTAATTTTACCTTAAAAGGGTCCCAAGTTAAGGGATTTCAGTTATTTTGGAATTACCTACGTATTGATATTTCCATTGAGGATAGGGAATGATGTAAAAGAGTCCAAACACGAAGTAGAACTCCCAATTAATGTAATTTTGTACTCACGGGGTGGATGTCTAGTTCATTTTGAACTCATGTGAATTAGGTACTCAGGAAAACACCGTTGCTGCTTCGAAGAGCGAGGCTAGGTAAACCCCAACTGCGCCCATCTCAGCACAGGAGCGTAAGAGTAATTCGAACGCAGCACAGATCACCGGTCTTCCATGGGGAATTCGCCTCATCTCCATTCACCCCCCAAGTGAACGTGAATAGCATAATAGCGCGTCAGGTTTTTAGAAGGGACAAATCCTAGTTAGGTTACGATCGGAAGAAAAATGTGAAGAAATACGCTCAATCGTAATTATTCATAGCAAGATACTTAAATTATCGAGCTCAAGGCAGAAAGACGAACATCTGATCTGCAGTTTTTGCGTGCATCTGATCAATGACACATATCGATGTGATTTGGTCCATTGGTAGGTCATTGCCTAAAGTATATCGTAGGTCCAAGCGATCAACGCTGTGCAGTAGAGGGCTTTCATAGATTCTCCTTCCTCAAGGACCGTTACAGAACTATGTGCTTGCAGCTGAACTTTAGCTCACGTTTTGTCGGAATATAGGTACCAGATTTCTATTCGCAGATAGCTTCATAAATTTGCGTTAATATTTTCTTTCTAAATTAGGTTGTTTTCCCTCTTTTTGAATGAGAGCTCTTGCCTCAGCATCATACCATACTGGACGTACCAGAGACGTACTCGCGTATTCTGGCATTTGAGGCCCTTCTAAAGTGCCTGGCCATCTAACCTTCGCAGGGGCGATTTTGTTTCAAATTTATGGGTTCATATTGAGGTATCTTGGTTTAACACGTTCGGATTTAGCATAAACAACACCTTGCGCCGCCATTTTCCCCTTGACATTAGGGCTAAATTCAACTTTATTTTTACCCGCCCCTCCCCCTCATTACCTACTGGTCCGACCCTTCTGAATTGGATATGATAGGTGTGGTAGAAAATCCAAGTTTTTCCAGTGGAATCTCTTTCAGTAGCTTGAAATACTAGTTTTTATCCATTTTAAACGAGTTTTAATAGTAAAAGAAAATTGGAGGGGGTTGGAGAGTAATCATCGTTTGAATATTTGGCACTTGAACTTTAACTTTGAACAGTGGCGTAGTTTGAGGAGGGGCAGGGTGGGCTGAGCCCCTCCATAAAATATAGAGGATGCAGAACTTTGTTACAATCAAATTAATAATTTTACGCTTCCAACTTCAGTACCTAATACCTTCAATTAAAGAATGTAATCAGTAAAACACAACTACTATTATTATACGATTCTGGTTGCCTAGCGACTTGAGAAGCTCTTAGAAATGAAGAAATTTTTATTAGGTTAGTTTCTGTAGGGGCAAAATAGCGTGGATATTATACAGCCCTCGGAGAGGAGTATAATCACCTAGTCAACGAAACGGAAATGTGGATACTACAAACTGAAATCAAGTCGTTCCCCACTACCTTCTGGGGCGAGCCCATATGCGATTTTTCCCTAGAAAAATATCCATTGTTCAGTATCCACCAATTCCCCTACGAACTTCCCCTACTTTTCACTGCCAAATTGATCATGCTTGGTTGTTTGTTTCAAAACAGTTTCCCGTTGTATTATACCCATTCATTTACGAATAAAATCCCAGTTAAAATGAAGCAAGAATCCTGCAGTGGTGATTGAAATAGTTTAATAGAAAATATTCAAATAATCTAGTGTAGCATTTCTATTCTAACCTAGACGTATCCTTTCTTTCTAACCTAGCATATTGCAGGTTTGAGTTTGTTTACATTTTTTTATGTTTCTTGATCTCGGTTTCATGCCCTGCATTTCATTTTGCGTAGGTAGGTACCTACTTATATAACAATTGTCCAGAAAAAGTTATTTTCACGTGGAAGTAACAATTGAGGATAAACCTGTATGTAAGACAGCAAGTCCACATAGGTTTATGAATTTGCATGCAGTAAATCTAGAATAATAGTATAATAAACCTAGTGCTCCTCAATTCATCGGTAGGTACCTATTCGTATTTATCGTAATTTTTCACGTCCTGATTAGTTATTCGGATAATATTTGTTCTAAGTAGTATTTATGCTTTGATAATCCATAGTTAGGTTTATGAATATGAAAGAGTCCGTGATTTCAGATCATTACAAAAAGCCATTGAGCACCTACCTACTTATACAAACGTTTGACAGTATATTAAGAGTCTTCGTATACTCAGCAACAAGCACTAAAAATTAATAGCAAAACTAAAATAAAATGAAATCCTTGACTGTTGCCCCTCCATGAGAAATGACTCAGCTACGCCACTGACTTTGAATAGTAGTAAAAGGGATCGCCATCATGTATGCTAGTGTCTAACTTACGGATTTTGGCGTCCAGGGTTGGCTAAGATGAACTGCATTCAATCATCACAAATGGCTTCACTTTTTCCCAATCTTCGGAAAGTACCTAAGTACCTACCTATCCTGTTCAATATGCTGCTTCCGCTAGAGAAGCGGTGGTAGCTAGTTCTTTCATATAAATTAGTGTCGTTGAGCCACTACCTGACAAGGTCCGTGGATGAGGTGTCTGACACATAAGTGGAAGGTTTGGGGTGCGAATCCAGTTGCAGCAAAATTTATATTTCATCGTATTCAACCTCAGAAGCAAATTTTTAAACACGATTCTGATCTATTTTCCAACTAATCTATATTTTACCAAAAGGATTAATTTTAGTTTATTAGTTTCAAAAATGAACCTTTGTAATCCACCGAAACGGAACGAATTTTAATCCCCCCTGCATTATTTTTTGGTTTACGTTTTAAGATGCGTGGAATCCAAAAATCGAATTTAAAAAAATCCGTCCGTCCGCTGTACGCTGTCCAGAGCTTTTATCCAAGCAATGGATAGTAGTTTCAACTCTTATTTCATCCTTATGGGCTAAACTGTCGAGTATTTCCGATAAGAACAGCTAGATACTCTGTATTTATAAATGCAACCACCATTGGTTTAACTTTAATGGTTGAGAAAGGAGCTAAGATGGACGACGTTGGTGATTCAAAAAGTGGCAAGCTGTGAGTGAAAGATGCCCGAACATTCGAATATTTACCCGAATTCAAATTACCTTTCTCCCAGTCATCAAACTTCCAAAGCCGCTTCAAAAAGTACTACAGTCGTGTTTGGTTTTAATCTCCCTGGGATAAACCTTTTTTGCCTTTTTTGGTACCAGCCTTCTTGTGTCGAGAGGATGAAGTACAAGAAAGGGCGATCAGCATTGAAAAACGCTTCAGGAGGACCGCAGCTGCAAGCTCTCACACTTACAACTGGAACAAACGATTAAGCACAAGTCTGCGAAA
Organism: Adelphocoris suturalis; assembly: GCA_030762985.1. NCBI lineage: Eukaryota > Metazoa > Arthropoda > Insecta > Hemiptera > Miridae > Adelphocoris > Adelphocoris suturalis. Next base: position 154,383,000 of record CM061040.1, read on the forward strand.
CAGGAGTTTATTTTCTGGATACATTATTGAGCCGAGTTCATCTTTATGAAACATTCAAGAAACGACTAATATTTTAAATAAATAAAATTATATATTGGGCAAATCACATCTAGTCATGCAGCAAGAGCAAATACACGAATTTTCGTTAATTTAAATTCATGCTGAGTGCAATTAAACAGTTAACGATCAATTTTAAACAACTTAAAACTTTTTCTAAACAATAATCTGCGATTTATCTATTTTTATCCATATTTTTATCTATTTTATAGTTGATAAACTTTATTTGAGCAATATTATGCTAAATAATGTAAAATTAACAATTTTTAGCGGATTTTTGCTATTTTAATGATTTTTTCAGAAATTTTTAAAAAATTTGACCAATTTAATGTGCTCATAAAATGTTGGCCATCGAACTCGTCCCTTCGTTTGGAAAGCTTGATTTTTTGGTGCAAGAACGGAATTCACACACACACACACACACACACGCGCGCGCGCGCGCGCGCGCGTGCACACCCATTTTTATCTATTTTCCCCGTTTCTAGTGATTTTTTCCAGCACACTTTTTGAAATATGACCAATTTATTGAATTCAAAATGCTGTCTAACAAAATCATCTTGTCTTCCGGAATGCTTGGTTTCTGTAATTATTTACTTATTTTATTTATTATTATTACTATATTACTGATTTATTTATTATTATTTTACTGATGTATTTATTTTTTATCTATTTATTTATTTGTTTTTCTTTTGTGAAAAAAAAAGAAGATTTTGTTATCTCAACCGTAAAGAGTGTATGCCGTCTGAATTATTCATATATTTGCAACAACAGTACACAAAACCCTACATGCGTCATACACCAGTGTTGGGAATAATCTTGTCGTCGAATACGAATACGATTGTGATCGCGTTAATTATTAGTTGATTCTGAGTCAACTGCGATTATATTCATATTGCATGAATACAACCCATAAACGGATACAACCCAATAGATCGTCCATTTTATAATATGCGAAGCCTTGCTAATATTACCTAGCTTCAGAGGGACGTCCTATTGAAATAGATTTGAGACAAATAGGCTAGGCTCCAACCGTTGAATTCGATTTAAGGACGTCCCTCTGAAGCTAGGTAATATTAGCAAGGCTTTGCATATTATAGGAGGGACACCCTATTGAAATCGATGACCGTGACGCATTTTTTTTGGTTGTATTCGTGTAATCACCGACAGACAAATACGATTACACGAATACGAATATAATCGCAGTTGATTCAGAATCAACGAATAATTATCGCGAATACAATCGTATTCGTATTCGACGATAAGATTATGCCCAACACTGCTGTCAGACAATGATGTGATTCCGATTTGAACTGACATAAGGAAGTAACTTTAAGAATACTAAAAAAAAGTTATAAACGGTTAAAATCAAGTAAATAAGTTATCCTTCCTGTTATCCGACCACCATCGCTCCTCCAGCGCTACCTTCATATAGCATACGACTGCCAATCGTTATCTTTGTTATCTAGTCCTACCCTCATTATTTATTTATTTATTGATATAACCACATGGCAGATTACAACATAGGTCCGTAGTAGAACCTCATGGTGTTGCACAATAGAAATAACCTAGTTAATTAAACAGGCGGCATGGTCTTATTCAAAACACTGTGAATTATGAGTGAAAAACTCGTTGTAGCATTTCATTTCAGAGATGGCTTTCCTATCGTGCCACTTTGAGGTCCAATAGTCCTCAGAGCCACTTGTACCAATACTCTTTACCACAGCAATGGTATATGATTAACCAAGGGCCGTAGAGGGATTTGTCTCTTACCAACTCAACCTAGCAGCTTAATCTCCAAACCGCTCGGTAACTTTTGATAGCTCGATACTCGGTGAGTTAACTCTTAACGTCGCGATTAAGGGAATTCGGTAAATTTTCCACCCTTAAATGTTACCCATGAATTAGAATGAGAATGATGCCGAGTTTGCCGGCCCAACAGCGGCTGATTTTCGATTTTTGAGCCAAATTTCGTAATCTCTGGTCCGGTTGTTTAATTCAATTTTAGAAATCTACGAATCTTGAAGCGGGAAGTAACAAATTGTGAATAGGCATTAAATTTTTGAGATATGATTTTTAAAGGTTTCTCGAGAAAGCCCCGTTTTTTGACATAAAAACCCACATTTTTCCTCTCTTAATAAACTTTTCTCAATTTCCAAACACATTTTCAGAATCAGCGTTGAATTTTTCTTAAGAACAAATGCTTTTTATTTCATTGAATACCATTCAGATTCATTTATATGAAACAAACGTGTAAACACTTGAAAACAAGTGTTCGATCTAAAACTGTTGAACGATAATTAAAAAATTCAGCGATCACAAGTTAAAAAAACAATAAGATTATGCCCATCGCTGTCATACACTCGCCTCGACCAAACACTCACCAACCACACAAAGCCGCTAGCAGCTAGCATACTCGATACAATTCTACATGATCGCTCAGGCAGAAGGTTGAAAAGCAAACGCCGCACAGACCTGCTGATCCCATCCCCATAAGATATGCATCACTAACTTCACTGTGCTCCCACCGTACACAGTATAAAGCACGGTTACACGAAGAATTGATCACATATGTCGGGAAATAATTAGGGGATTAGAACTCCTTCTCAAGTGCCAAGTTATTCTACGTTATTTTTTATTCATTATCTAACCTGTAATGCATTTTCGCAATAAAGTTTTGTTGAAAAAAAAAAAAAAAAAAAAAAAAAAAAGTTAGTGGTTTAAATTTGTCTATCTAGATGAGCTAACCTTACGATTATTGCCAAAAAGTACGGTTAGATACCCAGTATTTGCAAAGACAACTACAATACCACTGTTTCAACCGTAGTATGGCTGTACGGGGAGATAAGATGGATTACGTTGATGATTGTTGATGATTCATACAGTCTCCAGCTGTGAGTGAGATTCCCAACCATTCGAATATACACCCATATTGAAATTACCTTTCTCCGGGTCATCAAACCTTCTGAACTCTGCCTTCAAAAAGTACTTCTACGGTTTCAAGTTTCCATGCCCTGAGAATATTACGGGCGCGGATCCCGCCTTCTTGATTCGATAGTATGAAGAACGAAAAAGGGCGGTCAGCTTTGAACAATACTGGAGGAGGTGGAGGCACATCACAGCCGCGACACATTAGGTGGATTCGTTTAACTGGAACAAATTATTAAAACTGTTCAAATGGTGGGTTCCTGTTCACGTAAACATTTACAACCTGATGATGTCAACGTTTTTGGATTGTTTACATTATTGTTTTTCCAAATCTTAGCAACAATAAAATGTATGTAGCTACTTAGGAGTTAGAGATTGAATCGCTACGACATGACCATGGCGAATTCACTAAGTTCCGGTAGGATCCAACTCACTCTTGCTTCAGCAGGTTTTAACACTTCAGTGGCTCTATACCACCACCCGATAATATTAATTAGTTTAAATTATGATTTCAGTAATTTATTTGTATGGAAACACATAAAATTTTCTTTATAAAAGGTCCAATTATGCTGCATGATCGTTGGAGCCAAATATTCTTAAATTATCAGTTATGTTAAATTGTATTTGAATTTATGCTATTTTAGTTGATGTTAATTGTTGAAAGCCAACTCCATGGCAACAGAAAAAACCTCATTCTAAATAAAATTCTGTAATTCGAAAAAGATTTTGGATTTTCAGGGTTTTTTGCAGTGTTATTATGGATTTATCAGCAATTACTGATGCAATGTATGTACGTTTTGTAGCATAATTTTTTAATGTCCTAGCTCATCACTGATAGTTTTGTTTTGACTAAAACTACGATGAAAATTCTAAACTCAACAATTTTTAACCGTTTTTACCATTTTTTAGTGATTTTTTCAGTACATTTTTCAAAACTTGACCAATTTATTGTGCTCAATTTTTTTTTTGTGCTTATTAACTCATCCTTTTGTTTGAAAAGCTTGATTTTTTTGGTGCAAGAACAGGTTTTTCACCTCAATCCTAAGGAGAGTTATCGTCTGGAATGACATATATACTCGTACATATATATTTATCTACATGATGAAGCACAAACTTCAGGAATCGTTTCAGAATGCCTCAAAACGGATTTGAATGAAGAAATTTTTCAAAAAATTTGAATTCAAAATTTTCTGGGCGGTTAAAATATACTCGTAGCTTAATATTTACACGAAAAATCCGCTAAAATGCTATAAACGTCTGACGAAAGTGGGCATGGAACACAAATGATTTCCGAAACAGCGTTCCATATTTACTGATATTTTATGGTAGCTTAGGGATAGATCCCGATCGGCCTCATATACATTCTGATGCTGCTGTACTTGTAGTATTGACGGAGCATGTGGTCATTTTCTTACGTGTTCCGATGTAATTTTCTACTCACACTCTCACCTCTGTAGGAAGCACATTGCCAAAAATAATAAAGTAGTGAGCCACATATGTCATCTGCCCCATCAATCCCAAGGAGAGTGAAATGAAACCAACCAAACCAAAGAAATAGAGATCCATCAACAACAAAACCTATAGTCTCCCTCCCTCCCACCACTTCAAGGACCAACACATCAAAAAAGGAAAAAAATCCTGGATCCATCAATTGAAAGATCTCAATAAGAGCTTTCCAAATAGGGGCAACATGAAGTGTACCGGATGATTAGTAGTAGCCAGATGTGAGAAAAGCTAAACCTCACCCCCTTTTCACCTTCGATCAGAGGGGAGGGGGTGGGGATGCCTCTGTGCCGTCCATCTACAAGGAAAACAATTTTTCTCTATATCGTTTTCATCTGAATATACGCAATTGGGGGTTTCCAAGAGAGCAAAATTCGATTCTTAGATCAAACTTAAGTGACCCATTTTCGGGGCTAATATTCGAACTTAGCGACGACGATAAAATAAGTACTTCGGTTTGTGAGAGGAAGGAGGTAAGCCAATTGAAAAACTAGACCCGAAAAATTTGTTGGTTGAGGCTTTCTAATACTGAAATAACAAAATTTTATGTGATAATTTGACGTGTTTTAAAACTATTCAGAGTACCTAGTAGAACCTTCATAGAAACCGGGCATCCGTCGTCGGTAACAGTAAAGTTATTCGATGTTTGCGGACCCCTTATAGCTGCTCTACTTCGTCTGTTATGACCGTTGTGGAATCATGGAAAATTAGTTAATTTTCAACTAAATGTGTTTTACTAGCGTTGCTTCATGTTAATAATTAAGAGTCTCCCGCATCATATGCAAAATTTATGTTGTAGAGGTAGATATAATCTATTTAAACTTGGTAGACGAAGACCCAAACAGAAAAGTAAAGGCGTTTTGTTGGTTCGCCATTTCAAGCAAAACATGAGAGCCTTCACCAAAATTGAGCATTCGGTAGAATAGAAGATGATCTATGAAGATTACCAACTACATGGTTAGTGGGTTAAACTCTTTGTTAATCCTCATGGGCTAAACTTATGAGTATTTCCGAAAAGAACAGCTAGATACCCTGTATTTGTAAAAGCAACCACGACACCATTGGTTCAACCCTAATGGTAGTGAGAGGAGCTAAGATGGATTACGATGATGATTCGAAAATTCGAAAGATGTAGGTGAAAGATTTCCAATCATTCGGATATTTACCCGTTTTCAAATTACCTTTCTCCTAGTCATTAAACTTTCAAAGCCCCTTCAAAAAGTACTACAGTCGTGTTCGGTTTTAATTGCCCTGGAATAAACCTTTTTTGGTACCAGCCTCCTCGTGTCGAGAGGATGAAGTACGAGAAAGGACGATCAGCTTTGAACAACACTGGAGGAGGACCGCAGTTGCCACAAACTATCAGACTTTCCACAACTGCAACAAACGACTAAGTATAAGGCAGACAATTTTGCAAGACAGGAGATTATTTTCAGGATCAATAAAATGGGGCAAAAAAGTTCCAGTCATGCAGCAAGATCGAATAATCGAATTGTCGTTCATTCAAATTCAATTTGAATCACAATAATCTGCTATTCAAACAAAGATTTTGGATTTTTAGCATTATTTGCAGTAATATAATTTTTTGTAGCACACATAAAAATTAATATATGAATTCGTGTAGTTGGCCATTTCTTCGTACTGAATACTGGTATGAGGGTGGAAGTATGACGGCTTCTTCCTTCATGAGGCCTGCAAAGGGCGAAACTAGTTGTGAACTCAATAAATACATAAAAAGGAAGAAGCCGTCATACTTCTACCCTCATACCAGTATTCATTAAAATTAAATTCAAGTATATTTTCAGCATGATTTTGAGAATAAGTACATTTCTTTTCTCTTGTTTTTAGTCGAATAGTCTCGTTCTGAGAAATGGCCAGTAAAGACCACTTGATGATTGTTAGCTGTTATCCCCGTTTCTAATATTTTTTCCCAGCGCATTTTATTTCAAAATGTTACCAATTTATCGTGCTCAGTAAGTGCTATCTAACAAATTATCTTACCTCAATTATATATCTGCCGGTTACCCGTGCGTTGCGCGGACCTACATGTACGGGTTAGTCGGTGTTTGGACGGCGGAAATTACCATATCCAGTCTGTGTTCGTAATTCGGAGGCTAAACACCAAATTACAGCATAGAAAGTAGCAAATTTAATAGGGTAGAGAGTAGCTTTAGGAACCACTCAGCTGATTCCAGCCCTGGGCATCGTAAAGAAGGTCTTACGGTGGCTACATACCGAATTACAGCTTCATAGAATGAAGAGCATGGAAATTAACTGTAGGAGCTCACTCATCTGATATTATAGAGGGTTGCAATATAGCCTAAGTTCTACTCTAGAACTTTATCGTAAATTTGCGCTCACCCGCATGAAAATCGGTGCAGGAATTCATGTTAATTTTTGGTAATTGCATAGCACCTTGTGCTGAGTAACCTGACGCAGTACCGAACCAGCAGTCCCGAAAAAGCTTCAATTCAAATTTTAGCTATCAAGTTTCATTTTGTACTTATTAGGGTATCATCGCAAGTTGTAATTATGCTCTACCACACCCAGAGAGATCCCGTCCGAAAATTCAGTATAGGTACCTACCTTCAGAAAAGCTGAATTGGAACAAAATAAGCTGAAGATCCCACTCAGCTGATTAGAATGGTGTCTTAAGTTGTAACAGTTAAATAATCTACCACACTCAAAGACGTCCCGTTCCAATTTTTAGCATCTTAAGTTTGATTGGAACCAAATTAGAGTTCACTATGCTGATTGGGTTGATTGCTCAAGTTGTAATTATACTCTACCACACCCAGAATGATCCCGTTCCAAAGTTCAGCATCTCAAGTTGAATAGGAACAAAGTCAGTTACTTATAGGCATTAGAAGAACCAGTACCCTCTCGATTATCTTGCACGTCCTATTGTATTCCCACCATCATTATTATATATGTTTTAAAAAACCCAACACGTGCGAAGAAAGTCCCCAAACCGAGTGTTGGGAACCATGACAGAAGTTCAGGAGCCAAACAAATCGGTTTTCCGTCCCGTGCTTCACACGAAATTCCTAGGTAAAACTTTAGCTCACTCAGCTGATCAGAAAAGATTCCATAATTTCAATCGTCTCGCATTGACCCAAATAGTCACCCTATCGAATTTCAACTTCCTAGGGTGATCAGGAGAGTATTTAGCTCACTCAGCTGATCATGAAAGAGCCCATTATTTCAACCGTATTTTAATAACCCAGAAGGTCTCCCTATCAAATTTCATTTTCCTAGAGTTAATAGGATATAATTCAGCTCACTCAGTTTATTATTAAATAGCCCATAATTTCAATCGTCTCGTACTGTCCCTAGGAGTCACCCTATCAAATTTCAACTTCCTAGGGTGTACAGGAGAGAATTTAGCTCACTCAGCTAATCGAAATCGTCAAAACCAAACACGTGCGAAAAAAGGCCCCAAACTGTGTGTCGGCAACCATTATAGAATTTCGGGAGCCAAACGAATCGGATTTCCGTCCCGTGCTTCGCATGAAATTTCAAATGCCCGTCCATCACCTTCCATGCTTCACTGGGAACATCCGTAGCAAACCGTCAAGGCTTGTCCACTTGTCACGAATTTCCGCCGCTAACAAACTGCCTGTTATCAACTATAATGTAACAAAGGTTCAGGAACCAAAGAAGTCGGTTGCGAAGGGTAGCGCCGATTATGAAGTAGAAGGATTTTTTGGAGGTTTAGATCCAGCCTATGTTGTGCGCCGGAACTCGCTGATGATTTTATCGACCGCTCCCGGCGTCAGAATAGGTCCCGCCGTTTAACCGTCTGTTGGGAACAAACGGAAACAAACTTTGAGTTTTATATAATAAGGATACTTATGTAAATCGTTCCAGAATGCCTCAAAAAGGATTACCACGAAGAAAATTTTATAAAATGGTAATTTTAAATATTTTGAAGTGATTGCAATAGTTTCATTTATTACGAAAATTTGCTCAATAAGAGGCTTTTGCCTGCTCTTTTGTTGCGCAGTGCTAATGAGTGCTCTAATATCGGCGTTAGGGTCAACTGGAAAAGTATTGACTTCAGCTCCCAACCCATTTGCGGCTGGTTTGACGCTACTAGGAGTCCGAATTTGCAGAAGGAACTTCTCCAGGCACCTCTAGTGGACTGGCTCATTTTTCGAAAGTTCGTTATCAACATGAGTATGCAACCGAAATGAAAAAAATGCCGAAAATCAGTACAATAAATTGTGCTCAGCAGGGCTTGGATACAAGGCGAAAATATGCAAGCCCGCGATACAGACGCGAAGAGCGGGTTCGGGCAGCTGATTCTACAGTTAACGAGACCACCTTCAGATGATGTGAGCGTCTTAAATGTATAAACATGGATTATTCATCAATTCACCTCCGATTTGGTGTTGAGTTAGTGATTATCGCGAAATAATACCTATCTCGTTTTCTAGGTACATTAGGAAAAATCGACATTCAGTGCAATACTGCTTCTTCAAATTCCAATAACAGCGAACTACGTTGCGAATCAGGAGTAGGTAGAACTAGAAAATTAGCCACTGTAGAACAAATTGATTAGAGTTGACTCACCTCTGACCTAGAGGGTGATTACACGAGGGAAATTAGGACACCATTTTCATCCTTTTTCAATTCCACAATATACTACTGAATAACAATCACTTGAGCCACATACAAGCGAAATCAATAATTAGCGAAATTAAAGAATTAGTAGAATCAGAGAGACAATACACACAGGATAAATCACTATTATCCGTACCATTATCATTAATCCATTCTGCGCATGCGCTGTCGTGAATTTCTTCAAGCATCATTTTCCCGTTTCCAGATTTACCGATTTCAACGTTTTACGTTTCTACATCTTGATTGACTATATTCCGCTATGGATTTTTTTAAAATATATATTCATTAAGTAAAACCATTTTGACGACTGATTTTGACCATTTTGTGTTGGTACGTACCTCGTTCCTTAAATATCTTTATACTTAGATCAGGGGGACTAATAAAGTGTGGATCTTTTAATTAATTGCATTATTTTTCCCTCTGGAGGTGCCTATACATATGCAGGCATATATATGGGTGATTCTCACAGAAAAGGTCAGTTTTGAGTTTGACTTTTGAAAAAAGAAAAAGTGATCGAATCGAGCTGAAAAAAATCACAGATGCTCTCTATATCGTATGTATCGAAATTCGAAGCAAATCCAAACAGTAATCCAGTTTTATTAATTCAGAAAAAAAATATTTAAAAATTTAGGCGGACAGGTCGATGACACTAGGACAGGGCGATGATGCGACCCGTTGATTCTCACCATTTGCATCACCACCCTGTCCTGGCATCATAAAAGGAAAATTTGCTATAACTGCCAAGAAACGTTAACCCTCAACATTTCAAGTCAAAAGACCGAAAAACGTGACCACTGTAGGGCGAATCCAACAAACGAAGAATGACAGGAATTCTCGAATAAGTCCTAGTAGACCTTCACAACGTTCGGCTAAGTAGATATGTGTTTTGAATGGTCAATACGAGAATATTGGATTACTAAATGCGAGAATACGGGGATACTAGAAAATCCAAAAAACATAGTAGATTTGCCTTTTTCCTCATCGTCCTGTCCTTTTCGTCATCGTCCTATCCTCGAATTTTCAGGAGAGGACAGGTTGATGATGGACAGGTCGATGGTGATTCTTCAGTTTTTCTCAAATGTTTCACCTTGTGGCAAGCTTTTTCCCGAATTCGGCATATAACATGAAACTAGACCGTTCGGTGCACAATAAAAATACCATAAGAAAAAATTGAGTTCAAGTACTCACTTAGAAAAAGTGGACAGGTTTCTGACGATTGTGATTGACCAACCCACGGTCCAGCACACATCTGCTCCCGCTGACGACCACGAGTTGACTGAATTAAAACGAATGGCGGTTTTTCTGGTAACTGAGAAGGGCGCGAAAAAAAAGCGGCAAAAAAACCAGCTAAAATACAATTGTGACCGGGAAAATTCGAAAAACAATATTGGACAGGTCGATGACGGCGATGCTCCGGACACACATATTTCCATCCAAATACACTTTTCTAGCGGTTCTACATTAATTTTATCGATCAGAAACGCATCTCAGAAATCATACTGATGTAGAAAAATTGAATAAAATCCAAACTCAAAAGTGGAAAGACCTTTAATTAAAGCTTGAAGTTGGGAAGGTCGCATTGGGACAGGACAGGTCGATGACGATTTGACTATATTTAGTTAATTTTCTATTTAAAGGAATAAACATAACCTAAAAATGGAAAAAAGGGTTCTAGATAAAAACCTATACTACAATTTAAGACCTTCGCCAGCTCCCAAATCCTTATTGGGTCGCCGCAACTGGTCCGGACATCACTTCTGCCCCTTTCTGTGAGAATCACCCATATAGATGTCAACCTACGGATCTGCAATTTGAAATGGACCTCCGTTGTAATATCAAAAATCCAATATCAGTGCACACTAATCAGCTGTGGTGCCTCTGAGCCTAATCTGTTTCTTAATCGAATTATGATGCCGAAACCTGAAATATAGCTCCTCTTTGTACATCTGGATAACAATTACAAGCTTCGGAAGTTTTTAGGCTAATTTATTTTCAAATCGTCTCACGATGCTGTTATTTCGATGGAGCTCCTTTGAAATACCTCGGAAACAATTACGAGGTGCGGAGTCGCACTGATTATCTGAGGGGCCTCTACGGCTAAATTTTTTCCTTACCAATCGATTTTTTTCGAGATTTACTTTGAAGCTTAAAATTGCAGGATCTGAAACTGTAAAGGTGTGAACCCTTTTGGGGGCAAGATGCGCCATGTTCTGATCATATACTACATATATGGTTTAACCAAAAACAGACCTGAAAATTTTGAGGCTACCTTATACTGAAAACTTAGACAATTTTATCCGTAAGGTACCTATTCAATGAAACGCTTGCATACGAGTCTGCAACACATTGGGACATTTTATGTCTTTAGTTGCAGACTCGTATGCAAGCTCTAAGAGCCACTAAACTGATCCGGACCCTGGGCATCGTCAAGTAAATGTCCTAAAGAGGCTACATACGAAATTACAGCTTTCCAGAGTGTAAAGCATAGAAATTAGCTTTAAGAGCCACTCATCTAATCCGGACCCTGGGCATCGTCAAGTAAATGTCCTAAAGAGGCTACTAACGAAATTACAGCTTCCCAGAGTGTAACGCATAGAAATTACCTATTAAAATTATTCAACCGCCTCTTGACTACTGAAACCGTTCTCGCAATATTCGGATCACCTGCTATGAATCAAATCATCGATACACCAGTTCAATGAAATCATCAGAAATTAACAAGCGGTTGCAATCATGTTCACAATATCAATTATTGAGACTGATCACCTGAGTGTACACAATTATTCAAATAACCATGCTCATAACTCAGCTTGTTGGCCACGCACTTCGCAGTAGTTAACATAATATGGTTGGATAAATCGAGAGCTTTCGAACGAATGGTCAACGAATTTTGTGGGATGAAAAACGACGAAGTACCATTTCCCTAGCAACGACTCGGTTGTAAGCGGAAATCATCAGAAAACCAACCGTAACGCTTTTTGTTAACGCTTTTTTCGTTTATATGCCAAAGTAGAGACATAAAATGTCAATAAGAAACTTTTATGTGATAATTTGTCGTAATTTAAGACTATTTTTGGCTCATAGTAGAACCTTCACTAGAAAAGGTCATCCTGCGGTCGGTAACACTACATTTGTTTGATGTTTGTAGACCCCCCATAGCTTCCCTTTTTCCTTTGTTATGACCGTTGTTGAATAATTGAAAGTTAGGTACTTGTCAACTAAATTTGTTTTACTAACTTTTCTTCGTGTAAAAAATAGAAGTGTTTCGCTTTATTTGCAAAATTATTATTGCAGAGGTTCGTATAATCTACTAAACTTTGTGGACAAATACCCGAACTAAGGAGTTAAGCCCTCACAAAAATTAAGCTTTCGGAAGAATAGAAGATGATCTATGAAGATTAACAACTACATGGTTAGTGGTTCAAGCTCGTTGTTAATCCTGATAGGCTAAACTTACTAGTATTTCCAATAAGAACAGCTAGATACCCTGTATTTGGAAAGCAACCACGATACTATTGGTTCAAACTTGATAGTTGTGAGAGGAGGTAAGTTCCATTACGCAGTTGATTCAACAAGTCGCAAGCTGTGAGTGAAAGATGGCCAAACATTCGAATATTTATCCGCATATTCTCCCGGCCATCAAAGTTTCAGAGCCCCCTTCAAAGCGTACTACAGTCGAGGTGGGTTTGAATCTACCCGGAATGAACTTCCTTTGGTACCAGTAATTTCGTTTCGCGAGGAAGAACAAAAAAGGACGATTAGCTCTGTGACAGTTCCCGTCAGAATCCCAGAGAATGCGCTGCCGTCGCTCCGTTGTTACCCAACGGGCGTCGGGCGCCTCTTCCCGTATTATCGAGCTGCTACGTTTGGCGATGGATGGGTGATCCTAGAACTGGAAAACCAATCTACTCCGAACATAGCACATAATTGCTATTAGTACGAGTAGTATCTCTCTATGAAGGGTACTGTCACTATCCTCTCTCTCTTTCGAGGATTTAGGCCCCATTGCACCTCTGGGGGGCGCCCTAAGTCCTTGATAGCTCTGAAGAACACCGGACCCCGGTTGCCGCCAACTAACAGAATTTCATCTGGAACAAACGATCAAGAGACTGCAAGACGTAAGTTCATTTTACGGATATATTATAAGCCGATAATTCCATCTTAATAAATGATTCAAGAAACGACATAGTTTATATCAACAAAATTTTATATGGAGCAGAAAAGTTCCAGTCATGCAGCAAGATCGTACAAGCGAATTTTTGTTCATTTATATTTATGTTGAATTGTTCTGAAATGCCTGCACTTTGAGAGCAGTTAACTATCAATTTTCAACAACTTAAAACTTTTCCGAATAATAATCTGCTATTAAACAAAGATTTTGAATTTTAAGCATTATATGCAGTTACATAAATTTTTTAGCACATTATTGATATTCCAGTACATTTACAACATAATTTTGTGCATACATTTTCTAATTTTCTCGTTCTAAGTCGAATAGTCTCGTTCTGAGTAAAGGCTGATAAATTATATCAACGTAATAATTTTTAGCTATTTTTCCTGTTTCTATTGATCTTTTAAGCAAATTGTTTTGAAAAGTGATTAATTTGTTGAGCTCAAAAAGTGATGACTATTAAATTCATTTTATATTTTAAAATGCTTGATTTATTTTCCTTTTGAGAAGAAAATGATTTTTTTAATCTCAATTCTAAAGAGAGTTATCGTCTGGAATTATTCGTATGTATATATATTAAATGAATCGTTTCAGAAAGCCTCAAAACATATTTTCGGAAATCGGAACATTTGGAAAATTTAGGAGCCATTACAATAGTTTATTTATTTATTTATTTATTTATTTTTTTACAAAAATTCGCTCACGAATTTTGACGCTTGTAACCGTGCCATCGGAATCGGAGTCAACCACCATTATTTTAGTTTTTCGTGTGGATTTTTTCTCGCACTAATTTTCCATGGGCATGGACTGGAGTAGCTCCGTCCTCCTGCCCAATCATATTTTCATGACGATCGCGTTCTGTCGAATTTCACCAACCTTTGAAACGAATTAAAGAAGAAATCCATCGTTAAATTCGTTAATCAATAACGGTAAATGAATGTGACAGCGGGTGTCAAAGAAAGCAGTTCTCTCCCGGATCCACACTCCATGATATTAATTTGATAGCAGCAACCACACTGTGGTAATCCTCCGACTACTCATCAGACCAGCTCAATCACTAAACCTATCTAGGCAAATCTTGAGAGTTATTTTATATATTTGTTTAAATTATTGAAGACAAAATCACCCTATTGCCCGACCACCACAAAAATTTCGGTATCTTGTTACAAAATCATATTACACGTGATCATCGGAGAATCCCTGAGACTCCTTAATTGACCTAACGTTCTGAAATAATGTGAAATCTGTGCTTTTGGAACACCTTGAGAACGATGGAGTCGCATTAAACAACTTAGATGCCCCTGAGGCCAATTTTTCTCAAATCGAAATATCGAATTACATTACATACAATCGTGGGCTCAGAACAACAACTGGGTAACTCGATATTAGCAGTTTTGAGAAAATGGCGATTACAGTTTTTACACATTTTCGAACTCTTTTAGTTATTATTGTTGGGTCCCAACTGAATATTTGAAAATCGTGTCGTGTGCCTACACATCCTAACTTCAACACAGGAATGGAAAAAATTGAATTAATGCAGTTGGCGATGCTAAAGGCCGTATCACACTTGCATTTTTAGCGAATTTTTGAAGAAAATTAAGCTATGCAGAAATCCGTTTCAGGCTATTCTGAATCATATTCTGAAGTTTAACGCATTTTTTTTAATGTATGTATGTGTGTATGTATGTATGTATGTATGTGTCATTCTAGACGATAACTGTCCGTAGAATTGTGCTAGAAACGTCAAACAAATTTTTAAATGTTAAGGACACAAAACGAAACTTCAAGTTCGTTGGCCAGCATGATCGGATTACATCTTCGGGTTGAAAGTTTCAAAAATGTAGTCAAAAATTTCAAAATAGCCTGTTTTTTGCGATTTGTTGTGCGAAATAATTTTTTCAGCATACTAACATGTGGTATATTCGGAATCAGCGTAAAATTTCCTATAAGAATATGTATCAAGTTTTCAAAAACTTCAAAGTTGAAAAATCAGTCAAAAATCGAAATAATGCCGATCGTTAGTTGTGAAAATCGGTAATATTTGCATGAAACATTGTCCAAATTCAGATTGAACTACTCTTATGGAAGTATCCCTGTATAACCAATCCTAGAACCATGCTGTTTAAAACGTACGTAGTAGGTGCTTGTTAGAAAGAAAAAAAATGTAATCACAACTGATGAGTTTACTCTGTGAATAGATGCAAAGAGACTACAGTTTGTCTGTCAATTTCTTGCTGTGAGATACTAGATTCGAATGCAGCTGACTTTATATCACTCGTAAAATAAAGCCTCACCATCGATTGGCTGTGGAAATACGTTTCTTTCATATGACGTCGGTATGTTATTTTATTTTATGTCAAGTTTTGATGATGTTATGATAGGATACTGTTAAGATTTCAACTGCCTTCAATACTGACCACATTGGACATCGAAATTTATGAATATTTACCTACATTTGTCTTTAAATCTACAAGATTAGTTTGATAATAATAAAGTATGAGTACCTCCTAATTATTTTTAATAATTTGATTCCATGTTTGTCTATCAAAATCATAAACTAAAATTTCTCTACACGATCAATAGCGACTGAAATGTCGAAGATTTCTTCAAAAATTCGCTCATGAGGTCATGCTGCATGACTGGACTTTTCAGTTTTTTTCTCGCATTTTTAATGCTCGAACGTGAAGAAGGCAAAGTGCTTTTTTCCAAGGTCAGCTTTTTTGACCATTGCACATCCTGGCGGAGCATTTTTAAACTCACTGGGGAAAATTAGAACATGTTCTAATTTTTACCTCCACGCAAGAAAAATGCTTAAACGTAACCCTTGTGAATGTAACAATTCAATGGAAAACCCCTAGGAGCCCTAACCTGACAGATTTATTAAGACTGCATTCCGCCAGAATGCGCTGTTTTTGCACTTATTCCTCTTCAACATTCATAGCTGACCTTGGGAAAAAGCACCTTGCCTTCTTCACGCAGTGTTGGGCATAATCTTACCGTCGAATACTAATACGATTGTAATCGCGATATTCATTTGTTGATTCTGAGTCAACTGCGATTATATTCGTATTCGTGTAATCGTATTCGTCTGTCGGCGATTACACGAATACAACCCATAAAAATGCGTCACGGTCATCAATTTCAATAGGGCGTCCCTCCTATAATATGCGAAGCCTTGCTAATATTACCTAGCTTCAGAGGGACGTCCTTAAAGCGAATTCAACGATTTGAGCCAGCCTGTTTGTCTCAAATCTAATTCAATAGGACGTTCTCTGCTATTGAGCCTCCATGAAGCTGAAATTTTAAATGGATGCCCCTTGAATCATCTAGAAATGAATTAAAAAGTCGGAAGCCACCGATCAGCTGAGTGGGCTCCGGTGTCCCCGGATATTATATATTTAACGACCTATTTATTAATATTATAGTATTAGTTATGGTATTAATACAATAACTTAATATCATATATGTCCAATCCATTCATAGGGACGTCCCTGTATTACGAGTACATGCATTACTATGAGTTTTGCGAATTCAGACGATCTATTAGGTACCCATTTTTTGCTAATTCAGACAATACAACATGATAGGGATAGCTGTCACCAATAATTAAGCCACTGGTTAAGATAGTTACCAAGTTAAATGACACCTTTAATTGCGATAATTGATAAATTAGTGGTTAAAACCCAAAGCTCAGCGGTTAAAATAAAAGAATTTATCATTCATCCTGAATGACAGTATTTATTCTCTTGAAGATTTTCGGTAGGCGCCCAGTATTTGTAAAGGCAGCGACAAGACTTATGATGGATAAGGGAACTAGATAGTCTCCCCTTCCTGTTTCTTGTGACTCCCGCCTTCTCCATAATGCTTGA
Source organism: Adelphocoris suturalis (assembly GCA_030762985.1). Classification (NCBI taxonomy): domain Eukaryota; kingdom Metazoa; phylum Arthropoda; class Insecta; order Hemiptera; family Miridae; genus Adelphocoris; species Adelphocoris suturalis. The sequence goes on from CM061040.1 coordinate 154,400,151, forward strand.
ACGCTTAATTGGGCACTAGATAGTTTTTTCAACTTTTCTCGGTCAATATTGGACCCATTTTGATGATCCTTGCGACAATCTACTGGATTTGAAATTCTGCTTAGAATAAAGCCTCTGAAATTTCCAAATTCCAAAAATTTGAAATTTAGATAAATTTTGCAATTTTAGTTTTAAATTTTGAGGTCTGTTTTTGTTTTAGGTTTCGAATAAAGAACTGATGCTGCAAGAATAGTTGAAATTGGTCAATTATTGGCAGAGAATAGTTGAATAAGCCGTTTGGTTGTATTTTGAATTTGGAGGGGAAAGGCGCCAGTCGGTCTCCTTTGTTGAGACCATTATACGGTGCCCCCTTAAGCTTTCATGTTACCCCATGGGTGTTGCAGGTTAATCGACTCGGACCTTGGAAGGGGCAACTACTCCATTCCATCACCTATTTTTCACCGACAGTTGGTTTAGTCCTATGTAGCATGGGCGTGATTTGAGTTAAGAGGGATTACTTTGATGATCCTTATAGCAGCAATCTGGGAATGAAAGATGCTCCACGATTCAACCATTTACCCTTATTCGAATTACCTTTCTCAGGGTTATTAAAACTTCAGAGTACTGCCTTCAAAAAGCACAACAGGGGTTCTACGTTTTGATTCGCTGTCACTATCCCATCCACGGTACCTCCTTTCCCGTTTCGGGAGGATGAAGAACGAGAAAGGGCGGTCAGCATTGAACAACACTGGAGGAGGTGGAAGCTCATAACATCCGAGACAAATTTTAACGGATTCCACAACTGGAACAATTGAATAAGTTGCTACAATTCTGTAACCAAGGAGTTCATTTGCAGGGAACATAAATTTGCGACCTCATAACTACATCTTGAACAATGATGTAATAACGCTGCAAATTATTACACTAAGGTTAAATATTTCTGTATTAGATAGCCCTTCTTCTATGCACATCATTGGTCTATAATTATTGTTAACATTCCTAGAAAATTCCATCAAAATCTGATAAAAACTAGAAATTATCCTTGTTTCAGGAATGCCACTTCCGCGCATGCGCAGGAGCTACTAATGATGCAATCATGTTGAAGTTAACATGGAATGATTAAACCGTCGTCCCCTAACGAGCGAGATTGGACGACTAGGTCCTGAAACAGTATAACACTTGAAGAAATTTCCGTTTACGTATGCACTGATGAAGTAGTAATAAATTGAGGAGTATGAATGTAATAGACACAAAAATGTTACCGCTGCACACACGTAACTGCCCTATTAAACATATTTATATTCATAATAATGTTTAAATATTATATAAATGAATATTACATAAGACATTTATATTCGTTGTAGGTAGTGTTTTATTTTTGTCATGGTCGAGGAACACATTATTTACTAGTACAGCTGGCTCTCCCCGAGAACTTGTTTGTACAAAGTGTTTAATTTTTCAGCAGGTACCTAGCTTTTTTTTTTTTTTTTTTTTTTTTTTTTTTTTTTTTTTTTTTTTTTTTTTTTTTTTTTTTGTTCAGTGAATCTTCTTCCTAGTAGAGATGTGGCATGAAGAAATTGCAAATTGCAGGCACCATAAAGCCCACCTGCCTGGTACTATGATCGTATGAGTACTTCGGTCGGTTCACCACAGGAAATAAACCCCTTCTGGTAGTTCAATTTTCTTCATTTGTTGAACCTCCCTGTAGTTTCCTCGTTCCATACAAGAAAGCTATTTGTAAAATAATTCTCGAAAGGTTAGTATATATTTTCCTTTCCACTATCCTCTTTCTATTCCTATCAGAGATTCTGCATACTTGTACGCTCGGTTTATGGGCTCTACTTCTTAGTAAAGCCCAGGTATGTGGCATCTGGAGCTTTTTCAATCTTAGGAAAATTACAGGGCGTAGCCGAAACACATATTGTCGAATGAAATCTCAGGCGGCGTTTTATCCCCTCCCCAATTCCATGCTCCGTATAACGAAAGATGATAAACTTCGTTTTCTCTTTGTTTAGCACCAGTCCCTTAGTGTCCGGATATTTTTGCAGTCTCACCAGATCATCTTCTATCACTGCCCTCCTATCCTCACTCTCGTCCAGCGAGTAGACAATGGCTGTATCGTCAGCGAAGGTGAACAGCTTACCCCTTATTCGCACCTTATTCAAGCCGTTTATATGTATATAGAGGGAAAATTAGGGGCGAGATTCCACTACCTTTGGCACTCCAATCACGCTTGCTCTTTGCTCGCTTTTCCCTCCCTGAAAATATACAGATTTGGATCTATTCACGAGGAAACTCGCAAGCCACTTACGTGGCACACCCTCTACACCCGCTTCGCACAAAGCCTAGAGAAGGATCGGTCTGACTACTCCATCAAAGGCCTTCGATTGATCCAAGTACAACACCACTGTTGTTCGTCTTGATTCTAAGGACCTCACAATGTAATCGACATGAGCCACTAAAGTCTTCTCCATTGACTGGCCCCTTCGAAAACCGAATTGGTTATTCGAAAAGAAATTGGTTTCCTCAAGGTATATAAATATTTGTTCCTTCAACGAGCCTTCTAAGACCTTACTGAGGATCGATAGCCCGCTTATCGGTCTATAATTGTCCACCCCATGCTTACTTTTTGCCTTCCAGATCTGTATAATCTTTGCTTTCTTAAACTGCTTAGGAACGATACCCTCTCTTAAAGATCTTTCAAACAAAAAAGTCAAAGTCGGTGCTACGTATTCTGCTACCGCTTCAAGTTCCTTGGTGCTTATTTGGTCCCATCCTACTCTTCTTTTCCTAGGTAGATGTTTTATGGCTTAATCCTCCGTTATTGTTGACCATTCGAACTTCCTACCTGTGTTTGAGCTACCCACATGTATACTCATACTGTAATCGGCTCGTCTTTGCTCCGTCAACATATTGCAAAATGCTTATAATTGATTGATTCATGATCCGTCAGGCTAATCTGGTTTGTGCTTTGAGGTTTGCTAACTTCCTATTGAGGTTCTCAAGTTTGATAAATACCTTAGCTTGTACGGTAGTCAGTGGGTTGATGTCGAAGTCGGCGGGCGGTTCCGCGTCGTCCCTGCTCTCCCTGGTAGAGCAGTAATCATAATTGATTGATTCATGATCCATCCGTCAGGCCACCCGACTTTCTCGGAGGAAGGGTTACCGTTCAATTTAACTTTTTATTTTTACATCTCTTCTCCATAAAGCAGTACACAGGTAGGAAGTTCGAATGGTCAACGATAACGGAGGATTAAGTCATAAAACATCTACCTAGGAAAAGAAGAGTAGGATGGGACCAAATCAGCACAAAGGAACTTGAAGCGGTAGCAGAATATGTAGCACCGACTTTGACTCTTTTGTTTGAAAGATCTTTACGAGAGGGTATCGTTCCTAAGCATTCATATTTCATGAATCCGCACAACAAAAATTAAACTTCATCATCTCTGACAAGTCAGAGCTATAACCGTAGCAGAAAATCTTTCATATTTCGACTCAAGTTTCAACATCACATAAGACAACCCAAGAAGTTAATCTTGGGAATGACAACAATTCCTATGGAAATTAAAGAAATTGAAGATCCCCTCCGGAGACTGATGCACCTGACCGTGGAAAAGAGGCGGATGAGCGATAGAGGATACTAGACAGAAACGAAGGGGCCTGAAGATGACATTTTGATGTGGAAATCTTGCAATAAAGAAACTAGAGAAGAATTTTTCTGCTTATATCCGTCTCACCCTGACAACCCCATTGGTTCAAAATGCTTATTAAATAGGTATATTAGCATTGCCTCTCGTTCCCATGCACTGGATAATTCCTCCCCTTATGTCTAATATGGGATAGCGGAGTGTTCGATTTTCTATTATCTCTAATCAATTTATCAATAGTGCGCCAAAAAGCCTAGAATCCCCCACAGTTGTATGCATTTCATCCTAGATATTTTTTTTTCGCATGTTTTGCGGCCCAAGTTGCTCCTCCGCACAATTTCTTGTGAATAATTTCTAAATTTGAGCACTCCCTTCCTACCTTTCTGCACTTTTTAATTTTTTTATGAACTCGATTTTTCTCGTTCACTAACTTTACTATTCCATGTTTTATCCAGGGACTTGTACGATTATTACTATTTATTTATATTTCGCAAGTTAACTCAAATTTCGCTTTATTCCATTTGAGATAAAATTGATCAGAATCTTTTTTGTAAACATACCTCTTTGGATATTACTTCAATCCGTTGCCTTTACTTTTTCCTTGAAAACTTCAAAATCTAAGTGCAAGGCTTTGGTGAACTTTTCCCTACATTTATTTATATTACTAACGGTAACTTCCAGGCCGTAGTGGTCCGAAATTCTCAACTCCTCGGCCCCTGCTCCAAATCTTTCGTGGTTTTAATCTCGTTTTAATAAAGGCGTGATCTATACACGACTCTGCGTCGTTATTTGCTCCAGTTGGTCCGTTAACGTAACTTCTAAAGCTACTTGAATTTATCAAATCGAGGTAATAGTTTGAGTCCTTGGTGCCTACACTGCTTTACCTGACTGATCTATGTTTAATTTATTCAAAATGCAAAACACACACACACACACACACACACGCATTGTGATACGATAGGGACATTAGATACAAGTGTGGACCCAGCTGCATGCAGCACAATATGCTCGTAGATCTAGGGATGCACTGTTCAGAACCTCTCGTAGGTACATCTATCGCGGCACCATCTGGGACATAGACACTGTATCGAACATGGGACCGCTAGTACAAGCACCCGTGCATAATAGATGCGCAAAATGAAGATCGTCATGGAACGCAGGTAGGAAATATGTGAAATCCACGATGTAATTTGCAATATGGTTACCTATATTTCTTATATTTTGCAGAGGAATCACCAATCTCTTCTAGGTGCTTAATAAATTAATCTATGTAGGTGGAGTTTTGCGATATGCTACCCATATTTTCTGATTCAGACAACACATGTAGGTTTTACCAATAATTCAGCCATCGGTTAAAATTGTCTTACCAACAAATCAAAGGACACCTTTGATTGTGGTACTGCGTCTAAATTAGTTGTTCACACCAAAAGCTTACAGGTTAGTATGAAAGAAGTATCCATCTTGTCTGACAGTAATTATTTCCTCAAACATTAGTTTGGTAGGCGCCCAGTATTTGTAAAGGCAGCTACAAGATTTGTTATGGATAAGTATACTGGATAGTCCCCCTTCCTGTTTCTTGAAATTGCCACTTCCGAGGTTATACCTGACCGCTTAACTTTTTATGTTATCCTATGGATGTTGCAGGTTAATCGCCTCAGACCTTGGAAGTGGCAACTAGACCATTACATCACTTCTTTTTCATAGACCGTTGGTTCAATGTTATGTGTTTGGGTGTTAGTAGAGTTAAGAGGGATTACTCTGATAACCCTTGAAGCGGCAATCTGGGAATAAAATATTTCACCCTTATTCGAATTCGGTACCTTTCTCACGGTTATTCCAACTTCAAAGATCTGCCTTCAAAAAGCACAACAGGGGTTCTACGTTTTAATTCGCTGTCACTATCCCATTCGCTGTACCTCCTTTCTCGTCTCGATAGGATGAAAAAAGAGAAAGGGCGGTCAGCATTGAACAACACTGGAGGAGGAGGTGGAGGCTGACAACCGAGACAAATCGGACCAAATCCCAAAACTGGAACAAACGATTAGATACAATTCTGTAACCAAGGAGTCCAATTTCAGGGAACATATTTACGACTCTCCTAATTCCATCTTGATCGACGGTGTAAAAAAACAATTCAATATCTGTATGATTGCAATCATGGAAACAAGTAAGAACAAAATACCTATTATCAGGTAATGTTATCCTCAAACGCATACATTCACGAAATTAACATAAAATTCACGTAGTAAAACCCCTATGATGAAACACTTAATTCATCCTGTGGGACAGTGTTTGCTTAAAAATAGGACCCTGGATTTATGAAAGCATTGGTTCAATTTTAGTTTGGATGTGCAATAATTGATTGTAGATTGCTGTCAACAATACCAATCTAACGTGAACGAGTTTTTATTTGGACTAGGAGCCTACTAACTATAGTAGTTAATCAGTGTCAGAAAACTAAAGAACTTCATTTGTTTAGGCTTTGAGAATAATTAACCTGAAAAATAGTAAAGAAAAGATGATTGAAAATTCCTCAGGTGTCTGTACTGCTGTGTAGGTACCTAGCCATTGCTCAGGTAGCTTCATCAGCGTTTTATTGTAAGTTCGTAGTACTATGCTTAACTGAGGAAGCTTTACTTGTTATATTGAATGAATAAAAGGAGAGATTTGATAGTTTGTCAAAATAAACAAGGCATGTTGTTGCTACACCAAGAAACGAAACTACTTAGGTAGTTACGTACGTCCTACCAGATTTGCTGTTGGTTTAAAGTGCCTAAACAAAGTAGGTGAGTCGTTGCTTTGCCGACGAATACAACCGCTGATTAGCAAGTTTGTCAAATATCGAATCAGGGAATATGCAACATGAATTAAAAACCAGCTACAAGGAAAAAACCTTGAAATGCATTCCTCTGAAGGTAAGATTTCATAAAGACGGCATTGGCAGTGCAGTTATTGCGCGAGTTTTGCAGTTACGCAAATTTTATGGACAAAAAAGGTAATTAGGTAGGTACCTACTTTCGTTTTGATCAATGAAGTACCTACATGAACAAGTAATAATATACGGAAAGTATGTAGGTATACCATACATCTAGGTACTTACCTTTCCACATGTGATACAACTTACTATTCCCGCCTAACAGAGCTCTCATAACACATCCTTTCACAAGTCCACTTTCACAGTACGCTAAAGAGTTTTAGTTTCAATTGATTCGAAGAACAGTTCTAAAACTAGATAGGTAACCACAACATTTTTGCGGCTGATGTCTGGATCATCTAGAACACTTGTATGTCAACTCCCCAAAACACATTTCATATGGATCTCTACCCCACAGATTAAATCTTGCATTCGTAGCGTTTGAGGTCAACACCTGATAATAACTTGATGTAATTTGCGTACAATTTACCACCTTGCATATTACAAATAATGAAAATATTGACTCGGAACTAGGTGAGACTATGTTACGCAGTTGTCCAGCTGTGACTACAAATGGGGGCATTTTCGCATGTTTACTCGTCACCATGACAACAAGGTGAAATAACTTCGATTTCGCTTGCCTCGATGTAAGGATGCGCTAGTGTCCAAGTCTCGAGAATATCACCCATATTGGAGGAATTATGTACAAAACTGAAGACCACATTTACATGCACTAAGAATCGACCTGTCTTGCAGTCCACATCACCCGCCTCTTCAAAATCATCGCCTTATTTTCACAATGCTGATCTCTTTTTCTTTCTATTTTCTATTCTGGGACTTTCAAGCCGCTTCAATTCCTTTATTGGGTTCTGTACTTTTTTAATCATACTTCATCATTGCATGCAAGAAATCTGACCTGTATAGTTATGTTGGGGATCACACCTAAGAGTAGGCCAACGAAGAATCTAATGAACCTTCCCTAAACTGTACTAGAGTGAACTCGTTCCTTATTCCTATGCCAGGAATCGGGCTTGTAATAGGTATGTTGGGTGTCAAAATCAGCTGATCTACCTTCCCGAAAAGTGCTACCTACTTGATTGAGTTGGCATCATCATCACACATTCCCTGATAAGAACCCTGTCAAACCTTTTTCTTATTTACTTGTCATAACAACAACATTCTTATTAATCCAGCTGAGATATATTAATTGAAAAAATGTTCTTTAATTCTAAAATTCATTGTGTTGGTCTTTCGCTTCACCACGACGAAAATGAAACGAAATGGAAAAGAATGAGTTTCCCTTCTGTAGGTACAATGCAGGATTCGAAGCAGAACAAAGTTGCCTCGGAGATAGATCGTGCTGCCAACTGCAGTTGGCTCCATGGCGTGGAGATCATTGACCCAACATAAATCGATTATTGTACCTTGGGTCCAATTTTGAATTTTAGAAAAAAATCCACCATATTAATAGTAAAGTGACTATAGTGAAATCTGGTACTCTGACAAGTTCCCAAGTTATCACCCAGCTACCTGAGATTAAAAAAGTAAAATTCTCAAGGATTTTATGATGGGAAACACGAGTTAGAAAAAAAAATGACTCAAGGTACAGACCCTTATCCTACCTTTGCTAGTTATTTAACTGTTATTTCTTCAATCTATTGAAAACCGTACTGAATAAATTTGTATTGATTTCAAGCTATCAGCTTAATATTCTTTTCACTTTTCTGATTATCAAACTGTTTGCCTGGTGTTTCTATCTGAAGCCAATAGAAAAAAAAGGTAAAATACAAAAAGTTGTCAATACGACTGTGAATCGTAAGTCGTCCTTTGCACATAAGCTTAGGCTGAACCTCAACTGATGATGGTAGATCCTATTTCGTTTTCTCAATTTTTGTCCAAGGTGGTGTTTCTTACGACAACAGCTAAAGGAAATATGATTGTTTAGAATATTCCCTCAAGTTTTATATAGAAAAGTGACTAAAGGAAATATGATTGTTTAGAATATTCCCTCAATTTTTATATAGAAAAGTGACTGCGCAGAAAGGATGAAATATCATACTTTTGTCAAATAATATGAACCTTTTTATTTTCAATAATTTTAGCATGAATATGCTTTAGCCGGGACCTAACTGCCGAAAAACGTAATATGAGATTGGAACGAAAGTAGTGCGATACTGATAAAGTTCCATTGCTAGGGAGTGATGTCCGCTAGCGACCTCGCTGGAGTGACACACTCATAATAATAAGTCGAGAAAATCCAGTAATGGAAATGCTTGATTTTCTAGGCCAGGGGTCTCTAACCTACCGCTCACGGGCCGGATAAGGCCCACCGAGCTTTTCGAACCGGCCCGCCGATCATTCTCAGCTTAGAACTTCTTCAACAGTCATATATCTTCGAAGTGTATCACTAATCACTACCAGGGTTGCCATTAGTACGGTAATTACCGTTAACGTACGTTTGCGCATGCGCAGAGTGAAGTATTGATTTGGAAACAATGAAACGGGATCGTCTACCCCCCCCCCCCCCCCCCTTCAGCCACCAACACGTTCCCTGAAAATATCATCTAGATCGGATGAAAACTGGAAAATAAGCTTGTTACAAGTATTTCATATTAGTGCATACACAGTAGCTATTAATGATATGACAATCATGTGATATAAAATGATCAAATTGTCATCCCCTAACTATCATCCAAATTTGAGCGAGATCAGACGACTAGGGCGTGAGAAAATGATGCTTGGTAGAATTTACGTTTGCGCATGCGCAGAGTGAGGTATTGAGTCAAGAACGATGAAACTGATAGGGGACAATCTACCCCCTGTGTGGGCGAGTCTGTTGATAAGAACGACTAAATTTGAGCCTGATAACGTGAATATTTTGAGCACGAATAGTACCAAACCTCACATTAAAAGTGATTTCATTGTTTACAATTACAATATTAGGTAGGTACATGTTAAGCATCCTAAATAAATTGCATTTATTCTTCTTTAACTATAAATCCTTTTAATCGCTTATATAGTGTATAGCCCGCGTAATTGAGGAAAAATTTCAATTCGGCCCGCCCTGATAATAGGTTGGAGACCCCTGTCATGGAAGAAGAGATGACTTTCTTCTTCCATGCCCCTGTTCTAGGCTGAAGCATATTCATGTTCTGTAATTTTGGCCGGAGACTCTAAGTAGAACTCACGCGAGGCGCGACGCGCCGAGTTTTTTTATCGTTATTGTTTGACTTTGTTTTTTGTGGTTATTTTTGCCGAACGAACAGTTCCCCTGAACATTGTTATGACATTCGAGAGTTGTAGAATTACGTTGCGCGAGTCAAGCCCTAGATTATTCATTATGAAGTCAGGTAGGTTACCGAAGAACTAGACAATTCAAAAATCCATGCACGAATCATCCCAAAAACTGTTCTGAAATTAATTTCAATCTGTAAAAAAACTGATTAAAACATAGTTTTTATCCAAAATTAATTTGAATCTCACCGGAATATTAATTACGCGTATACATTTATGATTACCTTTTTTGTCACTTTTATATTAATAGTCAGTTAACAATTCATGAGAACTCAAGGTTCTCTAATTTTGAAAAAAAAGAAAAGAAGAGTGCCGTACTTAAATTTAATAAGTAATAAGAAGAAAGAAGAAGAAGAAAAAAAATTGCTTGTATAGTCATGGTGTGCGATTGGAACTTTTCTTGAAATAAATCTACTATATTTATTCATCAATCGCTTTATTTTGCCAACAATCCTTCATTTTCGATTAAATGTTCTAGAATTTTCAAAAGAAGGGGTGTGACCCGCTTGACAGTCTCCAATGACATGCGAAAGTTGTCTAATTTTATTACATACCTTCTGCTTATCTGGAAAACGTGAATTTTGGTGACGTAGTACATATTTTTCAACATTTCTATCCGACTCTGCATACATTCGGGAGTAAGCCGGGGTCTTACCGGTTTATCTTCAAATAATGGCCATGTCAGCTAAAGATGTTGAACTTTTGAATGGTATCTCTCTGGGTGTGGTAAAGTAGCTACGATTTCAACTTAAGGCATTAATTTAAATCAGCAGAGTGAGATCTGTACCCTTTTTTGTTTCAGTCCAACTTGCGACGATGAACGGGGCTCCGCTGGGTGAGGTAGAGTATAATTACAACTTGAAGGATCATTCTATTCAGCTCTCACACTCTATTGAGCTCTATAGCTAATATTGTAGATATCTAACTTGAGATACTCAAATTCGGACCGGGGCTTCTTGATTACACGACAAAACACGGGTAACGAGACAGCACATAACGAAACTAACATTTCAACAACAATAGTTGTCTACGGTACCTTACGGTTTTGCTGTTTCCCTGTGGATGTTGATTCCTGATGTCTTCTACCGTCCTCGGTTTTCGCGGGTGGCTAATTCCGTGGCAAGGGGTCGGTTGAGGTGTACTGTGAACACTCAAGAATTCGAAGTGTGCACAGAATTCAGCCGCAATAATGTCCAGAAAACTAGTTCTTACACAAAGGGTGCGAGGGTCTAGGTTTGAATGAATCTCTTCTTTTCATAATTTTCGGAGTTCCTTTGTTGCTCTACTGCGCATGCCAGGAGGCGTAGAAAAGGCATGGAAATTCGAGTTTGAATACAGGGGGTTGTCGTTACTCCCCTTTTTGGGTGATCCTGTCGTATTTTGGGGATCCAATTAGATTATGCTTCGACGTCTTGGAGGGATGTGACAGCGTTGATTTTGGCCGCGCTCGGCAAGTGGCTGACATTCGGCTTTTCCAGAAACTCTAACTTTTCGAGGCCATGGGATTGCTGATTGTATTGTTTCTCACGGTCTGCTGAAGTCAATGCACTGCGATGAATGTCCTTGTGAGCGTTTCGAAGCTTACATAAACCAGCTATTATATCACTATAAACATGGGTCTGGAACAGGGTTTCCAGGTGAGATGAGGTGAGAAAAACCGGACAAAGTTCGAAAGCATTTTAAAAAACTCAGTAAAAATGTTACAGAAATTAATTTCACACACGCCGCACAAATACTGATTGGCATTTCTAATATGAATTTTCTATCGGATATGCATTCTCTATTTAGGTATTCCAATAAATACTGTTTTCTCCCATTCAAGTTTTTAAAATTATAATTATGTGATGCTTAGAATATGTATTTTGCACAGATTGTTTCAACCAGTAGGTACCTTTATTCGTTTCTAAACGATAATAGTGAACCTATCACTTAACTAGAAGGTTGACTAATTACTGACTACATAATAATTGCTGTATCCATCATCTGGAAACCACTGAAGACGCACAACTATATTGGACAGCTAAATAGAGCTAGACGAACCTGAGGTTACAATTTGTGCTCGTTTTCTCCTAATTTTCAATTCTTTGATTTAAACCTAATATACGTGGTACCTAATTAAACAATCAACAGCTCAAAATACCTAATCATTTTTCGTTTTTTTTTGTTTTTTTGTTTTATCTAAGATTACCCGGAAAGAAGAATGGACTGAGAGAATGCACAAGTGATGGCTAACACAAGAGATAGAGAGTTCCTTCTCGCGAAAAAAGGGACAAGAAAACAAACGATTTTGGATTTTTAGGCAGCTTTCTCGCTTCGATTGCCAGATAAACGATGTGGTAGGTCCTCTAGAGGTCACGGGTGTTTTCGTTGAATAGTAACCTTCGATAGGACCTGTGAAAACCGGATATTTGCCGCCATTTCAAAGAAAAGCCGAGACCTGGCAACCCTGTTCGGGAACATAGTACTCCGAGCGGTCTCTACAGACAAGGGCGCGGTTTACCTAGGGTGGGCTCTCGCTGCCAAGTTTAAATGCGCGGAGTACCACAACCGGAACTTGCCTCTCTTCGTCAAACGAACACTGGCCCAAGACCGCACAGCTGGCGATAAAGTTGGAAGAATATCCATTGATCGGCTGCCGCATGACTTCTCAAGTGCTCGACCATATATGTCAAGTGCCCTTGGCACACCGGATACAATTCACCACCTCATAGTGAATGCTGAGGCGAACTGTGTATCCCGGTCAGGCAACCCCACCCCCAGGGGCCTGAAAGCTGGTCCAGAGAACTCGAGGAACTTTTTGATTGGTCGTGCTCCGACAAAGTTAGGGCCGGAGATATTAGATATCAGCACCAGCGGGTGCAAGGAAAGGAGTGTCTCTCGTTTCACTTGTCTTCGGCTCCGCCCTGCATTTTTACTCGTTTTAATATTTTTATACATCATGGATACTAAAATCCAGTAATAAAGCATCAATATTTTTAAAAAGAATACGTCTAACATATTAACAAAGCGCGAAATTGGAATTCATTTATTGTAAAAATTCATATATTAAATTTGTATTAAAGTTGGGAGAAAATTATCCAACAAGTATTCAAATCAAGTATTCCAAAATTTATTTTGCTACTTTCTATATGGCCCACCTGCCATTAAGATTTCGTTCGTTTGTTTTCAAAGAGCTTGTCCTTGTTCCAATCAAAATAATTTTCACCATTCCAACTTGGTTTACGGAAGATACCCGTATCTTCCGTAAAATTGTCAGTTCTTGCTTTTCACGAATTCCTATGTTCTATTCTACATTATCACGTTCTATTTTACATTCATCAAATCTGACCACATTCTGAAGATTTTTCTGGAAATGGCGAACATGTAAAAGCCCAGTGCAAGGTAAGTCCTTTCAAACCTTAGAGCTGTTTTCGAATTAATAAAAATGAAGCATCACTCAGTTATCTTCATATTTCATGTACCTATGCGATGATTAGGGAGTATTCACAGATACCCCGCCAGCTGTTTCGGTTCGTAAAAGTACAAAAATGATTGGGGAAGGTAGCACTCGAGATGAATATCGAGAGATGTGGATATGTTCATGTTCCTGCGCTTACGCACTTACCGTAGCTTTTCCACCCTTATCTAGGTGGTAATTATTGTTTACGTATTAGTAAACGTATTCTATAAATTTGACTGTGTGCAATTCCATTTGTTTCAGTACGCAAATTCCTATCTGAACATAAACCTAACTACACATATATCTCCCGATCTGTATTTTGAAAGTGCCAAGTATACGTTCTTGGGTTGGTACACCTTGGAAGTTTGTGGCTGGAAATGCTGTGGTTTCTTTTATTATAATAATACAACGATTTGAGAGTGGCTCACTGGCATGTGATACTTCGTTCCCTTATTTTGATTCTTGATATTGTAATATTTATCATTCACCTATTTAATAATTTCTTTATTTTCTTTGCAGGTCCACAACATGATGATCCTGTTGAAACTTTCTGCCTCAGTATCATTTGATACTATCTTCTTTACATTATATTGATCACTTTTTTTACCTGATTACAAAAATGTGGAAATTCGTCTATATTAAATGTTTCTCTGTATAATTTACACCTACCTATTTATTCCACATCTAACTTCCATGTAATTATTCTCTTGTAAATTATTATTTTCTAGGAATTTATTTTTAAAATTAAAAAAACAATTAATTTTTAACCGATTTATATGTTTATTCCATTACCTTATTGTAATTTTAGTTCGCCAGGCCGGAATAGTGCGTGAGGTGTCATTGGATGCTAGCGGTTATAATATCCATGCTCGCCGATCATTTTAGCGTTGGCTTTCTTCTCTGTTTAAATGTCCTGTTACTCTGTGGGCAAAGAGTTCCAGAGTGAACCTCCCTGTCCTCGCCTAACGGACTCCTTGGCTTTTTGAGATCTGTTCTCCGACTCCGAATGGGCGCTTCAAGTGATGCCTGAATATTTTGATATTGTGAGGGACCAAAAATTCCACGTATTTGTGATTATGACGCTTTCAATTTTGTCAATAAATGTTCTCGGTACCAGAAGCTTTGCTGTTATTTAATTATTTTACTAAATTTTATTTTTAAATTTAACCTAAATTATATGCCAACCTTTGTAACGGCCTAAGGGCTTTATACAATAAAATCTATCCATCTTTCTATTTATCTATCTACCGAGGGTTAATTCCATTTTTGACATGTTTATGATTCTAAAGTTAATAACAATACTACAAGAATGACAATGATGAAGCATCATACCTAATAGCAGACACTAGTTATTGACGATGAAATAAGGTATGATGATCAACCAAGCAAAAGACAATAGTAATTGATGAAGAAGTATTATATTAAATATAAAATGCAAATCTAAAAAATAGCTCAAGAATTGCCTATTTTAACGTTATCATAATCAATAAAGTTAATGTAAGAACTCCAGCACCACTCATGATTCTGAGATTGAAGAACCTCCACACTGACCTAACCGACGATGTCCTAGTATTCCTTAATGTTAACGCTCCAAGGAAGAGTGTAACAAATGTGTTATCGCAAGTCAAATTTCTGGTTATTATAAAGTTATCTGTGTCCATTGAGCACTGCCTAATCAGTGCGACGTGCTTCAGTGCCGTAAAACGTGCTCTTACAGAATTTTGACAATAAATTCAGAAGTTCAGTATTTGTCATGATGACCAAACCAATCTTTCTACTCATGTTTGTATCAGATCGTTGGCTGAACATTGTGCTAAGCTACGTAGTAGGTTTATAGTTATTAATTGCAATGTAGAGTGAAATTCCGATTCTCAACCGTGCTTGCCGATCAATTGTTTCCGCGCAATATTCACACAGCCGGCTTCCACCGTTTTTAATCAATACTGAAGTATTGTAATCGGGTTGAAATTCTCAGATACCACGCGTGTAATCGAAAGACATGTCAATAGGGCGAGTCACAATAGTAGAAACTGATAATGGGACAACAAACCAAGAATGGACGAAGTGATGTTATTGTAATTCTCAATAAATTCAACATTTAAAATAAAAGTTGAAGTCACTTTAACATGCGATTAAACAATGTGCGGTAGTGTGACTGCAGTATAACATAATACACTAGGTATCTTAAAATTTCGAAACGGCGCCTTGAAAAAGGACCGTATTGTCCAAAGTTGGAAGTAGCATAAGCATGAAAGGACGATTTGCTTCAAATTTGAGAACTCGAGGGATATATGCTGCTGACATCAACACCATCGTAATTCCTAGAACAAGAACATGATACCAGACCTGGATTTACTTAGAAGTTACATACCCCATAACATTGCCTATATGTACATTATTCTAGCCTATGAACCTATTTACTCAGCTTTTTCAATGAATTTCCTTAAACTTTTTGCTCCCCATTTATATATTTTTAAAATTATTCTATGATCAATAATAATGTATTGAACGAATGATGATGACGAAAGGACACTATACAAGACTACTAGTTGCTGATCATGATACAAGTGTTGATGATCATGATAGCACATAACAACCACAAAAATAGGAGAAGCAGTATTATATCATGCTTAAACTGCATATAACATAAAACATGTTTACCACGAATGGCCTATTCATCGTTACAACCAGCATGAATGTCTCTTTGTAAGTTGCAGTACCGTTCATGATGGCGAAATTGATACCCACTCATACCTACCCAATCCCTTTAATTTTACAGTAGTTTAGCAATCATATTCGATTAACCCTGTTTTTTTTTTTTTTTTTTTTTTTAGATCCAACGTATATCGTAGTAAATAGGAAGTATATAATCATAAATTGCAATGTCGAATGATATTCTGATTCTTGACTATTTCTGCCTTCCGCTGTTACAAGACAGCCAGCTTCCTAAGTTTTTAATCAAATCTGAAGATATTTGCATGTAGGAATGAAGGGCGTTATTAAAAGAAAGACGGATGCATAAGCCAGGCTACAATAGTAGAAGCTGATGCATAAAAAACCATCAACCTAAAATGTACAAAGTATTGTTACTGAACTTCTGAATAGATGAAACATTTATAGATTTGTTAAAAGTGATTTTAAATTGTGATTATAAAATTTGCGATTGTATGTAAAGTATAAAATAAATTATTATCGACCTAAACGCAGCAATCTGTCGTGGAATTATCAGGAATGTGGCCAAACAAATTATTCATCCTCTATCGCAAGCATTCGATAAATTTATTATCTTCTTCAGGGCCTGTAATATACAATACAACAGCTCAACTCTTAGAAAAACGGCGAACTCATTAAATATAATAAATAAAGGTATAAACGTAAAAATACTCCAGCAAGAAACAAGTATACCTACTATAGGTAAAATCATCTAACTTAATGAGAGGTGAACTTCAGCGTGAATATCACACTACTCAGCCACCAACTGATCAATAAATTCATTACAGGTTGCAAACAGGTAGGTATTAAAATAGATCCGGTACACAAATCAACAACTTCATATCAAGGAATGCTAATACTTATAACACAACAAACATTACAACAACCAACTCAATGAAGTAACTAAAACCAGTCGAAGATTTAAAAAGAAAAAAGAAGAAGAAAATAAAATGCGGGAGCCACAAAAGTATACTAATAATTTGATTTACTTGCACAGCAACAAAATTCAAAAGCAACAAGGCAACAACATTCATCAGAACAACACTGATAATAATGATTTAAAAAACCCCTCTTCCTCTTCATCAACAATCACAATGACAAGTACCATGAAACAGGATCATATGGATAAATAATGAATTAGTCATCTAAAATCAATTTGATCAACAACACAACAAACTATAAATATGTATAAACTTTCAAAACTTAACAATAATATATATATATATATATATATATATATATATATATATAATATATATATATATATATATATATCAGCTCTTAACATCATTCACAGATTAGTTGGTTGGCTGATAATTTTTGCGTTTATAACTTTATTTATTATCTTTCATGATGTCGCCGTTTTTTAAGGGTTGAGCTGTTGTATATTACAGGCCCTGAAGAAGATAATAAATTTATCGAGAGTTTGGCAAAAGAGGAAGAATCATTTGTTTGGCCTCATTCCTTATGTTAAGTATGATGAAATAAATAGATCATCTTAAAATTTCGTAACGGCGCCTTGGAAAAGAACGGTTTTATCCAAAGTTGGTAGGAGCATGAACATGAAAGGACGATTTGCTTCAAATCTGAGAACCCGACGGGGAAATCCTGCTGATGTAGCCATAATGACCATTCCTAGAACAAGAAGGTGATACCAGAACTGGGTTTACTTACATGACATGTATTGTTACGCAGCCCATAACATTGCCTACCTATGCGATCTATTACCAATATACCTACTTACAATCAGTTTCTACCATGAATTTAATTAATTTGCACACCATGCAGAAATGATTTTTGACACTAACATAGCTACGTACTAGTATTTTCATTATTAATGCTAATCATAACAGTAATGAAGGGCTATAGTAGTAGCCACTAGTTACTGATTATGAAATAAGCTTCGATTATCAACAAAGCAACGGATGGTCACGCAATTGACGAAGATGTATGGTAATATACATAGACTGAGTGTCACACATTTGGTTGAATACACAACCTCTTCCCTCTCACCCACCATCACCACCACCACCAATCAGACGATTGTACAAAGTGGTTGTACAGTCAAATCCCTTTTTCCCAGGTTTGTGTTAGGTCCAAGGTCGAACTTTGCAAGTAGGTAAGCCATGAGTTCCCAAATTCTCACAACTGTCAACATTTTCATTAGATCCTGATTTCAAGAATGCCTTCAACATTCAACATGATCTTGAAAATTTTCATCGTGTCCTAATCGGTAGAAAACAGGCTCATTGCATACACAAAAGTAAAATCCTCAATTCATCATTTCATCAGAGTCCAACGGTCCGATGGATATCGCTGACATTTGAAAAGTAGCTTTTTTAACGTCCATCAATTTCTCACGAATTTTATCAGGATCAGATCAATGATAATGATTATCAATGATGATAATCAGATCAAATGGGATGTTATAATGAATCCTTGGAACGGGTAGGTTATCTTATTTTTGCCCGATGTTGATGTGAGTTAAAGGGAAGGGAAATTTAAATTAATATTCAAATCTGAACCCGAGAAGTCATTTGATAGAGATGGCGATTTCGCCTGAACATGATACACAATCATGTTATGGACACGAGAAAGCTTTGTGTCACTAAATTTCCTTTATAAGTTTGGTTCGGCCAACGATTCCGAACCTGTTCTGGACGGAACCGCGTTCTGAAAAGGGAGGGGATGGAACAAGTTGAACTGTGCTTAACCGAACGGTCTTCAGGTTCATTCGGCATTGATAACCTTAACAGAAAATTACTTCATGAATAACCTTCGTTTCGTTTGTTGAAGTCTTGAAGATGTCCTATCGACTACTGCGATATTTTCATAGTTTTTAAGTGATGTTTGCATAATTTTTAAATGCTATTGCTGTACAAAGTTACTCCTACTTAGATAGCTGTTTTCTCGGTCATAGTTATCTGTTAATCGTTAACTTTTTAAGTGAGATATGTGAACGATGTAGCCTTTACCTATCTGATAAAAATACCTGCATTTGTACCTGTGATTGTACCTGTGATTGACTTGTTGTCTATTCAATTTTTGACAAGTGAAAAAACATTATAAAATGCGTCTTATTTCAATCGTTTTTTATAAATCCTGTATCCTTGAACACCTCATTATCATCAGACTAAAGTACGACCGAACAGCAGCCCATCATTGCAAGAAGCTTTCCTCCATATCTTTTAATTTTATACATATTTCTTCTTCTTTTTTTAAGTCATATTTTCGGACAGTTTCCTTCACATTTTGACGTTACATTGGGGTATAAATCCGAGCTCTGGTGATTCACATAATATGCATGTGTAAGTAAGTATATATTTTTTAAAATTATTTATAGGTACCTATTTATATAGGTACCTACATATTTCATCAGTTCAGGCTGCAAAAATAACCCACTACAATGGTCAGTTTTCTCCGCCTATTTTATTTTATTCCATCACCTGAATGATTTTGAAGAAGCTTTCTATAACAGGTCAATATGAGGTGTGGGATGGTAGAAAGTGGCCAAAACTGGGGTGTAAGGAAAGCTGAATGACATCATCCCTGCCGGGAATTTCGAGCTGAAAATTTGAAAACGAGGAGTTTTCAAGAGCAAAGAGTCACAGGTTTGCAGACCAAGTAATGTTGCTTAGATGAACGAAATTTCATGATTTAGAAGAGAAATAAATTTTAGATCAACACATGAAAGTTACCCATTAGCGAATTTTCCAAGAACGGCAATGGCTCCAAGTTTTCAAAATAAAATTCTTCATGGGTATTTATGCTTCTGAAACATTAATTTTAAAATATTCGAGCACATTCAGGGATCTCCTGTGTCCCATAGTTAGGTAATTTTTGTCCTACGGACGGTCACGAACTGTAACATACCAACTCATCGAGTCTTGAACCCCTTAACAGTTATGTCCAATTCATAAGAGGTAAAGATATTAATTACTCAATTGCTTTAAGAAATTAGGTGTTCCCTATGAACAAACTCGTTCCTTTTATAAAATTATTTTATTCAGTATAATATTCAATTCCAATATTCATATCGGTGGCATAGGGTCGCACATCACACACAACTATTCAGAACTTCGGTCACAAAACTATTCAAAACAAATCGACATTGTCAAAACCGATGGAGTGCGTGTGCAAACAGCCAGTCCTGAAAAAGTGTCAGAGCTGATAGAACTGATTTTGAACGATAATGAACGCCTAAAAGAACAGCGGACTGTGCGTTCCGAACGAGTTCTGTGGCTAAACGAATGCCCTAAAGGTTCGTGTTCAGTTATGAACCGTTCAGAACTATTGGCCGAACGAACCATTACTAGAGTAGTATTGGTTTTATTTATTTATTTTAATTATCATCTAAAAGCGGGTTTTTTCAAATCTTTGCTTTTGCAACTCACAAAGATCAGTAATGTCTAAATGGGCAATATGCTGAAAACAAAAAGTCCGTCGATGGACTATCTGTGAATTGAAGTTGTTGACAAAATGATTCATAAAGCATCCACAAATTAATATAAAAAAATAATAATGATAATAATTAAGTGTTTCAAATGGAATGCGCAATTTTAAATTCTGCACAATACTCGAAGGTCACATGGGCTCTGACGAAAAATCTGGGCGAGAGGTAGGACTGGGCGAGTAGCATTTCTATTTCCCTGTGGAAATAGTAGTATTTAATAAACTACTAGTTTATTAAATACTAGTAGTTTTCACGCTCGCTTTCGGGGTGGGATGTATAGATGCGATGGGACGTTACTGTAGAGTTCATCCTTAGTCCGGAGAAAAAATCCGGTTGAAATTCGACGTTTTTGGACTCAAAAAACGCGTATCTCCCACCCCCTCTAGAAAGGGGCTAAAAGCGACTTCGCCTTCAAGACCGAAAGGTCTTGCGGGTCATTGCCTAACCACAACAAACTGACCTTACCACTCTCCTACCATCCAGCCAATGGTTCGAGTGGGTAACAATTTTTCAAATTGCTTGCAATCCCTTTAGGAAAAACTCAAGAAGATCCCCACTCACACGTAGACTCCCCCACTCAGCCATTTGGCCGTGCATAGCGTGGACAAACGGAAGGAGTTTCATTCTTTTAAATGAGATATTAAAATTTTTGACAAGTGGATGATTGAATGTTATGTTATGCACAATATAATATAACAAAATAAGTAGGTACCAACATAAATAGTACAACCGGCTTCAAACAAGCCTGTTCTTTGAATAATGTGTTTTCAACTTCGGTTAAAAGGCATTCTATAATTCATGCAAATCAGTATTATAAATTCGTGTTAGTTTCATTTGGAATGAGAGTAAAAGGCTTAATAACAAATCAATGGCAAACTTTATTGAAATAGTAGTTACAGTTATCAGGTACAAAACGTCATTTTAGCAGCAATAACATGCAGTGCTAGTGACAAGGCATGCTGGTTCTTATAAATAACTAGATACAAATAGTAAATGTAAGTACATGCAAATAATTTAATGACACTAAAATTGTATTTATAAAAAAAAGTATCTTCCTTCCCAACACATTAAATCAGTTAATTGGAAACGGCTGACCGCCAATGAAAGTATTTTCTACCACTCGAGATCACATTTCTATTTCCAGTTGAAAATCGAACTATAGAAGAAATATGTCGTTATAATATTTTTACTTTCCTTCTTTTTAACGGAAAAATTAGTTGCAATTTTGAATTAAACCGAACAATAAACTTGGGCGATTACGGTATTACAAATCAAAGGAACGGCTCATTTAAATTCAGTACCTCTACTCTCCTTTGTTCTAAGAGCCCATCATGTTATCACGAATTAGTGAATCAAGATTAATGTTATTAGTTACTACCATAGGAATTATTTGCTACAAAATTCATAAGTGAAATCATCCTGAAATCTTCGGTATGATAGTTCTACTGAGGATCAACAACAAATTAAATAGAAATAACCCAATTAACAACCACTAAACCCTACAAAATTAGGGATAAACGAAAGAAAGTACCTATCTCCGAATGCAGAATCATACATCCTTATATCGGTACCATCATTGAACATCAATTTGATTTAATTCGATAGTCACATAGCCGCAACAGCCAACTGAGCCATAATAAACATGAAACGATGCGAATTATTACACAAAGTTATATTATTTCTGTATTAGATAGCCCTCCAGATCATTAATTTTTAAACGCAATTATTGTCATTTTTTGTAATGTATTAGATATAATTATGATATAATTAAACGTTGGTGATTTTTTCATATCAAAGTTGTAGCCATCAAGGAAAGCAAACGGATGAATGTAGTGATTCTGGTGGGCTCTTTCGATTCATTGAAGTTATTTCTACCAAAAGCGAACAAATAAAAAAATTCTTATACAAATATATAAATATTTCTATATCTCGATGGTATATTTGTAGCCCTTCAATTCGATCATTTAGTGATGCCAGCGATTCTAGACCAACTAGACCACTAATTTAATTTTTGACCCGATTTTCATGAGTTTGGTCCCGTAATTTTGGAGAAAAGCTCTGGAAGGGAAACTAGTTTTTTTTTTCTCAAATTTTTTCAATTCAATTTTTTCTTTCTAGACATATTGAAACCTAAACAACAAACTTAGATTTAGTTTAGATTATTATTTTTTTTAATGGTCAATTACAAAGATTTATTATTGGAAATCATAAACCAAAATGATTGCCCGAATACTCTATCAAACAACAAAGTTATCAATAATATGAACACTCAATGTTCTTACATGACTTTAATGTACACATGGTATTATAGCTACACACAAAACAGCAGATACAAATGAATGGTAACAACGCTGGAGGATAGTTTAGAGTGATGTATAGTATAATGTTTAGACGTTGTATATTGATGTTGTGTTGGTATTGACAATGTCATTAAAACAACGATTTGAGTGACGTGTCAAATTCATTGCAAAAGATATATGTTAACAGAATAATGTTCAAAATATAATTAGGTTTGATCACATTTATCTTAAACAATGTAGGACGAGGATCCATGGACAAGTAGGAATCACGTTTTCAAATAAAACAAAGAGTTGTGAACTTGTAGGATTCAAATTCTGTTGACGGAGCCTTGGAAAATAGGTAAGGTATTGCGGGTTGGTACTATATATATCAGGAAGGGATGGCTTGCTTCAAAAGTAGTTACCGGGTGGTATGCAATGTACTTGACAACGATGGCTGTATAAAAAAAAGAACATGAAAAAAATCATTGAAGTGTCTGATAAATATAGAGACAGTAAAGAGTATGACTATTCGAGTTAACTGACCAGTTTTTAGTAGTTTTATACCTGTAAGGTAGGTGTGTTTTTTTTTTATTTATATTAGCAAAGTAAGTATTTATATTCTACTGTTCCATAAAAAATTGATAGGTAAATATAAAGTTGGTAGGGTATTATTTTTAGCTTATAATTGTCACAAAAAAACAATTTTCAATTAGAAAGTCATCAAATCAATAAACCCAGAGAAGCTCCTTAAAACTCAACTGGTATTGGTAGCTTACATGCAATAATTCATATTTATCTCAGTAGGTAGCTACAGCCTGGGAGGCCAAGTTGAAAATATGCAGTCATATTTGGAGAATCTTTCTGTGTCCTTCCATAGAATGATAATAACATCGACATATCTATACCAATAAAGTAGATTATTTGTGTCACAAGTTGTAAATATTTGTTGCTCAAGATAATCCATGAAAATATCTGCAAGCAGAGGACTCTATTGTTACTCTATTGTTAGAGATATGTCGATGATATTATCATTCTACGGAAGGGCACAGGAAGACAACTGACTTCTTTTCACGAAAAAATCAATAAATTAAATCTGGAGAATGTTTGAGATTAGATTTTGAAAATACAGTTCATTCTGAATGAGAAAATCTTTGCCATCTAAAATTGGTGAAATACAAAATGGCAGCTTCAAGATGTTTCTGTTTGAGCATTGTAAGGTTTTTAAAATGCATCTCACGGCAATTTTTATACTTGGCAAAGTTATAGAGAATGAGAAGACGAAGCGATTGGACCCCAAAACTAAGAATTATTTCCTAAATTAAGAGAATGACGAACAATTGAAAATCGGGATATTTTTGGGTGAGTCCTTACCACTCCCCGACAAGATTTTTGCCCATCAACGTCACCTATAGTGTCTTTGATCTCAATAACTCAGATTTAAGTCTGCAATCTTATTAAACTCAGAGTTAAATACTTTTTAAGGTTAAAACTGGCAAGTTTTAGCTAAAACCCTTTCATATTGATGTACAATGTGAAACACCGTATCTGCAAATTTCAGTTTGTAAAATGTCATCAAGTTCATGAATTATGGTGTAAGTCCATGGGAAAACGCCTCAGCTAAAAAAAAAAAAAAAAAAAAAAAAAAAAAAAAAAAAAAAAAAAAAAAAAAAACTCGATTTAAATTTAGGAATGTATTTAATCCTGAGTTAAATGAGATTTGGCAGACTTATATCAGTAGGTGATTATGAAGGGCAAAAGTCTAGAAGGGGGAAGAGAGGACGCACCTAAAGTAACCCTGATTTTCTATTGTTCTTAATTCCCTTAATTTAGGAGAAAATTCATAGTTTTGGGGCCGAATCACATTGCATTTTCATGTTCCACTACTTTGCCACGTGTATTTTGCCCAATTTGAAATGACAGACAAAGATTTTATCACTCAGAATGGATTAAATATTCAAAATCTAATATCGAACGCTCCCAAAATTAATACTTTTTTGGTATCAGCTCCTGGACTAGAAGAATGGGGACTAGGAATAGAGTGGATATCAGAGCTGCCCCGGCTGATGTTTGTGGTTCTAAGCGTTGCCATATATTTCCCGTGTCCCAAAGTGGCTAACTCCGCAATTCAGCAGCATGGATTAAACAGAAACGTCGCGATGATTTTCGGAATGAGGAGACTGCTTTTGCACATAAACGTTTCGAGGTCAGAATTTCAAAATACGAATTTTGAGTGGACATCCGGAAGTAGATAAATTCGTCATTAATACTCGTATTATATTGCAAACAATATAGGTATCTTTTTGTCAGGTAAATCTTGTAGTACTATAACTTCCTCAATTTCTAATTAATTTGTATAAATATTCCTGGGATATTGTGGGTAGGGTATTAAATAATCTGAGTTTTAGAAAAATACTCGTAAGCACAATCTATAACGATTATTAATATTTAAGATTCCTGCGCACATGTGAACCTGAAATCCCATTGCTACTTGCATTAGTGCTTATCCGAGATCCAATACACATTTTCTGTGGATATGTTAATTTCATTCAAGAAAATTAATCCTCCATAAGTTTTATTGTATTTTGTTCGTCGCCTATAGCAGCCTGAGCGTCAACATGAAATCCGAGTAACGCGCACAAACGAACGAATCTGGATACATTTCCTCGGATTGTGCAGGTTGGACAATACGTGGTCCGCTACCGTAGCCTATGTACGGTTGGACGCTAGGCTCTGAGCGTGCACAAACATGCATCCAATAAAATTCCCTATAATATATAACCTGTTACTGAACTGGTCCTGAAGGAAGAATGGATATTTCAAGAAGCCCGTTGGTGATTGTAGGTAGAAAGTACTTGCTGCGTGTGTACCCTACCCTCCCACCCTTGTGTGTGTGAGACCTGACCTACCTGTAACGGGTGACTTTCCTGGAATGAGAACAGAAGAGGTGTCAACTCCTACCCACTCTAGTGGCTGATTGAGGAACCTTGTCCACCTGTTTCTGAATTGCTCCTGAAGAGTGGATATTTCAAGAAGCCCGTCGGTGATTGTAGGTAGAAAGTGTTGGCTGTGTGTTCATTTCAATGAACAATGATTTTTTTCGGTTGTAAAAAAAATTAACGTCATACACATTTGGTAGCATATATATCTGAATGTCTAAAAGCGTGATATCCCTTATTTCCTAACTAGGCAGTAGTACTTGATTGAATTGATCAATGCATAACGTACGATTATCATAAATCCCCGCGACGGAAAATTACCAATGTGACAAAGGAAGTTGAAGTAGGGTCATGTCTGTATCGAAATTCGCAACAGCTTCGAAAAAAAACTCTCTCGATCAAGATCACAAAGCTCCTCACTGGTCGATGAGAATTTTTGAAAAGACAAGACAGGTGAAACGAATGAGGCCGATTTAGATTTACCGAAAGTGACATTGATACTGCGCGAGTAGAGGAACACAGGAAGCTAGTAATTTTTGCAGACATTGCTATTAAAGATGGGTGTTGATTAGAGGAACAAAGATGCGCATTCTTTAGGTCTATAGAGCAGACGGCAAGAACCTACAGTACTGGACACGGCGAAAACCCATTTCCATTCTCGAGACACCCTAGTGAAACACAACTGGGTTTGACTGGAGTGGGTGCCAGGGCATAAAGGTATGAAAAGGCGGATGAGCTCGCAAGAAGGGGCTCCCAAAGCCCTTTTGTAGGGCCTGAGCCAGTAGTTGGCCTACCAAAACTACCTTCAGAAGGATCATCAACATGTCCAATAGACCACAAGAAGATGGTCCAATACTGAGGGACATTACCACAGTAAGCTCATATTGGCCGAACCCAACACCAAACTTACTGAGGGACTTCTCAGGAAAAACCGTAGGGAATTTAAAACAATAGTCGCCTTATAACTGGCTTTGCATCCCTACGTTTCCACCTAAGCCGCATAGGGGTCACACAAAACTCAACCCTGTGCAGACTATGCGAGGAGACAGACGAAACAGTATCCCTCATAATTTTCGAGTGGCCTGCACTCACCTATCACAGATTTGAACTCTTTGGGGCACAAACACCAATGATGTCTATTCGAAGCGAACAATTAATCAAAGGACACTCATCCTTCACCAGAGGGCTGAATCTCTTTGATTAAACGAAAAACTCACAGAAAAGTACAATAAGCCACCAGGCTTCCGTGCTTGGGGCCCAAAATAACCCCACCCTGAGAGTTTTCCTATACATCTACATCTACATCTACATCCATTCTCGAGAGGAAGTCGAAGAAAGCTGCATCGATTGAATTTGGAAGTTCAGCATTACTAAACATCAGCTGAGCACACAAGAAAAAGATAAATAGGAAGACATCAATGAATCATGATAACTCTTGAAGAGTTTATTGATAATAATAAAATCACATTTATAAAAAAATAATAATAATAAAAGCTTGATGTGTTCAAGTTTTAATTATTATACAAAATGTAATTAAATTTACTATTTTTGGTGGATAGATATTATTTAGGAGAAGTGTACTGATTTAGTGTCTGAATAATAGTTCAATAATTTTCGAAAACCTTGTGGGTAATGCAATCGAATTTGACAAGTTTTTTATTTTGTAGGTTGAGATTGCTTCTAGAGAGATTTATAGCACTAACCTATTATGGGAATTATTCTGTATTCATATCGCTAAATCATAGTATATTTATGTGGAAATGAGGACAAATTGAAAGAAAGCGGATGAAACGAGAGAATTAAATGCCATATCCAACTTCTGGAAATAAAATAGGTATTTCAATTCATAGCATAAGCAAAATAACTAAAGTTTCATGAATTTGACAATGTGTGTATGTTGTATTAGCTCTTATGGTTCTCTATCAATAGTTCTGAATATTCTTCTGAAGCAATCCATCCCTTCCTCCTCGTTGCCTTCTGTGCATCTTTGCGAACAGCGCTGCTACCTGTTTGGGAGATTGTGAAACGTACCTACTACCTACATCACATGTACAATAAGGCCAGAATACTGACAAGTAGATAAGTAATGTAATTATTATTTTTTGTGGGTAATGACTGGGTTGAATTACTGGGATGAAATGTTGCACGATGAGTTATTAATACCTGTCAAGTGTGTTGTATGTTGTCGAATATATAACATCCTCGATACTCAAGATACGATCCTCAATACGTTAAGATTCTCCGAAAATACGGAAAATGTTTTGGCTATCTAATAGGTATATCTACGCTACGATATTGCTACATCTAATCCTAGGCACAACCATAATCTACGCAAACACGAAAAATTATACCTAAACGAACTTGTTTTTGAACAGATCCAGAAACTGGTATCTTGTATCAAACACACACGAAAAAAATAAGGGAGAAAAACAACTGTAACTAGTTCAATCGAAATGGTTGAGAATTTGAGATTTACCTTAGTCGATCTACTATATATTCGTACCCAAGAATAGTTGGTAACAGATTTTTCAACAAAAAATAAATACATTTGGAATAAAACATCAAATTGGTTTAGTTATAAATAAATTATTTGTACTCCGCGTGGAAATTGAATAAATATTACAAATATCACTCAAAATGCGCATCACTAAGTAAGAAGGTCAAATACTAGTTGACATGGGAAGATGATAATGAGTCCTTCCATTCTGAAAGTGGTATCTTAGTTGAGTCGCTTCTCATCAACTTTCATGATTATTTACCAATGGTTAAGCCAAACATTGGCTATCGTCATGATTTGTTCTATTGCAAATGGAACTATTCCCGAAGGCAATTCCAAATCAAAGGACTTTTAGCAAGTTGGGAGCGGCACATAGGTTTCTCGTATTCATTACCCTTACATAGATGAATTAAATCTTTATATATAAAACTCAAAGTTTGTTTCTATCTATGTATGGTCCCAATAGACGGCTAAACGGCTGGACCGATTCTGATGGGAGGCGTCGTAAAATGATCAGCAAGTTCCTGCGCACAGCATAAGCTAGGCCTGAACCTCCAAAACATCCTTCTACTCCATAAACGGAGCTAATATTCGCAACCGATGACGAGACCTTCTCGAACGATCAAGTTTGTCCCCCACCCCGACGACTACTTGGAACCGTTCCCTACAAGAAGAACTGTAAGTTCTTTAATTCCTTTCAACGCGGAGCAGCTCATGAGTCACAAATGAAAAGTCACATTTACGTTTCTAAACTGTTATGTGATCGTGTTATGACCACCAAACTATATACTCGTACTTCATTCTGATCTACATACCTACCTATCCATTTAATCTGCATTTTTACTAAGGGATTGACTACTTGATGTTATGTATTTTTGAGATGCGAGCTTGCGAGCATCCAGACCACCAAACTATACACTTCATTCTGACCTACATGGAATTGAAGAATTCACAGTTATTCTTGTAGGGAACGGTTCCAAGTAGTTGCCGGAGTGGGGGACAAACTTGATCGTTCGAGAAGGTCTCGTCAACCGATGTGTTTAGTTCTCGAACTTCCGTTAAGTATTATGGTTTCTAAGAGACAGTTCGTTAGCGGCGGGAATTCGAGACAAGTGGAGAAGCCTTCACGGGTTGCAATATGGTGTTCTGAGTGAAGCATGGGTAAAATATCCCTGTTCACCCTAGGAAGTTGAAATTTGAAAAGGAAACTCTCTGGAACATTAAGAGACGATTGAAATTCTGGTCTGTTTTCTGATCAGCTGAGTGAGCTAGTGTCTCTCCTGTTCACCCTAGGAAGTTGAAAATCGATAGGGTGACTCTTTTGGACAATAAGAGGCGATTGAAATTATGGGCTCTTCCATCATCAGCTGAATGATCTAAATTCTATCCTATTCCCCCTAGGAAGTTGAAATCCTTTCCGAGTGAAGCATGGGTTGCACTATTGATAGGTGATGGACGGGAATTTGGTACCTATTACGTGCGAAGCGCGGGAAGGAAAACCGATTTGTTTGGCTCCCGAAATTTTATTATGGTTGCCAACACGCAGTTCGGGGCCTTTCTTCGCGCGTGTTTGGTTTTGACGATTTCGATCAGCTGATTGAGCTAAATTCTCTCCTGTTCACCCTAGGAAGTTGAAATTTGATAGGGAGACTCTCTGGGTCATTAAGAGACGATTGAAATGATGGGCTCTTTCATGATCAGCTGAGTGAGCTAAATTCTCTCCACTCAAGGAAGTTGAAATTTGATAGGGTGTCTCTTTGGAACAATTGGAACAAGAGACGATTGAAATTATGGGCTCTTTCCTGATCAGTTTGAGCCTGATTTTACTACATTTATGCTGTAATTTGGCATGTAGCCTTCATTGATACGAACACAGTCTGGATACGGTTATTTCAGCAGCCTATGCACCGACTAACTCGTACAGGTGGCTCCGTGCAACTCCCATAATTATAAATGGTCAATTATAAATCATCAATGTGAGGCAATAATTTTAAGACAGACTAGGTATACCATACGTACACAAAACTATCAACGATATTCGTAATCGAGGGAAAAAAAAGATAAAAATAATCAAACCGCTTACTTTTGTAACAATCGAGATTAGATGAACAGCAAAAATATTTGGAAGGGACTCAAAGGTACATAATATTATCAGTATAATTGGGGTCCTGTCATTCCTATGTAATAAAAAAGACCCTAAAATAAATCATTTTTTCAGAAATATTGTCCTTTTAAAGTAATTTGAACAGTTGCAATGTATTTTGCAACAACTATTGATTGTACGGTACCAATCATGAAGAAAATTTGATCAGTGACCAATGATTGATTGAACGTGATACGCTGACGTGATAAAAAATAATTAACATATTGAGTGAATCGCAAGGTCACAGACATTAACCTACTTCTCAGCAACTACGGATGATTCTTGATTGTTTTGTCTGTGGTTGACAGAACTTCTCAAGGAGAGTCGAATAACCCTTCTTTGCGGGCCTTAATTCATGGAAACGAAAATTATTATTTAAGAGAGTTTTACGCGGAAAACCCCCACTGAGTCTCCGAGTTGGCCAGGCAGTCGTCGACGACGGTACTTGAACGGCAGCGCTAAAGATGTACGTTCTGGATTTTCTGGGCAAGATGTGGAAGAGGAAGGGACGGTTCACTTCGAGAATTAGACTATCGCCCATAGTATTGAACATGCTTTCGGTTCCTAGAACACGAAAACAGAAACTCTAAGGTTAATATTTATCGTTTATTTATCATGATACTTGACATTTAGATTTTCGAATACAATTTATTATTAGGTAAGAACCTATATCAAATGAATAAGGGCTCGGATTTTCATGTTATTGCTTTTAGCCTTTCTTGGTCGATAGAACAAAAACTTATCCGTTTCACACCTTCACGCTCATTTTTCTGTATTTCTATTGAACCTTAATAAAAACCCAAAACTTATTGAAAATACATTTTTGGGGTTATTTCGTAATAATATGGCGAGTATACCGGAGCCCCAGTTAACCCGAACCGATATGTAAGCCGTTCTCTTCATCTACATGGTGCTTTGTGAAGCTCACAAGAAAACTAATAAGTATGAATCAGTGGCGTAGCTAAGTCATTTCTCATGGAGGGGCAACAGTCAAGGATTTCATTTTATTTTATAGTTTTAGTATTCATTTCTAGTACTTGTTGTTGAATATACGAAAACTGTATATAAACAGTCAAACTTTCATATAAGTAGATATTCAATGGTTTTTCGTAATGATTTGAAATCACGTACACTTTCATATTTACAAACCTACCTATGGATTATTAAAGCATACCTAATACAATTTAGAAAAAATATTATCCAATTTACTAATGATCAAAACGTTGAAAACGACGATGAATACGAATACCTGCGGATGAACTGATACTCAGGTGCACTAGGCTTACGTACCTACTATTAATTGAACTGCCTTCAAATTCGTGTATTTAGGTATGTGGTCGTTTCTCCCTTACATGTTTATCCACAATTGTTACATGTTGATCTGGACAATAGGTATCTCACAATTGTATTATATAGGTACGCGGAATAAAAAATGGGGCATGAAACTGAGAACGACAAACAACAAAATGTGAACAAAACAAACTCAAACCAGCAATATTGCAAGGTTAGAATAGAAATACCTACTGCCACAATAAATTGTTCTAACATTTTCTATTAAACTATTTCAATCACCACAGAAAACGTCCATTTTTTTCTTTATGTGTATTTTAGCGGCAGTTATCACATGTGATTTAATTGATAAATGCTATAATACAAGCGATATACCCACCAAAAATAAAAAATTAATAAAAGAACACGGGAAACAACCAAGCTTGATCAAGTAGGCAGTGAAAAGTAGGGGAAGTTCGTAGGGAATTTTGGTGGGTACTGAACAATGTATATTTTTCTAGGGAAAAATCGCATATGGAATAGCCCCAGAAGGTAGTGGGGAACGACTAGATTTCAGTTTGCAGTATTCTATTCACATACCCGTTCCGTTGACTAGGTGATTTTACTTCTCGCCGAGGGGCTGTAAAATATCCACGCAATTTCGCCCTTATGCAAACGAACCTAATAAGAAGGCAACAGGATCCGTATAATAATGGTAGTGATTGTGTTTTATGTACTAACGACATTCTCCAATTGAAGGTGTTAGGTACTGAAGTTAGAAGCGTAAAATGATTGATTTTGATTGTATCCATACCAAGAACTTCTGCGTCCCCTATAATTCATGGAGGGGCTCTGCCCACCCTAACCCTCCTCAAACTACGCCACTGCTATGAAGTCAGTAGAAGCGGTAGGTACCTATGTTCTATGTTCGTGTCAGACAATCACGACGGCAAACACATTTTTCAAGGTCACTGAAAGCTCAGCTTATGTGTTGAATCCGGGGTAGCACTGTGAGTTTTCAAGGATCAATTGACTCCCAATAATTGCGTAGACCATCGACGATTACGCCAGCCCGCAGAGGAAATTCGCGCGCATTTTTCAAGCAATAAAAAACGCTTACAGTCGTCTACCATTGTGCAGGAAAAACTGCCAAGTACCCACTTCATCTCAATCCAATACTACCATGATGTGATATTTGGCTTGAATAAATTATATCATCTATGCCCCATTAGTCCTCTGCAGATGTATTTGAGTTTCAATGAAGAATATTGCTTTGCATCAACCAGCAAAAAACTAGGCATCGAGGCATCACCTGCAGGACTCACAAAGCTTCAAACTCATTCCATTTTTCTCTGATCCTTTAATTTCAAAAAGAGGGCTCACGTTGGACGAGAGCCTAAGCTAAAGCTTTTGGTTCAATTGAAAATATCTGCAATGGAAAATTGACTTGCATTTGCATTGCATTTATCTTTGCAGAAACCCCAGTTATTATGATTTATATGGTTTGTACTACCGTATTACCCAAACATGAATACTATTCGGTCAGCAGGCCTTACATCCAACATAACACATTCAGTTATGGCGAGTTCAAAGTACGCCACTCTCTCATCCTGTTGAATGTCGAGTTTTTTCCTTGTTTAACTAAATGAAATTATTCACTTCGTAAAATTTAAGTATATGTAGAAATAAAAATATAATATTGTCACTCGTTGAACTGCCCCCACCATCCAAACTACATGTTTCTTTTCCCACTGCTCATGTAAACCTTAGTAAATTTTTGACCTCTCTGTTTTAACTATGTAAAATTTTATCTCATAAAATACCTTGATAAGAAGTGAAAACCTAGCTTGTATTTTAAGAACCTAGTGATTTTTAACTCACCTACTAATTTGGGGAGAGAATTATAATTTGAAATATCATAATATAGTTCATAATCTAGCATTCTAATTTAGTTACTTACAACAGTCATAGGGTTCCATTAAAACGTATTCATAAATTAATAGAAAATGCATGTTTTTACTAGCTGATCACCGCTACAACTACTTCAATTTATTAGGGCAGTACCACTGTTGAAACGTGGTGGAAACAGTGGATTCCAGCGAACTGATCGAAACCATTCTTAGATACTATTCTTGAATGATTTTTCGTGTGATTTACAATGCAGAGTCAAAGATGAGAAGCCAGGCCATCAATAGTTTTACTTACACTGACATCGTTGTAATTTTGGCAGAATGCGCCATTTACCTGCAGAGCTGCATTAATAACTTGGAATGGTTACACACAGAGATTAGAGGTGAACCTGTCTACGTTAAGCTTTGGTATTTCGTGAGGGGAGCCGCCTTGCACATGGACACAACATGAGCAGTAGAGCACGAAGAGCAGCGGGCGTTTCATGGAGAGTCTGCTAATATCGTTGGATGATTCCCGTATTCAAGGATCATGATAACAGGGATGAGAGGGAAGTACGAGTACAAATCAGTCTTGCGAAGAGTAACAATGAATGCAAAAGAAGCTATTATAAGGACAATTGCTAGGTCAGTGCTAAGCTATGCAGCATAAAGACATGGTATAATGTTGAGGGCAAATACAAATATCTGCGTTTTCCTGAAGACGGGGATGGATATCTTGCTCCTCCGCGTCTTGGCGTAGCATTACGCCTGCTTGATAAGATCTCCGAAGCTGACGCTACGCACAGGTATTGCACATGCTGGATACTGGAGCTGGATACTCATGGCAGGCGACCATGCGATGGCTAGCTGGCGGTGAAGAATGCGCCTTGAACTTCAAGCTGGATACTAGGAGTTCTCAGCTGGACGTCCTGATTGTAGGGGCATGTTCAGTCTGGTGCAACGAAACTAAGGCTAGGACACACCATTCAAGAAGCCAGATATACAGGCATCTTGGTTATGACGTGAGACCTGGCAGCCAATAAAAAACGGAAGAAAATAAAAATAAAAACGTAGCCAAAATGTAAAACCAAACCAAAACCAAAATAAAAACGTGTTCCAAGATGAGGTTTCCACAACTTCGTCTTGAGTGATTTACTTCGTACCTGCCAGCCTTTCCTGTGAACACCAACAGTTCCCATAGTGGGTCTTGAAATGAGTGAAAGGTTTCGAGACTCATTGATGACGCTCAACTGCACGACATACGGTCAGCCAGACGATACGCATTCAAGAGGCATTATGTGTAACATAGCCGTTCCGGGAAACGATTTCCACTTTATCATAGTTGCAAAAAAGTCCAGTCATGCAGCATGACCCCATGAGCGAATTTTTGAAGAAATCTTTGACATTTCAGTCGCTATTGATCGTGTAGACAAATTTTAGCTTATGATTTTGATAGACAAACATGGAATCAAATTATTAAAAATAATTAGGAGATACTCATACTTTATTGTTATTAAACTAATCTTGAAGATTTGAAGACAAATGTAGGTAAATATTCATAGATTTCGATGTCCAATGTGGTCAGTATTGAAGGCAGTTGAAATCTTAACAGTATCCTATCATAACATCATCAAATCTTGACATAAAATAAAATAACATACCGACGTCATATGAAAGAAACGTATTTCCACAGCCAATCGATGATGAGGCTTTATATTACGAGTGATATAAAGTCAGTTGCATTCGAATCTAGTATCCTACAGCAAGAAATTGACAGACAAACTGTAGTCTCTGTGCATCTATTCACAGAGTAAACTCATCAGTTGTGATTACATTTTTTTTTAATTTTTTTTTATTTTATTTTTATTTTTTAACAAGCACCTACTACCTACGTTTTAAACAGCATGGTTCTAGGATTGGTTATACAGGGATACTTCCATAAGAGTAGTTCAATCTGAATTTGGACAATGTTTCATGCAAATATTACCGATTTTTACAACTAGCGAATAGCATTATTTCGATTTTTGACTGATTTTTCAACTTTGAAATTTTTGAAAACTTGATACATATTCTTATAGGAAATTTTACGCTGATTCCGAATATACCACATGTTAGTATGCTGAAAAAATTATTTCGCACAACAAATCGCAAAAAACAGGCTATTTTGAAATTTTTGACTACATTTTTGAAAATTTCAACCCGAAGATGTAATCCGATCATGCTGGCCAACGAACTTGAACTTTCGTTTTGTGTCCTTAACATTTTAAAATTTGTTTGAAGTTTCTAGCACAATTCTACGGACAGTTATCGTCTGGAATGACACATACATACATACATACATACATATATACATACATACATACATACATATATAAATACATAAAAAAATGCGTTAAACTTCAGAATATGATTCAGAATAGCCTGAAACGGATTTCTGCATAAAATGTTTTCAAAAATTCACATTCTACAAATTTTGAGGCGAGAGCAATAGCTTAATTTTCTTCAAAAATTCGCTAAAAGCATCAATGTTATAGCCGTAGTAGAAAACTTGAACGGCCAGTCGATACAAGATTCTGCTCATAGAAGGCTCAAATTGTGGACAACGCAACATATATTTTTTACAATATTATTAATCATGATATAACCCCTTTACAAATGTATGTGTATAAAATCTAACAACTTACTACAAACATGATATCCCTAAAAAAAAAAAATAAAAAAATAAATAAATAAATAAAATAACCAAAATAAAATAAAATGAAATAAATAAATGAGTAAGCCTCATCGTGAGTTAATTCGTTCAAATAAATGTATCAACTCCATTTCCATAATGGTATATCCGTGAAGAACTCGAGACAATTATTAATTTAAAGTGTGGTAAGGAAAAGGACAAAAATAAGTCGCTTAAAATTTATTTTGACCAATCCATAGATGAAGGTCACATAAAAAAACAAGTGCTATACATACTCTTTTATGTATTCATATAATGTTGTAATAAATATAGGTAAGTACTAAAATACTATTGTATATAATCATACAAATGCTATACATACTCTAATGTTATAATGAATATAACACTACTAATATTTCTATGCGATGCATTGAAACTTCAATTGCATTCAACTGGTGTAATAAACTATTGTTGTAGCAACAATTTTCAAAATACGAATAATCGATCAACAGTAAAGTTGTTGTGTATACCTATGATTATGATGCGTAAAACATTTCAATATTCATCTTTGACAGACACATAGTGGTAAATTTTGTCTTTCTGATTTAATAGTGGATGATTCAATAGTCTGTACTATATAATTTCATTTTAGAGGGGTTCGTTAATAGAACTTTCAAATAAGATCAGATCTGAGTGGTACAAAATAGACATGAAGGGACGATCCGCAATGAATTTGGGCGACGTCGGCACATGAGCGGAATAGGTGAGAAACGCAATACCTAAAACAAAAATCCTTTTATGATAAATTATTGATTAAATCCTTTTTTGGTATTTCCCATATCTTCCTCAAAACGTTGTGGAGGAATGATGAAATGAGAGACAGATAGTTGATCACCTTACACCAACGAGGACGGCCCAGACACAACACAGAATCTCAGACTGTTTCAAAATAGCCTAAGTTCAGTTTGACTATAGTACGAACCGTTTATAAAAGTTCCTATATTATTATTTACCAAAACCAAGAGATCCTTATTGTGTTGTTAGCGAACACACCAAGTCGGTACCACCACCATAGGTACTTGCTGAAAAGCCCTTGGGAAGTAGGGGGTTATGTACAGAGAAAAATGTTGAGCGGAATATAAATTAATATTATGTGTATAGTGTCGCTATCTGTTATGAACGTAAACGATCAGGCGCAACTCCATTCTTCATAGTTTGTTCGTAGAGTTCAAAAGTAATGGAATTACTCGAAAAAAAAAGAAAAAACTTACGTAATCGTTCACGATCACTCAATTTTTGTTTAATAAAAGAGTAGCCCCGATTTGTTATTCTGTTTCCGGACTACCGAAAATTTCATTAATTTACGATTCCAAGGTACTTAATTTTTAAAAAGTCGGTGAGGACGGAGTGACTTTGCACTGTTTTTCAAAATTCAATTTCCCTTTGAACAAGCGACATTTTTTACGACAAATGCATTGGATTGAGATTGAATCAAGAAACGGATTTCATCACCTAATTCATCATTGAAAACCATAGCAAATATGCGCGAAACTTTTGGCTCTGCGACGTCGTAGTTTTGGCAAAACTACCGGTTGCGCAAAAAGCACGTATCTTGGATATCACCGAATAAACTGAGGACCTGATTGATTAAATGTGTTTGGGATACTCTAACCTGAATCACAAACTACTTGATATTTTCAAATCTGAACCATAACGTGTATTTTGATGGATAAGTGGGCGTGGTATCTTGAACATCACTGAATAAACTGAGGACCTGATTGATAAAATATGTTTGGATAACACTAAAAAAACCACAGCCTACTTAGACATTTTCAATTCTAACCCATAGGGGTGTTTTTGGGGGAGGGGGTTCGGAAAGGGGTATCTTTGATATCACTGAACAAACTGGAGATCTGATTGGGCGAATATGTTTAGATTACGTCAACCTGAATCACAAGCTATTACAATTTTTTCAAGTCTCAACCATAGGGTGGGGGTTGTGGTAAGGAAAAAAAGGGAGGGAGAGGGGGTGAGGAGGGGGGAGGGGGTAATTTAAATGAAATAATTTGATCATCACCGAACGAACTGATGATCTGATGTTCGGACGAACGAAATTAGATTATTCTGAACGTTCTTTTGGGTTACCAATTAAGAATATTTTTAATGAAATATGGGGGGTGTTTGTGGAGAGGGAGTGGGGGTTGATCTCAATAGTTTGTTCCTAATAGGTAATTTATAATTAAGTACTTTCAAGTAAGGACTTTTTTGAATCAGATCCATAGGGGTGTCCCAAAATGTGATTGGTGAGGGGGGGAGGGGGTGACGCAACGCACGTGTGAACCAGCAGTATCCTTTTAAAAACAAAATAGGATCGCCAATATCGTTGGAGGGACGTCTTCAACTGTTCAACCTGTTCATCCTCAGAAATGCTATCGAAATAGGATGAGCATTCAAGATCTGGACGTCTTCAACTGTTCAACCTGTTCATCCTCAGAAATGCTATCGAAATAGGATGAGCATTCAAGAAGTGGCTAATGCTTACTACAAAAGTTTAGAGACTAAAGTAGACTACAATGTAGGACAATACGGTACGCCCTACGCCGGAATGTACGTAAGCATCAAAAGGTAGCAAAGATATAAATAAGCACGTGTGGCAATTTAGTGAGAACACCAAAATAATACTCTTCTACTGTTGCTTTTAAAACTCAACAATCACAATAGCAGTTATGCACCTATTTTAATAAAAATAAAACATCCATATCAAGCAAAAGAGGCTTATATTCATTTAGATTACATACCAAACAACTTGTGATTTACGGATGGTAGATACATTTTTTTCAGTTCTCTATTGGCAAAACAGTGTTTTAGTTTTGGTTCTGGTCATGGTTGGAGGTGAGCATTATCAAAAAGTCGTTCACAGTCAGTAATTCATTGAGTATCACCAGCTTGGACGTTAATACCTACCTGTATTTACAATAGGTAATTGAGAAATTCCCAAATAATTAAATAAAAATCACTGTAACATCGTAATCAAAGGTTTATATTCTATCTAGTAAAAAAAATAACTAAAAGCAGCCCATGATCGTAAGAAAATGCATATTGGTTGCAACAGAATCACGCACTGTTTGTCATAGACTCATCCACAAAAAGAAATTAAATCATTAATTCTTTGCGGGAAAAAAACTTGTTTCTATTCACAACAAATCAATAGGATTCCTATATCACACAACTAATACGATTTCGCCAACGGTTCCCACTCTGACATTTAAATAAAATTGAAATATTTGTAATTAAGGGCTTGTTTTTGAGTGTACGAAGTTTATAGACAGCAGTAAAGTTAATTCCTACATACTTAGTACATTATTTAGGATCTCTGGGGTGGAGAACGTGATTATCATGAGTAAATGTTGACGTAATTGTGTTGGCAACTAATTTAATCTTAAATGAGAATTCTTGATTTAGTTCAAATGTATACCGATACAGATGAAAATATAAGTAGAAACGTAAACAACAGAAATTAAAGGCAGTACGTTTATAACGCAGGGGAATATCTTAGAAGTTCAACTGTGATACCTCTCACTACCAGGGGCCTATTTCATAAAGTGACAAGTTACAAGCCAATTTTATGTACAAGTTGTAAAAAATGAGAGTGCAAGCGTTTCATAAAGGTACAAGTGCAGACATGTGATGCATTGTGAAAATTAACAAGTATACAGGCGAATTCGGACAAGTTACAAATGTTTCCCCATCATTTTGAACAAGTCACTGTTTTACAGTTGTAAAAAATGGCCGATTTTTAACCTACGTCCGTTCACCTGTAAACTTGTTATATTTCAGCATTGTGAGTTGAAAATTTTTCGGTGTTTAATATGTGGGAATCATCTTTTGAAGAATACAGACAAAAAAGAAGCATTCAGCGTAGAAGACGCCAAAGATTTTTTTGGTCACGAATAAAAATTCATTTCGTGGGTATTATTGAGTTTAACGGTAGATTTAGGATGTCTTCCGAGACCTTCGAAAGATTCAAATGGTGCGTGACCCTGTGCAATTTTTCCTGATCGGGTGTTGAGGATATCCCCGTCATTGAAGAACAAAGTGAAGTGTGAAGATCATCTTGAAGTTACAGATGACATTCCTAACCCAGCAGCATTAAGACTTGATGAACTGATTAATCATTTCCGCTGAATGAAGGAGAAAAATCCGATTATCCCAGCCATCAGAATATGTTGAAATCAAATACACACTGTCTCCTTGTCATGTACGATAAACATCCTATCGTGTACTTAACACCGTTTTTATATTATGATTCGCTGACAATACTTCAATTTCGGCATCCTGCTTGACGTTATTCATTCCGATTGTCCCCACACGCCATTTTTCTTTTCTGCTACATTTGTAAACTTAGCTTTTAGAAGTGTAACTTTTCTACACTTGTACTCTTTGTTTTGGTGAAACACTTGTTCTAATTTACCATGCATTACAACTAGGTACCTGTACTTCTTAACTTGTAACTTGTTCTTTTATGAAATAGGCCCCAGGTAGCTACATAATTAATAGTTTACTATGCTTGATGAAACCACATCGCGGAATACTCATTCGAGCTGTACGATTCAGAATGTTCATTGATTGATGGCAAAAAAGGATGGTTAGACATGACGTGGGAAATCTGGGTAGCGAACAATGAAAGCCACCATAGCCTTCAACTGATAGCCTGGAGACTGAACTTATTATTTTGGATATTGCTCTTAGAAGATGATGGTCTCAATAAATAAACAATGAGCGTTAGAAGCACCTTATGGACCTAAGAAATATTAGTACGAATAAAGACTAGTGGTAGAACATATTATACAAGTATTAGTAGCACCGATATCGAGGACACGGCCTGCTGAGTATTAACGTGTTGATTCACTCGTGACGAGAACTAGACAAAATGTCTGGTGATAAACATATGACTTTAGTCTTGCTGGTGATACCGGATAAAGTATTTTTGTCCGAGGAGTCATACACAGTACGCCAGAATGCAGTTAGTACCAGATGCTGATAGATTATTATTTGGTCGATAAAATTATTACTGTACACATTAGTTTCACTGTTTTGAACTTCTCATGAAGGAACATTCCCTACAGGCGGTTTTCGTTGCAAACTTGGAGGAAGTCATAATTATTGTATCTGATGAACGTTCTCAAAGAAAACATCTACAACTGTGACAACAAATACTGGGAAATATTCGTGATGAGTCCGTGCAGCAAATAATTGATATCCCACGGTTTTAGCATTTCATTCATAACATCGTATTCCAAACTTACGTGACCACATTGATCATATTTGTATTTGTTTCTAGCTAGCTGATATTAAAATTTTAAATTATTGGTGTACCTACATTATGTACCTATCCTTGGTGTGGGAGAGGGAATTATATTGGACACTGCTATTGTTTCAGTAGAAACCGTGTAGTGTCTACCAATGTTTTACT
The DNA here is from genome assembly GCA_030762985.1 of Adelphocoris suturalis. NCBI lineage: Eukaryota > Metazoa > Arthropoda > Insecta > Hemiptera > Miridae > Adelphocoris > Adelphocoris suturalis. The sequence goes on from CM061040.1 coordinate 154,441,749, forward strand.
CTGCGAGCAGAAACGTACCTAAAAGATCTTATTTTCTTGCGGTGTTCTTTACATTTTACTAATTATTCATTCACTCGATTAAAATAATATATTTTCTGACAATGTTTTTTCGTGAGACAAAATCTCATTTCGCATAGACGCTGTCGTTAAACGTTGATACCTTGAGTCATGTACCAGATTAGGTAATGGACAATAACTTGTTAAAAAACCAATAAGTAAGCCTACAATTTACACTCAACACCATCGCCATCGGCTGATAGTTATAGCATTTCCCAGTCAAATTAGTACTTATATGTATATATATATATATATATATATAAATATATATTGCAACATTTTGGCACCCATACAACATTGAAGTTAGGAGGCACCCTCCTTATCCGCTGGTGTATATATGTATTTTATGGTGTATATTGCTTCAAATGACCTCTAAAAACAGCAAGGTATACTTTTTATTTCATTTTAATGGTTATTTACTGAATCCCATAATGCTATACTTGTGGCACCATTCTAGAGAATTTCAAGTATCCGTCTATGTGGCAACCATACAATATTGAAGTAATGTGGCACCCTCATTATTCCCTCGTGTATATGTATATAAATAAATATTCCAACATTGTGGCACCCATACAATATTGAAGTTAGGAGGCACCCTCATTATTCCCTGGTGTATATATTTATTTTATGGTGTATATTGATTCGAATGACATTTAAAAACAGCAAGGATATTTTTATTCCATTTTAATGGTTATTTACTGAATCCCACAATGCTATACCTATGGCAATCTTCCAGGAAATTTCATATCACTATATCTATGTGCCAACCAAGATATACAATTACGAATCACTGACTAAGTGGCGACCACTTTGATACCTAGGTGGCATCTCCGACGTTGCCAAACCACCTTCAGAACAGCAGACAAATCAACCATTTTATAATAGCGGACAAGCAAGAGCGAACCAAGAATTTCACTACTCCCATTGGTCTTCCTGGGTTCTGTTGAGGTAAACAAACTATGGTCAACGATCCAGACACTGAGCTTCAGGGAAGGAGAATGTTTAAATCTCGTAGACTTTTAGTTTTGCCAGCAGATTAGGTACCTAAATAATTTAATTTTGTAATTCTATATCTTCTTTTGTTAGTGCAGGTACTAAATACGCTGACTGTGGATATTGTAAAACCACAACCAGCAAGCAAAATTTTTAATAAGCTTTGAAAAGGCGTTGGTATTAAATGTGCTCCAATTCTCTCAACAAAATGTGAATTATTTTTCCCACAGAAATCGTTTTGGATTCTATGAAACCTGGATAAAAATTTCTTTTCGTGGAGCTACAGCCAGTAAGCGAAGGGTCTTTTTATACCTTCCACAGTTACGGCCAGATATAAGCAACTTTCGTCGTTAAGAATGGCCCAGAACACCACGGAGATCACTCCGGAGGATTGACCAGTGCAGATTGTGTTTTCGAGTCGAAATGGGGGGGGTTTGTATCCCCTGATAAATTATACAAGAATTTCTCGTTTAATAGTATAGGATAAGTGAAACAGTCGCGGAAGTCGTGAAGCAGATGGGGGGGGGGGGGGGGGGGGGGGTATAACGGAAAAGCACCTGAGTACAATACTATGTAATCAATGTTATTTCTTGGTGTCATTCACCATAATAATTATCACTTATCAACTCCCTAACTATCTAATAAACCGTCTTTATGCGGTTTTCAGAGAAACATTATCTCGTTTAAGAGAATCGTTATTTTTCACGCGGAACCATCGTTGTATCACCGTATAGTACATTGGTGCACAACTAAGTGCCGTCCTTCTCACCGGAGAGAAAGAGTTCATCCCCATCATTATGGCTCCGGATATTTTCCATGGATCTCACAGGCATGTTTTTTACCTTGGTAATATGAACATTCCTCTTAAACGATGGAAATAGTAGCTCAACTACGAGGTTCTACCTCGGCCAAAAATTCTCTTACCCTAGCCCATCATTACACTTGCAATTTGTGTGTATTGCACAAAAGGTGAGAAGAAACATTCTCCTCCGTAACTTCAAGATGTATAAAGAAATGGAAGCTTTAGTGGACAAAATCCTAACTTTTCAATTTGGAGTATACATACGACCTCATAACGGAAATGAAATAGTATATTGGTTGGTAGTTCTTGGTTGCTTAAGAACTAGTAGGTAACACTTAACCAGATATACGAAAGAAAATTGTCTATAAGTTTCGAGACAATCGTTTGAAATCCCAAAAACACGTTCTGACATTGTAAAAAAAAAGATTTCAGTTCCACCTTTGCTGAATTCCCATCAATACAATTGTCCGTAGAACGTGATCAGCAATTTCTAACCCACAGGGGCTTCTAGAAGCTCATCAAATCTATGAAAAAAATTGGAAGACACAAATAAAATAAAATAAGCAGTTCTAAAATTCCAATTCTTATCCGACCCTAAATATCCATGCCCCTTTTGTAAGAAGCCCTATGGAGCGAGAAAATGTCCCAGTTTCAAGGTATCAAGGTCATGATTAACGTAGTCAAGTGACCCTTTTGTATGGTTAATGTAAAAGCCGTCTACCGGCTGCCCACAAACTCGAAAACTGTCCTTCACAGACCGTTTGCATGTATTGCAAACAGTTCCGCAACTTCCACCTTCAATATCATCCTGGACAAAAAAATGGAGATCGGCGTTTTTGACTTCGCTATCAGGGTTCAAGTTGATAACTGACACACCGTTTCGATCGGAATTTAGATCTTCATAACCATCGGAAGCAAAACTCATGGATCCCTCCAATTTCTCGTCTGGTTTGGATGCTAAGGATCAACCTCGATCGGGAGCATCTCCAACCTCATCTGCCCGTAATGCCAACATCTCCGGATGCAAAATCAGGCTCGACAAAGTTCTTATATCTACTAAATTCTACGACGCACGATGTTAACTCCTTCAGCTTGATGACCGTGATCGCCCGAGGACAGGCGATATCAAAAGGAGGGACATCAAAGTACTTTTGAGACATTAAAGAACAAAGAAGAGTTCTATGCTTGGTGTACTGTGGTCGAATGTGAATTACAAATTTATTTTAAACCCACCACAAACTCATAGGAATTATTTTGGCTGTTTTATCTAAATTGCTTTCAAGCATTAAACAGGTATTTCTTATGCCCACTGCAACATCTGCGTCACCTTCCACTTCCACCCTTATCAACTTCTTCACAACTGCGTGTAAATGCGGATGAGGACATGCACAACTAAAGGGAGGAGGCATCTACCGAGCATTTTGCTAGTACGGGTGTAATCTTGCTGTCGATGCACCGGCCTAATTTTCCCCTTCAACACCGCCTCATCTTTTAATTCAGCCAATGTACAAGATATAGGTGCTAACCGCCAATGCCACTAGGAGCTCGGCTGAAAAGGGGCAACTGATCTATAGAAACGGACCAATTATTGAATTTGTTAGTATTCAATTGAGTTTGTATAAGATATCCACGTCTACTAGTCCAAAACCGATGGCGACAAGAAAAACAGAACTCAATTTGCGAAAATATGGCTTACAGCTAGAGGAGGAACCATATCGGCCCTTAACACTTTCATCCATGGCCAACTGAACCATGGTCGTCTGCTATCTCAAGGTGGATGGGTGTTACATGCAGATGTGGTTGAAATATAAGAGTTTGAGCGCCCCGAAACGACTGTTTTGTTGATCGCTGAAACTGTGGCCCATCATACCAGGTTATTGATAGGTTACGTTAATTCAAGTCTGCTACCTTAGTATCGCTAGATCTTTGCTATAGACGCAGTCCAAAAACACAAATTTTGGGTCTGCAATAAATGAAATATGAATCAGATGTACATGTAGATGTACTGTAGTTATGCAAATCTGCCACTCGAATATCGCCGGTTCGCCAATGTAGACGTCGTTCAAAAACACTGAATTGGATTGGGGTCAAAAAGAAACTCGTATACATATATTTCAAATTACGGCCAATATTAATTGGTTTAATAGGTAACTTAGAAATACACGTCTGCCATCGAAGCGTCACTGGCTTACTGGTGAAGATGAAGTCAAAATACACTGCCAAGGAAATGGCACATGAGCTTCCTCGTGACCTTCACAGTACGTCACCATTAAATTCCAGAAAACTAGGAACGACCGGTTCTGGCATCAGAGAATTAATATGGTGGGAAATTGGAAGCTGAATGGTACATATAATAAATGAAATTAATAAGGAAAATTTTGATTTTAATATGGGACCATCCAGGATGTAGTCCGCATGTTCCCTGAAAATTTCGTCTAAATCGGATCAAAACTGAAGGAGTTTTTAATTTCATTCACGCATGCGCAGAGCGTACCGCTAATACAATTATGATGATTGTCTTATGGGACCTCAAGGGACCTTACCCACATCATCCCTGAAAATCTGACCGAAATCCGCTCAACATTGACCGAGTTATGACCGTCACAAGGAATTCACGTTAGCGCCTGCGCAGAAGGTACCGTTGATTCGATCATGATGAAGTTAATAGGGGACCATCTAGAGCTTAACCCGCACGATTCCTGAAAATTTGGTTGAAATCGGATCAAAATTGTGGAAGTTATGGCTGTTACAAGGAAATGTGGACGGACAGACAGACACGGAACCAAATTTGTTCAGGAGGCTCTGAAACGCAAAATGCGAGTGGAAATTTTGATTTTGGAGCAAAAAAATTTTTTCATATCGAAAGTGAAAACAAAGCTTCCGCTGCCTTGCAGTCTCGGAAGCAACACTGTAAATCCTTGACACAAAGGTTTATTATTTTCCATTACAGATAACAAACCTGAGGCAGAACCCGTTGGTATCCCCCGGTCAAATACTGTGAATCTGATTGCGTACTATTAGAATGATATAATCAGTCGTTATTGTTCTATATCTGATCTGATTTATATTTTGATTTGATTTTTAGCGCATTCTCTTTTAAGAAAGGAAAAATGAGCTATTGTGTTCACTTTGTTCGCTGATCTTGTATGTATGTCCTCTTAAAATCGTTTTAAATGCCACTTCCCGACGTCCGATTTTGATGAAACTTGGTATGGACGTAATCTGTATGAATGTAATCTGTTACATTGTGGAAATAAAGATGTGCCAGGGGTTGCTGACGACTAAGAGGTCATTGATCAGCTAATTGAGCTCCCAAGCCATTTTGTCTCTAATTCAACGCAGGAAGCGTCTACTATTTCACGCGGATCTCCTTACAAGAAATACGCTATCATGTGTCTCATTTTGTGAGCACTGATCTACTTGTTTATTATTTTTTAATAACACTATCCCCCTCCCCCCAAAAAATCAAGGTCATTGTATTTCATTTTCATGTAATACATAATATAATGAATTTCATCTCATATAATACATGTCATTTTATGACGGAAAATTCAAAATTGTCACTAGACCGCTCCTTCTCTAACACGTGATAGTTTTCTAAGGAAATTATTATTTCTTAAAATTATATTTAGGTAATTCACTAATAATAAAATTAGAGAGACTAATTGAATTCTGTATTATAAGGATGTTATAATTAAATTGCGTTTAAGATTGAGTAGTCATGCCAAAATTAACCTTATTTAGACGAACAAGAAAGAGTAATTATGCGAACTAAATAGCTAGATAGTTACTTACATAATAATGTCTATATCATGTAACTAGTTGTTATATACAAATAAAACGCTTTGAAAAAAAAAAAAAAAAAATTTAGACGAACCACCTCAAGTGTACGACGGGAGTCGTGTGTGGACAATTTGTATTTTTTGTCATAAATGCGCTAAAAATAAATTAAATTTCCAATGTTTGGTACCCATTAGTTACAAAGTTAGACTATTTACGACTTTCATCTAATAAGTTTTTCAATTGGTGTGACAGTTTCTGAGACTAAAGCTCTTAAAAAATCCAAGTGAAACATTCCACCCAAATTGAAAAAAGTGCCGGTTGCATGATTGCTCATATTTCAAATTTTAATATGTTATTCTACGCAGAATTTAACTGCCGTGAATATTAGTAAAAGATGTTTCCTTGCTAACTAGCTTAGTTTTGGCGTAAGATCAAAAATATAGAAAACAGTTTGAAAGTTGCGATGTTTTTTCGCAATAGCTTAGGTCGCCCAAGTAACTGGAATAAGCACACTTGGGTTTTTACTATACATGTTGACTCTAAAACTACGAAAATCGAAACAATCCGACCTTTTGTTGAATGTCGCATTTGGATTTATTATTTTCAATAATGAACCTTTGTATTTTGAAGATAAATCAACTTTTTTTCTCCTCTATTTACTAGACAATTTACTAGTAATGTGACATTTTCGGGTTTTTAAACATTATTATTACCTATACAATCATTTATGTATTTATAATTTTCATCACCATTTATCACATTCATTTGAAATTCCCAAATCTCGAGAAAAATAGGCAAGGAGACTAATAATTCCATACCACTTGACGATGAGAAACAAAAGAAATTGAATCTCAACTCAAACTCAAATATTCATAAGGCATCTTGACTTCAGATGTAGGTATAGATCTTGTAAAGTTAAGTAGGATCACATCCATCGAACTATAGGTATATGGAGGTATGTCGAATTATAGGTATCAACACATAATTGAAGAAATAGTAAGAGCATCTATGATCAAGTAGGCACTGCACAGGTACCTATATACCGACATTTCTTAAAGCATTGTTATACATTTTAGTAACATTTTAAAATTTTATTTATATTATTCTTTCCCACAAAATTTGAGAATTGAAACATTATTTGGAGCACTGACACAGTACAAAGCATGAAGAGTCACTTCTCAATCGACCGTTCCATCACACATTCCTTTGCACAAACAAGACGGTATGGAGTTGTACGTCACGAAACGAAGTGATAAATTGTCGTTTTTGATTTATTATTTATCCAAAAGCGGCAGGATCCAATTTTGAGTGTAGTCCCAACTGCCAACACAAAAACGTGCTATTTTCAATACATCACTTTTCATTAATTTCTCTTCTCATGTTCACAGAATAGCTTTTGTTTTTGACTGGTACGATGAATTGTCCATAAAATATTTTGAGTTCAAATTATGAACGAAAGGCTACGAAAGTAAATTAGTAAAAGTAGTAAACCCACGTAGAAAATCCCTAAAATCATCAGTTCATTTCTATATAGCGAGTGAACAGAACTCGACCCGGTGAATCGTGACAGTTAGTACCTACTCGGAAACCAGGGACAAAGTGAAAAGTCACGGATTCAGGGGTCAATCGTTAAATATCAAAACCACGAGTGATTGGCTGCTAAATCTTTACTGAAAGCTTATGCCGCACAGCTACAGCGGTTTTGCCTGCCCTTCATGCTTTCACAGGGTGTGTGTGACACCACAACTAAAATATACTAATATCTGCGGTGATTACCTTAAAACACTATGAACCAATAGGCGCCTAGCCCCACTTGGAGTTGGAAGACAAATTACAGAAACTCGGCTAAAAAATCTTGAGAATTTGTACTTAACGTTGATTAAAAAAAAAAAAAAAAAAAAAAAAAAAAGAGAACAGCGCAGATGAGGCTAGATTCAATTGGCTGACAAACTCTCTCAGTATAATTGTAAACTTTTTCTGTGTACCTTGCACTTTAGATGTTTCATTGTTAGAGGTAATTATTACTTACATATTTTTGGTTGAGTGCTTTCGATTGTCAACTCTCAAGACTGGATTCTGCCTTGAGTAAATACGAAATCCAAAATGGCAATTTATCACCATACCACTTTGTTTGTGCAAACGAACGAGGAACGTTCTCTTACTCTTTTCGAAAAAGTTACTTTTCATGCGGTTTTCAGCGTCAGTTCTCCGGAGAATGTTTCAATTCTTAAATTTTATTAAAAAGAATCATTTAAATAAAATGCACGTAGACGGTACCTATGCAGTGCCTACTTGAATATTTACAAGCTTATACATGTTCTTATTATTTGATCAATTATTTTATGTTGATACCGACCGGTGCATGTGGTCGAACTTTCCTATAGGTACTCAGTGAATCCGTATTTTCGGCTAATTTTTCGTCTTGTAAATTTGGATTGGAAAGCGGTGGTCAAACCTGCTTCCTTCGTCAATAACTATTTCGTAGCAATTTTCACAGATAAACACAATTATATCATTGTCATCAATAAAAGATTTGGTTGATTTGCTACATGCTTTGTGGATACTGGTTCCGCAATTTATCATTTAATAATGATTAACAGGACATTTCCATTTTTTCCTACCGTTAAGTTACGGCGAAAATATTGATTTTCATGTACAACCAATGCGTTAGTAGGGAAGTGTAACTCCCTTAGTGATAGCAGGAAAATCAATCGCCACTTTTTGGAATGCTCTCATTTTATCACAACATCTCATGATCCCTTAGCCTCTGTAGTGTCAAGGAAAGCTGATTTATTACGGTAAATTATAAACTAATATTGTTAAGTAACCACAATGAACTAATAATGTGTAAAATTAATCATTATTAAATTATGTGACTGTAGAACCGTAGGTCTATCGTTCGGTTTTTTTTTTTTTTTTTTTTTTTTTTTTTTTTGATACATGGTTTAATGTCGTTCTTACGTGTTCCTTCTGTTATTTTCTGGCAAAAAAGAGTAGGCACTGATCCAGAGTTATATTTCCAGGTTGATCCCTAGGGCCTCGTATTATCACATTAAATCTCAATTTTCGGAGAAAATAAATTATCGTAGTTCATAAAAACTATATCCACGATGACCAAACTGTTTTGCAAAAGAAAACCCGTACATTTTATAGAAAAAATGGGAATATTCCGAACTACTTCCGAAAAGTCGACTGCAGATAAACAACATTCACAGCAGGTAAACACAACTGAATGTGATAAATGTGAATGAATAAATTAATGTGGTAATTGGTGATGAGAATTATAAATAACTGATTAAGATAATATTAATAATAATGAAATAATAAAACTGAAAGTTTCACATTACCTGTCTCTAGTTAACAGAGGAGAAGAAAAAAGGAATTTTTTCAGCTTTTACCTTATTTTAAATTAAACCTGATAATTTTAAAAGTATTTTGCTAATAACCAAAAGTATAGCTAGTTTAAAAACGAATAATTTGAGCCTAAAAACGATTGTTTGCGTTGGGCCATTCGTAAACTATTAGGGCCAAAATGGAGTGCTCTTATATCCCCCCTACCTTCCGCGACCACTCGCGGCGCATCATCCATTTTTGTTTTTGAGCAAACTATAACCAGGTACTGGAATAATGCATAAATGATGTTACTTCATCACGTATGTACCATCTTGAAATACTTCTGTGGAGATGATCTTGAATTTTATTTTACTTTTTGTTGCATAACTGGAACTTTCTATTCCATTCCAGATTTCCTAAAGTCCCAAAAATTCGCCTAAATGGATTATATTACGTAAAAAAAGACTATAGGAGATCATCTAGGGTCCCCTAACACTCCTTGAGAGTATTCGGTCAATTAGATTCAGAGTTTCACGTGTGTTAACCAACTTAATATCTATAAGGCGATACGATGCATGGCAAACCTTCCTAAAAACCTCTACCCAACTACCCTCCAAGTTTGAACATAATCAGACGTTAGTCAGATAATCAGATCTTAAGAAATCGACGTTGTTCGAATCTGACGTTTGCACATGCGCGCACCCTATTATTGATCCGACAACTATGCAATTTAAAGGGGACCATCGAGAAGCTAACCCACACAAAACCAGAAAATTCCATAAAAATCGGTCCCTTAGTCTCCGAGTTCCACAAGTGTCAAACAATTTTATTGTTGCGCATGTACAATGGTCATCACTCAATCAATCGCAATAAAACTCATAGAGCATATTTCTGATACGTATAGCCAACTAACCTCCGGGTTTGAACAAAATCGAACCTATAGATCGTAAAAAATCGACGTTATTTTATGAATTCACGTTTGAGCTTGCTCACGCGTCATTATTGAATCGATTGTAATGAAATTCATAGGGGAACATAAAGAGGCTAACCAACACAATCCCTGAAAATTTCAACAAAATCGAACTAAAATTGAGAATTCCCTGTGCTTTTGACTGGGAGTAGTTGTGTAGTCGTCCAACACATGGTCGGTGAGGCTCTCAACCCGCCCGATCGCACGCCCAACCCTGAGACAGCGTTCCAGTTGTTTTAGTTCTTTGCTTTTTAAAAGAGAAGAGGTGGGGAGAAGACGAGGTTATTTAAAGCAATGGCCGACCCTGCTAGATCTCCGGTAGCCATTCAGTAAGCAAAATAGAATGTGTATATTATTTTGTATATTATAATATACACGAAACATCCGACAGCGGCGAAGCACGCGGAAAAACGATGAACTACAGCTGTATATTTGTGATCCATAATCCATTCAACTGGCACCCACCTCTCAAACTTCCAAGGCTCTTTGTTGGTCACTGAATCAATGTAACATTGTAATTATGAATCCTTATCATCCAGTAGAGCCTAAATTAAATAGAGAAAATCGTTGGTGTGTTCATTGTTGAAGTTAAGGCAAGATATGAGGGGTTGACAAAGTGGCACCCTTATACGGGTGCCATAAAAACGAGGGTGCCACTTCGTATGCTGTTTTCATTGTTTCGGGTGCCACAGAGCTGGAATATATATATATATATATATATATATATATACTCGTATATATATATATATATTATATATAGGTATATATATATATATATATATATATATATATATATACATATATAATTCAACCATTAATGTATTAAAATCACCTCTTGTCAATTGAATTAAACATTTTTCTAATTAAATTCATCTTATTTTCAAAATGAATTCAACTTGCTTCCAATTTAATTAAACCTTTTTCCAATTGAATTCAACTTTTTTCCAATTAAAGTAAACTTTTTTTATTCGAGTCGGAAAAGTAATTAGAACATGAGTATGTAACCTCTCAAACTTCGTAGGAAGCGTTTACATAACAATTTCAATGCAGCTAACGAACGTGGTAGCACATTTTTATAAATTTCGCCAACAATTTTTGATCAAATAGCGTACTTTGAGGGAAAAAACAAACAAAATTCGTCCAGAAGAGCACCATCGACTCCACGTTATCTCGTCAAGTTTGGCCTCCGTCACTACCCAAATTGCACTAAATATTGCACAGACATGTACTTATAGTACCTACCTACTGCTACCAACTGAAACCAATGGGCAACCACTTAGTTGAACTTTCCTTCAAAAAAAAATTTTTTTTTTTTCTTTTATTGAATGGAAAAAGTACTAATTTGGTTGGGAAAAGTACTAATTCGACTGGAAAATGCTATATGAACAGCCAACTTACTGCATCGGGTTCAAAAACCTTCCATTTATACAGACAATATATTAATATACACTAATTTACGCGTAAAGGAAAATTACCCGCACTTTCCTTATACTTTCATGAAGGACAAACAACATCGTTTCAGATAGGCAAGAAAAAACGAAAACAAAATTGATAAGAGCAACAAAGTTGATCATAGAAAACACCAATGACTCTCTATAAAAGAGAAAAAAGGTTAAGTGAAAAATATTGGTTTCAGGAAAACAACACAAATAAAAGCTAAGTAATGATCAACCCATGAATACTAGTGTCAAAATGAAAAACCATGTTTCCATTACGTTTTTCTTTAATTCGTGCGCTATTGGCGAATAACTTTTTAAACGTTCATAGTAATGATCATCAAACTTTTTCTAACTTTATTCTGCAATAAGAACGCTTAATTTGGAATTCATTTTTTATTAGCACATTTTCGTGGATTTCGAGAAATTCCTATCCATAGGTAGGTATTAAACTTGGGGGGGGATTCGTTCTCATTACTGGGATGAAAATAATTATATTTCGGTATATATATATATATATATATATATATATATATATATATATATATATATATATATATATATATATTATATATATATATATATAGGGGGGGCCTCGAAAGGGGCTCCGGGGGGGGGGATTTTTTCTCATTACTCGGATGAAAATAATTATATTTCGTCGAACAATATATATATATATATATATATATATATATATATATATATATATATATATATATATATATATATATATATATATATATATATATATATTTCAGGGGTGGAGGTTATGTTGAACTCCTAGAAGGGAAAGGCTTTAAGCTTCGATACCGATTCGACAACTAATGTTGGGACACCCAACATTCACTAACTCTTCGGATACTATAATATTTAGACAACGTTGGGGTATCCAACATAAACAAAGGATTTTATAGCATCCTATTTCGGTTCAGTCTCTCAGAAGCGCTTTTTCTAGTTGCACGGTGGATGGATGAGTGGAGAAGTGAGGTACCTATATTGAAAAATTCCGTGTTTCGTAAGGCTTTATTATTACAAGTATCTAACCATAAACATTAATGTGAATAATAGTAGGTAGGTATTCCACAAAACACCTTTATGAATCTTTGGTAGATGTCGTTGTATAAAACTGGAAGCGCATAAGTAAACTTATATGTTTTACATTAGCTCATTGTATTTGTTCATTAGTTTTAGAAGATGAGAGGTGATTGAAGCAGTTAAGAAATGTAATGTAGGTTACTTTTGGTAATAATTCGGCTCAGTAATACTTCCTACGAATAGTGTTGAAGTTGGATTACGAGCAAGAAGAGCAAACGAAAATGGTCGGTCAGCAACGAACTTCTGCGGAGAACGAGGCCGAGACAACGATCGACTGGCAGTGAAGACTCCTGAAAATCAACATTTCTGGCGTAATGTGCAAGTAGTTCAGGGGCCAGCGTCCCAAAGACCAGAGTGAGTGAGTGAGTTTAACCAGTGGTAAAGCATTATGACAAATATTTGCTTGTTCGCCCAGCCCAAAAAGCCAGTTGTAATCCACATTCAAGCCACCTGGACGTTTTCAGTGGCTGTGACGTTGGCTACTTTCTGGCGAGTTACAAGTTACTAGCCTATGTATTGCTGGTAGATGACACTGCGAACACCAACTGGGTGATTAGACCGCGATTAAATCCTCCTTTTCATATTCTTTAAGTCACCAAAAAAAAAAAAAAAAAAAAAAAAAAAAAAACAGCGCAAACGGACTGAATTAGTAGGAACGAAATGATGATTTGTGTAAGTTGAAAAACCCGATCACACCTTTTACACACGACTTCGACTTTGCATTTGGAATGTCCTTCCTTAGATTTTTAAGTTGTTCTTCCAACCCAAGTCCACCGTTGTTAGTTCAACGTTCATTGGAACTCGTTTCCTTTTGATGGAACAGTAGAGTCAAGGCTCTAGAAGAACGTAAAATTAACGGGATAGAAAGATTATGACCCAAAAACCTACAAGACATAATCTGCATCAAACGCGGTTGATGACAATAAGTTTAATAAACGCTAGACAGAAATAATATAAAAACATGGATTTCATTTCAAAAAGGAAAAAAATAAAAAATAAAAATAAATAAATAAAATAAAAGATTATTGAACGGAAATCTACCATAGCGCTGGTATCGGAGACACGCCAGGTAAGTGTGCAATTCTGTTCCCTTTTGGTCTTTAGAGAAGTAGCGAGATCGGAGTCGTGTGGAAAAGCCAATTTTTAAAGCATATACCCAAAGCGACTGCAAAGCGTGCGATCCCATGGCCCAATCATGACGTTTCTGTAGAAACGTCGACGTTCTGGACCGTGTTCAAAAGCCGATTTCAATGTTATAATTATTAGACTTATTTGGCCTTAAACTAACGATAGGTGACCACATATCCAAGAATCGTGACCAGTTTAGCCACAGTTAACAAATAGATTGTAAGTGTTTCGACGAATGAGACTGAATTCTTTCAGATAACTCTACTTTACCATTGAAAGGTTTATGAAAGAGTTTCATCTTCTGGATATGGTCTGACTCAAAACATGTCGAAAAAGAAACTCAATTTGAACTTCTAAGACGTATCTTGTGCAACCAGAATTCAAAAGGAAATGATGCTCCTAGACTGTCATATCGTTAATCGTGAATAACGACATAGGTACTGCCTGTAAAATATGTCCTGCAACTAAATATATAGTATACATACCTATATAAAGTATGTATATCTAGATATAGTACGTGTACTCTTCCAACCCCTCAATCTTTACACCCACGTTACAATAGCTGAGAAAGCTATCCTGCGGATATCGTCACTAGGCGGTCCTCGATTCCTCGTCTTGGCAGATACTTAACGCCTACCTCAAAGTTTCATACAGTTTCTACGATGCCACTCCCTCCCACTAATTTTCAAAAATCGTTTTTATAAACATGTGTCGATGCGATGATAGGAAGACTTCAAGTTAGAGAAGAAGTGAGCCAGTGCCTAAGTGTCATGAACTCCTGTCCCTATACGAATGGATGCTTCCAAGAAAACCTGACACTTCCACATGGTCCATCCCGGGAAAACCACTGTTCTGTGGCTAACGCCAGAAGAAGCAGATGGGCTTGATGTAGCGTCAAGAAATAGTCAGGAACAAAACCGACTACAATCACACCAAGAGATGATATTCTGGAACCACAAACATTTTCTTGGGCCTGATGGGCTCAAGATGCAGTCTACCCACTCTGATACAATAGGGTTGACCACAGACAGACAGGCATTAGGAAAACCACAGTTCTTTGGCTAACGCCAGAAGGGGCAGAAAGGCTTGCTGTTGCGTGAAGAAATAGGACCAAAACCGACTAGTACCACACCAAGAGATGATATTCTGGAACTACAAACATTTTCTTGGGCCTGGTTGGATGAAGATGCCATCTAACCACTCTGATACAATAGGGTTGACCACAGACAGACAGGCCGATAGAAAGAAAGATATATAATCAAGACCACCATTATTATCATTATCATTGTTTTCTGCTCATCGTACTTGTAACAGTGAGTCTATTGTATACTCACACTTTTCTATAGCTGAACAACACTTACTCTGCGAAGAAACACTAGCTTTATCTTAGTGTTGTGGTGTCATTGGCTGTTTTTTTTTTTTTTTTCGACACGAATAAAAAGTGTACATCTGTTTAAATTTGTTTTGCCAATAAACACTATTTCATTTCATCTTTTCATTATCAAGATTGTTATGAAAGATGCAAAACGCAAATCAAGTTGGCGTTCTTAATAGATCTCTCTCTCTCTCTCTCTCTCTCTCTCTCTCTCTCTCTCTCTCTCTCTCTCTCTCTCTCTCTCTCTCTCTCTCTCTCTCTCTCTCTCTGAATGTTTACTTAAGCGGGCTATGATTACCTAATACTGTCCATGTGCTTTGCCTTGATGACTGGATTTCGATATTCAAGGAGAATATGTTCCACAATATCTGATCGAAAACTTATTAAATTCATGTTAATTAGTAATATAGGAAATATGATTGAGAACATGCATTCCTTGTAATTAAACCGCGCTCGTCGAAATTGAGGTATTTTATTTTGAACAAATAACTATACACCCGGATCGATTTTTTATCGACCGAAAAGATTTTATGTTCTCATCACCTGATACCGTCTTGGGGATAGAATTAAATTGGATGATTCAGGTTTAAAATATCAGGTCACCACGAACAATGAGACTATTAAGACGAATATTTTGTCAGTAATACCTACTATTTGTTCGATCAACCAAATGTACGTACCGATATTAATGACAATTATTATATGGATGCAAAAATATTTCGGGTATTTATTGACCATACCCCATTGTTCTAAGATAGCTTTAGTATTTATCTTCTCTCTTTCCTCTAAATGAAAAATTGTTATTGGAGGTATATACCCCATTTTTAAGTGCTATTGACAGTTCCAGGAGAGCTCGAATTCAGATAAGACGGATTTCCTTAGTTTCGTTGGTACTATTTTGATGCACAATACGGATGCGGTGCGGATGCAGTTGATTTTGAAGAGTCCTCTGAAAACTATTGATCTCGACTGGTGGACTTCGATTCAGTTCGTATTTTTTCGAAGTTTTTGGTGATAAGAAAACGTGTAATCTATATTGACACAGTTCATTTCACTAACTCATCAAACAAACATCGATTATATATAAATTCCCACATAAAAGTCACCTAACGGATATTTATTATATATTTGAAAGTACGAACAAAGTAGGACGTCTGCAGATTAGCAGTTATTACAAATAATTTATTATTAACAACTCGGGTACACATTTTTGAAATATCACATCACTAAAATGCATGTCTGAAATAGTAAGGAGACCGGAGAGCTTTTTAATTGAAGTAGATACCTAGTTGTTAGCTAGGAGATAGTTTGGTTGTGGGATTGTGGCGATGACCGATATGGAAAACGATTCAAAGATAGGTTACTTACTTCCAAAGAAAGTTTTTCCTCTTTACATCGACTGGTCGATATTGATTATTAAATTATATGAATGCAGGTGTGTAATTATTCATATGAATTTAATCGAGATATTGAAATTTAAATGCTGGTTGGTATCTTGAATAGAGTAAACCTGCTCCCCACATCAAAAGCAAATATTGGACGAAATATCAGTGGAGACATAAGAAATGGGGCCCCTTTGGCTCAACTAGAAAGCAATTTAAAAGGTGTGGATTGAAAAAAAATGGTGTAAAATACATCAATACGTTCAAGTTATGGGTGAATGGGACTATGACTTCGTTATATATACAACGTTTTCGGTAAGAATTACTGAAGAGTAAAAATTGCCTTGTATCATATTTATACTTGTACATGCGTGTGAGTAAAACGTTAAAATCCTGGAATCGTTTTAAAATGCTCCAAAACGGTTATCAATTATGGAATTTCATGAAATTCGCTCAAAGGATTGTTTTGATAAAACCTGTGTTAATTGGTAGGCGCACACTGCCTAAATTAAACTGCAGGTACGAACTATGTATCAAATATAAAGATAAAAAGCTTTTATGAAATAGAAAAATCATTTAATGGACTTATTTTTTGTCTTCCGGAGGTTAAGAAAATGGGGAGAAACATAATATCTGAATGATCAATGTTTGAATTAGATTTGTGCTGAGCAGAACAGGACTCCTTATAATTACGCTTCCCATGTTCAATGTTCTCAGATTTTCTCGACTGACATGAGATCCTTCGCGTGACTGGAACGTCAAACTTGCAAGAAATGTCACCTGTTTTCTATGCATAACCAAGACTGAGAATGAACGGTTCGCATCAAAAACTAGAGTTTCACGACCGCAGTCTACACATCTCATAACTGCAATAACTCCTGAAACATGAAGAAAGAGACTCAGAGTGTCTCAATAAGAACTTATTATCTGCGGGTGTAAGCGATGAATCCGCTTCTCCAATATTCGTTCGCAACAATACTCAGGATTTCATAAGATGTTATGATAGTTATAATTGTTATTAATTAATTGTTATGGTTATGGTATGTTATGATGGTAATATTATGGTAATATTATAACCCCCGCCTGCCTGGGCTGACAGGGAGGTTGAACATCCTCTCCCTCTCCTACTTCCTCATCACCATATCCATCCTCCTCTATCACTACCCCATCGATTATGATAGTATTTATCTGTGGCAAGCAATATCCAAGCTAAAAGGAGTTGTGGCAAATAATATCGAAGTAATGACCTCTATACCGTGTCATGTCATGGGTTATGGTGCGGGAAAAGTCCTATAGAGTTACTCGAGTTCGGCATTTCAGCAGGAGTGCTTCATGGTATCACCATTTATGCCCTGAGGGGTTCTCACCTAAACTAATAGTCATTTTATAGGGACACTTCCCTTCATCTCTTTCTTTCTCCTTCTTCTTCAGCTTCCATGATCCCAAGGGCCGGCATCACTTAAACCTAGTGATTGAGTTTAATTGAGTTTTTCGTTTTCATTTAATGGTGCCCCCCCCCCCCCCCCCCGCCCCTCGCGACTTAAAGGCGAGTTTATACAAAAAAGAGAAAAAATAAGTGCATGTGTGTGCGTGCCTGGGAGGATGCTCGTGTCAACGGATCTCCTGACCCTTCTTTTTACAGTCTTTCTCATTATGGTCTGCAACTAATAAGAACCTCATAACCCCTGCCTGTTAATTGGCATGCGCGGTTCTAGTGGTGGTATTTAGGGCTCTCCAGGCAGGGGCTTCGGCCGTCCTTTCCTTCTTTCTCTTCTTTATCAACATATCCATCCTCTTCTTCCACTGTCCCGTTGAATGCCCACCACTGTGCCCGTTATGATAGAGCCATTAGCTCCAAGCGTGATCTCAGAGCCAGCATCTGGCAGAGCATCTCATACAGGCATATGCTACAAATGATATAGAGCAAGAGGGGCCAACGTATGCCTCTCAGGATTTGTGGCGAATGGCAGCAGATAAGGCAGAGGCTGCGCTCAATGGGTTAATCATGTTAATGTATTTTTGCAACCTATTCCAACGCGCACGATTTCTACTATTAAATCACTTCGCCTGATTCTCAACTACAAGCAGCTTCTCCAGGATGCAATCCCGGTAAATAGCTGCGGGACCTCTCCCGCATCTCTTTCAGGCGTGAGGCAGTGGCCCACTATCAGCGATTCTCTCCGGGCCGCCAGTCTTCCTGAAAACTTGAAGACTAAAGTGTTGACGCTCTGGGAGCAGGTAGGCCGTATTGATAGTTTTAAGGTGGCAACCTATGTGCAAAGGATCTTTCCACAGGTTGAGGAAGCGAAGGTGGCAGAGCTTCAGGGACTGGCATCTCCTACATTGGTGCCTCATTCAGCCACACGAGCAAGAAGGCAGGAATACCAGAGGGTCCAGAAATTATGGAGCGAGGCTTGTGTAGCTGGGGAGGTACTAGAGGGAGCTGGGTTTGAACAAGTTTTCCTTCTCTCCAGGAGTTAGTGGACTATTGGGAGCCATTTCTAATGCTCCAAGCCACAAATACACCAGGGATTCCTTGCACTGCATCATGTGCATGCCGGTGATTCATGACAAGGCGCATAAGTGCCATGTCAAAAACTCCACTTCTGCTGGACCTGATGATATTTCCGCCTGACGGTGTAATAAACTACTAAAGATGGTCAAGCTGTTCATCCTCAACGTGCTGCAATCAGGAAGACCCCCAAAAGGTTGGCCCTTGTTAGGACTATTTTCACCCTAAATTGAAGTGGGCCTGGAGGCTATCATTGCTATCTATATCATTAGTAGCCTTCCTCCATTTCCAAGCAGCCGAAGTCATAGATGATGTCCAGAGAGCATTTTAGTAGTGGATGGCACATCAGAGAACCTAACGATTCTCCTAACTTTCATTTTGCTGGCCCGTCACACGAAAAAGCCACTTTCTCTTGCCACTCTGGACATCGCTAAGTCCTTTAAAACTGTAAGCCATTTTGCCCTGATCGATTGCCTTTGTGGTGTCGGGGGACCTGCTAATTCGATTGATTATGTTGCATATCTGTACCACAAAGGTGTGAGGGTCCTTGAGGACAAGACGAGATTTCAAGGGATTTTGTCATTGGGCACCTACGTACACCAGGATCCACTGTTGCCACTTCTTTTAGACCCACT
Source organism: Adelphocoris suturalis (assembly GCA_030762985.1). Lineage (NCBI taxonomy): Eukaryota > Metazoa > Arthropoda > Insecta > Hemiptera > Miridae > Adelphocoris > Adelphocoris suturalis. The sequence goes on from CM061040.1 coordinate 154,461,250, forward strand.
CGTGGATAAAGTCTTTGGGAAGCTGCCAGCTGAAATTTAAATTGATCTTACCCCTGGGGTGCGAGTAGGTAGATTGGCTTTTGCCAATGATGTAATCCTGCTTGCAGAAATCCGTGAAGGCTTGCAGATCACCCTCAATGCATTTGGTGAGTGGCTAGCCGTGTGTGGTTTGGTGGTCTACCCAGATAAGTTAGGGTCCGTGAGGTGTTCAAGGGGTAGTCATGGAACAGTAGACACCCTTTGCCATGCTTGCGGTAAGAATAAGTGCCTGTATCACGTGGTGCAGCAGTGTCCCTGGACTCACAATGGCCGCATACTACATAATGATGTGGTTGCCAAGCAGATAGTGGGCGCTATGTCATTAAGCGATTGGTATGTTGAACGGAAGAGACTATATCACAAGCCATGTGCCAAGGGCAAGAAGCCAGATATCGTTGCCACCAAGCCTGATGGGTATACAGTAATCCTGGATGTCCAGATTTTTAGTGGCAGTGTGGACATGGAGCTGACCTGGCAGGCTAAGATAAGTAAATGAGATACAAATTACCTGTGGCCAACGATATCCAAGCTAAAAGGATTAGTGAATAATAACATCAAGGGCATGGCCACAACCGTGTCATGGTGAGGGGTGTGGTGTGGGAAAAGTGCCACAGAGTTACTCGAGTTGGCCATCTCAGCGGGAGTGTCTGTTGATACCTGGTTTTCGTGAGGACCTATTTCTGATGACATATAGAAGGTACCCATAAACCGTACTCCTCCACATCACGATCATACATATAACATCCTATGTTACAGAGTCACTCAGGCACAAAGTAGCTACCTTTTACTATAGTTGGTTGAGAAGAGCAATAGGTAGCAAATGTATATAAGTGACTGAAGAAGGAACGGTTGATAAAGCAAAACAGAGAGACGATTGGGTTATGTTACGCGACCTAATGGTTTTATTGGCACCTTAGGTTGACACGCATTTTATTTCATATTTATAATGTTGTTTTCCAGTGCCGCTTGAGAGCTCCCTTGGTGCAGTCTTTGTAGTATTTCCCCCGAGGAATGCCAGTCTAACTCAGCTGACCAGTGAAAAGAATTGTATTTGCTTTGGCAACAATGAATCGGAATGGATGATCAGCTCTAAACTGCTTACGTTTCTTTTTGTGATGTGAACGCCTTCTTATTGTGGCGGCTGAAACATAAGTACTTGGTCAGCAAGTGTAAACTACAACCCTAAAAATGCACTGATAACAAACACCATTAATGCGCCCAATACAATGGGTATGGTAGTTACCAATACGGATGGGCGTCTAAAAAACAAAGAAATATTCAACTAGTAGATTGTGGGAGCCAAGTATATGGCCTTATCTTTTTGTGCCCAATTGACTCTGTGACTAAGATCTTAGATTACACACAATAATTTACAATTCACTAAAATAGTTTATCAATTTCTAGCAGATTACTTTGAAAACGTCAATGTCAGCATCAAGTAGGTATTTATTTTCAGATGATAAGTTGGTGAAGGTTTCAACACTGACCTGGTGCTTTTCCCTAATTCCTAACTTCCTGTTCCTAATTTTGAGAAATGTATTCAAGGTTTGGATATTGTTCTTTTATAGTTGTATGCGTTGATGGTATGACTCAGCCACGATCAAATCAAGATATACCGTTGAGTTTTTGGGCACTTGGAACAAGTACCTATCCGCGTAAAAGAAAATCTTGGCTAAACAATATAGGGAACCGCAGCTAATTGAAGTAGATAGTGAATGTTGAGCATCAATCACAAAAACAAAAATAATAATCGGTCTATGAAGTAGTATATATTTAAGAAATATACGATGAGTAAATACAATCCCAATATTTCATGTGTGCCACCCATTTATCATATCATTTATTTAAATAGTTGAAAAGATTTATTTCAAATTGGGATGCCTTTTTTTCGTAGCATCCATATCGCAACATTCTATGTTACTGATATGGGATACATAGATTATGATTTTTATTAGCGTGGAACACGCTTTTACCGGGACCTAACAACTGGAAATGTCACGAATAAATTAGACTAAAGAAGCGGCGAATTTAATTTCATTGCTATTCAACCTATGAAACAGAAATTAAAATGGGGTGCGTTCCACGTTCCTCCAATGCTTACTTGAGGCTCAAGGTATCAGGGATCTAGGTACTCCTCCAGAGGTGCAATGGGAGCCTAAATCCTCGATAAAAAGGTAAAGGAGGTAAACAGTATCCCGTCAGAGAGATACCACTCCTACTAATAGCTTTTAATGAGCCATGTTCGGAGTAGATTGGTTTCCAGGGACCTGAAAAGCTCATCCAACGCCAAACCCAGCTTCTCAAGAACACGAGAAAGGCAGCGACGCCCGTTGTTTCACCAATGGGACGACGACAGCGCTATCTCTGAAGCCCTGACGGGACCTCGATGGGGGTTACTCTGTTACACTCCTCCCCTTAAAGACATACTTGATTGAAGATCAAGTATGTTAACTAGGTGGAATATTTAATAGCTGAGAACTGATGCTCATCATTCATAGCTGCATTGGCGATTGAGGATGGGAAAAGAGAAATTAAAACGGGATGAACTGTCAATGAATCTTCATAGGAAGACTTCATTAGGTAATTAACCCCCAATCAAAGATTGGAACAATCGGGACAAAACGGTGGCTCAACTATGGAGACTTATACCTTAGGAAAATAAAATTGATATAAATTAATATGCCCAACATTGGGGACTTAAATTAATATGCCCAACTTTGGGGACTTAAATTAATATGCCCAACTTTGGGGACTTAAAATTGTGCTCTAACCTGGTAATTGACATAATAGCAATACTCAGGTGGCTAAAAATTGAAAATATAAATGGGGAATAAAAGAGAAAAATTATAAGTCAAAGACCAATGAAATTATTTATATACCAAAGGGTGATAATGGGAATTCCTTCTGGAACCCCGGGCCATGTTTCTTCTTAAACATTAACGCATTGGACTACTAGGCGTCAGCCGTGCATAATCTAGGTACCCCCCCAGAGGTGCAGAGGGGGCCTAAATCCTCGATAAAAAGGTAGAGGAGGTAAACAGTATCCCGTCAGAGAGATACCACTCCTACTAATATCTTTTAATGAGCCATGTTCGGAGTAGATTGGTTTCCAGAGACCTGGAAAGCCCATCCAACGCCAAACCCAGCTTCTCAAGAACACGAGTAAGGCAGCGAAGCCCGTTGTTTCACCAACGGGACGACGACAGCGCTATCTCTGAAGCCAAAGGTGAAAGCAAAAGGAGTCTGGAGTCTCCCCAGCGGGGTCAAGGGGCGGAACCCCTTGCGAGGTGCGCAACGCCGAGTTTTTTTCACCGTTAGGTATTTGATATTAATCGACTTATGAATGGTAAAAATGAGTGATTTATAGACTCCTATTGGTAATTTCTGTTGTTGTCAAAAGCCCTTTCTTTTGATGAGTTGCCAATCAAAGGCAGGGCCATGGGTATCAGATAATATATAAATAAATGCTACTCTTAAAAGAGAACTTTCCTTTCGGTTTCCAAAATATATTTATTCGTAGAAACATTAATTTTGTGTGTTAAATATGATGTGACAAAACCCAAACAATCAGATCATGGACAGATCAAATACTTTCATATAATTATTACAAAAAATGTGATTAATCAAATATTTGAATGGCTCATTGGATTATGTGATAACATAAAGTGAAAAGTGACACAGGTCGATGTGTGCATAAACCTACATACACCAATTATTAAAATTTGGAGGAGTTGAAAATTGTTTTTCAAGAACTCGCTGTCTCCAGAAACCCACACGACAAACTATTCCATGATTTAGACCGAATTGGTGAATTCCGGTTATTTTCATCTAATTTTTAGACATAACAATTTATTCGATGGTCAATATGTATAAAGAACTGTCAAATACTCCTGAATACATCATAGCTAATACCAACGAAAAATATAGCTAATCTTCTTAAAGGTAATATCTAGTTACAGTTTTATACGTTCTGATTGGACAACTGAATACCAGACGCATACGATTTGAATATTTTTTAAGGCATATTTTTGAAGCAATTAAAGTCATTCATCACGAATCACAATCTAGTAAGTTTAATTGAATCATAGTAATATACATGTTTCATGGAGTTCTGTGTATACCTATTATGGCAACGGCACTATTCAAGTATTTGGAAAGAATTAATTAATTTATGTGTGAGAATGAATAAAGTTAAATATGAAGATTAAATCAAAAGACAGTAATTATATGATGTCACTCCTGGACTAGCAATATGCGCCTATTTAATATAACTAAAGCCTTCATCCAACATTATAGTACATTGTTACGATGCATTGTTATCGATACCTGTCTAGGCATTCCAACAATATTCGTCACCCACTTTAAAGCATGTTCTTGAGGTAAATAAAATAACGGATTATAACCTAGTCTGGACAATCAACAGCATAAAGGCAGTGCTAGAATATTATTTGTTTTGAAAGTATGTACATGATACGTGCTATCTAATAATATTTGTACTAATATAAGTAATACTGTGACGATACGAACATGATGATTAGCCTAGTAACAGTAAAACGACCAATCCTTTATGGAATTATTAGGTATGCAAGTAAATAGAACACAAAATTAATAAAAATGAATGAAAATGATGAATAAATTATTAAAAATAAATAATAATTAAAAAATACTAATAGTTCATTCAATAAAGCGAATAAATTATTCGTTTGCCAAGGATGATCTTAGTTACACATTTCATTATGCTGGCCTACCTCTCATAGTTTGCGAAAATGATGCGAGGAACCGTAATCGTAGTAAGCTGAATGGGATGCTGTAGCCCTCCGCAAACTGTGTCGTCACTAACTTAACAGCTAAATAAATAAGATGTGAGGGGGGACTCCAATTTCAAAATTTCAACACAAACATATCTTCGGTAAACTAATGATAACTTTAACACGCATATTGTCCACGGAAACCATATTTTTTCTTCTCTCTTTCTTTTAATCACTTCATTATTCATGGTCACGTCTAGATTATTCAAACAGAAAAACTTGCCAGGAGAGAACCCTCCGCTCTTCTCAACTAATCCTTTAAAAATATTGGAAAAACCTTTAAAATTGGTAGGTATATCATTGTATTTATACTGCACACGAAAACAGAATAGAATTTGACATTCTAGGAACCACTAAAACGGTATAAAAGAAGACAATAAAATAGAGGGAGAGGGGAATAAAAAAGAGATTTTCGACAGAGTGTTCAAAGGCCAAATGCTTACAACATACCGTCATTATATACCATGAGGTGAGCGTGGTCTAATGAATACCTACTGCGAAATATCAAATAAATTAGCAATTAGCTAAACACGAGTTAATTATGATCAAAGAAGAATATAAATTTAGATGTACTAGTAGTATCGATCGTTACAAATAAACGAGTGAAACAACAGGAAGCATACATTTTGGAAGCAAGTATTATTTTCGTTGTAACGACGGTGTGATATATTACTGACTAATATTCCACCACTACTAATTTGCAACAAGGAGTTCCCTAGAAATCTCAATGTCATAACTACTATCGTGAACATTTTAAAATTTGCGTTTATGTTATTTCCGTGCAAAGGATTCCAAGTCAATGTACCCCCCAAGGAGGGAGAGCACATGGCAAGGTGGATTGCGCACATTGCACCACAGATAGGCAACAATTGTGTTGGACGGCCATCGTTCAGAAGGAGGAGATCCAACTCTCTGAACGTGGCTTCAGCAGTGGTTCCATGTGTTGTGGTATTGTCACAGCCCCATAAGGTATTATTAATGTAAAAATATCCTAGTAATAGCACAGGGCGAGGAACCTGACAAAGGCGGTCCACAAAAGCGCCCTCATTCCACACTCCATCTGGAAGATAGAGGGAGACAATGGTCAGGGGGGTGGGGACTGTAACTCTGGCAGCCACCGCCTGGAGGTTTGTGTTGAGAGGCACCTCTTCTACTCGCACATTATTTCTTATCATGATCATGGAGCCACCATGGGCCCTACCATTGAGCTGGGGCACCACGTCTTTTCTTAGGGTGGAGTAGCCACGCATACTGAACCCATCAAGTCGTTTCAGGTGCGACTCTTGTAATTCTACTGCCACTGGCGGGTATGATCCTAGTATGGATCAAAGCTCATCACGTCGTCCATATATACCATTGTCATTCCATTGAAGGAAGCAATCAGAGATGGTGTTATTAGGTTGAGTAGTCATAATAGGAATCTATAAGTTATTTAGAGTGAACAATAATACAGTCAATGTTGCTTTCTGGGTTCGCCTTTTGGCCAGCCCTTCTTTTTCTTGGTAGGTGCCTAAGGGGGTGGTGATGCAGACCTCGATCGCGCATTTTTCCTCTGTCTAACCTTGGTCCAGCCATTATGAAGAAAAGTACATTCAACTATGATAATTATGTCCCAATATTTTGATTATTAATTTCTAGTTACCGTTGCTCCTATATGGGAAGTGATCAGCGAGTTTTGGTTGAGGGTTATAATGATGGTAAGTTAGCTATGATTATCAACATTCCACGTAATTCGTAATGTCCAGTAAGAATCACAATCATAGTTCCAACTGAGTTCCTGCTTTTTAGAAATTAGCCATGACGATCAAGAGATGTAACAAGCATTCTGGGCTGTCTTTATTAAACAGTTATATTGGAATTGGAATATTGGATCCAGATTCTGTAAAGCCCTTTTTCATTATCTCTTTGCATGCGTTTTTACACTTGACATTTCATGTAATCCCTGCCGCGACTTTATATTGATTTTGTTATTCTCTAGAAAGCATTTATTTAGATAGGTACCTACTGCGCTGTTTCTAAAACCAGTTTGAAGATGTTACAGGCTAAGGAAGTGCTTTTGATCTGGCTTGTATATTAAAGTGAATGCAAATTTTCGTATTATACGTGTTACGACTCAACAAGATGACTACGCATTTATTGGTGGCAAATATTTTATTTTGAAATAAAGAGAAAAGTTTACTGAGACTACAGAAGTTCCTTACCCCATGACTAAATATAAATACACTAGAGCAGTGTATCTCAATCGTTTTGTTGCAAATTAATAGTGGATTAGATCCCAATGATTTAACATAGAATATAAAAAACTAACAGAATGATTTACTGAGTATGTTGGAAAATTAAGAGAAACCTTAGTAAAACCACTTATCTCCTAAATCGTCAGAAAATGGAAAACTGTTCGACACAACTATTTTGTCTTGATTATAATTTCTTGGAAGTCGTTTTAGGGAATAATTCATGAAATCAGGAGCTAACGAAAATTTAGTGAATTAAAATACCTGATTATATTGCCCATGTAAACTATAGCCTCAGAATGCTACTTGAACTGTTCACTTTGTCCTTAATAATATTAATATATCTCGTTATGATCTTAAAACCGTTAAACGTTAAATATTATTTTAATAATCCTGTATCCATATTACAAACGTGATTTCTACTGATTCTACAAATAATTTTCTCAAAGAGTTTTCTAGCGAGCTTGTGGGTCTTCCACCTTTCCAACAAACAAAACGCCTCCCCGGCTTCCGACATAACTCAAGATAAAACCAAAGGGTCGGTCAGCTTGGAATTTGTCACACGGAGGCGGTAAACATCTTGCCATCACCATAGCTTCTGGAACACCAAATTTTGACTCAACACCCTCTACAAAATTTATGTGCAAGGCTAAAACAATTGAAATGTGCCATTAGCCACTACGTGCTGGATACGTGAACTATGTATTAGGTAAGTTACATTTGATTATTGTCACAAGAAGTTCAAGGCTATTGAGGTGAATGTAGGTAGGTAATCAAGTTAAACATGAGATAAATAAGTGTCATGAGCATTCCAGATCTAGGGAGTTGAGGTACCTACTTTTCATTCGCATTCACGTCAAAATTTATATAAAATTACTAGCCCCTGTTGGGGGTTTGGGTGCATAGTTCGTTTTCAAAATTTCCCTACGTACCTTGAGAAGACAACAAAATTTCTTGAAGGAGTGGCGTACATTTTTTCTCATATATTAAGTACCTACTAAAGTTCATTGTCAAACCGTAATTTAAATATAACTATTTATATTATATCATAGCAATCCTTATAGTATAACCTATTCCTACAACTATAACTTATAGTACGTATGCATGATCTTTAGCAATATTACAGTGGGCCCTTGAACACATCATACCTTGATATAATTAGTTCTGCTTTAATCAATAATTTTTCCTGCAGTAGGGCTTTTTCATAGACTAATCATGTCTTATCACAAAACCTAATCAATAATCGAATTTGAAGACGACCCAGTTTTTTTATCTTTCAAATTTATTCATTTAAATATTTACGCATAATTTAGAAATGATAGGTAACGTCTTCCAACTTGATAATCACTGAAGCTTTCTATAAAATTAAACAGTGCAAAGTGCAAGGAAATATTCTTTCACATATTCCACTACTCTTTTCTGTTGATTTGTGAATTTCGTGGCACAGGGACTTGTTCTGAGTAAATTCATAACAGTGCACTTATGTACAATTTATTGTAGTGAGGAAGCGAACCAAACAATTCTAAGTACAATTATCTCCATTGGAAATGGCATGGATGGATTCCTTGAAAGAAACTTCACCTCTTTTTGGATGGTACTCTTCCATTGCTAATCGTCCTGTGAAGTGAATAATTTGTGGATTTTTGGGATACAAATTGAATTTCCTACATGTTTCTTTACAGGATGTGAAGCATGGTTTTGCCAGCGAGTAGATAGTGTAACACACATTAAAATGTAGCTATTCTACAAGTATGGACACAATCATAGCCATTCGTCAGTAAGAGACCAATTTTAGTGATGGATTTGATGGGATTGGAAGAGGGAAATTATTTTTGGTTTTGTCATCGCGAGAATTTGCTAAAGAAATTGAAACGGGATCGATTCGAAACGGATCGTGAGTCTGAGCCTTCTTCTGATGGAGTCGTTACCGCACAAATGAACAACACTCTGCTCTGATTCGTACAGAGGACAAAGCCAAACGGCCGATCAGCTTTGAACCGCAGCGGTCGTGAACTGGGAATGCGCAAACTTTTCTTTGTACATAGAACCACTGCAAAACCAAAAATCAAGTGGACACTGTAGTACATAGTCGTTATGCGCTTTAAACAGGGGAAACCAAGCCAGGTAGGTACCTTCCATCAATTCATAGGAAACCGAGGACAAAATTATTCAAAATAACTATTGTAGTGCATCAGCTCACGAACACGGGGAGCGGCATCAAATTCAAATACATATACAATACAAAATACATATTGACTTGTAGTTTTCCAAAGTTCGAGATTTCAAAACCTCTATTCACTTTTAGAAGGGGTAACACATTTCAATATTTATAATCATTCTCATTGTGATCTATCGTAACAATCTCTAACTGTAATATTCTTCCTCATATTGTTAACTAAGCGGTGTTTGCATACATATAACTCCCCAATATGACCTCATTATTACATTTTCTTGGTCACAATCAATTGACAAAATCACAGACAGAGTTAACATTGACTGGTGTTGAGCACGCAATATCTAACCACCCTCTACATTACATGTAGAGGGTGTAAAAAAAGAAGGGAGAAATGTACAACCATGTAGAGGGTGTAAAAAAAGAAGGGAGAAATGTACAACCCAGTACATTTACTAGTTGCAAAGGTAAAAGCTGATATTAGTCTGATTGTATAACTTCCGGTCTTTTAGCGAATTTTCGTAGAAAATGAAGCTATTGCAATGGCTCGGGAAATTTTAAAATCAAAATTTTTGAAAATTCTTCTGATTGTCAACCACATTTTAAAACAACTCTGCACTATAGCACAGTCAGAGTTTTATGATTACTTTCAAGTTACCTAGTTGTAAACATTTACTTCCTGCCTCATTCTATACATAAAATGTCCCTTAATGGTCTAACTATTCTTAGAGATTTTGAATGTTCAAAATATAGCTTGTTCTGAATAATTCAACGTTACATTTGTTAATTACGGTTGAATATGAGGGGTCTTGTCAAATCTTGGTATCAATTTTTCTTCCTAATATTGTAGTGGAACACCAAAATACATATTCATCGACAAACGATTTTATCCATGATTACTGCAAAATATCCGCATTATTCCTGATTGTTCAGTTGGCTAAGAAAAAGTAGCTTTCAAGATTAGTCATTGCAAAAGAAGTTTCGCATTGTAAAAGAGCAACATCGCAGGTGACAAAATGAATTCGAAAGATTTTTTTTCCTTTATTTTCCCCTCGTCAGTTTTTTTCGAGACATTCGCTAAACTTGCATGCATCAATAATATTGTTGTTTGTTGGTTTTGATTTAGAGTCATTGAATCGATGCATATCAAGCAAAATCTACTTGATCAACTTTCGCAAAATTTACCAAAAAAAAAAAAAAAAAAAACGACACAATAAAACTACATACTAGACAAAAATCGAAATACCAAAAATAAAATTATGCTGGCTGAGTAGGAAATACAGAGGTACGTAACTTGCAAAAGCAATAACATACTAACACATCAGGCATCACAATATTAACTGAAAACCTGGATTGGTTCAAAAGCGTTTTGCTTCAATGAGAATCAGAACGTAGTTGTATTTTATTTCTCAATTATTCTACTAATAAGTAGTAAAGCTATTGGTGTATGGGCCATCCTTAAATTGTTATTTTATGCAGATAACCTGCTTACACACATCAAATAATGGCAAAAATTACCCTTTGGTTGGATTGGAACTGAAAAGCGATTAGGATTATAAATTGGTTGTAGATGTTATCGGCTCGGAACAGGGAAATTCGACTAAGTTTTGTCTAAATGAATTCCTCAAGAAAATGGAGAAGACGTTGATTCACAGCTCATTGAGAATTGCAGCACCATCTTTTGGCGCCGTCACCGCACCGACGAACAACACATCGTGAGGTTGGTGGTAAAAATGATTAAGTGCATTTTTTTTAGAAAATGAGGTTTTGGTCTCTCCGGATACTATAAAACAATATCTACAGCTGAGAATTGAAAAACAAAACAACTTATGACGACAAATCGCACCTTGGGAGTGATACTGGTATAAGAAACATGAATTCTGGGAAATCGCATTTAAAGATTTTTTATGACTTTGTTGGCGTACTACAGACACACCATTCATATTTTCTCGGTTCTTTTTGGTCTGTGTCATGCATATACCATCTACCTATTATACTGCCCTACTTCTAATTAGCTTCTCCACCTTTCTGTTTTTGATTAACATAATTATAATTATAAAAACGCTGCAAATTATTTCACAAAGGTTTATTATTTTTTCAATTGAGTATGGTCGTAGTTTTAGTTGGCTTGCGTACGTCATAAGGCCCGTCCAGACTCCTCGGCGTGTCCTATTTCGAGCTGCCACAACCTATACTTCTATAATTATATATACGAATGTTTATATTTCTCGATTTGAGCTCCTATCTATTCAAATAGTTATTGCCTTAACAATATCATTATCTAAGTACGTACGAAAAGTCGAGAGGATATGTTATTAAATATGCGTAGGAAAAGCATTGGTATTAACACACAAATATAACCTTAAAAAAAACATGTATTCATGCCTAGAAGGAACGCTGTACCCACCAGGAGGTGCCGCGGCGCCTCCTCTCACTCCACCCCCCTCACCACCCACCGTGACCCCCTGCCAAGCGTGCCAGGCGTGCGTCTAACGTCTAACACTCAAAGTCTCAAAAAGACACTTTTTCGCCCGTTTTTGGCCCATAGCATCTATGCGAGTGAAGCGATCGGGATGGTTAAACGTTAGGACCAACTAGACCCCAAATGGAGTCTATGTGCGAAAGAACGGGTTTTTTAAGTAAATTCTTAGGCCTTTTATGGCCCAGACGGCGGACGGACATTTCAAATTTGGATTCTACGCACCTTGAGACGTAAAGTGACAAAGTTTGAGGGGGGGTTATTAAAAAGTTTTTGCTATACGATCACGTAGGCTTATTATTGGAAATAATAAACCAAAATCTTAAGATGTACCTCTAACACGGTAAAACACAACAAACCTTTATTTTTTCCTTCGTACAATATTGGTACATCACGAATTAATCACCAGGTAGCCTCAGTACGACTACTAATCTTTCGAGCGAATAGTGGTGCATTGCAAAATATGTACCGGTACAACAGTGACAAACACGAAGAAACTTGATGTTCCTTGGTTCAATAGCGGTACTTCTTGAAATAGACCAGTATTGTAGTAAAGGATAAATACCTGGTTTGTCGCATCGATATTGATTTATGTCGAATTGAACTACTATTAACACCGAATTTTCCATCTTCGTTCGTTGACAGCTGGAACATTACTGACATAGACCGACCTTTCCCCGACGCTTCATGAAGACTTTGACCAGAATCATACTGGTTTATCCTGCTCTCTACCGGTCACTTTTTGACCTATGATTAAACCGATACTAGCCGCATGTAGAGCTCGTCAAAATGTACACAGTAGTATATATAATTCAAAACTGCCATTTTTGGACTGATACCATTATCACTCCCAGGGTGCGAAATGTCAAAAACCAAAAAAATTTATTTTTACCTGAATGAACCAGTGGATCACATATGATCAAATGGCATTTAACTAGATTTACATGTACCTACAGCAACTGATTGTAAGTACCATTACATTACAAGTAAAAAATGTCAACTGTCATTTGATCGTCATTACTCCTACATAATGTGGTTGTAGAAATACTTTAGCTTACAAGTAAAGTCAGTCAAATGACAGTTGTAAGGGATAATCTAATGAAAATTTGTTATGTTTTGATTGTTAGTATCCCGAGGGATTGATATTAAAGGGTTGAACACCTGAAAATGATAATACTGCTAAAATTTACAGTGAATTTGAAGTTTTATTATAGTGATCATGTCCAAGTCATAACAGTTTTTATTCAGGTAAAAGTATTCAACTTGCAATTTTCTCTAAAAATCGGGGACAATTAAAAGTAAGTTTATTTTGTATAAGGTTCGATACCACTTTCACATAACAAAGATATTACTGAGCTCACATAACATGAAATTATTTGGTTTGACCTGATTTTAAGCTCACAATCCGCATTTTTCAATCAGTCCGTGTGTTGGAGAACTTCAACAGGCTCTCCTGAACACTTTTGCCAAATGGACTTGATCACTTTTACCACCAACCCCACGACATTTTCCTCACTTGTACTCAAGACCCAACACACCAAACGGGCGTTCAGCTATGAACTGTCGTGGCTTTTGACGTGTAGTCGATAACAAAGTAAAAGACGTCTGCCAAGTTGGGTGTGGAACGTAACTTCCTCGTTTACCTATCATCTTCTTCCAACTATCATCCAAATTTACACGAACTCGAACGACTAGAGAGTGAAAAAATGGAACATGCTGAAATTTACGGTGGAATTAAGGGTGATTTGAGATGTGTAGGGGATGTTGCTCGCTTCGATCGCTCTCTGTGGGATGTATATATTTGATGGGATATATCTCGAGTTCATAGGAAAAACCCCGTTGAAATCCGACGTGTGAAGGGGATGTTGCTCGCTTGCTCGGTGAGGGATATTTAGATGCGACTGGATATAGTCCCCATACCATCAAGCCCTACAGTCCTTGGTTCGGGTGGGGGTGGACAATTTTAAAATTGCTTACAATCCCTTTCTATGGACAATCCCAAGAGAATGGCAAACAAAATTAATGAATCTTACAAATGGGACAAAACGAAAATAATAAATTGCTGTGTAATAATTTGCCGCGTTTTCTACGTGAGGAAGTTATACTGCCTACCCAAATTGGCAGACGTTTTTTTTTCTATTGAAAATGACTATTAAACGCGGCACTTCACATGGTAGCTTAGTTTTAGGAACATTTCAGTACTAACAACTGTAGGATGTTAAATGTTTGTAGGTACGTATTTGTTTTCCCCATCTATTTTTCTAAAGTTGGCCGTTATTTTATCTGCGTAGAAGGGCTATCCTTTTCCCCGTATCTCAAACGGGAGCCGAGATCAAGAGGTTCGAAGGCGAAGTTCAGAGTAACTACGTTTCGGTAGAATAATGAAGAGCATAAACCAACTGTAGCTCGAAAACCAACGTTTTCGTCTACATTTTCGTTCAATACAATCGGAAAAAAGAATATCATGTCTCGAAACTCGCATGGGACTAAATTGTAATTTCAACGAATATTTTAAGACCAACCTGAGCAATAACTGTTGAAATTTACTGGGTCTAAGGCGGAAAAAACCATAGCTGGGAACGAATTCACATTCTCGTCGATTTCTCCAGGAAGACGGTACTATCGTGTTCTACGGGTCCAGAAACGTAACTTTCTCGCTGACGTACGAAGTGCTCTCGATCAAATTTTAATGTGGCAACGAACAGAAGATCGAGCGCTCGGCGAAAAAGCGCCGAATTTTCTACTCCCGACCTCCATCCCAGTTCGGGTGGGAGTAGAAAATTTTAAAATCGCTTATGCCCCCTTTTGGAGAAATGCAAGAAGATTCCTCCCACTCGTAGACTCCCCTCACTCAGCTGTTTGACCGTGCATAGAAAGTTTCATTGTTTTAAAATACTATAATCAAGCGAGATGGTAGTCTCGCATTGCCAAGCCACAATGCAGAACAATGCAGACAAGCGCCGCGTGTCGCCTATAAATTACAATGAGGAACATCGGCCCAACTTTAGCCCCCTCCCTACGCCTCCCAACCCTGATGGTTAAACACCGATTTTAGCGAATTTTTGAAGAAAATTAAGCTATTGCTCTCGCCTCAAAATTTGTAGAATGTGAATTTTTGAAAAATTTTTATGCAGAAATCCGTTTCAGGCTATTCGGAATCATATTCTGAAGTTTAACACATTTTTTTATGTATGTATGTATATATGTATGAATGTATGTATGTGTCATTCCAGACGATAACTGTCCGTAGAATTGTGCTAGAAACTTCAAACAAATTTTAAAATGTTAAGGACACAAAGCAAAAGTTCAAGTTCGTTGGCCAGCATGATCGGATTACATCTTCGGGTTGAAATTTTCAAAAATGTAGTCAAAAATTTCAAAATAGCCTGTTTTTTGCGATTTGTTGTGCGAAATAATTTTTTCATGTGGTATATTCGGAATCAGCGTAAATGTTCCTATAAGAATATGTATCAAGATTTCAAAAATTTCAAAGTTGAAAAATCAGTCAAAAATCGAAATAATGCCATTCGCTAGTTGTAAAAATCGGTAATATTTGCATGAAACATTGTCCAAATTCAGATTGCACTACTCTTATGGAAGTATCCCTGTATAACCAATCCTAGAACCATGCTGTTTAAAACGTAGGTAGTAGGTGCTTTAAAAAAAAAAAAAAATGTAATCACATCTGATGAGTTTATTCGGTGCGTGTGTTAATAATTTGATTCCATGTTTGTCTATCAAAATCATAAACTAAAATTTCTCAACACGATCAATAGCAACTGAAATGTCGAAGATTTCTTCAAAAATTCGCTCATGGGGTCATGCTGCATGACTGGACTTTTCTTTTCATATCCTGGGAGGGGATTTTCTTTTCACCTAGTCTGAGTAACCCGATACCAACTTTGTAATGGTAGGATGTTTCTAGGTTGGTTTAATGTGGCTTACAATAGGATGGGAATGTTTAAACTCACTCAATTCTGGACGCATTTTAATTTAGATTCATTCCACAAACTGCAGTCAACCTCACATTTGTTAAATTAATTTAATTCAGGTTGTTAATAGTTTGTTTTTAATCAGCCTCCTATCATAGAATCGACTGTTTTCCCATTGATATCTGTTTTTGGTGTATATTACTAACTTCAGCCCGTTCAATGCTAGCAGTGTTACTTTTGCACTTCACTAAATTGAAACCATTTTCCTTTTTTATCCAAAATTTTACCACGAGTGCCAACACTTTCAATCTCTACTTACCAATCTATTAAACCAAATATGAAGCCATGTCTAGGGGAATAGCTGATTTCCTCCATAATGTCCAAGTGTCATAAAATAAAAGTTCCGCTTCCAGGAACATAAAAAATCTTACGTATAGCTGAATTTGGGAGTATTGTTTGCATATATCGTGACAGGGCTGAAAGGCCATATTTCAAGAAATCTACTTAACATAATATTCAGATTTTATTTTCCCTACAATAAGTTATGTAGTATAGTAGGACTAACAAGATACATCGCACCCATCCTAGAATAAGGGTACAACTCAAAAATTGTCATTTTCGGCAAATCGCATTCAAAGTTTTCCTTCCACACCATTGGCTACCCGTTCTTTGGAACACGATGAACATAATTTATCTTTGCGAAACTTGTTTCCTACATTATTACTTCAACGCCCCATGGTGAATAAATAGTTTTTTTGCCAGTGGGAAGGGAGTGGGGGGAACGGTTTTGTTGATTTTTTAAGAATTTTTGAGTTGTTCCAATTCAAATACTGGAATCTCACCAGTCAGGATCCAAAATGTTCAGAAAAGAAAGACACAAGTTAAAATTGTCCACACAGAAAGGAAACAACTCAAAACGAGACACAGACTGCGTGAACTCAACTGAGTTGTGTCTTTCTTCCTAGGACGTGAATTGGTTACTCCCTCCATAGAAAAAAGACACACGCACTCTCTGGCGGAATTAGAGTGCCCTACACATATCTCCACCTTCTACAGACAAACTAGACCGTTACTACTTCTCAGAACCACAACTAACTAAAAAATCGCGATTTTTGAGTGGTACCCTTATTCTAGGACGGGTGCGACATTTTGAGAGTGGGGCAGGGGCACAATGGATAATGATCACAGGTGAAAATTAAGGAGTCTGTAAATTGTTTATCAATTTTATTGTTTGTAAGTTTTGATTTAGAGTCACTGGTCAGATCTATAGCTTAAAGATATGACATAAAATATAGTGGAAAATGAACTCAGTTTACATCAACCGTGACATAATGTTATTAGTATTAAGTATAAGTAATAGGTAGATGTATAATTATATCTCTATAATAATGATAGTAATACATGCTGTTTCCGTATCGGGTAGGTAAAGCTTATTATCAGTCAGCTTCCAATTTGGTGTATTAAATAACAAATTTTTTCCTGTAGCTGTTAAAATATAACTTATGAGGTAGCTATGTAGGTATGTAATAAGTCACTGTTCCTTATCATACGATAAACAATTCTCTAAGGTCACGATCCAGGCTGTACAAGTATTCAGACAATAAAACTGCCTGAAATAGACCAGCCATAGAGTTTAATTCTTTGCCAGAATTAGAATATATGTGAATGAAACCAAATAAAATGGTTTTCATTCATTTGAAAAGTTGTATATAGCGAAGTTCTCTGTTGAAACATTCAGTTCTTCTGCTCCATTGCATGGATTTTGGTGATGATGACTGATCATTTATGACATTTTCAAATAACAGGTAAAGTAACTTAAATGTATGTGTACACCTAGTGTAAGTACTCAATAGGTACCACAATTACATATTAATCGGGAGAAAATTACTTAAATATGGGTTCCATTAAATCAGAGCGTAGTTCTATTGGGCTTTAACATGGAACATGCTTTAGCTTCCAGGTAACAACCAAAACGTTACGACATTGTGTTGCGAAAGATGCAGGAAAACGGTCAAGATCTCCTGAAGCTAATCTACTATCCTGATCGACCTACGGTGCTGAAATTATAAATCAAGACCCTTTGGACACGCGAAAAACAATTACAAGGTAAGTAGATGCACTGATCAGCTGAAAGACCACTGAAGCCGTAATGTCTTCCCTAATCAACCAGCGTAGGAATTCGAAATAGAGCCTATTTGGGGCATCTTGAGAAACAATTACATGGATGGAGATGCAATGTATGTAATAAGAATGAAGACAAAGCAGGGATAGCGTTTTTCCAACGTTAATCAGCGTTAAGCAAACGTTTCTTGAACGATGATCGACCTATCACTGATCGGGTAAAGAATTCAGATATCTAGCGTTCATCCGTATGATCAATAGACAGAAAATCAAGGACAATAAATTAAGATATATTACCACTCCATCATTTAGAATAACCGAAGACTGTAGGAAATCGGAGTACGGGTATAAGCAGGCCCAAGGATGTTCCATGTTATACAAGTTTTGCCGTTAAGCTTCAAGTAGTCAAAGCGGTATCCGAAGGTCTCCCCTGGTGAAAGGCATGGAGCCTAGAGTTTTCAAATACTCTTATATAAATGCAACTAGTGAAGTATACATAACATAGGGGCGAACAAAGTTTTTGAATAGGAACTGTGAAGAGCAAACTTAATGTCTGCAAACTGTAATTAGTGTGGGTACATCAAATTCCAACCAATGCCATTCACAAACCAAGAAATCGTTCACATCATATTAGAGTGGAATTGTAGCCATTCGTCAGTGTAAAACCAGAAATAGACCACTCTTTACATGTTTTATTTACTTATAGATTTGATTAGATTGGTAGGTTGTGACAAAACACATTCTGTGTTAAAATTGGAGAAGAGGTCGACTTAAAGCTCATCGTGAATTCCTGAAACTTCATCTGGTGCTGCAACCGCACCGACGAACAACACTTTGCCCTCAATCGTACTCAGGACAAAACCGAACGGCCGATCGGCTTCAAACCTCTCGGTGAAGCTCAAACTTCTCTTTTGAATGCGAGACACTGTAACATCAAAAATCAGCTAGATATTCGCCTTCGATATCCACATACCGGGAATGATAAACCAGGAACACGCCACCAAATTCACAGGAACTTGTAAGTAGCTCATCTGCATTATCAGAATTTACTCTTTTACAACATCCATTGATGTAGAGCAACTAGCAAACATTTGAAATCGAAGTTTAGTAATGGTGAGTTCTACACAAAACAATCCATAAATATTAAGGTTGTTTATGATAAGGAGTTGAAATAGTAGGGCTCTACTTATAGAACAGATAAAGTTTGCGGATTATATGCACGAATGAACAAAACGAAAGTTTTCGAAAGAACTTTGTCTAATTCCACGAAGTAAAAAATATAGAAATAGGTAGAATGTTAAATTGATCATTGTAAAATTGTTAAATCGGTCATTATCAGTAACAAAACGAAAGTTGTTAGAATAACTTTGTCTAATTCCACGAAGTAGAAAATATAGAAATAGGTACAATGTTAAATTGATCATTGTTAAATTGGTCATTATCAGTAACAAACAATAACTGCTAAGTAGTTGTTTGCTAGTGAAGATGACCAAACGTTTGAAATCCATTTAACATTGTAGGAATGTATAACGTTCTTCATCCTTCTATTTTCGCCAATAAAACGGGTTTTTCCAACTTGGTCGCGAGTTATTTAGTAGCTTCGTAAAAAACACGAAATCAAGCTGAGAATTTCTGGGTAGTACATAAATGAATAAACGTGATATCAATAAAATCCCTCAACTGCCTGAATTTTGGATGTCTATGATTACTCTTGAGTTGAAAATATTCCTTCACTTCTGGACGGTGGAACAAGTTATAGTCGCCCTCCAAAAATTACAATTCCGGAGTTCATATTCAAGTGAAATCTTGACACATTGGGATTAGCGTCAGACCGTGTCTTCCTTTTAGCTCCGTGTCTCCTTTTCGTTATATTTCTTGAAATATAGCGATATTTTAATGATTTCGATGTTTGAGAAAGAATTACATTATCGATAATTGTCCTAATTTAAATCCATTTTGGAGCATTCTGAAACAGTTCCAAGATTTTTAACACTATTGGTCACGGATATATTTGGGTTTGTTTGTTTGTGTACATCTTCCTTATAATTGACGTATAATACGCGTTCGTTAGCCAAAAAACAAGTGTTTCAAAATAATAACAATGATGATAAAGAACTAATTAGACTTTGAATATTCAGAATTGTTTGCTTGAAATTTAGCTAAAAAAATATGCTTAGAATTCTTTGTAATAAAAATCACCAAATACTATAAAATTTGTTAGAAATCCTAAACGCGGTTCGTATTGCAGACTATTGGGTAAACTCGTAAGTTGAGAACACTAAGTACTTAAATTTAAGAAAAAATTGGCAGAAATGGAACATTTAAGTTTTTGAAATTCGCTCAGACATGCTGCACGATTGAAAATTTATTATGTGTCGCTCCATCATTCTATTGTCTATACCTGTGGGAGGTCTTAGAAGGATCCTTTTATCTGATCACCTGTATGTAAATAATGAAGTTGAGGGTTAGCGAAGGCAGGCCAATAATTCAAAAAATCTTCTACGCCGACGTTTCGCTATATCTGTATAGCATCTTCAGGGTTTAGTAGTGGAGCAGGAAGAATTATTTAGGTCCTCATTGCACGTTAAACAATCCTTGCTGGACACATTGTACTTGTACTCTATTTTAGTACATGCTAACTGGAGACTGTTTATAATAATTGCAACTTGATAATTATGATGAAATATTGCATAGATATGAGAATTGCATAGAAAAATGCCACGTGGGCTTGTTTGTCTGATAACACTGTGTTAAACATCTCTTGACTCTATAATTTTTAATGCCGTGCCCCCAGCTATCGGAGTTGTTACAAAAGGATAATATATATAAAAGAAAATCGTAACAATATTTACTTAAGACCACCACCAATGTTTGTGAACTCAGGAGGAAATAATTTCTGCTTTACTCCAATAGGTAAATTTAATGTGTACAGATTGCATAAATTCTAATACGCTGCAAACTATTAAACAATGATTTATGATTTCTGTATGGTATAGCCCTTCTACTCAGAAGACTTTTCTATAATAAATTATTTAACGAAGTCTATTATATATTAGATAGATATCTAAATAATTACATTTGCCGTACTTATCTAGATTTTCTAAATCTCATATTTGGATTTTTCTTGGCGGTATGAGATTTTCAGGGCGAATGCCCAATAGATTTTCCATTCTTTTGAACCTATCAGAGAACTTAGAAGTGGTTGGTTACGCCAATATAAATAATACAAGGACGCCAGCGCGACGCAACCGCATTTAAGGACCATTTTCAGCATAAATTTGTGCTTCAATTTTCAAATGACCTAGTTCATGGTTGATACGCTTTTTTGAGTAATATTCTACTAAATAAATATAAATAAATTTAAAAATTTTTATCCGTTTTTTTGCCATTTTTTGTGATTTGTTTTAGTACATTTTTGAAATTTGACCAATTTACTGTGCTCAAAAAGTGTTCAATCCTTCCTTTGGAATGATTGATTCTTTTGGCGCAAGACCGAGGTTTTTATCTCAATTCTATCGAGAATTACCGTCTGGAATGACACGCGTTAAAATCTAAGAATGCCCCAAAACAGATTTCAATTAAGACAATTTTTGATTTTATTTTTTTTTTTTATTTATTTATTTATTTTTTTTATGCATTTTTGAATTCATTAAAATAGCTTCATTTTCTAAGAAAATTCGCTAAAAAAATAAATAGGTAAATAAAAATAACAAAAATAGTCAAGTAAGAATGAGATTGGCCCACAGCTTCTTAGCGTCCATTTAAGGTTTTGCTTCCGAGTCTACCTAAAGGTTGCAGAAGCATCGTTTTCACTTTCGGAAGAGAAACAATTTTTGGTCTCCAAAATCAAAATTTCCACTCGTTCCATTCTGTTCATAACCATCATTCCAGTCTCACCTTGTAATGAAACCGGGTTCATTTCAACTTTAGTTCCCTGTAGAAGGACTTCTGAAGCGTAGGTCGGTCATTTCCACTCATTTCTAACTAATTTTCGGTAGTAGGAAAGTGTGTGTGGTTTTATTTGATTTAATTCATTTACCTTAGTATTGCAGGCGTCTACACCGATCCAGATATATTAAGAATATTATAAATTATTTATTAGATATTAATATTTAGATAAAGTATTATAGACTTCGTTTAATATATGAGAGGTGATCTGCGTAGAAGGGCTACCCAAAACAGAAATAATAAACCCTTAATAATTTGCAGTGTTCATAATTTTCTTAGGTTCAACAGTTCATATGAAGCAATACGTATGTAGTGGTATACACGTGTACTGTCGTCCTTATTATATTATTATTATCATCTTCCCAGTTTCACTTTGACGTCCCCAAAATCGTGGGGAAAAAATTGAGTAGATATTAGGACGAGGTTGAATATCGTACTTTTTATTTTTATGTTTCATGAACGGCACTTCAAAAACTGGTAGCTCAATAACTATTTTTTTGATGTACCTAAGTTAGAAGATAGTTGTTAAGAAAAACAGTAGGTAAATGTAAAGTCGTAGGTACTTCAGCGTTTGGATAACATTTAAGATAAAACTTAGTGTTTGCGTTCTGTGTAGGTTATAAGATTATAGAATACACGAAAAACTTAAAGGATGATTAGTCGAATTGGTTTTAAGAAGTATTGATGACGTATACGGGCATGGCTTCTATGTAAATACTTGGTAGATACTATTTTTTGTAAACGATGGTACTACTTATGTCTTGTGCAGTTCAACTTCGGCTTAAAAGAATTGAATTATAGTACTATTTTGGTTCTTGTTTATAATTAAAATATTGACCCCGAACCTCTACCTTCAATATTAATGACCACTGAGTGATTTTGAGTCATTCATACAATTATTAAACAGTAACTAAGATATCAGATTAAACATTTTTTCACTCCCGTAGGAGGTTGGCATGAACCTCGGGACCTATCGGTATGCGAAGACACAATATTTTGATGTAGTCTAGAATTAGCTGTAAATTAGAATTAGCTGTAAATTACGAGTATAACGGAATATGGGTATTCCACCATAATGTAGGTATACTCCCACCTGTTTCCATTTGATTTACATCTTACAAGGTTGATTAAGAAAACCATGTCGGCAACGTATAATGATGAATATATCGGCCGTGAATATATCGACAAAACCATTGATTTGTGGGGATTTTTTGTTATTGCACCGCAAAATTCCCTTCTGACGGCATGGAAACATATTGATTGTTTCTATACCCCCCCAGTTGCAATACGTAGGTACTTTTTATTCACAATCATTATTAATATAAAAAATGCATGTTCATTTTCCATAATATACTAGAGTGCATTCCGTGGGGGTTCTGAGGTGCAATAGAGTGAATGAAAACAGTGCTGTCCACGCAATACTACGTTGAAACGGCTTATATGTCGATAAATTGCATTATGTATTGTATATTATTATGTATATATGTAGGTGCATTATGTACAGTCTTATCTAGCAGTTCGTGCTTCCGCATATTCAGTCCACAATTAGATTTCATATATTACCGTTTATTGCATTCCAATAATATAAGCAGAAGTTCAGAGATTCTGATATCAACCATAAATAATATGCGTAGCATTCATAATATATATAATTATTATTTATTCTTGCGGTTTGTGAAAAGATGCGACATACTGGATCACCTTTTAGTTTTTGTTGAGTCTTAACCGCATATTATTTTGGCCACGGATTGAGAAAACGTTCTCAGTTGATCAGAACGTTATCAGTTGAATTCATATGATCTGATTCATGGACCAGTGGTAAGTGGGCACGATGACGATTATTATACAAATATTTCATTTCAAGAAGGTGATATCTCATGAGTTTTGAGTTAGTTGTCGATTCAGTGTTGATAGTTACTAACGAGTAGTAACCGTCTTATGAAATCCAATAAATTCGTTGGTCGTTCATAGCACTGTCTATCGTTTGATGTGAATATGTAGCATCGCAAGTAGTTTTGTACAATTTGTAACAATTGAATGCATAGGCTTAGGAATTAAATAGCATAATTTATACAGAAAATTATTTCCTCATTTCACATTTAGCTGTAGCAAAGCAACAATGAAGCAAAAAAGACATGCAGTTTAGTGAGTGCTGAGCCCAGCAGCAGTCCATGTAATTTACTTCAGGAGACTGTTGTTGAACCTGGAGCAACTCCAGCCAAAACATAAATAAAAAATATATATATCATGGACAACTGTTGTGATTCCTTCATTCGATGCGCATGCAATACAGAACATTCAGCATGCAATGTATGCTACATAATGAAGACCCTATTAGTTGAATAGGTAATTACTATTTAGATAATGCAACAAACACACAGGTAGGAAGTAAATTAATAAGACATCGTCGAGATAATTTTTGCAATGAAGGATCCTTGACGCCTAATATCTCATTGGGGTATCTATGTCGTCTCGAGCAAAGGTGATGAGTAGCAATCAACAATGTCGTAAAAATTTAGTTTTCTAATAAATAGCATAAATCAAATGCAAATATAATTCATAAGTACGGATTGAGAAACCATAAAAGCTGATTTTTATGGTTACCCTCAGGCTTCGTTTATTACCAAAAAGAGATAAGCTCAAATATTTGATTTTTCTTACTCCATAGCTAAATTATACAGTCAAACCTTGCTAGTTCAAATTCCAAGGGGCCACACGAAAAATGCTATTTGCATAGGAATTTGACTATCTATAAAATACGAATTCATGTTAAATTTGTAATCGCTCATTTTATTTTATTTATTATTTTTTCCTTCAACGAGTAAGGCTGCCTATTATTTGTTCATACGTTGCCAGACTTTAGACTTCCACTTCAGAGGGGGATGAGAGGGTTCACTTTGAGACTAGGACTTCACCTAGGCATCTATTTTACGCGGCGTTGTATCCTTCCAAGGTATCTCTCAGGTCCTATGGTATCGGAAGCTGTATCTTCTCTTTCTTGGAGGATAATTAATTTTTCCATCAAATATTACGTCCATGCGATGCATGGATTATTTAAATGTTTTCCAAAAGTAGGGAGTCTTTTTATAGGGAGCCAAGCTTTTAGACATTACTGGAGAGAAATTCAAACTAAGCAGGTTTGACCATATATATACTGGAGGTGCATAGACTCTCTGTAGAGGGTGTAGGGTCCATAACGATGATTATAATTTACTATTATTAAACTTAATATCTCTAATATGATTAGGAAAGACTTACCAGTCACAGCAGCGGCCTCCGTTCCTTCTTCGGTGACTTCGATGAAAACCTTTTGTTTTACCTGACTTACTACCAAAGGTGCTTCTGCAATGCCGCTTAGATTGGGCCTCTGGAAGATTTCACCTGCACCCAACTGTAACATTGGAAAAGTATGCATAATATTTATAGTAAACGTGCTATGTCATTTGTAGCTGACTGAAAAGTTAAAAAATTTGGTAGATTTTTAGTTGGACAGGAGAAAACAGATCTGCACGAGAACCTGTGCACATGATTATGATTTGAGTAATACAATATGCAAAACGGTAACTACGGGGGAGTAACGGATTTTTGGATCTCTAATAAGGTGACTTGATCTTCAGTGCAACCTTCTGGATCAAAGTACAATCCGTTTGCCTGAACTGTGCACACGAAGCCCGCAAAAATTCAGTGAAGTGCAGCTGCGGTATTTTCTGCTTTCCTGATCTATTATACATCAGTAAGGCGTGTTGGCCGCTCGTGAGGGCTGAATGCTGAGTGGGTTTCATTGTAGGAAGATTTTTGGGTTCAGATAATGCCAACCTAGGAATCAAGGAAATTGAAGAAGGTGGAGGATAAGAAATTGTCCCTATTGAATAACCACCAGTTAAGGTGATAATTTCAAGGGACGCAAATGGTGATACAACAGCATCCCAACCAACATTTCCTGCCTGAGTAACTCCGTAGCACTTTTCCAACCATGACATGGTCTCGGGCATGACTCTGATGTTATTTTTCGCTTCTTTTATAACTGATGCACTCCTTAACTTGATGCATATCTTAACTCAACAGGTTGATATCATGGCAAAGCAGCTACATCGAACATGAAGCATGTTGGCTGGAGGACTAAGCAAACATGCTAATGTTTCAAATAAGCAAAGCTCAGATTTTAACTTGTCACTCAATCAGAACTTTGTGTACACTGTTATTCAGAGATTTTTTAAATCCAAGGTTTTCTATCAGGAGAATTCACTGTTCCTGTTTCTTTATTCATGAGTATTGAGCTCGCATGCAAAAATTTCAGTAGTAGACCGGCTAGTTTGCTCCCTTAGCCCCCGGTCCGGTTTCAATGAAATTAAATTAGTAGAACTGATTCCTGACTGCTAGACGATGACAGTAGAAAGCCATTCGAGTAACTCTCTTGCGTTTTGCTATTCCTTGAAAGAAAACATTTGTGTGCCAACCAGAATTTTTCGTAGGGGAAAATCATGGATATGTGATGGCCCTGAGGATCATACTGATGTTAATACGTAGATGTGGCTTGTTAGGAACAGCTCCTTGCAGTAGCATAGCTAGGACCATCTACCAGGGATAGCGCATATTCTATCTACACAAGACTCACCTTTAAGCGTCACTCATTCATTAACCCTACTTTTCCTCCCCATTTAAGATGCCTTAATGGAGGGTAATAAATTGCTGAGCCAATAATGAATGACATCAGAATCAATGATCAGAAGGTATATATCAACGTCAACGAAATTACAAACTTAATTTATGGATTAAACTAGTGATTTTCACCACTTCGTCATTTGAGTTTGAAACTAGCGGGAGCACAGCCCTTAATTTCCTGAGGGGGCCTTGTGATATGAATGCATCCTTTTCATTAGTGTGACACCATTCCTTAAAGCTTCTCTTTAAACTACTTTTCTGCTTAGCACATCATACGATGGGCTGAAACCAACTGATTGCTATTGTGCATGAAATTCTTGCAGACTTATATATGTTCTCTAATTAGGATTTTCAGTCATGGTTTCCAAATCATTAAGAGTGAAGATATCAAATCATTATTGATCACTAAAACCTGTTCAAGAAACTATTCGTCGTTAACCTTATGCTTTTGGACATAAATGTAACTAAAACACTCGTTTTTAGATGCCAAGCTACATGCCATTGGTATGCAACATATTTTTTCACCCTTCATTCCTCCCTTCTGTACCTAACTATTTTATCTTGTTATATAATGTGATTCTTACGCCAGAAAAAATGTTACATGAAGTAATACAAAACAATCTAATGAAAATAATTCAAAGAAATCTGGACCCAACCAGAGTTCAAATCTCACCTTTGCAAGAGCAGAATTCAAGTCAAGAGTCATTTCGATCTTGAAACGTGGAAGGAAAACGTCAACTTCTGTTCTGTACATGCCAGTCATGACTGCTTCCAACCCGACGGTCTTCAAGCTGTTTTCGACATCCTTGAGGGCCGTGCCTTCAGAGGGAAGGATGACGAGCATGCGAAATTTGTCATTCTGAAACAAATTTGAAGACCACTTGCTGAAAGGCTTACTAAGAACAATGAAAGAATACATAAATCCTATTTAGGAATACTGAAACTTACAGTAGGTAAATGATTACCAACTAGGTTACATTCAAGAATATAGTACCTACTAATATTAACATGGATATGTTTTTGGGCGGGGTCAGGTGAAAAATCCGCGTCCCTTTTTTTTAAATTGATTTATTTTATTTTTCATTATTTATTTTTATTTTTTTGAAACACCTACCACCGATAATTCTCGTCCTACGAAATTAGTTTTCCTTTGAAAAGAAGGCACTAAACGGCAGAGTATACTAAGTAGTAGGTAGAAATTTAGCTGAGAGAGCTATATTCTCTCCTGTTCCCTAGGAAGTTGAAATTTGATAGGGTGAATCTTTAAAAAGAAGGAGACAATTAAAATTATGGGTTCTTTCCTAATCAGCTGAGTGAGCTAAATTATATCATTCTTCACCCCAGGAATATAAAATTCGATAGGGTCATTAAGAAAGAAATGAAATGACGGATTCCATCCTGATCAGCTGAGTAAGGTAAATTCTCTCCTGTTCACCATATGAATTTGAAATGTGGCAGAGAGCCTTTCTGGGACATCAAGAGACGAATAAAGTGGTGGGCTCTTTCCAGGTACGCTGAGTGAGCTGAGTATCACCTGTTCAATCTAGCAAATTCACATTCGAAAGGGAGCCTCTCTGTGACAACAAGAGTCGAGAGAAATGACGGATCAGATAAGTGATCTCAATTCTCTCCTTTTCTCCATAGGATGTTATAACTCGGTAGGGATCCTCAACTACTGACACCAGAGGTAAAAGAGTGTCCCACGTTCTTCAATTTTAAGCCGTTTGGCTCTAGGTGGAAACACAACAGAGCCCGCCCCCGGCGAGGCGCAGAGCTCCATGTTTTCTCAGTTTCTGCTGCTAGAAACTTCAAGAAAAAAACGAATAAATAAATCAGCTTGAAATGAATACAGGAAAAGTTGAATTTATTAGTAAATCAATGGAATCGAACTGAAAACTCTGAGTTTTGGAGTTTTATTTTGTTGGCATCATTGTTCGAACTCTGTAATCAGCTGATATGGCTTTCCAAAGTCCACAGCTGTTAACTCCCACTATGATTTGCATTCAAGGAAGCCATTTTCAGTCTGATTTCTTAGTTTGTCTCAATTGTGCCGGTTTTTTGCTATACCCAGCTGATTTGATATCTTTGTGTGCTATGGGTATCACCCCAAGGAAGAGGCAGGCAATCGTGACATTGTGTGAAAACACTTCCTTAACTCAAAGGGAGATAGCAAGTAAGTGTTTCGTGAGTCGAAGTGCAGTCAGCAAGATTTTGAAGCTGAAGAATACCTTCGGCTCATTTTCCCCACAAAGAGTTGGAAATTGGGGAAGAAAGAGAGCAACTTCAGCCAGAGATGATGCCTTTCTGCTAAGAAAAAGTAAGATTGATCCAACTAAAAATAGTTTTGACCTTCAGAACTGCAATTCATGACTCAACAGTTCGCCGACGTTTGTTGGAAGGTGGTCGGCGAGCCCGGCGGTCATTGAAAAAACAACTACTTTCGAAGGTAATGATGGAGAAAAGACTGAATACAAGGACTGGAGCAAGGAACATTGGAGAAATGTTTTATTCTCGGATGAAAGTCATTTTCTGGTGCAGAGAGTGAGAGTGCAGCATGAGCGCAAAGGTGTTGAGAAAAAGTCTCCCCCAAGCATATTGCTCAGTTCGTGAAACACCCCCAAAAGATCTTCTGGGGCTGTTTCTCCTACTTTGGGCCAGGGCCACTTGTACCAGTTGAAGGGATGATGAATGGAGATAAATTCATTGAAGTACTGCGTTCCAGATTGGTTTTACTGCTCCAGGGATTCTCTCCAGATGGTAGCATTGTGTTCCAGCAAGATTTGGCACCCTGCCATACTTCAAAAAAAGTGAAGAAATTCTTCTCATAAACTGGTGTAAAGGTGTTAGAATGGCCCGGGAACTCATCTGACTTGAATCCCATTGAAAATCTATGGGCCATCTGCAAAGGACGACTGAGGAAGATGGACTGCACCACAAAAGACAAGATGATTTCAGCACTTTTGAAGATCTGGGTCCGCGATGAAAAATTCCTCAAACAGTGCAAAACCTAGGTTGACTCAATGCCTGAACGCGTTAAATCTGTTATAGCCAATAAGGTTGGGCAAACCAGGTGGTTAATTCCATCCAAGTACCAATATTTCGATGAATATGTGAATAAAGGCGTTTTATAAAGAAAATCGACTTGATTCGACACAAGGCACAAGGGTGTAGATCTAAAGACAAATAGGAGAAGCTGTCAAATGAAGATCACGAAAATAATCATCAAAAAGAGGTAGTAATCTATGAAAATTACAAGGAGCAGAACACCCACCCAGCCTTGGAATACATCACAAGCGAACCAATAGCGATGCAGGGTCCGCAAGGAGCTAAAGCAACTTTTGGCGGGGAAGACAACATAGCAGCTCATTCACTCCGTAAAAACAAAAATATGAAGAACAGGAAGTTTTGGCGGTTGGATTTCTCAATGTGTATCCTATCGTGGAAACCAATTGTAAACTAATTTTTTCCTCTTCATTGCAAACCGTTGAAATGTGGATATTAAAAAAATTAATTTTAAATTTTGTTTCTTTGAGTTAACTTAATGGGTATCTAAATTCGTATATTGTGCCTACCATATGCCTACTAAACCTTGCACGTACTTGCATATAATATAGACCCCAGAGACCTGATAAATTTCGTTACAAGCTCGGGAAACGAACCCGGGATCTTCTGCTTCCGAGCGGCTTCAGATCGGCCACAGAAGACAAACGCCGAAAAGTGAATATGAAAATACTGGGCCTAAAAGCATATCCATGATTTCATGTTTGTCCATGAAGTGGAGAAATTTAGGTAAAGCGGTATGGACAGTATCGGTTCTAGCCGTATCAACCAGGAAATGGCGATTCGGAATAGGTCATTCAGCTGTGTGGGATGGGGTGTTATCAAATAGCCTATCTACGAATTTAGGTACGAAATACGAATGGAATGTTGGTCACAAATAGTTGATAATACATATAGGTTTTTTGTGCTGTTTGAATGGTTTTTCAAGATATTCTGGTCCAAATGGATTTGATCACTTCAGTAAGACTTTGTTATACATAAGCAAATAGAACGTTCTTCTAATGAGTCAGCATATCTTTTCTAGTATTAGAACCACTGATTTCTGTTATTTTTTCACGTGCGATTTCCAGTGGAGCATGGCATCCAAAGACAAGCCGAGATACTCAGCTGCATGTCCATATGGGACAGTCTGAGAGCTTACTACAATTTACGTAGGTACTGAGTTACTCTTCCAATAAATTGGAATTATGAAAAATATCGAAAATATTATATATATATATATATATAATAAACCCTTATGCACCGTTATTTGACAACCAATGATGGTTTCGCGGTATCACTTGCTTGCAGGCTTCCCTAAGATACACTTGCTAGAATTGTCCGGTTTAACTGGTTTTAAGCTCATTCAGTGGGAAAAATCTAGGTCTGAATTGAAGATTTTCTCACTTTTATAAAATCATTACGTTATTCAAATGGTTCTTCACCCTTTGGAAACATTATATTTCCCTTTTTTGTAACGGTAAAACTTTCTCAACACGTCATCTTCCCAACGGTATAGTCTATTTTAAATGTACATACTTTGCCAAAAAGGGGAAAAATTATGTTTTACGTTAAAAAATAATGCCGTTTTTTCAAAAAAAAAATCTAAGGTTTTCATGAAAAATTACCCTCCATGAACCAACGAGTTAGGGGTTGGTTTCTACGAATTTTTCACGCTGTCGAATGATAACACAATATTAGACGCATCAAATTCTGTTGTAACCAAGCTATACTTTAACCCACAAATTTATTGTACATTTTTTATGCTGAATATGTAATTTTCGTGGTAAAACAGTTATTTATATTGTAAAACTCGGTTATAACGGAATCGGAGAGATATTCAAGTGTTACCATTCAATTCGGTGGAAAAAATGAGTAGAAATCGACCCCAAACTCGTTGGTTTATAGAAGGTCATTTTTCGTAGAAACCTTCGATTTCTTTAAAAAAACACATTTTTCAACATTGACACATAATTCCTTCTCCTAATTAGCAAAGTAAAAGTAACATTAACAAAACCATTAGAAATCCGACGTATTGGGGAAATTTCTTCCGTTAAGAATATGGGAAATATAATTTATCCAGGGAGTGTTGAGCCATTTTAAAAATGTAGTGATTTTGTGAAAAATTGCAATATTGACCTAGATTTATCCCACTAAATGATCTTTTCTTTCGAAAAAAATTTCACGATATTCCAACGGTTGCTTATTATGGAATTTACACACAAGCTAAGTGGGTTCAACCATTTTTTTTTTTTTTTTTTTTTTTTTTTCTTTAGATAAAGTTAAAAACACACACACCCAAAAATCCTATACCTAAGTGAAATTACTCGAAAGCAAAGCGTTTGAAAAAAATCTCTAATAGGAAATTTTGGTTGAAAATAAGATTTAAAATGTTTCTGTGGAAGATTTCGACCCAAAGGGGTCAAGACCCTGTATATATACATATGGAAAGTCGTTGAACTTTAGGAATTGTTTCAGAATAATTCAAAATAAATGTCCACGAAGATAATTTTGAAAATTTTTGAAGCCGATTTTTTCCTTTTTCTGCGAAAATTCTCCAAAAAGTTAATAAGAGATAAATTACGTTTATAATTTCTTAATCAACCCTAAATATAGTAGAGCTATACTTTACTCTCACCGGTACCCCCAAATGATCACCAGTGGCTCTCAAATTAATAATATAGGTACCTAAGAAAACGTTAATTCAGTTTTTTATTTTTCTCCAATGTGTCTCCCCAGGAACTGGAGATTCTACAGAGAGATGCTAAAAATTATATTTAAAATAACAAATTTAATATTATAAGATTTCTAACAATATTTTCTTTGTGTTTTTGACGAAGAAAAAACTTGAAATTGTCTTTTTTCTAAAAATCAAATTTTAATTTAAGGTTTATCTTTATGTAGGTAACAGTGTTTATCCGTATGTTCTACTTAGTCCTCTGATGGCAGTAATTGTAAATTTAGAGACCCTCAATAAAATGAAAGTAAATCCAAGTGTATTTTTGGAAGTTTATTGAATTTGAATTTTTTATCATAACCATATTTAATAATGTTCTTTTCTTCAAAATTGATTCCTTTCCCAAAATCTTGAAATTGTTATAGTCCATGACCTGTCTTGAGGATTATCAATGGGCGAACAACGCGTTTCTTGTAACGTGTTCTTCCCGTATAACTATCTGAATTGTGAGAAAAATACATTAAACTGAAAAGACTGAGAGGCCTTTTCATGACCTCTCCAATTTTCCAATAATTTTAACAGTCCAAATAAAGAAACGATCTTAATTATACTCACAGCATATGGAAGCTCAAGGATCTGGGCGTTTAGTTTATCGGAAAACGTGTAGAGGAACTGAGATTTGACGTTCATCATTTGAACTTTGACGATCCCTGTTGGGCTCCTGAAGTCACGTTCTTTCGTTCTTGTAGCGTCGAACTTGGTCTTCCAGGAAGCTTTGAAATAAACTGCGTTCGCTAATACTGCTACTGCATCTCGTAGAGAGTCTGAAAATGAAATTAAAATTATGTTAGTGTTATTTTATTCAGAATTTGCTCGCACAATCAAAATAATGGAGGATGTGACAATGAGAGGTGATGGAAATTGAGTGGTTCCTCCTTCAAAGGGGAGAGGCGATTAACCTGCTACACCCAGTAAATATCCTGGAGATTGAATAAACTCCAGAATATGCCAAGGAGTAGCATAAGCAAGAATTGAGAACTACCCATCATATCCAACACAAGGGAGAATAGAATGGCTGCCGACATTGATAGATCCCTTGTTACTATGACACTACAAAAGGTTTTTGTCTGTGCAGGTTACTCACGTGCCCATCAAAGTATTCAACTTTGATCCAGTGAATTGGACTAATCTGATCTGGGTAGCTGTAATATGCTGCCATTACAATGAATTCCCAAAGAACTCCTGTTCCTAATTTCAGTCGCGTATGTTGAAAACTAAATAGGTAGGTTTTAAAAAAAATGTGTACTTGTTATTTAATGTTATATGTTGTTGTATAGGTTTGTTTCTACAAGTGTAAGGACCTGTTAATCTATTTCGTTGGATGGTGGAGAAGAGGCTGGATGGGTGCAGTGAGCCTCGACCCCTCGAATTTTTGACAGATTTGCTTACGTAATTGTTATTATCATGATTTTCAATTACATGTGTGGAGAATAAACAGCTGCCTTCTTTATTTCTGAGATGTTTCCAAAATACTTTAAAATCGACAATCGGTCATAAATTAGCTGATTGAACTTGTAAATGTTTTGAGTTTCTCTTCTCCCCCTCTCCCTCCCTCTCATTCACACAAACAATTGTCATTTGTTTTGCCTTAATTTGAGAGCAATGAAATTCATATGGGACCAACAAGGTTAATCCCGAGAATCGATGAGAATTAGAATTCCACTGAAGCTGGATGAAAAATGTTGGAATCATTGTTGTACTCATGGTTGTCAAGTTTGCCAGGTTTGAAACCAGGTAGCGATGAAATTAATAAACAAATATCTCGAGCCAAACCCGCCTAACCCCTTTTGATAAATTTCATACAAATCGAATGAAAAATATAGAAATTATACATAGGTATACCAGGGTTGTTACAAGAAATATGGTTTGCGGATGCATAAAGGCTACTTTTGATTCAGTAACAATGAAACTCATGAAGAACGATGCCAAAATGTATGAATGTACCAACAACATCAATGAAGTTCATTAGGGAACTATCGAGGTCCGATCAGCACAGGGCCTTCACCGAAATAAGATGACTTTAGAAGTCAAGAGAATATCACTTTTGAGCATGCGCAAGAACTATAATTAATTCGACAGCGAAGCGATTTTGAGGGAATATCGGGAAATAAAGGGGGAGGGGGTTGGGAGGAAATCGTAGCAAGTTGATGGAAACTGTAGCAGTTACGTACCTACGCTTAACACAAGGATTTTACTTTTGCACATGTACAGATGCTACAATTGATGCAGCATTTCCGCAGGAGACAACCAAAGGTTTGATCAGGACAATATCTGAAGATTTCTTCGAAATAGGATGGCATTTACCAATTTTTTATACATTTGCAGTTATAAAGATTGGCGGAAACACAGAAATTATGAACCAAAACCAACATTTTTCAGGATGGTTTTAACCGTCAAACAGAAGTGACCATCAGTCATTAGAGAGGTAAGAGAGACTGAGATACTACTGGGGGTGATTTAACTTTGGATGTTCCTAAAGGATATGAATAATTGCCTAATGCGAGGATTCCATCTAATGAAAGAACAGAAAAAAGTCAATTTTTGGGCGTCTAGTGGTCCACAATGCGATCCTGGCTGGCCAAAATTGTCCCCCCCAACCCCCTATATTTTAGATAATTTTACGCTGATTCTGAATGTACCCCTAGTCCTTGTACCTAAAATGGGTCCCTAATGCGTATTCTTAAAAAACCTACATTTAAAAAAAATATTTTAACATGTTTAATGTTTTAGGGCTGGGGGTCATTCTGTGAATTCCGACACGACACGCAAATGTGCAACGTTTTTTTCTGATGATTTCCGCTTACAACCGAGTCGTTGCTAGGGAAATGGTACTTCGTCGTTTTTCATCCCACAAAATTCGTTGACCATTCGTTCGAAAGCTCTCGATTTATCCAACCATATTATGTTAACTACTGCGAAGTGCGTGGCCAACAAGCTGAGTTATGAGCATGGTTATTTGAATAATTGTTTACACACAGGTGATCATTCTCAATTATTGATATTGTGAACATGATTGCAACCGCTTGTAAATTTCTGATGATTTCATTGAGTGAA
Organism: Adelphocoris suturalis; assembly: GCA_030762985.1. Lineage (NCBI taxonomy): Eukaryota > Metazoa > Arthropoda > Insecta > Hemiptera > Miridae > Adelphocoris > Adelphocoris suturalis. The sequence goes on from CM061040.1 coordinate 154,496,473, forward strand.
CATTAAACATGATTTAATGTTTTTCCCTCTCAAGGGAGAAATTATGAATCTTACTACTCCAGCTAATTTTTCCAACTTTTCTCCTATAAATACAATTAAGGGCCTTCCTAAGTTAAAAATCCGGTTGACCTAAAAACTTTACGGTTCGATACTATTAAATTCTCCGTTTTTTACAGATCAACGTGATATGCAACAGTAAGGGGTCGCGGAAACCAAAGGGGTCCTAAATTCCAAAAAATAATAGGCGGTCCATTTAGCTCTGGGTGCCTAATCCTGCTACCTCCAGACAGGGGGAGAGACACAAACATGGAAGTAAAACTTCACATTTGGAAAATCATTTATAATTTTTGTAACTTATAAAGAATAAAGATAAATATCTATAAATGAACGTCATTGTCATTGCATTGCTCCAGTTTCGACCGTGAAGAACTTCTAGTTGATGCAGGAGTGGCCCGAGACAATATTTTTTCCATTAAAAATTAATAGAGGATTACATTTTGCGTCGATTCATCACCAGAAATTCTTAAGTTAATTGATTTCAAAGATTTAAAAGTTTGCAGTACTCGGGAAATACCAGTTATTTTCAAATAAATATGGTAAAAGTTGATATTGAATTTTTGATTAAAGAAAAGTTGTAGGAAATCCATCCAATTCGGCGTCGATTGACCACCGATTTAAAAAAAATATAAATTGTAAATATATAGTTCACTTGTCCTAACTAGTAGTCAGTTTAATTTTGCAGCCCACATAATAGCCATACATTTTGTTTACCCCTTCTCGATTCGCAGGACTGCAAACCCTGATGCTAGTGGTCGCCTATTTTCCTGACCCTTGGAAGTTGAACTACTCAAATCTATCATATTGCAAATTTATTTATACTATTTTATAATTTATATGCAAAACATTTTGCACTATTAGGCGTAAAGTAAAATAAGTACCAGCGTCGAAGATATTCTTGATCCTTCCGTTGGTGTGTTTGTCACACCAGTTATTTATAGTTTGGGCAGCAGTCGCCGTGTCTGTGAAGTTCACCTGCTCCACGCTTGCACCAAATCCCTTAGTGACTGCAGTCGTGTACGCATCCAGCAGTTTCAATGTTTTGTCGACAAAAACAGTAGAAGCCACGCTCAGAACCGGATCCTGAAATTCACCAACGCAACATTATTCCTTTTTTCGTTAAAAGTTAAGACTGAAATTTAAAATTTTCAAATGTCAACGTAATGGTTATTACTAGCCTGGGCTTTCATGGGGAAACAACTAATCTCTGAACATTTTATTGAAATCGGATGAAAATTGTGAGACTCATACGTGCGAGAATGTATTTTTGATATAGATTCGACAAGAACGAAATATATGAGGGATCATATAGTGCCGGACCCAGGTGACCCCTGGAAATTCCACCAAAATCAAACTAATTGTGAAAGTTGTGCATGTCTCAACTCGAGACTTGAATAGATCAGGTATTTCAAACGTAAAATGAGAGTGGAAATTTCGGTCTTGGCGCATACAAATGTGTTAAGACTCGACTCGATTCTTCCGTAACTTTGATAGACTCAGGAGAATAGTATTTATCATGTTTCATCTAACAATAGAACGTAATTTTAAATTTATACGTGCTGCACAGTATAAAACTCTCCGTTTTCTAAGCGAGAGTCAATGTCGGTACCCAGGTAGGGAGTCAATTTGGGGCATTCCTCCAAATCCTTGTCTTCAATGGTGGCTTGTAGGTCGCATAATGGGCATAAGGGGGATGCAAAAACCCCTAATCTGTTCAGGTGCATCCGCAATAAATCATGGCCAGTCTTAAAAGGCGAAAGTTCGCCATAAATTCTTCCGTGGGAGTTCGGTCAGAATTTGTGCTGCCAGCAGGGACTCCCATTTTTTCCCTTGTGCTGCGGCTTCGCTAAGTTGTTTTTGCTTCTCCCTACCTATTTGTTTTATGGCAGCAACACCTTGTGTAAAGGTTATGGGTTCAGTAGCAGGGGGCAGTTCACTTGCTCGCTTGGCGAGCATGTCAGCTCTTTCATTGCCTGGGATCCCACACTGGCTGGGCACCCATTGGTAAGCAACCAGCCATCCGGTATCAATTAGACCGCTCACAGCCTCCCGCGTCGACCGTTCAAGATTGTTACAATGTAGGTTGGTTGAAACCAGAGTCTGCATAACTGACTTTGAGTCTATACAAAAAAACGCATCTCCGAGCAGGTCCCTCCAATGCAGCAACACTTCTTGCTTCAGGCAAACTAGTCAGCAACGGTACACGGGCAATGCGAGTTGCTTTGATCGACCCAAATATAAAAAGTGACGCAAGGTATTTTGTTCTTACAGCGTCAAAAATATGTAACGGTTGTAGTGATGCACTTTTTAATGTGAAGGCAGTAGTGGATAAACGCCTAGTCAACTTATATGTAGAAATTGCTGATTAAGGTAGAATGTGGATCATCTTGAACTAAAAAAGGTAGGTACTGTCATGTGATTGCGCATATATCTCACATTGATATTCATGCTATATATCATTTCCAAATCAAATTCAACCTTTTCTAATTCAAATATAGCTTCTTCCTAACAAAATTGAACTTGTCCCAAACCAAATTCAACATGTTCCAAATCTTATTCAACTGTTTAAATTTCAAATTCAACATTTTTCATTTCAAATTCCATCTTCAATGGAAAGAGTTGAATAAGATTTGGAACACATGTTGAATCTGACTTGGAATTACTATATGTATACCTACCTTCCCATTTTTTAAATTAATTTACGCATTAATTAATTAACTATTTAAGCAGAGGAAAGTTTATGGAATCCGCGAAGAATTTTAACTTGTATCTATCTTTGTTGTTTATGGTTGACTGTGAGGAACCATCTGTCTGTGTCGAAGAGGATGAACCTGAAGTGCTTGATTTCATTGATTCATTGGACCCAGAATATAGTCCGAGTTCAAATGGAATTTATAATGGATTAAGATAAAGAGAATTTAGAATGGAAGAACGAATCTATTCTCTACTTTGTCTATTCTCTGTATGTCTTTCGGTATATTTTTACGTTGCACGCGACAATACAGGCAGACATTTTTAAGCTATCCTTTTGACATTAGATAGGAAGACTCTCTCATAGTGTTTGGTGATGATACGACACGATATGATGGCGATATAGCCGACTAAGTCGATCAGGAAACCCCAGAAACACGTTTTTGATATGGAATTCGGTAGAGTTTTACTGGTTGAATCGATGAATGGAGCCATTGGAGCCGTCTGATTCAGTGTAACGACGATATATTCAAGAATCGTCGATGGTATCGGACACAAAATCTCACAAAATACTTTTTTTTTTTTCGTATAATGTGAAATGTATACAAAGTTCCAACCATGAGTTCAATATATTTATGTTGAATCATTTCGAAATTTGAGAGCTTCGAGTGCAATGAAATTGTTAGCCATTTAATTTTATGGTGAAAAAAATATTTTATAAATAATAATCTGCTATTCAAAAGAGAGATTTATGGATTTTAAGCTTTTTTTTCTTAGTGTTTCTGGAATTGTTTACCGCATTCTAAATAATAAAATTTAGGTAGATACATTATTCAGCATAATTTTGGGAACAGATTTTTGAATGCTCTACATAGTTTATAGTTAATAAACTTCATAAGAGACCAACCATTTGTAGCAGTTTTTTCAATTTTCAGTAATTTATTAGCACTTTTTTTTTCAAATTTGATCAATTTATGTACTCAAAAAGTGTTGTCCAGCGAACTCACCCATCCCTTATAGAATGTCATGAACCCAATAGTACTGATTTCATGGTAAAAAACCTTCCCTATTTATTACGTTGACCGAAATTATGATATAATTTTCTAACTTTTAAAATTAAAATCTCCTACATCCTTAATTATGATTTGTTTATATAAATGTTCGGTGACCGGGTTATTATTTTTGTAAGTGGTTTATATTTTTTTCTTTAATTTATTTTTTTTATTTTTTTAATTTATTTTTTCTTCTTTGGAACATTTCTCGAAAGATTCAATAGAAACTAAACATATGTTCGTATCATATCCCACTTTTTTTTTATTTGTGTTAATGCAAGTTCAGATGCAAAATAGGAGGTAGGAACCTCACATTCAATGAAAAGTCTTTACTATTTTGACTTTTTTTTAAATAAAAAAGTAGCTACTTTCTATTTTTGTCGTAACATTTCATAAATTAAAACAACTTGCTGTGAATAATGCACCCGTGGATTAAGTCTGATACATAGAAGACAATAATGATTATAGTCAAATTAACTATAGTTTGCGTGCCCTATCAAACTTAGTACTGAGCGACTGCAAAAATTATAGGTACTCTGTACTCTCTGACGACAGCGTGATACCTTTAATATTAGAACTTGTTACCAATCCAAAATGCTCAAACTTCAGTAATTTAATTTTTCAGTTATTTAATATGCATATAACAATATGCATATTAAATAACTGAAAAATGAAATAAACTCAATAGAGTTGATTTAAGATGAAGAGATATTTTACATTTTTTCTCACATAAAAAACTCCATTAGACTCCATTAGACATCCTAAGCACAATTTATAAAATTGTCCAGCAGACCCAAAAAACTGTTCATAGCCGAGCAAAAAAAATGTCTTTTGCAGTTTTCCAAGTCTGTTGTACATTTTAGCATTGTTTATTTAGTAAATCAATCAACAACTAAAATTAATTATCCTATTTTTAGCGAATTCCAACCAAAACACCCACCCTAAGCGCCCATCCCCTTGCATAACTTATTTTGGTAACCAGGAAGGTCAAATTTTAGTTTATTGAATACATTTCAGCCAGTGTTCTGATTCTTATATCACGAAATGTTGAAGAAAAGATTGAATATGAAGTAGGTAGGTAATTAAAACTTTTATTGCACCAATTGTATTTAAAAGAAGTAATTAAAATGTAAGGAAAGCATGAGACGTTAAACAGTTTGAAAAAATAAAAACATACAATTTCTCTCATTTTTTATATAATCTATACTATTAGGTACCTGCATAAAAATCTAATGGTGTCTATGTTTGTGTTACTCAATCACGTAGAAACTATTGGACCACTGAGCTGAAATCGTACATGGATATTCGTTGGGTCCCTGGTTAACTCGAAGACTATAATATTAAAATCCTTTAGACTTATTCGGCTTTCCCGGTAAGAACGTAAGCAACTTTGTAATTAAGGAAAAAGCCGACATGCGTCGAACTTACGTCAAATTAGGATGGGGCGGGTTCACGGGTGAACAACTTTCGATAACAAATTCCACGATACCAAAACGATTTTGGGTTCGAGTTGAGCCGAGCAGTTTTTATTCGTAAGATACCATTTCAAAAACTGATATTTCAAAACGCCTTATTAACTGCAGCAATGTTGGTCGGGAATAGTTTTAACGTAACTGGGGTTATAATGAGTTAGATATATTGAGGGAATAGGTATTTATAGTTGAAAAATTAAGTAGGTACAACTTGAAACGTAATTGCTGAAATCTGATTTGAAGCCTCTTGGGGACTGCTGGCTAAAATGACAAGGTACCTGGTAAAAATGATCCACAGATTTTGATCAATTGGGGGATCATGGAGGAAGCATAGCAACGCAGGTAACATTTTGCAACAGAATGGGCACATTGGTTTGCAATTGATAAACGAACCGCTCGGAGCTCTATTATCGCTCAGAAACTTCATGAGCAGTTGTATTTATGGCTTATTATGTCCGAATCCGCTAAAAAACGTATTTCTCGAAAAATGGCACTTAGGTCGTTTTATATATGGCGGTCTTCAATTGGAGTTTTCCAATATCAAGATGAAGTGAGACTAGCAGACAGTGCCGATTCAACAATAGTAGGAAGGTATAAAGTAGGATGGGATGGTAATAAATAATGATATCCATTTAGAAATCCCAAAAATTAGTTTTATGTGAAGGATATATTTAATTAAGATGTTCTTGCCTATGAATAAAACGCATCTGTATAAGAACCTACCTTGATTGTTTCAAGAAGCTCTTTGTAAGATTCGACATATTTTTGAACGTCATCCGTCTGCACGTGCAGAACTTTGGTCATCGCTTCTTTGGTGGTTCCTCTTGCACCAGCGTAGAGCATCGCCAGTGCGATCTGCAGACTGATGGGGGACACCACCAGATTTTCATTCTCTTTATCCTGTCGCAGCACCTGTGGAGTCCGAAAAGCTGATCAGAGTAATGTTGGAAATTGTAAAGTGAAATACATACAGAATGGCTTGGAATATAAATTTAAATTTGGATAATATATAGGGGTATTTCAGTGGATTCTAGAAAAAAGAAGACATTCTGGTCAGCATGGGAAAAAGGAATTAAGGGAAAATTCCGAGCATTATAGAAGAAACTGAGTCCAATCTGTAACGGACTTAGATCGCCCCCAGAGGTGCAATAGGACCTAAATCCGCACTCATAGAGAGAGGGGGGTGTGACAGTACCATTTGAGATACAACTCGTACTAATAGCATTTATGTACTATGTTCGGAGAAGATTATTTTCCGGTTCTCCGATCCTCATCTATCGCCAAACGCAGCATTTCAAGAACACGAGGATGACGCCCGGCGCTAGAGCGACGGACGCGCATTCTCTTGGATCTCACGGGAACTATCACACTCCTCCCCTTAAAAACATACTTGTTTGAGGAGCAAGTATGTAAACCAGGTGAAATAGTTTACTGGTTGAGAACTGATGCTCCAATAAATAGCTGCATTGGCGATTAAGGATAAAAAAGAGAAATTAAAACAGGATGGATTGTCAATGAATCTTCATATGAAGTATTCATTAGGTAATTAACCCCCAATAGAAGATTGGAACAATCGGGAATAATATAACTTGCTCAACCAGGAGACATACAGTGGGAGATGCCCACTTTGGGGACTTATGAAAATGGGAAATATGCCCTGGAGATAACATGCTCAACTTTGGAGACTTACAGTGGAAGGTGCATTTGGGGACTTATGAAATAGGGAACGATGCCCTGGGTTTGGGAACAATGCCCTGGGTTTGGGAACAATGCCCTTGGAAGAAATTAAGTAAGTAAAATATAAATGATATGAGGGGAATATTGAGAAATTAAAAGTCAAGAACCAATGAAATTATTTATGTATTCAAGGGAGTATAATGGGTATTCCTTCTGAAAACCCGGGCTATGTTTCTTCTGGAACATTAACGCCCACAAAAATAGTAGATCGGATTGCTAGGCGTCAGTCGTACATAATCCTAACCACGCTCTGCAACCATATAATGGACTAAGGTCACCCCCAGAGGTGCAATGAGGCCTAAATCCGCACTCATAGAGAGGGGGGGGGGGGGGGGGTGACAGTACCATAAGAGATACAACTCGTACTAATAACATAAGTGCTATGTTCGAAGAAGATGATTTTCTGGTTCTCGGATCCTAATCTATCGCCAAACGCAGCATTTCAAGAACACGAGGATGACGCCCGGCCCTAGAGCAATGGACGCGCATTCTCTTGGACCTCACGGGAATTGTCACACATCCTAATGTTGGAGCTGTTCTGAGTAACGCTGTTTTACCTCATTCCCATGTGATTAATTTTCACCCCTTCCACATTATCTGTACTTGAATTGTCGTATCTCCCTCCATCAAACTGCGGTTCCTCGCTCAGAGTTGGGCGCATTCGCGAATACAAATATCACCCAAAGCACCTGCAACCTGAGAGTACGGATATTCGTATTCGCATATATGAATACGAATCTATGATTGTATTCGCAAATGTAAATACGAATGTTCGTATATTCTGACGTATAAACACGAATATTCAAGTATTCGGAGGGAAATTTACGACTGTACATATTCGTATATGTATTTGCAAATACGAATTTATTCGATTTACTGTATGCGAATAAGAATATTCGAATTCACAGGTTGGGGTGCGTTGGGCGATATTCGTAATTGCGATTACGAATACAACTCTGCCTCTGCTAAATGTTCTGAATTGTTTGTTACTGATGTTGGCTTAACCGTCAAAATCGATCGAAGATTGGTAGGTATGAATCTACTATTTCGTGGGCATAAAAAAGGTTTTCATTAACTTCTGTCTCCATCGGTTGTAAATTTGTGTAGCCTACATAAACCGAATCGATCCAATGCTGTACTTGACTTATCCGGGCTATCGGAGGTCTTTTGTGGTTAAGGGTGGCGGCCGCCTTGGAGGTCATTACACTATCGACTGAGAAGCGGTGACGGTCTTACTTGAACAACATAGATGGGCTTTGCCACACACAAGGCATCACTCGAAATGCAATTGAAAATGCGTTCAGAGTTAGCTAAGGCGAATTGAAGTTTGCATTTGATATGCCGCGTTCCACCATAAGTGGTTTATCCCGACTCGGGAGTTTTACCTCAAGAACGGCTGTGACATAACTGGATTAACTCTGGATTAGTTCATTATCCTCCGAGGTGGAACGCGACTTTAGGGATTCGGAATAATTACGTAGCTTTTCCGTAGTATATGCACCTACTCTAGATTAATTCAATGTAATATTTTTTCTAAATTTATTTATGAAGAAAAAGGAGGTATACCACTGGGCCTAAAAGGAAGTGACTAGCCACTATTTTTGGAAATCCGTTTTAGGACGTTTGAAATCAAAACTAGATCTTAACACGATATGTACAAAGTTGCTTCAGATATAACTGTGTATTTTGAAGAATCATGTTCAAGTGAAACTAGAGCTAAAATGGAGTTATGAGAATCCAAGATATATTTTTATACTATTTTTTTTAGCCTTCAACCTTCCGCCGGGTGCAATTATCTATGAGATGAAGTAACATGTTTTATAGAGCCGTCGGTGGTGGATCGAGGGGTAGTTGGTTGGTTCTCCTATTTGGTAACTTTCCCATTCCGCGTCACGCACCAGGGTGCCTTGGTAAGCGATAATCCCTTAAATGAATTGCGACCGATCATCTGAGTGTTTTGCTTCCGAGTCTACCGAACGGTAGCGGAATCATTGTTTTCACTATCCGAAGAAAAAAAAATGTTGCTCCCCATAATCAAAATTTCCACTTGCATTTTACGTTTTAGACCATTTTGAACAACTTTGGTTCCGTATGTCTGTCTGTGTGCGTGTGTGTGTGTGTGTGTGTGTGGTGTCTATCGTCGTGTCCGCAAATCCTTGTACCAAGCTTATTTTCCGCAGTTTTCATCTGATTTGGATGAACTTTTCAGGGAATGTGCGGGCTAGGGGGTATACGGTCCCCTATCAGTTTCATCGTTCATGACTCAATACCTCACCCTCCGCATGCACATAAGTAAATTCTACCAAGCATTATTTTCTCACGCCCTAGTCGTCTGATCTCCCTCAAATTTTGATGTTAGTTGGGGGATGACAATTTGATCATCTTACATCAATTCCAACATTATTCTATCTGCGCCAGTATGAAATCCTTGTAACAAGCTAATTTCCCACAGTTTTCATCCGATCTGGATGACATTTTTAGGGAATGTGCGAGCTAGGGTGTAGACGGTCCTCTATCAGTTGCATTATTGCCAAATCAATACTTCATTCTGCGCATGCGCAAACGTAAATTCCATCATGTTCAATCTTTTCACTCTCTAGCCCTTCGAGTTCGCTTAAATTTGGATGACAATTGGAAGAAGATGATAGGTTAACAAGGAAGCTATTTACCACACCCAACTTGGCAGATGTTTTTAGTTTAATATATGTTCAAAATGTTTTTCGACATTTATCTTTGTTTTTTTTTTTTTTTTTTTTTTTAATTTTCAACTTTATTATCCGTAGGATATCACAGTTAGTATAACAATAATAATATAGTAATGCTTAGCCTTAATTTACATGGTACATGAGGTTAGGTACGATCCAGCGATCGTCCTACAACCAGAGATTAGTATAACAATAACAAATGTACAAGAGAAAATATAAACAAACAATTCGGGAAAACAATCTTAAAAATTTCATAAATTTGTGTTGATTATTTTAGAATATTAGGATAACAATAATAAATAATAGTGAACATTAAATCTTGTGGTCGTTTTTTCTTAAGCCTCCTTTCAGGTGGTAATGGTGGTGGACGTTCGGAGATTTCGCGAATCAAGGCATTTGGGTGGTTAATCATGGAAGTGTTTAGACGTATGCATGATTCCTTGATTACTTCAGAAACCGTGGAGAGATTCACATCATAGTGCAGTGCTGAATTACGCACGAACCATGGAGCTCCGGCCGCTATACGCAGTACTCGGTTTTGAATAGTTTGTACTTTCTGTACATGGGTTTTGGCTGCTGAACCCCATATCCCGCAAGCATACTGCCATATTGGTCGAATTAGCATAGTGTAGAGAAACTGTTTAGTGTGGAGTGGCAGAGCAGATTGGACGCTCATGAGAAACTTAAGTTGGTGAATTCTGTTTCGACAGATCTTTGTCTGTCAGGTTTGTCAGATCTTTGTCTGTCTTAGAATTGGTATTAATTTAACTCTCTTTATCCCTTATATAATATCAAAATGATGTACCTAAGTTCCAGTCCCTAGTCCAATATTGTTGACCCTTATCGTAGTACATAATCTGTGAGATGAATTGCGTCTGACCGTATACATGAGCTAATAACCTGTCAAACTTTTCTGAAAAATTTGATATAGGTAATTCCTAATTTTTATAGTTGAAATATGCTATGAACGACTAATCTGAAACCACAAATACACACTTGTCGAAAGTTGGAATTTATCTATTTTTTAATATGCTCAAACAAATATCTGTCAGATGAATTGTGTCTGATCGAGTCAGGATTTGTATTGCGCTTGCCGAAAGGTAAAGCCCCATGTTTCTCTCTTCTTTAAAACCCATGAGGGATTTTCGCCTTGTCTACCCGTGTATTCATTCACACCGAACAGGATGATGACCAGGCGACATTGTGGGCTCAGGCATACTCCAATGCCACTGAAAGTCGCCTGCTCCAGAAACAATCGCCATCACTTACAGACATTTGCCGTAGGCGATAGGTGTCTCATTAAGACTTCATCTTATCAAGTGCCATTAACAATATTTCTAATAAGATATCCTACAAGTACACCGTCCCATATGTAATAACAAGAAATACTTTCTCCATTCACTTATCAATTGCAGAACACTATCGACCCGACGGATATAAAAACCCAGCACGTCAGCCAAGTTAAATTAGAAAGCTGACATGCCCTAATTACTCATTTATCGCTATTTACCAACCAACCTACTTATTTTCCTTGTTATTAAGGTTAACCAATTCTTCACAATTGGTCACCCATTGTCACGTGGGGGGGTTCTTTTATTCCGGCCTACGGTCTAACTCTGAAGGAATGCAATGGGGTGACCATTAACAGCGAACGGTGATATCATTCAATACTTTTAAATACAGAACAATGAAAATAATGGATTACAAAAAATACTATTCATATTTTTCAACAACTTTAGAGATCTTAATTTATGAATATATCAACCCCACAACTTTAATCTACCGGGTAAAAACTGTCCGAAATTGCCGACATTTTTGGGACATTTTATGCGATTTATGACCCAAGTTTCATAAACTTTGATCCAGATTTTTTGGGACAAAAGCTCTGGACAGGACAACACCAATGTACTGCGAAAACGGACGGTCCGAAATTTCATCAAATTTCACGGTCCAACCTTCATAAACGTTGAAAAATTGAGCACAATAAATTGGAAAAATTAAAAAAAAAAAAAGTGTTGACAAATTATTTTAAAAATGGCTTGAAACAGCTGGATATTGTTAAGTTTATATTCTTTTAGAAGTCTATTTTATCAACGATTTTCTAGTATATTTTAACGAAGTCTATTTTATCATTTTTATCAACGATGAACTAGAACATTAAAATATTTACGCACAACATTATGCTGAAAAAAGTACTTGTATTTCATAAATATTTGCTGAACAATCGATAAAAACGGCTAAAAAGCTATAAGCAAAATATTTTTCAAACCAGAGAATATTATTTGGAACGAACGTTTTTGCCATTAAATTGGTAGTTAACAATTTATTTGCACTCAGGATGATCAATAATTTCAAAACAATGTAACATAATGTTAAATACCTACAATAATTCACGATAATTCGCTCATACGATCGTGCGGCATGACTGGACTTTTTACCCTGCCAAAACGGAAGTTAGTGAAAAACGTTGTCTATTTCCGCGAAAAATAAAAAGTTACAATGTTAGATCGATTTCGACGGTTAGGCCATTATTAGAAACAAACAATAACAGTGCCCTGTCAAAGTACTAGCCTTTAGAAAAAGCGCACTGTTTAACGTAAAGCGATCCGGGTGGTTTCATTCGACTCTTTGGGATTATTGTATTATATCAATAACAACATAAAAACTATTTCCCCCAATGTGTTCAAGATCTAGGTTTTTGAATATTTCAGCCCTTCAATTCTATCCTTAGGATTGATCGAAACTGATGGCGAAGTTCTAGAACCAACTAGACCCCATTCATGATTTATAACCCAAGTTTCATAAATTTGGTCCAGTAGTTTTGGAAAAACACCCTTTTCCGAATTTCCGGCTTTTTTTTTCTACGCGTCTTGAAACGTAAAAAACTATGGTTTTTTAGGGGGGGGGGGGGGGGTTCTTTTACAAAAGTTCGTTATTGAAAATAATAAACCAACATTATTCAGAATAATAAACCAAAATATACTTCTGGTAACCCTGGTTAGAATGCTCGAAAAACTGAATACCAAGGCTTGCTTGATATAGGTAATTCCTAATTTTTATTGTTGAAATATGCTATAGAGGAGCTATCTAAAACCACAAATACACACTTGTCAAAAGTTGAAATTTATGAATTTTTTAATATGCTCAAACAAATATATCTGTCAGATGAATTGTGTCTGATCGAGTCAGGATTTGTATTGCGCTTGCCGAAAGGTAAAGCCCCATGTTTCTCTCTTCTTTAAAACCTATGAGGTATTTTCGCCTTGTCTACCCGTGTATTCATTCACACCGAACAGGATGATGACCAGGCGACATTGTGGGCTCAGGCATACTCCAATGCCACTAAAAGTCTCCTGCTCCAGAAACAATCGCCATCACTTACAGACATTTGCCGTAGGCGATAAGTGTCTCATTAAGACTTCATCTTATCAAGTGCCATTACCAATATTTCTAATAAGATATCCTACAAGTACACCGCCCCATATGTAATAACAAGAAATACTTTCTCCATTCACTTATCAATTGCAGAACACTATCGACCCGACGGATATAAAAACCCAGCACGTCAGCCAAGTTAAATTAGAAAGCTGACATGCCCTAATTACACATTTATCGCTATTTACCAACCAACCTACTTATTTTCCTTGTTATTAAGGTTAACCAATTCTTCACAATTGGTCACCCATTGTCACATGGGGGGGTTCTTTTATTCCGGCCTACGGTCTAGCTCTGAAGGAATGCAATTGGGTGAACATTTACAGCGAACGGTGGTATCATTCAATACTTTTAAATACAGAACAATGAATATAATGGAATACAAAAAATACTATTCATATTTTTCAACAACTTTAGAGATTTATGAATATTTCAACCCTACAACTTTAATCTACCGGGTTGATCAAAAATGAATTACAAAATTGCCCGAAATTGCAGACATTTCTGGGACATTTTATGCTATTTATGACCCAAGTTTCATAAACTTTGATCCAGATTTTTCGGGACAAAAGCTCTGGACAGGACAACACCAATGCACGGCGAAAATGAACGGTCCGAAATTTCATCAAATTTCACGGTCCCACCTTCATAAACGTTGAAAAATTGAGCACAATAAATTGGAAAAATTAAAAAAAAAAAAAAGTGTTGACAAATTATTTTAAAAATGGCTTGAAACAGCTGGATATTGTTAAGTTTATATTCTTTTAGAAGTCTATTTTATCAACGATTTTCTAGTATATTTTAACGAAGTCTATTTTATCATTTTTATCAACGATGAACTACAACATTAAAATATTTACGCACAAAATTATGCTGAAAAAAGTACTTATATTTCATAAATATTTGCTGAACAATCGATAAAAACGGCTAAAAAGCTATAAACAAATTATTTTTCAAACCAGAATATATTATTTGGAACGAACGTTTTTGCCATGAAATTGGTAGTTAACAATTTATTTGCACTCAGGATGATCAAATTTCAAAACAATGTAACATAATGTTAAATACCTACAATAATTCACGATAATTCGCTCATACGATCGTGCGGCATGACTGGACTTTTTACCCTGCCAAAACGGAAGTTAGTGAAAAACGTTGTCTATTTCCGCGAAAAATAAAAAGTTACAATGTTAGATCGATTTCGACGGTTAGGCCATTATTAGAAACAAACAATACCTAACAGTGCCCCGTCAAAGTTCTAGCCTTTGGAAAAAGTGAACTATTTAACGAAAAACGATCCGGGTGGTTTCATTCGACTCTTTGGGATTATTGTATTATATCAATAACAACATAAAAACTATTTCCCCCAATGTGTTCAAGATCTAGGTTTTTGAATATTTCAGCCCTTCAATTCTATCCTTAGGATTGATCGAAACTGATGGCGAAGTTCTAGAACCAACTAGACCCCATTCATGATTTATAACCCAAGTTTCATAAATTTGGTCCAGTAGTTTTGGAAAAACACCCTCGATGGATTTTTTTTTTTTCTACGCGTCTTGAAATGTAAAAAACTATCGTTTTTTTGGGGGGGTTCTTTTACAAAAGTTCATTATTGAAAATAATAAACCAACATTATTCAGAATAATAAACCAAAATATACTTCTGGTAACCCTGTTTAGAATGCTCGAAAAACTGAATACCAAGGCTTGTCTCAGGACCCAATCTAGTTAGATACTTATCTTTTTGTAACGGAAACAAGCACCTCCTTGATTTGATCGATGAAAAATGACGTTCTCAACATTATCGACCAAGAACTGACCTTGGTGGGCTTAGATTGCATCACATTGATATTCCAAGAAGTTCAACTACCTGCAATCGTTGCTTTTATGAGCAAAAAATCGCTGTTCTATCCTGCACGGTTTTAAATCACATTTTCCTAATTATTAGCGCATTTATGGTCTTGGTTGGTTTGGAGTATTAAAATGTTCCTTTTCTACGCCGGAATCACATTCTATTGTATATTGGTTAGTGACTTAAAGTGTACACGAAAAGACTGAAATACGCGTGTACCTACGGGAAAAAGGCCCACCTACACGTAGGTGGAAAAAATGCTTTTGTTAGAATCCAGTCCTACGTGTAGTCGTCATAACCTGACGCAAAGGTGACCACAGTTTTAAGAATAGGATAGGTATTCGTTCTCCCTCTGACTGTCGTCTAATAGCGTTCCCTTCCACAATTACCTACATAGTCGAAAATACACTGCCAAGGAAATGGCACATGAGCTTCCTCGTGACCTTCACAGTACGTCACCATTAAATTCCAGAAAACTAGAAACGACCGGTTCTGGCATCCGGGAAAAAATAAGGTGGGAAATCGGAAGCTGAATGGTACATATAATAAATGAAATTAATAAGGAAAATTTTGATTTTAATATGGGACCACCCAGGATGTAGTCCGCATGTTCCCTGAAAATTCACAAAATTCCGTTCACAATTGCCTGAGTTATGACCGAAACAAGAAAATTTTGCTTGCGCCTACGCAGAGGCTACCGTTGATTCGATCACGACGGAACTGATAGGGGACCATGTAGAGCTGTACCCGCACAATCCCTAAAAATTTGAAGAAAATCGCATCAAAATTGTGGAAATGATGGCTGTTGCAAGGACCGTAACAAGAATATTTCGTTTACGCATGCGCAGAGCGTACCGCTAATGCAATTATGATGATTGTCTCATGGGACCTCAAGGGACCTTACCCACATCATCCCTGAAAATCTGACCGAAATCCGTTCAACATTGACCGAGTTATGACCGTCACAAGGAATTCACGTTAGCGCCTGCGCAGAAGCTACCGTTGATTCGATCATGATGAAGTTGATGGTGGACCATCTAGAGCTTAACCCGCACGATCCCTGAAAATTTGGTTAAAATCGGATCAAAATTGTGGAAGTTATGGCTGTTACAAGGAAATGTGGACGGACAGACAGACAGACAGACAGACAGACACGGAACCAAATTTGTTCAGGAGGCTCTGAAACGCAAAATGCGAGTGAAAATTTTGATTTTGGAGCAAAAAAATTTTTTCATTTCGAAAGTGAAAACAAAGCTTCCGCTGCCTTGCAGTCTCGGAAGCAAAATTAAGAACCTGTGATAAATATAGTTGTATTACTAAATCAAATTCCGTTAATTATGTGAACAAAGTACCTACTTCGTCCGACAGCCAGTTCACCTACTTGGGAGCAAATGCAGTCGTTGATACTTTTCCGATTTTGAAGTAGATACCTATTCTTCGTAAGCATTCGAAAGTACATTTCGTACTACAAAGTTGTATCTACCAACATAAAGATTCAGACAATGAGCAGGTTTGTGTTTAAATAATAAGTTTGTTTACAAAAGCTGTTGTCTGTTCAATAACAACTTGAGTGGGTTGGTAGTAAAATCTCAGATCCTGGAAATTACCATTTTTGATAAAGTAGGGAAGGCGCTCAAAACGAACTATTCCACGAGGCCTGATTACGTAAACTTGATGTAACTAGATGAAAAATTGAATAATTAGACAGAAAATATACAAGATGCCGTAATCGCGGCGCCCCCGGACGGTCACCCATCCAAGTACTAACCAAGCCCAATGTTTCTTAACTTCGGTGATCTGACGAGAACCGATGTTTTCAACGAAATATGCGTTGGTGAATACTATTTTTTCTTTGGTCGAACCTAGTTATTCGATGCCTGTGACGATAGCTGATGAAGCAGAGTGTAAAATGATTTCAAATTTCTTCAACTCGATCTCGAATTGAAGAGAATAGTTGACTATGAAATACTAAAGAGACTTTAGCGTCACGATAGCGTTTGGTTAGTGGTGTACATACGTGTAAAAAAACTTGTAGAAATACGAGAAGAGCTAGCATCTGCAGTTGCTTGCTCTAGACGCTGCTCTACGCATAAACATTGGAAAATTTTACGGGAAGAACAAAAACTCTCTATCAAGGCCGCTAGGTGATTTGGAAGGGCAAACGTTTTGACGGGGAGAGGGGAGGACCCTCCTAAAATTAGCCCGATTTTCGATTGTCTTTAATTCCCTTATTCCGGGTGATAATTAATAGTTTTTGGGTCGAATCGGTTTAGTTCTTTTTATGACCCACATCTTTGCTAGGTACAAAAATGTCTGTAGGATGAATGGTTCCGGAATTATTTGAGGAAAACTTTAAAATGGGCCAAGTGAGCCTTCTTTATGAAGCCGCCAGGTAGTATTCCACCAATTTCGATATGGTAGACCAAGATTTTCTCACTCAGAACAGAATAAGTTTTCAAAATCTAATCTTAAACCTTCTCCTGAAATTACAAACTATTTTTGGCCTTGGCTCCTTGGACGATGATCTCACTCAGAGGGCTCCTCCTAGTTCGGTAAGAGATCTCATTCCAAGTTGCAATCTCGTGGTACGTACGTTTCCACTCACACACTCAAAAACGCTGAATATTATTTCGTATTGCAAAATTTCGTTTTTTGTTTAAAAATTTGTTTTCATCATGGAGACTGCTCATCAATTCTAGTTATATAATGAATAATATTAATTTCAAGTCAGTTTTTCTTTTGTAAAAAATATGTAAAAAATATAAATAATATGTTTAAAAAAAAAGAACTATGAATTTGAACCGGTGAGTGGAGGGTGACCCTCCATTTAGGTGAGTGTGAGTGATCATACTCACTTTGTCTATGAACTCCGCCCTAGAATATTGAAATGTTAGGATTTATAACACCGATGGAGAGGAGACCGAAGTGATACGTAAGTAAGGAACTAGAGAGAAAGCAGTTCTTGGTTTGAGTTTGAAAACAAGAAAGGTTCTGAGTCAGAGGTAGAGACTTTTATATAGCTATTTTCCCACTTTGTGAGTTACCACTTCCTTTGAGTTCTTCGTACCTCTCATGCTCTGGGCCTACCCGAGCTAAAGTTACTTGGTCCATTTTGAAAAACTACAGCTTCTAAAAGGTCGGGCATGACAGTTGAAATTGTCCATTACAAAATAAATCACCACATTTATGAAACTAAATAATTATTATAATTTTTAGATCGGTATTTTTATACAAAAACAAGAATTTCCAGTCATGCAGGATGATGGCATGGCTTTTCGTAAATTATCATAACTTACAAACATTGTTGGAAACTGGAGGACTTTGTGTACATTGAAATTGTTAACCATAAATATTTGTACACAATTATTTTAATAACAAAAAAAAAGGATATTATATAAGAATCTTACAGTGGATATCAATACCAAGCAACTTACAGAAAACAGATCTGAAGAGAATTTTGCACTCCCAGTCCTCAAAGCATCGAGTTCTTTGCTAGAAGATGCCATCGCGACTAAAGCAGCCAACCCTAAAACTGAAACAGAGTTCTATATTAGTAAGCGTCGCTCCTTATTATCGGTGAGTAATAGAGATTAAGAGCTGTTTGAAGATAACTACTAACGTAGATTTCAATAGAAGTAATATTATTTAGAACAACAGGAAATCAACATGGAAACGCTTTCAGCGGATATTCCGAATACGAATTCCTTTCTCAATTGCACTTTAATCTGAGTGTTTGCAGAAAACTTTAAATCAATTTAAATTATAACGGAAGGTGGTGTCAGGTGGCGGAAAGTAATCCAAGCTCAATAGGTACTTATATAAAAGATTAGTGTGACACATTTTGTGAGGTGGAGGTGAAAAATAAATTCACGTGACAAATCGTAAACCCTTCATTCAGGTTGAGGTGCAGCACAAGTCATTAAAAAAAAAGTAGGTATATAAAAATAAAATGAAATCAATGCAATAAGTAATTAGGTAATTAACTTATAGCTATAAATACTTGTAACTATATACTTTTACTAAAGTAAAAATAATGTACTTATTACGTTAATGTATTACTTATTAATAATGTGCGAAAAAAAACTCGATTTGGGTCCTTAATCTTCTCGTCACAAAAGCTATCAGCGAATTGATCAAAATTTGGGAAAAAAGTAAAAGCTGTAGAGAGATGGTTACATAATTTGAACACTGCATGTAATGAATTAAGAAGAGTAACCACCAAAGCAGTGATCCAGGATGTTCATATACTAGGCAGAACCCTGCCTTTAATTTGGTCTCAAGATTCGATCAGCGTTTAACCATAAACATGGGAATATACTGCCGTTCTAAGAATAGATCCCGTATCTGACGAAACCCTACTTATGGGAAAATGCGTCTCTAGGTTTTGAGTAGACATTTCCTGATATTAGCTCTATTTTACGATGTCTCGAGCTCCAAAAGCACTCATTCCAAAGGAAATTTCTCTCTGAATCGCGTGGTGTGGATGAAAAAACATTATTTTGGTCAGAAAATTGCAAAAAAAGGTGTGAACATATGTACTAGGCGCTTTCCTCGTATCTGGTGCACATACGAAATTTTGTTTAGCAATAAGATTGATACGTTTTTTCTAATACTAGCTAATAGTAGCTTTTTCTAACATTAGCTATATTAATCTAGGCACACTGAAATTCGTATGTACGAATGACCCGAACCTTTCACGAACGATTTTCTCATATATGCAGGATACTAGAAGAAAAAATCGTGGTTGCCAACCTCCGCAAACCTAATTGAAATCGAACAAAATCTGATGAAAAATGTAGAAATTGTTTGTTGTTAGATTTTAACAATTGCGCATGGGTAGAGGCAACTATGGATTCGGTAATGAGAAAATATGACAAGGGAATAATGCGGGAGCAACCCTCACAATCTCTGAAAATTTCATCGAAATCGGATTGTTATCAAGTAGGTACAGTGTTGTGCCCAGTTTAAGGTTTAGCGATCATAACGAAAGACAGATAAGCGGACATATTATACGAAACTAAAACTTTGAGGTAGGTGTAATCTAAATCGTAAGATTTACGAGTCCAAAGTACGAGAAGAAATTCTAATTTTGAGGGTCATTATTTTCCAACATTTCCAATGTATTTACAATGCTACCTCAACTTGAAAATGAATTAAAAACAACATACAAAAAAAATTACAAAGGTTTTTCAAATAAGTGCCAAAGTAAAGACATAATTTTGAAAGACATTGATTTCAAACGATGGGATGAAGCAAACGGAAACTTGTAAATTTTTACTGCTTGCACGGAAAAAACTCATGCATAGATATGTCTTTTGGCAATTATTTATTTGTTTTCCTTTATTTAGTATTTTTCGTAGGACCCATTATTCCACTTAACTTGTAGGTAAGATAAGAAACAGTAGGTGAAATCACTTGTTGTTTCGTTAATTTCTAAGAAATAGTGACTTCCTCATTTTCTGGATAGAGTAGCGTGACTAGTAACGTAATGAAAGTAGGTGACAACCTTGTTACCCATTACATTTTGTGATCACGATCACACTTTTTTTGTCATGACCCCCAGCCAAAAGGCATATCTATGTCAAAATTTTTTTATCGTACATGAATGTATCCTAAATCAGTTCATTCATTTGGATCCAAGAGTGATGGGATTTTAGCTTGTTGGAGTTAATAGCAGATTGTAGTATTTATTTTGTATTTCGTTTCTATTTATTAGGTAGGTATAAGGGGTATCTGCTATACATGTAAGTAGATGATACCTTTCTCTCAACTGATACGTAGGTACCTACTGATGTCTAATACTAATATTATAATAATGTGCATCCCTATTCCCTATATAAATGTGCGATGTTCGGAAAACCTTCCAAATATCTACTGTTTTTTTTATTTTTTTATTTATTTTTTTTTTTTTATTTTTTATTTTTTTTTTAATAAGAACATATCCAATGTCGTCCATGCAAATTGGTAAGAAGAATATTTTTATATCCTACACCGATTTTAGAATATTTTTATAATGGTTTAATTTTTTTTTTTTAAGATAGAAAATTTTTGTAAAATCATTTTAGGAACGGAATTAGGTAATTAAATGCACCTAATGGAATCTAGAATAAATATGAGAATAATACATAAAAGTCTGGCAAGTTGGGGGCAGTATTGCTTCCTCTCATATCGTAACATGAACGTATAGAATTAGTTGAAGAACAAATAACGAGTCTGAATGGTAAAACTAAAATATAATTGGAATAATCATCACAATCCTTGAAAATTTACTAAAAATCGGTCCATTAGACTCGGAGTGTCAACCAATATTACTTTTGAGAATGTGCAATATTTATTGTTCAACCAATACATAGATTAATAAAATACATAGGACATCATCCTCGAAAGATACCCAACATCCCCCAAAGTTTTAACGAAATCAGCCCGATTTTCAGCCCGAAAGGTACCTAATAAGAAATCAATGATATGAAAAAATTCGACTTTGAGTATGTGCGCAGACTTGGTAGGTACTCTTCATCTAACGGCAATAAATTTATAGGACATCGTTTAGGTGCTAACCCGCTCAATCCCTGAAAATTTCAAAAATTGATCAATTTGTGTCTTGGTTTTGTCTGTGTCTATCAATTTTAAATGTGCGCATGCGCAATTGTTATTACTTAAGCAATTGCGATATAATTGATAGAGCATCTTCATAGAACCTTATACCTATAGAAAAATTGGTCAATTAGTCTCGTAATTTTGCTTGAGTCTATCAATTTTAGTTGTGCGCATGCGCACTACTCAACCTATCGCGATATAATCCATAGGTCATCTTCCTGAAACATGAATCCAGTCACAAACCCTTCTAGTTTGAATGAAATCGGATCAACAGATGACAAGTTATTGACGTTATAAGAAATTCACATTTCCGTCTAGAAGCTAACTCGTTTAATCCCTGAAAATGTCATCAACATTTGATTAAAACTTGTTATGATTTTGGACAGAGAGTCACAGAATCGCACATGATCTGCAAGCTCTTTTTAAACGCAAAACGCATGTGGAAATTTTTATCTTGGAAGACAACACTTTTATCGACTTTAGCACGAACGCAAAGCTTTCCTCTTTGGTGAGGATGGAAAAATCCATGCCCATAATACCTACCTAATAAATACCTACCTATATATCTAACATCTATAATATTATCCCACCGCTATGATGAAAATGCATACCTAACAGTCTGTACCTATTTCCTGAGTACCCACCAGCTTGTCAGTTGATTAACATAGATAGTAAGAAGTGCTTTTGATTAATGTCACCGAAGAGGTTGTTAAATAATGTGTAATCTCTTGGAGACGGAAATAAATTAATGGTTAGGTGCTTTTCTACTGAATAGTTGGGCGCCTATACCTATCGTAGGATAGGTAATGAATCATAGACTAGGCATTCAACCTTCTGCTGGGTCAGAAGAGTCATTGAAGTCCAAATCAAAGGGGGTTATCAATTTAGTTGTTTATGTTATCAACAGACACTGATAAGATGTATTCCCTCCAAATTGTGACAAAACTAGCCGGTAGGTTAGGTACCTCTGTAGAGAAAGTTCAACGAAAGAAATGAGATAAATGGGTGTCGGCTCAGCTACGATCGGAGGTGAAGCAAAGTTGCGAAAGCTTGAGAAATATCGAGGCTTGTAACTCACGAAAAATGGATGCGACGGCGTTGTGGCCTCTAACCATTCTAACTCGGTGCCGGTGGGAGCTCACAACAAAACAACGATAACGCCGCGGGCATGCGCACAAAGCTGATTCGGGAGGACACGTCATTCAACCCAACCCGACCGGGCGAACAGTTGTCAGTGTACCAAGGAGCTAGGAGAAGCACGAGAGAAGTTTGTGAAGTTGCAGTCATTGTCGAATTCTTTGTTAGTTCATTATCTGGCCATAGGAGCGCTGCTAACGATCCCACTTCGCTACTAGGTATACCGTGGACCGGTGCTACTGAGGTACCTAAGACATTATAAGTTCATCTTTCCGCGGTATACCTAGTGCCGGTGACCGTTTAGAAGAACCGTACCTAGAAAAACGCGGTTAGAAATATAATAGATTACCCGATCTCAATCTCCAAGAATGTGGAGTTATTGTTAGCGCCACTATTGGAGGATGAGAGAACTGACAGAGAAAACAAAACATTCAAATTGGCTATAAACTGGTCGTCTGTTTGAACAGCTGCACCGGAGCAAATATGACAAGTAATGAACCTCAAATATAATGAATCGCTAGAGGGAATTCAGATATCCATTTGACTATTTTGAAGCAAAGATAGAACATTGATTGACAACCGATATTATACATTGGAAAACTAAGAAAATATAATTTATGTACAGATGATAAAATTGTACCTAATGAAGTGTGTATCAATTAGACATAGGTAATAGTAATTAATATGTACATATGCTACGTATACCCGAATCGTCGGGTCAGAGGTAAAAGTGAACAAGTAACAATTTATTGTCAAATTTTACAGGAGAGGCATCAAAAGTTTTGGTCATTTTCGGAATTGGCAAGTACGAAGTTTTACTTTATTTCCTCGTCTAACAAGATTTTTTGAATCGTTACGACGATCATCTGTTCATTTGAGGTGACAATATTTCCAAAAATAATCTTAAATTAAAGTTATTTCGAAAATTAAAGAGAAATTGGACTTGTTAATTTTTACCTCGAAACACACAGTGAATGCTCAGCAGTTGTCCGCATCACTAAAAGTCGAAAACAATTCTAGTCCACCTATTTATGTGGTAAATTTTCGTTTTCTCACTTTCTCAAAGCTCAGTTATTACGAGAATTATTACTAAGGTAATTTCAGCTTGTTCTCTCGCGTAATAGTTATATAAGACACTAATTCATTTTTACCTGAAATCTTGACGGCTGAGTAGGTACCAATATTAGAAAAAAGCGAAGAAAACTTTATTATTGTGTGATTTAAAAACACCAGCAGAATGATCAGAATAATCAGAATTATTTGTCAATACAAAAAACTGGAATGAGACAAAAATCTCAGTCAAACTCATGCTCTTCTTCATCAGACATCGTTGGTTCTGGTGCACGGACCACATCCTTCTTCGAGTTTGAAGAAGGTACCTAGCTTCTCAAACCAATGGAGAAATTCTCCTGCTAATATCTTTTTTTTTCTGAATAGTGCAATTAAATCATTCTTCTTTGTGGCGAAGCTTGACAGAACATGGAACATGTTTTTGCATCTATTAAAACTGTTAAAACCCTCCTCTCAAATCTCAGCTTCCTGTTGTATAGTAGAGAAAATGGATTTGGAGCTCACTCAGCTTATCAGTGATCACTCAGGCTGTCAGCGTTCTCCAATGACCAAATTGGCATGATTCTAAGGGGAGCCATGTTGCCATCCTTTACTAAAAAAAAGTAGCGACATCACGGACTCCACTGGCAACTCGGAGGGGGAAAATGAGGTGTATAGTGATGACCACTGTTTAGCTCCCAAAGTGGACGAAAAAACCCCCAAAAATAAATAATACAACTTAGACTATATGTAAGATAGGGAAATAACTATATACCTACATGTTATTATATAAAATCAGTAAAGTGAAATAAAACTACGACTAGATGTATATAAATATATCACAGATCAGATATCACAGTTCGTAGTAGAGCTCAGAGGCTCTCAGGTACAACAACAGGGATCGGACCTTGTCTGGACCGGATAAAACGTCAACCCACTGATGGGGCTGATGCTGGACTCAGAGGTCCTCAAGGGCTGGGCAGTCCTCCAGAAAGTGGCGGATGGACAGATCACCCCCACACCTCCCACACACAACATCTCGAGCTTCTGCAGTAAGCAGGTGTCTGTGAGTAAGACGGGTATGACCAGTGGCAACCCGGTTGATTCGATCCCTCCTTGGAAGTAAGGTTACGAAAGGGCCACCGGGCTCAAGTCCTGAAGGACGCATTTATAGTACCTACTATAGCCGAGAAAAAATC
This sequence comes from Adelphocoris suturalis, assembly GCA_030762985.1. Classification (NCBI taxonomy): domain Eukaryota; kingdom Metazoa; phylum Arthropoda; class Insecta; order Hemiptera; family Miridae; genus Adelphocoris; species Adelphocoris suturalis. The sequence goes on from CM061040.1 coordinate 154,521,456, forward strand.
GGTTGAGAAAAGCTTGGATAGTATGTTCACTTCCCTCTCTATCACTCCTCTTTATAAAAATTCGTCATCAAAATTAAATCCCCGATTATTAGCATATCTAAACCGAAAGATAATAAGGATGAGGAAAAATGGATGGGAAAACAGAAAATATAATGATTTATCGAAATGACCTCCTCCATTTAGCCGCATCGTTGGTAAATTTGAACCTTCCAAGGTTTTTTGAATAACTGGACAAGAATCTGGATTTAAAAACTAAGAATAAAAACTCGCTTGATTCAGATTTAATACTGTAAAAAACACAATGATTTATAAAATATTATTTAGTGAAACTCTTGATATATATTCCAAAACTAGAGGAAATTCTTGAATGAACAAAAAAACGCTGCAAATTATTACACAAAGGTTTATTATTTCTGTATTAGACAGCCCCCTTACGCGCATTATTGGTCTATATTTATTATTAAGCCCCATATATCATAGTAAATTATCAAAACTTGGCGCATCTTGCCTCCCGAAAGGGTTCACACCTTTATAGCTTCAGGACCCCACAATTTTACGGTTTATAGTAAATGACTAAAATTTTCGAAAAAATGTTAGAACAATAAAAAAAAGACAGGTCAAAACGAAAAAAATTAGCCTCATAGGCCACTCAGCTGATCAGTGCGCATCCGTACTTCAAAATTGTTATTGAGGTGTCCCAAAAATGCTTCCTTTGAGTGAAAAAAAATGTCCATTTCTCTTTGTTTTATTTCGAGTTTTATTTTGAAATCGTAAATCCTATAGCGCTCAAATAACTAAAAGAGATTAAGTAGATCAAAGAGGTATCCAACTCGGAAACATAACCCTTTGTGAAATAATGCCGCGCTTCCTATTTATCTGCTTCATTATATTGATTAGGAGAGAAATAGCTATCCGGTATGAATTGATCAATCGACCTTCGTGTTCCCAGATCGGCACATTGCAAGCTCTGGTATTCATAAATTGACACGACACAGGGTTTTTACTGTCGGTAAATGATTCATCGACCGCAGAAGATAGGTATTCCCATGATTGACAATGGGTTTATTTTTAGAAACCAAACGTCGTTCTTTCGGAATAATGGTATGTAGGTGTTTTACATAGGAAAACCAAAAGGAACAATATTAGACAATGCAGTGAAATATTCACTATTCGTGAATATTACGAATAAAAATGATCCGAACTCACCAACTACTCAAACCTTCCCCATGCTAAAAATTCTGTGAAAAATGCTCAATACCGATCCGAAACATCATATTCTCCTAGACATATTTGTATTAAGATGTATTTATATTGTTTTAAAATATATTTATACATGGCGTTCACACTTAATATTGTTAATCTCCTAGGAATAGATTCTACAACTACTGATTTCGAACAAAAAGTTCGTCTTTGAAATTTTTTTAAACTCTTGATTTTTGGAGTTTTTTTACTTTCAAGTTTTTTTTTTTTTTTTTTTGCTTTTTCAACCTTACATCACTAAAATGTCCATGTCCCCTCTAACTTACGATGTAATCTTTAAAACAAATATATCATTGGAAAGACCGTTAAATTTCCAGTCTCCTAAAGTTATTTGGATTCTTTTCACAGTAAGTCACGTGGGGTGGTGGGGCCCTATGATATAGTTCTTCTGCAATAAATGATTCCTTGTATCAACAAAACATACTATTTCAACATTTTACAAATAAATTGAGCATTTGAACTCAGTTTTATTAATCTAAATATAAAATTAATATATAGTATTCATAAAGACAAAGTTCATCGGCCAGACAACATCACCAGATGTTACATCACAAAATAAGTATAATGTTTTCTTGATCCCATAGGCACAGTACTACTCTAATGGTAAACTAGCAGCTTGTGAGTTGCTATGTATTTATATGAATATAAAAAATAAGGAAAGAATGACAAGAACGAATAGAGACCCATATTGACAGCACTGTCAATCACTAAGGGGAGCATCAGTTTGGGAACTAGTAATTGACATTTGCATTTCCACATGTTATCTTTGATTATTTCTAAAAAATAATAGCATAAATGAAAGTGACACAAAAAACTGATTGAGAAAAACTATGGAAATAATCGGATTTGAAAATGTGGAGGGCATAGTGAAGCAGAATAAAACGCTCACCTCCTTAGCAAAATCACAAGAAACAGCACCAAAGAAATTAGTTCAATGAGGTGATCCCTGAAAACCGGGAAAACTTGATATATTCATAGATGAATCTGGTTTCAAGTTACATTATATGAAACGCAGCCAGGCTCGATCGAAGGCCAATACCCGGGCAGTTGTGACTATACCTTCCGTTAGAGGTCGTAGGTAATGTTTCTTTAATCCTCGCAATTAATGCTCAAAATGTTGTGCACTATAAAATAATATCATCTGGTACAACTAAAGCCGAGCTTTTTGGAGAATTCTTGTCAGAGGTACGTGAAAAAATGCCAGATTCCATCACCAACTACGATTTTGTAATGGACAATGCGAGAATTTATCGTTCGAAACATATTCAAAAATTGACACGTTCGTAAATTTTTTTTTAAATTTATTTAAGCCGCACCTCAACCAGAAGAGTCATTAGCCCCTAGAGCGGACAAAAACTTCGGCCAAGTAGGGTGGGCAGTATAGCCTCCTCACATATTGTAACATGGACGGGTATTATAATAAGTTGAAGAATGAAGTACGAATCTTGATAAGTTGACGATATAAGAAATTAATGTATACGCATCGCACAGCCTACTATTAATCCAACGGCATTGAAATTAATAGGGGAATGTCCAGGAGCTAAACCGCACAATCCTTGAAAATTTCATAATAATCGGTCTGTTTGTCTCGGAGTTTTGTCTGTGTCGATCAATTTTAGATGGGCGCAAGCGCTACAGTCCGCTTTACTCCACCAATCGCGATATAATTTTCAGGGAATTCTAGAAACATATACCTACCCATCTATTCACGGAGTTTAAACAGAATCGGATCAATAGCTGATAAGGAATAAACGTTAAAATAAATTAACGCTTGCGCATACGCAAAAACCACTACTCATCTGGCGGCGATGAAAGTTATAGGGGACCGTCTTGAAGCTATCGCGCATAATCTCTTAAAATTTCAGCAAAATTGTTTCATTAGACTCGGAGTTTTGCCTCTATCAATCGAATTCGGTTTTGCGCATGCGCAACGGTTACTACTTAACCAATCGCAATATAATTTATAGGGGATTTTTCTTGAACCTATACCCAATTACCTTCCGAGTTATGAGGTATTCCTACCTATCGACGTTATGAGAAATTCACGTTTGCGTAGACGCACAAGATACTGTTGATTCGACGGCATTGACAATTAAAGGGTACCGTCTAAGAGCTCATTCGCACAATCACTGAAAAATTAATCGGAATCATACTGACATTTGGTACATTTGGTTTAGTTTTGGGCGTGACAAAGATTTACCACAGACAGACAGACGGACAGACATCAGACTGACATACACGGAACCAAAATTGATCAGTAAACTCCGAAATGCTAAAAGCAAGTGGAAATTTTGATTTTGGAGGACATACATTTTTCGACTTCAATCACGAACACAAAGCTTCCCAACTTTCGGTAGTGAGGTAGCGAAAAACTCAGAAAAATAATTGTACAACTGAGACTAGTCTATTCCGTGCGGATGACCTCGTGAGGTCATGGCAGTCGTCCTCCCACACTGATGACCTCATCAAGGTCATCTCACCTTGTTACAGAAGTCGCTTTTTCCTTCTCGTTTGGACCATGTGACATCAAGACTCTTCATTTGGATAGAACGTATCGCCTCAAAAGGTTCGTTTACGTCCAAGTTCATTCAGCAGGTCGCTAGAACTCGTGAAGGTGAAAGGTGTTTATGGGTACAAAAAATGTTCTGTTAAGGAGGAAGTCCACGGTTTTTATTGCCGCATGGAATGGGCTAGATGGTGAATAGGCTGAAAACAAAACAACTGAACACACACTGACTGACTGGGCTGCATAACTGAATACATGTTGCTATATAGTAATCACCAAAGTGAGATAAAACTATTTAATTACATAAATCTCAGACTAATATGACATAAATATATCAGATCGAATACCACAGTTCGTAATAGAGCTCAGCGGATCTAAGGTAAAACAACGAGGGCTCGACCTTGTCTGACCTAGGGGACTGAATTTATGATTCGTTTCATCATATCCCAAGGGGCCTCCATTTCGAATGGGGGGGGGGGGGGGGGGGGTTTGACACATTTTTTTGTTGATTATGAAAGTTCATTAGTGAAAATGATATACCATATACCATAACGTCCAGGGAGTTTGGGATAGGGCGTTGACCAGCGTTTTTTGACACGCTCATTTGGAATAAATGCTGACGCTGCCCCGTACCTTACCCAAACGAGGGATTCAACGGCACAGACTGCAGCCAAACAAAAGCATGAAAAATATGACAGAGCTGCTGTGCACCTTCGAGTCTTGTTCACGCAAATTTATTTGTTCTTGTTACGGTGCAGTCCATCGGGAGTATAGAGTCATTCTCAAAAGTACCTATGGCAAGTACACGACCTTAGAAGTGGTGCAAGTCGTACGCCCAAGTGTTAGGTTGGGTTAAGGTACGAACCCTAGTGCTGTCAGAGCTGTTCCTCTTCTACTAACGGGTACAAGAAAGATCGTTCGATCGTTGGGTTGGAGGAAGAAGCGGGAATTCCCTACATTGAAGACTGAAGATGATAGGGACTTGGGAAACAGTGAAAGAGAAAGAATCACGTGAAAAAAACCTCCATGTCTCGACAAACCCAATAATTTTTCAAAAAAATGAATTCATTAACGAACAAAGTCCACGAACCAACTTATTATTTAGAAAGTTAATAAATTACTTGCGTAAAAGTCCGCAACACATTGAAAGATTTTCATGGGTTTCAATCTTCAAGGTGTTTAACAATAGCTCACTAGTTAGTAAATTGGAATATTTATTTTCATTAGTTCAATATTAGTTCCTCTGTGGCAACATTAGTGGGCGTGTTGCCTAATGGGTCCTCGTAATGCTCCAACTTCGTCACAATTTTCGAGCTTGTGTGCCAAAGCAAAGAGATGAAAATGTCAAAAATGCCAAATTGCTAAATGAACTGTAAAAATCAAGTGGATGCGGCTGAATAGTAAGTGCATAAAATATAAAATGCTATTAAATAGCTATAGTAAACGCAATGCCTAATTACAGTGTTCTATCAGTTCAGCAGCTTACTTATAATTTATTATCAATTTTTGCGCAGCTTTCATTACCTACTTATTATCAACATCCGAATAAACTTGGAAATCAAAACACTGATTATTTCCATTTTGTTTTATGACATTGGCATTGTAGCTCTTACAATATGGCGCCTAGCTAAGTTGCAATACAGAAGTAATTTTGTAAGCTTGCTCCTCAGTAGCGGAAAAGTCGTAGTAGTTAGTTACTTTAGATGATTTTTTTAAATTTTATTTGATCATTGGTTCGCCTTGATTGAGGTTGGTGGAACCCGATATCTGATTAACAACCGAACACTCCGGTTTCAGTTGTAAAAGTGATGTTGATTAAGAAAACGTAAAAAAAGATGTATGATTATCCAATTAGCTCGTCGTAATCTATAAGGTTATTATTGCTATATTAATAGAAAATTAATTGGCCGTTGCCCTGTTAGGTGCGTATAAACTGGGTATAGCCAATTTTACTGAGTGTAAAACTACTTCATGTTTAGTAGGCGAGAATATCGCTGACGAGACATTTCCGTCTGCATTTTCGTGATGCGAAATCTTTTTTGTTACGTAAAATTTCCCGATGTGCCAAAGCAAACACATTAAAATTTCAACTTAGGCGAAACCGGTCCTCTGATACCCACTAACTTACAATACTTACATACTTACTACAATTTTAGGTACCTAATAGCACCTATAATTGGTTATAACTAAGTAATTGAACTCGTGTTGGGCTGCTGAAGTGCTTCAAACTAAAAAGAAGAGTGGGTCATATATTACCAAATCTTTGTAAAAAAAAAAAAAAAACTCGGCCCTTCGGGCCTCGCAAGGGGCTTCGCGCCTTGACCCCGCTAGGGTGGCTTCGCCCCCCTGGACCCGCCCGGATGTTATTACTTTGAGCCTGACTGCTAAAATGTAAAAAACATGGAATCATGTTTCAGCTCCTCGCTCTCACTTTATTATAAAGTATAGAAACTACCTATCAAAATGATTTTACCACCGCTTCACAAATCAAACCGTTCTCGCGTTCGGATCACCTGCTATGAATCACATAATCGAAACACCAGCTCAATGAAATGATCAGAAATTAACAAGCGGTTGCAATCATGTTCACAATATCAATAATTGAGAATGATCACCTGTGTGTAAACAATTATTCATATAACCATGCTCATAACTCAGCTTGTTGGCCACGCACTTCGCAGTAGTTAATGTAGTATGGTTGGATAAATCGAGAGCTTTCGAACGAATGGTCAACGAATTTTGTGGGATGAAAAACGACGAAATATCATATCCCTAGCAACGACTCGGTTGTAAGCAGAAATCATCACAATTATCGGCGCTACTTTCATCTCACTTTATAGTCTCACTTTTCGGCGGAGGATCCATCGCTAAAACATGATTCCATGTTAAAAAGGTATGCAGGAAAATATATATAAGTTTCATTGATATTCGCTGAAAAATCGATAAAAACTCAATAAAAAAAGCTAAAATTTTCCAAAATTTTTTGAATTATAGTATACTATTTGAAACTAATTTCGTTGCAATAAAATCGGTAGTTAACTATTTCTTTGCATCCATAGTGATCAAATTTCAAAACAATGTTACTTAAATATATATATAATTTACGAAAATTCGCTCATACGATCTTGCTGCATGACTGGAACTTTTTTTCCTTGTACATACCTTGTGATCATGATAATTATCAGTTTATTTCACAAAAAGCAACTGTGCCATTTTAAATAATTCGTCGAATTCAATTATGAAGGTTTATCGATACATAGGTCGAAAGACTATCGGTAGAAGTGATAGTTGTGACCTCTAAAAGTCCAGTTCTTGGATCGATTCGGTATAATTCAAATTATTTTCCTCATTCAGCGGTAAAAACGCAATCGACACGTAAGGATTGATCTAACACATTGTTCTAGAGGCCAGCGATTTTTGTATGCATCATCATTAATCACTCTTTTCTTTCCATAACAGATAATTAATTGTATAATATAGGATACCTACCGTATGAGTCTTTGAAAATAAGAAAGCTAGTAAATACCTAAACAGTAAAACAAAGGATGTAAGTAAACAGCACCTTTTAGGCAAGTAACTGTCTCATAACGTAATTGAGAAATATTAAAGAAACGAAATAGACACGAGAACAGCATCTGTTGACCACTTTCTGCTCGGATAAAGTTACTACTTACATACTGTTCCTCGTTTTGAGAGTCATCGTGCCATTTTATCGTAATTCATGTGTTTCAGAGTATACACTTGTGTATCACCAGAGTTAATGGATAGCTACTATTACTCCAATGGCTGTAAAATTCATGGAGAACCATGAAGATTACCACAGTACCATATATAAATTAGATGGTATTATAGTATAGCCAATACCGAGGCGCAAGCAGTTCACCTTTGGACATACATTCATATATTTTGTGCTACCATTCTTGTTTTTTAGGACTTCCCTCTAAAGATATGTTTTATGGGCAAGGCTTCGTTTATAAGATGGACGGTTTTTGGAATTGATCCAGGGGGATAGGGGACAACACAAGCAAGAGAAAATACACTACCAAGCACATGACACACAGAAGCTTCCCCGTGGCCTTCACAGTAGGTATGTCACCATTAAATTTTTCAGAAATGACCGGTTCACCATGATCATGACGATAGAGTACTGGGCATCCAAAAATTAAAATCTTCTTAGTTTTGGGGCGTACAAAGCACGGGGAACACATTGACGGACTTATGACTGTCACAAGAAAATTATTTTCACGCATGCGCTGAGCGTACCGCTAACTCAATGATGATGAAACTAATAAGGGACCATTTAGGTCTAAATCCACTCTATTCCTGAAAATTTTATTGAAATCCGATCAAAATTGTGGAAGTGATGGCTGTGGCATGAAAATATAGGCAGACAAACGCTCGCACATGCGCTCAGCGTACCGCTAATTCATTCATGATGAATGTTGTAAGGGACCCCAAAGAACCTTCCCCGCACCATCCCTGAAAACTTGACTAAAATCTGTTCAACAATGACCGACTTATGATAATCACGAGAAAATTTCGTTCACGCTTGCGCAGATCGTACCGCTGATTCAATCATGATGAAACTATTAGGGACCATCTAGGGCTAAACCCACGCTATACCTGACAATCTCATTTAGATCCAATCTAAATTGTGGAAGTTATGGCTGTGGCAAGGATATGTGGACAGACAGACGGACAGATAGACACAAACCCAAATTTCTTCTGGAGGCGAATTTTGTTTATACTGTAAAACAGTGCATTTTGTTTATATAATTATGGATTAGCAATTAACCGATAAGCAATTGCTAAGAAGTCGTAGCTGAGGAATAATACCTTCGTTAACGCTCGTTCAACAAAATTTTCCTGCGAAAAGAAGTTACCTACTAAATGGAAGGGTACGATCAAGTAGTACATAAGTATTAGTAAATATAGTTGCTATATCTACTAAAAAGGTGGCCCTCCCAACCTTTTCAAGCTGGGAAGTTGAAATTTGATAGGGTGACTCTCTGGTACGATTGAAATCATGGGTCTTTCCCAAATTAGCTGTGTGAGATAAATTCTCTTCTACTCGCCCTGGGAAGTTGACATTTGATAGGGAGACGCACTGAGCCATTAGGATACGTGAGAATATGATTTTCGGTTCTGAACATCTTGAAACGTAAACCAACTAAATTGAGGGGCTAAACAATTTTTTGATCAATCGCAATGATTCATTATTGAAAATTATAAGCCAAATTGCTTTTATTACCTTGAAGATTCTACGAAAGCGTAGGATCGACATACCTATGCTCAATTTTAGACAATCATCTTGAAAACGCTACTGGGCAACCAGCTTGAGTGTGTGCTGCCCCTGTTGCATTTATAATTCTCCAATGTTAATCTCTCTTTTTCGTTGTTGAAGTGAACGAACCGTAACTCTGTCAATCAACGAGTTTATTTCGATAAAAATGTTGAGAGAGCTGCTCCACTTAATGGGAAAGTCGCACATTCAACTGTGGATCGAAGATTTATTTAGAAATCGGGGATACTTCGAGAATAGTGGGCAGATAAATCCCATTGCTTGTTTCATTGCTGCCGAATTCATTGGATTTGGTAACTTCAGCAAAGACTAAAGCGCTCAGGGCCGGGTTTAATTTCCCGACCCATAATCATGTAGCAACAGATTGATAAATGTAAGAGAATACTTGGATTTTGATTGGTTGGGAGCCACGTTATATTTTTCTGTGGTTTCATGGGATTTTCGTGGACTGGCATTAGGTAGGTATATTATTCCTTATTTCGACCGCAAACGGTTATACAGTCCAAATATGCATTTGCCTTGAAGATTCTCTTTGGAAATGATTCCATCGATAAAATGTTTGAGGCGGCGAACCTGTTCGTGACGACAAACGGGACCCTTATGAATTGGTAAAGTTCCCAATCAGCTTCAAACGATGTATATGGTCTGTGATGAGTATATTTCATATGCGCTTCTTAGATCAACTGAATAAGTAGTATTCGGCTACTTTGTTGATTATTTCGCCTATCCGAGGAAGTGGGAACCATCAAGAAGGGTGAATTTGTTAATAGTTTGTATTTGTCCAAACCGTTACTTTTGGATTTCATTAATTTATTGTGATCATGATCTGAGCACGCAAGGTGACTTGCTTTCTTTGATGACTCCTCCTTCCAAGAGTTTTTAATCTTATCCCTAATAAACTTTCGATCATCCTGAGAAAATTTCCTGGATTTTATGGCGGTTAGTTTCATTGAAGGCAGTAGGTTTGGAAACCATTCGACTTCTGGGGAAGTAGCAAATTCTAATTGTATGAGACCCTCAAATTTGCGCATGCGCCGAGTGAAGTATTAATTTGGGAACAACGAAACTCATAGGGAACTATGTTCATCTAACCCGCTCATACCATCAAAATTTCATAAGAACCGGTTGAATATTGTGGGAATTAAGCTTGTTACAAGGATTTGCGGACATACACACACAGAGATTGAGAGAGAAAGACACGGAACGTAAGTTGTTCAAATAGTCTAAAACGTAAAATGCGAGTGGAAATTTTAACACTGTAACAAAACACGAGACCCTCTCGAACGATCAAGTTCGTCCCCCACCCAGGCAACTACTTGGAACCGTTCCCTACAAGAAGAACTGTGAGTTCTTCAATTCCGTTCATCGCGGAGCAGCTCATGAGTCACAAATGAAAAGTCACATTTACGTTTCTAAACTGTTATGTGATCGTGTTATGAGACCACGAAACTATACACTTCATTCTGATCTACGTATCCAACTAATCTGCATTTTTACTAAGGCTACTAAGGATACTAAGGCTACTAAGGATTGACTACTTGATGTTATGTATTTTTGAGATGCGAGCTTGCGAGCACCCAGACCACCAAACTATACACTTCATTCTGACCTACATGTCCACTAAAGAGGTTGAACGGAATTGAAGAACTGTAACAAAACAACATCCGTTTGAATTTAGTAGAGACCACAACTTTTAAATCTCTCGAAAGTGAAAACAATGCTTCCGCTACCTACAGGTAGACTTGGTAGCAATTTAAGAGATGAAATTTAGTATTTAGGTACCAATACTTCACTAGTAGGTACATCGCACGGACAATCTTTATATATATAATTCCGAACGGTCTTTGAAATTGTGAAGAACTTCGCGGTCCGATTTTAGTGTTAGACTGCTCAATCGAATCAGCACAGCCCCAAGTTTGTTGCAAAAGTGTCGCCGTTCGTCTCTATACCCGCCTTGATCGTGTTCTAGGCGGTCCTTATCAACGAGAGTTGTTTATTAGGCTGTGGCGGTAACAACAGTTGCCATCAATTCACGGTAAGTAAGAAACGTAGTGTAGTTACTAACATCTAGGAGAGTTATTTCTGAACGAAGAAATTGAAACTGAAGAACTTAGCGGACTTTATAAATAATTCCGAACGGTCTTTATATATAATTCCGAATCAGCACGGCCCCAAGTTTGTTGCTAGAGTGTCGGTAAGTAAGAAACGTAGTGATGGGGTCTTTTCTGATCAGCTGAGTGAGCTAAATTCTTTCCTGTTCACTGTAGGAAGTTGAAATTTGATAGGGAGACTCTCTGGGACATTAAGAGACGAGTGAAGTGATGGGGTCTTTTCTGATCAGCTGAGTGGCGAGGACCACCTCAACTGGTGGTATTTATTTTATTACATTACTTACATTTTGATCGTTATTTCCTCTTTTTTAATCATTTATTAACATCGCCTTAGCTTTGCTCCAGGTCACATAACGCCGCAAATAGGTAGGACTTATATCGTGTGCTGGGTTCCTGTTAGGTACTACTGTTATACTAGATTAGGGCTTTCCAAGCCCTAACAGGCCTCTAGTCTTTATATATAATTCCGAACGGTCTTTGAAATTGTGAAGAACTTCGCGGTCCGATTTTAGTGTTAGACTGCTCATTCGAATCAGCACCGCCCCAAGTTTGTTGCAAAAGTGTCGCCGTTCGTCTCTATACCCGCCTTGATCGTGTTCTAGGCGGTCCTTATCAACGAGAGTTGTTTATTAGGCTGTGGCGGTAACAACAGTTGCCATCAATTCACGGTCAGTAAGAAACGTAGTGTAGTTACTAACATCTAGGAGAGTTATTTCTGAACGAAGAAATTGAAACTGAAGAACTTAGCGGACTTTATAAATATATAATTCCGAACGGTCTTTATGTTTCCTGTTCACTGTAGGAAGTTGAAATTTGATAGAGAGACTCTCTGTTTATTAGGCTTTGGCAGTAACAATAGTTGCCACTGTAAGTAGGAAACGTAGTGTAGTTACTAACATCTAGGAGACGGGTTATTTCTGAAACGATCCTATTGGACATGACACAACTCTCGAAATTAATCTAGACACAGAACAAGCGCGAGCTTTCCTGGAGTGGTACCACACACATCAGGACGAAGACAGCTGTAGCATCTCCTACACACAACTCAACACCAGTTCGACATCTACGAGTACTACCGATCAAGATACAATCAACGACATAAAGAAGGAGATAGAAGACACGGACGCGCAGATTCACACGCTTACAAAGAAACGAAGAAGACTCGAGATAGAATTACACCATCATCTCACCATGCCCAAATTCTGAATTCCCCGATTCAACTTTTTGTTTAGTCTCATAGTGGGGAGGACCACCTCAACTGGTGGTATTTATTTTATTACTTACTTACATTTTGATCGTTATTTCCTCTTTTTTAATCATTTATCAACATCGCCTTAGCTTTGCACCAGGTCACATAACGCCACAAATAGGTAGGACTTATATCGTTACTATAATGTGCTGGGTTCCTGTTTACTACTGTTATAAGGACTAGATTAGGGCTTTCCAAGTCAATAAACTCGATTTCGCAACGGTATAATGAATTCCATTGGAACTATATCACCTGATGATTCCAATATTGACATAATATCAGCTGATATTTTCAAGGCAATTTGTATGTGTTCCAGTACTTATCACTTCTAGAAATTTTTGATGGAATTTCGAGCTTGATCGTCTATTCAATAGATCCGCTGGCAGCATGTGATTTTTCTATCTTCTTGTGCTTAAAAATTCGGTTTTTTTCTTCTTTTTTTACGTTTAAGCCCTTAGGGAAAGCGAGCTATTCAACGCAAACCGTTGCGGGTGGTTTTAATCGATTATTTGGGATTGAATTTATCATTGACAAGCAAAAACTTATAACTGTTACTTTGAAAGTTTTTGAGATCTCGATTTTTTGAATGTTTAGCCCTTTAATACAACCCATTAGAGTTGAAAAAATTGATGCCGAGCTTCTAGGACCATTTAGACCCCAAATGTGATTTTTAACACAATTTTCATATAGTTCGGTCTAGTATTTTCGGAGAAAAGCCGCGGACGGCGGACGGACGGATTTTTTAAATTTGATTTTTGGCTATCTACGCATCTTGAAACGTAAAACCAAAAAATGTCCAGGGGTTGTTCAAATGTTTTTTCTTGGTCGATTACAAAGGCTCCTCATTGAAAATAATAATCCAAAATGATTTCATACAAAAATGTATCTTCTGGGCCTAGGTATATGTACCTTTACTTTACGGGTAAGTAACCTCCCATCGAGTTATGCTACATTCCATCTGGGACACAATACGATCACCGAATTAACAAAAACTTAAGATCAGGTAACCTGGCTACGGGATAATAGTTCTCCCTGAGAGATCATAGTTATTGTTATTGATGGCAAAGCCTTTTACTACGAGTCTGCTCCTGTATCTGATCGAGCCGTCTACCTCCGTTTTCTTTTTATGGGCCCACCTGGTTTTCGTTACCTTCACGCCTTTTGGCACCGTATTTCGAGGAATGATTTTCCAAGTATTGCAATTTTCCAATTATTATTGAACTCCGTTTCAATTGCTTCTATCCAGGACTCCACCTCTGGCGAGAATAACTATTTGGGTCCTCATCTAATTCCTCAGACGAATTTCGCTGAAAACAAGCCAAGTTGTCTACATCATCAATTTCTCCATACTATTTGCTTTCATCATTTTTGTGAATTAGAACCAGATTTAAAAACCTTTTATAATTGTCGACCAGATCCTACAGAGACATTTTGCTCTTATTCTTCCGTGCCGGATTGGGGTACAATTTTTTATGGAAATTCCGCATGAACATATGCAATTTAATTCTTGGTACATCTTGGTAGGTTCTACTTTCTACAAAGTCCACATGTTTGAACCTTACCAACGTTTAATTGTAATAATGTAGTAAGTTGTACCCTGTTTCACCGTATTCTAATAGAAAACCTAAATTAGATCTGGGAGCGTATTTAGACGTACTTTGTGTAGGTATATAGAACATAACATTCACACCCGAATCGTCTCACATATCTAAGTGAGAGAAGCCATTTCAGTGCCACCTTAAACGGGTTCTTAAATTCTATTGATGTGTTGGGAATTCTATTGTGTATTATACATGCCCCATGGCACGTAAACTGGTCTATACAATACATGCCCCATGGCATATGCCCAAAACTGAGCCGGAGTTCCTGATGTGATCAAATTGACCCGAATTTTCTCCTCTAGTTCTAAATTTAGTCTTTCAGCTGTTCCGATCAGTTGAGGAGTGTGAGGTTCACTAATCGTTGATGATCCTGGATGGACATTAATTTATTTTAACTTCCTCCGTTTTATACCCAAGACCTCCGTCAGACCGTACTTCTGGCACTCAAGTGGCTTCCCCCGTTAACCTTCTAATTTAATTTAGACACGAAAGTAACGTCATATCAACTCAAGTTTTATGTCCTATTTCATAAGCAAAGGCATATCAACTCGCATAATCCGTAAACGTAACGATATATATGAAGCCGAGGTAAAGACCCCTTTCATCAGATCAGAGAGTATTCTCTGAAATGGCGTTTCCGCACTAGGCCTTACATTCGTACGAGGATTCAGTTTAACCTTGGCTCTTTTGCAATCAGGAGTCAAGAATGTTGACACCGAATTTTACATTCTACAACTCTGGGAGAACTTAACAAGCTATTTCTAGGAAGTTCTTCGAGGCATGATTGAGTCTATTATGTCATACCAGGCCCATATCATCCCATAATCGTGAAATTCAACCGTGTTTATTCCTGTTTGGGTGAAACTCCCCTAAAAAGAGTTTCCGAGCTTCCCTCTGCGAGAGTACCGTGTTTACGTTTAATCTCCTTACTCTATTCCTCTGGGTTAGTCATTTAAGTTCCTCCTTGATCTAATTTCAATAATTTCCGTTTTTCATCCGTAATTAACTTTGACATAGGGAGAGAGAAAGTAAACCATTGGTGGCCTCCACCTTTCTATGAACCCGTACTCGGCTCTTCTCTAACAATAGGATAACCAAATATTGACCCTCTTCTCGTCAATTTATTAAGCTGATAATCGTTTTGCTTTATAATAGAAAACTGATTATGTATACCGTCATCCGAATACGGAGCGTACCAGAGGAATAAATATTTTAGCTGTCGACTGTCGTACTGGCAGCGGGCGCTAGTGGAGGACATAATTGAAGACTGGACGAAGGTCCATTCGACAACCATACTGCCTACAGTCTTCCGCTTTCAAAAACGTTCTACGCTCTTATACCGCCCCAAGTCAAAATCTGCTTATCCTTTTAATACGGAGAAATACGAAGGAGACCACTCAAAAACCTGCATAAGTATGGAGGTACCTACTTTAATTTATTACCGGGAGTTGGTGGAATAGCCCGATAGTAGATACTACCTAATAAATGTATTATTCCACACTAGACACTAATATAATGCAATGTCAATATCATCAACACAAGAAGTGAGAACTTTTGTAAAGTAACACTCAAACAAAAGTAATTAATATATCAAGAAGTTCAACATGATAAACTGGAAACGTTGTCTCGTTCTAACAAAACGATACTATACCACCTCAGAAGGACCCCGTTCAAAAGTTCAGCACCTTGAGTTGAATAGAAACAAAATTAGCCACAGAGATCACAATTTCGCTCCGAATTCCAGCACCATAAATTCATTATGAACGAAATTACCTATAGAGCTTACTCAGCTGATCAGAGTGGCCCAGTGGCGTTTATAAATAATATTTTCGGGGGGAGGGGGTTTAAGACCCATGTTATGTTTGGTAATTTCGGTGATAAAGTAAGTCATACTCAATGTTTCACACTAGTGTTTAAGGCCAATTTCAGAGGGTAAATTACAACTAGATTATTTGAACATTGTTTTTAAAAGGGTGTAAACAAAGTGAATAACAGCTCAAAATTTCTGCCAAGTTGGGTGGACAGAATAGCTTCCTCCCACATTGTAACATGGACGGATAGAATTAGTTTAAGTACAAAGTACGAGTTGAAATGAATGATAAGTCGACGTTATAAGAATTTAAAGTTTGGGCATGCGCACAGACTACTGTTACTCCAACGGCAGTGAAATTTGAAGGGAATCTACTTAGAGCTATTTCGCATAATCTCTGAAAATTTCATCAAACTCATTCTATTATACTCGGAGTTTTGCCTGTGTCAATCAATATTAGTTTCGCGCATGCGCAATGGTTATTACTCCAACAATTGCGATATAATTTACAGGGCACTTTTCCAGAAACTATACCCAATAACCATTCAAGTTATGAGGTATACCTTACCTATCGACGTTACGAGAAATTCACGTTTGCTCATGCGCACAGACTATTGTTTATTCGACGGCTTTGAAAATTATAGGTGACCGTCTAGGAGATAACCCGCGCCATTCCTGAAAGTTTCATCAGAATCAGACTGGAACTTGGTATAGTTTTGGGCGTGTCTAGGATTTACAACAGACAGACAGACACAGATCCAAAATTGCTCTGAAAGTAGAAATTTTGATTTTGGAGGCTAATAATTTTTTTGACTTCAATCTCGAACACCAAGCTTCTCTAGCTTCGGTAGTGATGAAGAAAAAATGGTTTATTATAAATATTAGCAAATTAACATTACAGAACAGTGGATACATATTTAAAAATGAAATTTACCAATATTGACTTAACGAGGGTTAGGTCTAGCCACAAGTGGTTGCAGTTTATCCGCGCATGCGCAGATCGCCTCTAGCTAATAACTTTTTGCCGCGAGCAGTGGCCCAAGATAACATTGAATCCTACCAATCAAACCGGTTACTTGTTGACCCTTTAATTAAATCTGGAAAATTCAACACAACAATTCCTATTAATATTTGCCTAAATGATGGATATTAAGAGATTTAAGGAATTTGGAACTATATCTGAAACATAATGTACTTCGAAATTCCTTTAAACATGTATTATTATTTTCATTTTGATAATGATCATACCAAAAAATCTAAAGAACAAACTCACATTAGTTAAATTTGTCTTACATTTTCTCCTCCTTATATTTGCCCCTGTCCCAAGTATAATTACCTATATAGTTTATCACACCCTGGGAGGCCCTGTTCAAATGTTCAGCATATACAGTTGAATAAAAACTACAGAGCTCTATTTTATCTACAGGGCTCATTTACAGCACTATCTCATTTATATAATACAGCTGTTTTAATAGCTTTATCATATCTACAAAGTTTATCTACAGAGCTCTCTCCGTTGAATATAGTTGTTCACCGTGTCGTAATCACACTCTACCACACTCCGATAGGCTTCATTCAAAATTTAGCTCCTCAAGTTGAATCTAAACAAAATTAGCTACAGAGCTCAGTACCCCGAGATGTGGTACAACCGCAACCAACCGCAACCGCAACCGTGCTACTGCAACTGCCTACCATTATTTTTTTACCTTCGGAGACGTCAGACCCCCCCCCCCCCCTCCCCTCTCATTTCGTCTTCTTTGAAACGTCTATCATTGTCATTTCCGTATATTAAAACCTTTCTTCTTTTACGCATACAAAAAATCAGGCATTTCTGAATCGTTAAATTTTGTTGGTTATTTTAATCTTCGTGGCATTTTTGTCAGATCAGACTTTGGGCAGACTGGTTATTCTGACTTACATTCGTCTAACAGGTTTTTATGTTCTCTCCGAGAATTTTTTTTTTTTTTATATCGTTGAATTTTTAGTTTTACTGTCTCTTGGACTATATACCTAACCCAAAAACATAACCATGTCTCATCTGCAAAGTGGAAGTCATGCATATTACAAGGAGGTAATCAAGTCATCATTCCCCAACTACACTTCATATTTGAGCGAGATCAGACAAAAATGGGCAATGAGAAATGAAGTTTGATGAATTTACGTATGCGCATGCGCATTGTAACTATTAAAGTTAGTGATGCAATATCTAAAGGTCATCTTCAGTCTAACCCACACATTCTCACTCTAAAAATGTCATCGGATTCGGATGAAAATTATAGCAATAATATTAATCGTCATGAAATTTATATGATGATTGAATCGTATTTCACCGACTATTCTTCAAATTTGAGGAAATCTGAAGATTAGGACGTGAGAAAATTATTATTGATAGATTTAACTTTTGCGCATTTGCAGACTGTATTAGGTAATTCGTCAGAAGTTAAACTAAAGGGGGACCATATATTATACAGTCTAGCTCGCACATTCTCTAAAAATATCATCGAAATCGAATGAAAACTGCGGAAATGGAGTTTCTTACAAAGGTTCGCGAACACAGACCTGTGTACTGCCACACAGACAGTTACGATACCAGAGTTGTTCAGAGTAATCTAAAACATAAAATGCAGAAGAAAATTTTGAATTTTTTTTTTTTTTTTTTTGTGAAATATTAATATATATTTGTTATATATTAATATATTTGTTATATATTTATTTCAATGAACAATTCTAGCTATCAAATTAATCACCAATCGTCAAAGGACAGATAGTTCATATTTCCAACTTGGACAATCACCTAAGAGATTCCAGGACGGTATTCCTACACCTGCTTGTTTTCTAATCAGTGTGAGAGTAGGTCACCTTGAAGCCTCCATATTTCAGAATAGGATGAACACCCGTTCTAGAATCGATCCTTACAGATTTGATACAGAAATATCCCAACGCTCCAAGAGAAATAATTATTATTATGATAGTAAATTTATGATCCTACTAAAGTTCAAGAAGAAAATTGAACTATTATAATAAATATTAAAAAAGTACTTTTTAGAGAATTTTCATGGAAAATTATGCCATTTCAATGGCTAAAAACTATTTACATTTAATTTTTCCCAAATTTTCTTCATGGAAATCCATTCTGAACCATTCTGATACGATTCCTGCATTTTTTGGCTTTTTCGTCTGTATGTATTTATATAGATCTGCATGTGTGTCATTCCAGACGATAACTCTCCATAGGATTGAGGTAAACAATCTGCCCATATATAGCCATGGTACATGAGGTAAAAATTCCATTCTTGCGCCAAAAAAATCAGGCTCTCCGAACGAAAGGATGTGTTTGTTGGCCAGCATTTTTTGAGTGCATCAAATTGGTCAAAGTTCCAACAATGCGCTAAACAATATGTAATTATATAAAAAAGGCAAAAAACTGTAAAAATCGTTAGACTAATATTTTTTAGCAGAATTTCAGTCGAAAGAAGTTTACCAACAATGAACTGAACATTGAAAAATTCATGATAAAAAATTTAATTAAATTTCATCAAATCTTGGCCAAATATTTTAGTTTTACTTTTCTAATTAGGGGAGAAAACAGTGTTGTAACGTTGAATTGTGTTATTTTCAAGTAGTACTTATCCAAGTAACTTTAATGAAGAAACGTTTGCGCATGATTATCTACTCTGACTGAACATGAGATACATCGGGACATGGATATTTCTTCACTGAACTTATTCCTAGGACGATCAAGAGAGAATTCAGTTCACACAGGATCATGAAAACATTAACTTTGCAGAGGTCAGTAATATGATCGGGTTGAAAATTAAAATGAAGCATTAAATTTTGTAAAGAACGCTTCCCTTTTCTTGACATACTGGTATTCATACTTCTTGAACTACCAACTTTATATCACTATTTTTTAATTTACCTACGTTTTTTGATGAAACTAAATAAATTATTTAAAAATTAATATTCAAAACATATGAATAATATCTAGCATATATAATACATTGAATCCTTCGGAAGAAACATCCCAGTCCAAACCAAGATGATCAGAAGAAGGGGAAGAACTAAATATTAGATTTCTTGGGTTTAATATCCTTATGGATTCCGCACAGTATTTTTATATTTGGTGCGTTCAAATACGGACATGGAGTTAACCAGAGAAGGCCAACCGATGAAGATAATATTTATTACAGATCTTTGTCTACCACCCTGGATGATGTCAACCCCACTGTATGCTCACCCCCAGCGTTCCAAAAGTGAGGTCAAATTTATTTTGATTTTTATAATTACGATTGAACATGGGGATTTCCGGTCGAAAAATAACAAATTCTCCAAGGAAATCAAGAAGGAATAATATAGGAAATTTAACACTCCCTCCAACGTTGTTCTCAAATTTGAGAACCCTTTTATCTATAGTAGGTATCTCATCTTACTAATAAATATGTTTGTTTGTCAATGTTTGCCGAAGTTTGTTGGTCTATACTTCAGCGCCGAACGGCTGAACCGATTTTCATTAGGGTGGGCGCAAATTGACGAGCAAGTTCAGGAATAAAACTTAGGATATATTCAAATCCTCTATACTTACTCCTTTATCGAGAACTCGGCATCCCCTAACGACGTCGCCCGGATAAGCAACTCTGTAATTAATGAAAAACTGGTCATGCCTCGAACTTTTCACGTCAAATGTGGGTGGGGTGAACTCACACGTAAAGAGCTTTCGATGACAAATTCAATGACACCAAATCGATTTTGGTGGGTTAAGCCAAGCTGTTTTTATTCGTAAAGATTAATCTTCAAAAATTAATATTCAAAAAGCCTTATTAACTGCAGCAATGTTGGTCGGGAACAGATTTAACTAACTATTTTCTGGAAGTACTTACTTATTAAAAAAAAAAAAAAAAAAAAACTGAACAGGGCTCCCCCGCTCAGGGTTTGGTAGTTTCAACTTGGACGCACTCTAATCAGTAGAGTGATCTCTGAAGCTAATTTGGTTTCTATTCCACTTGAGATGCTGAACTTTGGAACGGGATCTCTCTGAGTGTGGTAGAGTATAATTACGACTTGAAGAACCACCTTAATCGGCAGAGTCTGTACCTAATTTGGTTCCAATCGAATTTAAGATAAGTATAAAAATTGGAACAAGACGTCTTTGGATGTGGTATATTATAAATATTACAACTTGAGAAACCATTCTAATCCACTGAGTGGGTTCCTCGGCTTATTATGTTCCTTTTAGGTAAGCTTTTCAGACGTACTTCACTGAATTTTTTAGTGGGGTCTCTCTGGGTAGGATAGAGCATAATTACAACCTGACAAAACACTCTACTGAGCACAGATGTAGTCAATTCAGCTGAACTTGGCAGTATTTTGCTATAAATGCTGAACTTTGGAACACAGCCTCTCTGAGTGTGGTTGATAGTACTTCCTATATATACTATAGGTAGTATTTCCCTAGCAGTACTGACAGAATTGATCTAAAATTGAAGGAAATGTTCAACGAAACCAGAACGATTATGGTGGATTGAGCCAAACAGTTTTTATTCGTGAAGACAGACTTCAAAAACTGATTTTATTAACTGACGCAATGTTTGTTGAGAAGAGTTTTAACGTAACTGAGGTTATATTCAGTAGAAAACGGAGACGCTTGTATGAAGAATTGAAAAGTTACAAGTTAAAACTTGATTGCTGAAATTTGAATTGAATTCCTTGTAGGACTGCAGGGTAAAAATGACAAGGTCCGAAGCCACACCGATTCCTGTGGAGTGGCTAAATTCTCTCAAGTACAACCACACATTTGTGAACACTGTATCCCACTTGAACAAAAAAAACCCTAATTCTTAACACTTAAAAACACTGATTATGTCTTTATCTGATTGTTTCTACTTGCAGTAGACATGATTGTGTCTTAAAGCTTTAAGACTATATTTATTTTTAGAACTCATTTGTAACCTCTCAATGATAGAATTTTGCCTATTTGATCAGAAACTTTCCCATAATAAGGTATAGTTATCCATTTTCTTTTTCTTCCAAAGTTTCATCTTCCCTAGCCAAATTAGAGAATTTTCCCCTACTCTTTTCCTCAAAACCTTATCCCAAATGGTATCAACGAAATCTCACTTGTCTTCTAGTTGCGATGTTTTTAATAATAATTGACTTTTCATTTCATAAATTTTGTACAATCATGGGAGTTCACTTTTGATCATACTATGGATGGTCACATGCTTATGAACTAGAGGGCGATTTGATGTACTGTGGATAGTTATATCGCTATATGTATCTTTCCTAAGAATAGAAAATTTATGCCTTTTGTTCAGCAAAGATACGGACAGATCAAGAAATTTGAGTTTATTCCCTCCTAACTTGAAGGTGAATTTGATAAAGGTTCTAATTTATTGATGTTTTTCGTGAAGAGAATATAGTTGTCTCTCTGTTCATGTCCACAGACTTATAATGTCATCCATGTATTTATAAAAATAGAGGATGTTATTTGAGTTCAATGTTTTAAATATTTGTTTTTCAAGATAATCCATGTCTGCGGATCCTAATCTGTGGGTAGAGGAGATAAAGGGGAACTTCTGGCTGAGTATATAATATTTTCCCTTAAATAAAAAATAATTTTGATCCATGCAAACAGATATCGTATACACGATTTATTTATTTATTTATTTTATTTTTTTAATATCAAGTTATTAGGTAGGCAGGAATCAGCTTGCAAACCACGTCTTTGCCAACATCGAACATCGAAAGATGCCAGGTTAGGACTTGGAGGTATTTGAGTGTCCTTAATTTTGGAAACAAATCATAAGAATTTAGTACAGTATGTTAAGTGTTACGGCAGAGATTTAATTTTGTTTCTAAATAAAATATCAAGTTTTCCAGCCTATCCGTGAGCAGAAGCTCCCATGTAAGCTACCATTGGTCTCATCGGCACTCCTTTCTTATGAATTTTCTGGAGAGATGATGACCTAGGCGCATCAGGATTCATTTCTAAAAAACGTTGGAATGTACATTTTGTTATCTTTTCTAATTGTCTGATTTTAATCAAGCTCCTCTAGAGTCACATACAATAGGTGATATATAGTATACACACAATCACACATATATCTGCTGTCACCAATCAAATAGGGGGAAACCTAATTTGGATAGAATTTCCATGTAACATGTAAATGTTTCCAAGAGCTTGTCCCGCCGTCATTCACCGTCATTCGAAAGGAAGGATAATTTAACGCGTTTCCAGAGCCCGTAGGCTCCACCATCACTTTCAACTTTTAGGTACACCAAATTTAGGAATTTTTGGGAAGCGTGCCGATTTAGCAATATCTGTTTCCAGGAGAAAATTCCCGCCGTCAGCTATTGCCGCCTTGTTACGAGGAAAGAGGAAGGAGCGAACTGACCAAATTATCACAACTAGCAGAAAGCTTGAACTAGTGGAGTGGAAAGGTTTGCTATGAATAATCACACAATGGTTGCAGAGAGCCAGACCGTATGATCCCGGCCCTCGGCCGGAGCAATTTTGTATCTGGTTAGGTTAGGGCCGGGGGCCGTCCCGATTTATCGGGACATGTCCCGATTTTCGAGGTGTCCCGGGCGTCCCGTCATGATTTTTGAAGCGTCCCGATTTTTTTTTTTTTTTTTTTTTTTTGCTGTCCCGACTTCGTCCCGATTTTTAAAGTAGTTGAATCTCCGAAGTAAGCCCAGGATGAAAACTGGATAAACCCTGCGTGGTACAGATGTCCTTCATTGCTGGTAGGTAGCCGGAAACCTTTGACAATTTGAAATTTATAGGTCTATGTAATAGATGATCTAAGCACCCAAATGTGATAAATATTTCGTTTTTAATATAGAAATATTTTCTAGACAGAGCACGCAGGTTAAGATTCAACACGAGAATGTAATTTTTGAACAATTAAACATATTGTTGTCAACATGTAAATAAAACATATTGTCAACAATAATAACAGGACGGGATAGTTTTGGGGTAGGTACTAATTCTTATTTTCACACTTCCCCTCGAGTTAGTTCTTCAACTCCGTAATTCCGAGTTCCCATGTAAATTGTTCTAATTTGGATCTTGGTAGTGATTTGGTAAACATGTCAGCCGGCATTTCTGATGTTTGTAAATATTTGATTTCCACTGAGTTTTCCGAAACACATTGGCGAATGAAGTGATGTCTGATGTCGATGTGCTTCGTTCTTGAATGATGTGTCGAATTTTTGGCCAACTGCTGTGCTCCCTGATTATCGTTGTATATTGTGATTGCCGTTTTTGAATTTAGAACGTGTAACTCTCCGAGAAATTGTCGTAGGTAGAGTGCCTCCTTGGTTGCATGCGGGTGGATACAGCCAAATACATTAATGATCCGATTAATCGCTGATATGGATATCTGGCCATTTCAATCGTATTTGGTTGTTCCGGCTTTTTCAGCTTCAGTCCAGTTTCAATCGGTGTTGCTACGGGTCTTGAGTTTTCCATTCCAAAACGCTTCAGGATGTCTTGGGTGTACTTTTTTTGACACATAAATAGCTTCCCCTCGATTTGGTCTTGGGTAAACTCAATTCCTAAGCCGTAGTGGATTGGTCCTAAGTATTTCATTTTGAAAACGTTCATCAGGTTCTGTTCTATTTTTTCTATCAGTTTTGGATTGCCTGAAGCCAGCCAAAGGTCATCAACATAAATTGCCAGAACAACGAAGTCATTCTCTATTCGAGCTTGGTACACGCATGGGTCTGTCTTTAGTGGTTTCAGTTCCAGCTTTTCCAGATTTTCGTCAAGCTTTAGGTACCATTGTCGCCCTGCCTGTTTCAAACCGTACAGAGATCGTTGTAGCAGACATACTTTATCCCCCTTTTCTAGGCTTTCTAACATCTTCTTGGCTTCCTTCAAAACTTTTTCCGACGATTTGTTTTCCAAAATTATGTCTTGTAAAATTTCTCTAAAACTGTCTGGAATTTCCATATGAATTTGTTCATCCAAAATTCCGTTTAAAAATGCTGTAGTTACGTCAAATTGGTGAATATTCAAATTTTCTTCCACAGCTAGAGCCATAATTGTTCGAATCGAACTCATTCGAACCACAGGTGCAAAAGTCTCATTAAAGTCTTCCCCTGGTCTTTGACTAAATCCTTTTGCGACCAAGCGAGCCTTTTTTCTTTCCACGGTACCATCTGCCTTCAATTTTTCTCTTAGAACTACTCGGCAGCGGATCACATTTTTATTTTTTGGTCGTACAATTCTGAAAGTTTCATTTTCCAAAATTGACGAGTATTCAGACTTTATGGCTTCTTTCCAACCAACTGCTTCTGGGCTTGACAATGCTTGCTTCACTGTTATTTCTGCCAAACCAGCCGTTTCAGGTTCTTCTATTGCGTCCTGAAATATCTCATCTTCAACTGATTCTAGTGGGATTTCAATTTCGTTATAGATTTTTCTTGGTCTACCGGGATTTCCTGTTCTTTGAATGTGTGGTCTCCCTTTTCCACGAATTTTCCTCACTATTCCCTGATTTGTTACTAATCGTTCTGTTTCCGCAATGCCTCCAGGATTGTTGTTCGTTGGTTGTTCATTTCCTGTTTCATTATTGTTCTCAATTTCATTTTCATTTCCTTCATTGTCTAAATTTGTTTCAAGCTTTTGTTCTGTTGGGTGTATCATTATGGTCATTGTTCGATCTTTCTCTTCAATCTCCTGATTCATATGATCAAACAAATCTTCTGGAAAACAGTTTTCAAAATTCTCTTGTCGATCAAATTCTTCCATAAATTTCACGTCCATTGAAACAATTACTTTGTTTTCTTCTTTTGCCCAAATTCGGTATCCTTTTGTTTGGTCCGAATATCCCAAAAAAATTCCTTCTTTCGCTCTTGGAGCAAATTTGTCTTTTTGCTTTTCCTTGTTGAGAAAATATACCTTACTTCCAAATATGCGAAAATACTTCACGTTCGGTGTTCTTCCAAACCACAACTTGAATGGTGTTTCACCTCCTATTCCTTTTGAAGGACTTCTGTTTCTGATGTGATTTGCTGTGTGAATTGCATCAGCCCAAAAGGATGGTGGTAATTTTGCATGAAGCATTAGTCACCTTGCAACTTCTACTAGGCTCCTGTTTTTCCTTTCTGCAACTCCATTTTGTTGTGGAGTATGAGGAACAGTGAGTCTTCGAGTTATCCCATTCGTTTCTAAAAATTTGTCGAACTGTTTGTTACAATACTCTGTGCCATTATCTGATTGGATGTACTTGATTCTTTTTCCAGTTTGAGTTTCAACTTGGTTCTTGAATTTCTTGAATTCTTCCAAGACATCTGATTTATTTTTGAGGAATCTCACTTCACACCAACGACTGTGATCGTCAATTAGTGTTAGGAAATACTTTCGTCCTCCCTTCGAAGCAACTCTCATAGGTCCATAAAGGTCCGTATGAATTATCTCTAGTAACTCCGAAGATCTGTTGGACTGTTTAAGAAATGGTTTTTGTACCATTTTCCCCTTTAAACAGGTTGTACATTGTCTGAGAGTTTTGTTTTGAGGTATTTCAATCCCTCTTGCTTTCTCGTTTCCAGATAATTCCTTCAAATCATTCTCATTTAAATGCCCATATCTTTGATGCCATAGCTCTAATTTACTATTAGCTTTACTTTCAGCTGCGTTAGCATTTTCACGAGTATTGTTAATGTCTTCTACTTGATACAAACCGTTCACCCTGTTTGCAGTCATTAGCAGTTTTCCTATACTGTTTCTAACTTCGGCCTTGGTTTTTGAGAAAATAACTTTGTTTCCTTGGTCAGTTATTTTTGCCACAGACATTAAATTCGATCGAAGTTCTGGAACGTATAAGGTGTTTGTCAAATTCAGCTCTTTAGTTTCATTCCCCACTTTTACGCTCATCTTCACAGGTCCTTGACCAACGATGTTTGTTGAGGATGAATCTGCTAGGTTGACTTTATTGCTCACACTAGTTCCGATCGATTCAAATTTATATTTCTCTGCGCACATGTGAGAAGTGCACCCGCTATCCAAGCACCATGAAGAAGTGGATGCTTTCATTGCTGCTTCGGACGTGGATGTGAGAAATGTTTCAGCCGAGGTTTTCGTAGACTGTTTGTAATAACAATTAGCTGCTTTGTGGCCTTTCTTTTTACATATATGGCATTTAAATCTGAATTCTTTTTCATTTTCTTTATTGGTATTTCGCTTCTGAAATTTATTTTTAGCTATCATTACATTTGGGTCTCTCTCTTTTTCTTTTCTTGAGTCCCATTGCTCTATTATTTTTATTCTCAAATTCTCTGGGTTGGGAAGGTCATCACGCGCTTCGATTGCACATTTGAAATTATCAAAGCTGTCTGGTAGGTTATTCAGCAACATTATTGTAAGTAATTCGGGATGAATAACTACTCCCATTGCCTGCAACTTATCTACCCCATCAAAGAATTTTGCTATGTACTCTCTAGCGTCATCGTCTTC
This sequence comes from Adelphocoris suturalis, assembly GCA_030762985.1. NCBI lineage: Eukaryota > Metazoa > Arthropoda > Insecta > Hemiptera > Miridae > Adelphocoris > Adelphocoris suturalis. The sequence continues at coordinate 154,548,753 of CM061040.1, forward strand.
TTTCATCTTATGCAACATAAGCTGCTTCATCAACGATGCTTTTCTGGTAGGTCCTTTTGATAAATAGATTGATTCTAACCTTAGCCATAATTCTCGTGATGTTTTGCAATCTTTTACTTGTTTAATTTCTGATGGACTGATTCCTAGAATTATGTCAGCTCTATGATTTCGGTCAATTTTGTCCCATTCACTAGCAGCTGCTCTTTCTGCATCTCCGGCACCTTCGCCTACTATTGGTCGAGGTATTGTTCCATTGACATAGCTGATTCCATCACTTTTCTCTAACAGCGCTTCCATCAACACTACCCACGTATCATAATTGTCTCCATTTAAACTGTCAAATCCAAATTTCTGAATGTTCATGGTAGAGGTTCTTAAATCTTCTTTACAAGAAACTTCACTTCACTTGTTTCACGATTTTTACTCTAACCAACAGAAAATTTAGACAATACGCGCAGTGGAAGCGTGCTGGGCCCATAACCTGATATAAAAATATTTTCTAAACAGAGCACGAAGGTTAAGATTCAACACGAGAATGTAATTTTTGAACAATTAAACATATTGTTGTCAACATGTAAATAAACCATATTGTCAACAATAATAACAGGACGGGATTGTTTTGGAGTAGGTACTAATTCGCATTTTCACGATTTTTTTCTTTTCCAATAATGATGTTTCTCCAACTTTTCAATACCTATTGTATTTTTTCCAGAAATAAAACTTAGTCGTTGTATTTTGTCAGTGACTTGAAGTATATTTCGTCCCGATTTTCTACTTTAGGCTGTCCCGACTTTTAGCTTACGCTGTCCCTACTTACGTTGAAAAGATATGACAGCCCTAGGTTAGGTGTCTGTCTCTCTCTCTCCCGTCCTCGGCGCCTGACTCTTCCCGGGTTTTCCAGGTGCGCTCTCGCAAGATTCTCTACTAGCTGTAATTCTGTTAATATACATTTAAAATTCTCCGAAAAAAAAACTGAAAAGAACTCAGCCCTTCGGGCCTCGCAAGGGGCTCCGCCGGATGTTATTCCTTTGAGCCTGACTGCTGAAATGTAAAAAACATGGAATCATGTTTTAGCTCCTCGTAATCATGTTCACAATATCAATAATTGAGAATGATCACCTGTGTGTAAACAATTATTCATATAACCATGCTCATAACTCAGCTTGTTGGCCACGCACTTCGCAGTAGTTAATATAGTATGGTTGGATAAATCGAGAGCTTTCGAACGAATGGTCAACGAATTTTGTGGGATGAAAAACGACGAAGTATCATATCCCTAGCAACGACTCGGTTGTAAGCGGAAATCATCACAATTTATTATTCGCGCTACTTTGATCTCACTTTTCGGCGGGGGATCCATCGCTAAAACATGATTCCATGTTCTTTCCAACTGAAAAGAACTCAGCCCTTCGGGCCTCGCAAGGGGCTCCACTCCCCTTGACCCCCCGGTTGCTTTCCGCTTTGAGCCTTCCGCTAAAATGCTAAAACATGGGATATGCTTTCATCCCGCAAATTCGGGAATATTTTATTTTGTTTTCTTATAGTTATGATGTTGTCAAACTAATTACCCTGCCACCAAGCGGCACAACTACAATAAAGATTACGACCTCAACCGAGTAACAACAAAACAAGGCTTACAAGCGTCACAATAATATTGTTCGCTAACCATTTATAACATTGCATTATTGGATTAATATTCAGTAAACAACTTAAAACGTCGACATAGATATTTTACTAGTAGAAATTAGAAGGAAGTACCTAGGTAGGTAATTTTCTGTTATGTTGCGCGTCTACAATTTCTGTAATCAAGATTAACTTCTCAACCAAGTGACAACAAAACAAGCGGCTTTGTTTACTTTATCAATTTATAACATAAATAAATATGAAACTACGACATAAATAAAAAAACAAGTACGAAAGAAATGCGTGATAAATCGAGAGCTTTCCAACGAATGGAGAACGATTTTTGTCCGATGAAAACTAAAGAAGTTTCATTTCCCCAGCAATTGGTTGTACGTGAAAATCAAAAGAAACAAAAATTATTAAACAGATACTTGCCTAGTGAAATTTCCATTTTACAGATCTAGTAGACACCCTGTATAAACCTGCAGGAGTTTTTATTCTTAGCAAAGTTGCAGAGCATTGGAAAGGCTATTTTAGATGAGCTCTATGAAAGAGAATGACCCATTTATAAATTTCTCCCTTGAGGAGAAAAACAATAGATCATGGATATGTCAAAGTTGAAGACATTACTTTACACTCTATTGGGATGTTGGGAAAGTAAAAATGGACATTACTTTCCACTCTGTTGGGATGTTGGGAAACTAAAAGTGGACATTACTTTCCACTCTGTTGGGATGTTGGGAACGTAAAAATGGACATTACTTTCCACTCTGTTGGGATGTTGGGAAAGTAAAAGTGGACATCACTTTCCACTCTGTTGGGATGTTGGGAAAGTAAAAACTCCCGCGCTACTTTCGTTCCATACTAAAACAGAAGTCTAAGTCGGTTGTTGAGGAGAACCCACTTCGGAAAACATTCATTTCTATTCAATCTAAGAGTACCTACGACGCTGGTTTGTCTTCGGGGGTTTTTCCTAGGATTTTTTTCCAGGATTTTTTTTTTTTTTTTTTAAATCATACTCATGTATACGAAAAGTGAACAAGGAAATTTAAAATTTTAATCACAACCTTATGTCGAAATACGTGCTTAAAATCAATCAAAATGTAGCAAAATATCGATAAAAGTTTAAAAAATTATAGACATTGAAAAAAAAAAAAAAAAAAAACATGGAACATGCTTTCTTCAAGCTAAAACTGCGACATAAATATTTTACTAATCGAAATTACTTGGTATGTAATTTTCTGTTATGGTACGCGTATACAATTACAATTACCAAGATTAACTTCTCAACCGAATGACAACAAAACAAGCGCCATTGTTAACTGTATTTATTTATAACATAAATAAATATAAAACTTCATCATAAATTGAAGAACAAGTACGAAAGAAATCCGTGATAAATCTAGAGCTTTCCAACGAATGGAGAACGATTTTTGTCCGGTGAAAAGCGATCATGTTGCATGACTGGAACATTTTTTTTTTCTCGAGAAACCTTATTGGTACGACGTTGATGATATTATCTATTGTAAACATACTGTGCATATACTCACATATGAGATTTGTATTCATGTATGTCATTTTGTGTGTTTTGATATTTACGGATCGCGAACCGAACAAACACTCCCGATAAAACCCGAACACTAAACCCCAAGAGCCGGCTCAGCTGCTTTTGTACGGCGGGAAGAATCTCCCCCTCTCCGCACCGATAATCGCCTTGCGATTTCTCCTTCGACTAATTCGTTTATTTTTATTTATTTCTCAATCGAAGATCTGGAAGCTGTAGAACGTATCTACTCGCCGTTTGGAATACTGTGGTGAAGTTTCATTAATACCTAATGAGGAATGCGAAGAACACTTCGCTCAGAATCCACGTCGTTGTATGATGATAATTGTTATTTTGTGAAATACCGCTGCTGGACACAATTTAATCTAATGATGGAAAAATGTTTCCTTTTTATTTCATTAAGGGACATGCTAATGTCACAACCTACCAGTGCACAATCGACACAAATGGTTAATTACCTATGTTTATTATTTACGTATTACATAAAGTTACAACTCCCCTATCAAGTATAACTACCAAGACGTTGAAACATACCGAACAAAAGTGGGTGCTCAAACGAGTATCTACACTGCATGCAGATACATCGGAACATGGATATAACTGAACTTCACTGAACTTATCCCTAGGATGAACAAGAAAGAATTCAGCTCACTCAGCTGATTAAGAAAAAACACATAATTTCAATGCCCCATGGAGTCTCCCTATCAAATCTTAACTTCTTAGGACGACTGGAGAGAATTTAGTTCACTGAGTTGATTAGGAATGTGCCAATCATTTCAATCGTCTCTTAATGCAGCAGAGAGTCTCCCTATCAAATTTAAACTAGGACGAGCAAGAGAGAATTCAGGTCATTCAGCATATTAGGAGAGACCCACTAATATCAATGGCTTTTTAACGTTCCCAATCAAATTTCAATTTCTTACGATGAACTGGAAAGAATTAAGCCCACTCAGCTTGAGCCAACCAATGAGCCATTAATTTCAATAGTCTTTTTATGTCCCAGGGAATCTCCCCATCAAATATCAACCTTCTAGAATGAACAAGAGAGAATTTAGCTCACTCAGCTTATTAGGAAAGAGCCAATAATTTCAATCGGCTTTTAGTGTCCCAGAGAGTCTCCCTATCAAATTTCAACTTCCTAGGATTAACAGGAGAGAATTTAGCTCAATCAATTGATTAGGGTTGAGCCGCATTTCAATCAGCTCTTTGTGTCCCATAGAATCATCCTATCAAATTTAAGCTTCATAGGAGTAACGGGGGAGAAAATAACTGCCATTCCTCCAATCGTTCTTGGTAGGTATTCCTTTATTTGTAATTATTACTGAATAAACGTATTTTCTTTATGTTATTAAATCCTTTTCCGTTGGAGATTATTATTACATGTTCCGTTGCTCAAAAACGCCTTATGATTTCATTATTATTTTGTACACAATTTGATTTAAGTGTGATCAAGAAGATTTGGAAGATGTTGGAGACAAATCGGAGATCAGGGATGAGGCTTAATCTTCATAAATTGTATTTGCTTCTGGATCGGGGGTATCTCCAGTTCCTACCTTAAGTACTCACACCGATTCCAACCATTAATCTTACATTGCCATCCCCTTTGTTTCGAACGAATGGGGCACTTGGAAAAATCACTTCCAACCATATCGAAGAGGTTCTGTTCTCAATAATGCACCGGATGATCGCCTGATTGATGTTCTGTTATTCTCAATGGGGAGTAGGGGGGAGGAAATTTTTGAATAATTTTCACCAGGGCCCACTACTTTTGATGAAGACCTTCGTGCGTTTGACAACTATTTCGTCCCAAGGCGGAACATCATTTTTTATGAAAGGACCAAATTCCATAAACATAAACAGTGTAGTAACTCAGTAGAGAAATTAATAACAGATTTGCACTGTCTGGCGAAAACGAGCGAGTGGGGGGTGTTGCATGACGAAATGTTACTTCTGGTCTTTATGATTGGGATAAGACCCCTTGAGTGACAAGCTTCAGCTCGATCCGCCACTCACTTCTGTAAAAGCAACCACAACTTGCTTGCGAGAGCAACTTCAACGCCAGAAGGAGGATCTCAAAGATTTGAACGTTAAGCTGTGGATAAAAAGCCTAACCCGACTACATGCAGGCATGAAGCTACAACGCAGCTCTTCGAGAAGAATAATTGTCAAGGGGGAGGGAGTGTAACAAATGTGGTTATGAATGACACAGAAGCCTAGCAGAATGTCCTGCTAGGAAGGCCAAGTTCGACAAGTGTTCGGAAATTGGACATTATATTCGACGCTGCGCAACCCGGAGAAGGAAGGTCAAGCTGATTGAACGACAGGACCCAGGAAGTGACTCTACGTCTTATGTTCAGGAGCTCTTCATTGAGAATACAGGCAAGGGTGATAGGGCATACACTACGGAATTGAAAGTGTGCTGTGGAGGTCAGTTTTTGGGGAATATGATGTTCAAACTAGATACGGCGCACAGTGGACAAAATTACAGATCTAGGCGGACAAAAATCAAGTCAACAAATCATGATTTGCAATAGTAGATCTTGTTTTACTAGTTGTGGGGGTCCACAATACAAATTTTTATGACCTGAAAGTGTTAACAAAGAGAAGAGCGACCGCAGAAGTCATGCCTGAACAAGAACCTTTTTTTCTACTCATCACTGCGGTTGTTTCATTTGCATCGTATCACCACGAGAGCCAACATCCCTCTTACGAAATAGACAACATAGATACAGGTAAGACCTCACATTTCAGTGATATTTGATTCAATAATTTTAGCTTCAAAGTGGTATGAGGGCGAATAATTGAAGAAATGATCTTTATAGGGGCCAACCCAAAATTTGAGTCGAGGAGTACTGATCGGTACCAAGAGGTTCCAAGGCGATTCTTTGGATTTAGTTCCCTTAACTCCTGTTGTTTATGGGACTTCTTGAGATTTTTTGCTCTTTGGTCGTTTTTTGTCATTGAAATACCTAAAAGCTACTAATAAGAAAAGGGGATCATTTGGGGTTGTCAAGATTTTTGATAGCAAGATCGTGAGGGATATTGCTTTCAAAGTAATTTTTCACACTGAATCTAATGGTAACACTTACAGATATCCCCAACTCCTTAATAACTGAGTTTTACACTTTAACCCTAAGAGTGCATTCAGGGGTCCCCACGGACCCCACAGGTGACGTTTTGTTACATAACTTTGAAGGAAAAACTTTTTTTTTTTTTTTTTTTGCAATATTGGTACTTTTTAAATGAAGTTGGTAGCCCTGCTGAGCCTTTCAGCTCGTTACGTTTCTCAGTTGTCATTCTGATTTCTTTGGGGAGTGTTTTAATACTTGTCTGGGGCACCTCTGGACCCCTGTGACACAAGAATATCATCTACACACATGCGACCTTCACTCAGATGTCATAATAAAATGTCATACCTATAAATATTGATTATTTCATTTTTTCAAAAAGCAAACGTTCCCATTTTCAATAAAAATTTCGGACTATATCTCTTGGCTTTACTGCCATATCTGTCCCAATCTTTTTTCGACTTTTACCCTCACTAACATGAAAACCTATTACAAACATGAACAGAGGATAATATAGCTACAAATCTAACATATAAAAAAACCCATAAAGTCCCCTTTGAAAAATACTTACTGTGACACACCGCATGCCCTATTGTAGAATTTTGATCAATTATGGGTATTTTTCACCTAAAAATCGATTTTTCTCACTTACCTATTATGAATCCTAAAGATCTAGCAGTGGTTGCAATCGAATCAGCACTGAGCCTAAATACTTCGCCTATGACACCCCACTTGCCCTTTTGTTTTAAAAAAAAACCGATTTTTCAGCATTTTCGGGCCATTAAATTCTAAATTTGAGCCTGAAATGTTGGTACTATCGAGAACGAACTTCACCTGTCTTTTGCCAAGACGGATTTTTCTGCGTGGAAACGAATTTTTAACGTCGTTTTTAAAGGGAGATCGTCTGGAGATTCACCCTATATATATAAAATGTCAAACGGAAAGGTTCCCCCCCCCCCTTCATTTCCCCTAGATTCAGCGTAAAAAATTGTGCCAATTCCATTCTTAATAATTTTTTACGTGGATCTCAGGAAAAATAGTTTCGCGCTCGCCACTTGAGGCAGAAGTGACGCAAATCACATAAACTTTGTATTTTCATATGGGAACCTTCATTTTTTATTCCACGAAAAATTTCACGAGAAATCTCATGAAGAAATGACACATCACTAGACCTTTCAAGTGCGCGTGAATGGACGCAATTCCGCTCTAAAAGAGCAAAAATTGTTGAATACTGAGTTTTGCCACATGTAATTCATGATTTCGGGGTATTTTATCGTGCTGAACCTAGTGATGTTGTTTATTGATGTTTGCAACAGCAACTTGGGAAAACACCGAAAATTGACCAGCTTCGCACTTTTCTTACTCATTTGCACACAGCACAAAGCGTACTAAAATGTAGTTTTTTGGTGTTCTCCCAAGTTGGTGTTGCAAATATCAATAAATGAATATCAGTACGAGGTTCAGCATGAAAAAATACCCAGAAATCATGTATTACATGTGGCAATTGAATGTCTTCAAAAACTCAGTATTTCACGATTTTTGCACTTTTAGAGCGAAATTGGGCACTTTTGGAGAGGAATCGCGCCAGTTTGCGCGCACTGAAAAAAATCGAGTGATGGGTCATTTCTTCATGAAATTTTACGTAGAATTCGAATATGCAATAAAACAAAATGGGGGTTCTTATTAAAAAACGAAGTTAATGCCATTTGCGCCACATTTGCGCGAGCGACGCGCGCAAAAATATTTTTCCTGAGGTCTACGTTAAAAAATAGGATAGTTTCCATAGTTTCCACGAATAGGTTCAGAATTCCACAAAACGGATTTCGAAGTAGAAAAATATTTTTGATTTTAAAAGTTGTAGAGCCACTGCTATAATTTCATTATCTATGAAAATTCGCTAATAACAATCAATGTTCGGCGATTTTGCCGCCAGAAGCTATCAAGGCACACTAAGTGCAGGAATGAAAATTTCCTTAAATTTTATCATAACAGTGGTCTGCAGGTGATAATATCTAGCATCAATAAGCCTTCAGTCTTCCCTCGGATTGCATTGAGATGGTGGGTGCACTTGAAATATTATGAAGAATGGCATTGATCTCAATTTTCTACCCTGAACGTTGGGGGGGGGGGGGGGGGGGGAAGAAGAAGAAGAAAGAAGAAAAAAGTGTATTGTATTCATACAAGGATACTTACGTATTGCAATAATTTCTTATCTAAATGCAAAATAAACATTACAGCATGGAAAACCGTCTGACGGGTTAGGATCTTTTTTTACTGCAAATACGTTACAAAGGACACAGTTGAGGAGACATCATATTCCGTTGGCGGAGAAAAAGTTAATGAAGCGTATTATAGCTAATCGGATGATCCTCCTGGAAGAGAAAGGAATGGTCAGTATGTTTAACAAGGGATATCTCAAAGCTTTACAGAAGTTTCGATAAGAGGCATAAACTTTGAAATTATCAAAAGTGACAGGTCTGGTAATGTTTAAATAATGATATCACTGAGTATATTCCACCACTGACTCCTTGCGGTATGGGGTGTGTACTTTGAATCATTGTCTTGATGGAAGACAGAATCGGACTCTGATCCCAATAATTATGCAATCGGTTTGAGATTTTCCTTTGAAATGTCAATATATACATTGGCATTCATCATTCAATCGTTTACGTGAAGCTCGCCCCCACCAGTTGCACTCATGCAGGAAAGGCAAAAAGCAAGTAGAAGATTAATGGTACTGGAGTCCCTATATGATTCAGAAACCTGAAACACATACCTGAAACCTGAAACACAATATATGAATTACACGTGTAAAAAACTACCGAAGTTTGTGTGTTTTGGTGTTGCGTATCAAATGTTGGTGGATAATTGATAATCATGATTAATATAGACATAGAGCACATTAAATTGGTAACATTTGAAAAAAATGTACTAAAAAAATCACGAAAAATGTGTACACACACACGCGCACACACATACACATTCACTTTACATTCTAAATAATACATGATAAATTTTGAATTGTGTATATTTAAATTACTTAAATTCTATCTTCAAACACCCGATAGTTGACGGACGATTTCACAAATTACCTAAGTTCAATCGAAAACGATAAAAAACGCTGCAAATTATCACACAATGTTTTATTATTTCTGTGTTAGAAAGCCCTTAAACGCTGATAACTGGTCTATAGTTATTAAACCCTGTGTGTAATATATGATCAGAACATGGCGCATCGTGCCTCTGAGAAGGGTTTACACTTTTACAGTTCCGAGACTCCTCAATTTCACGCTTCAAAGTAAAGATGTTAAAGGGAAAAAAAACGGAAAATGATGCTTGAAGTGAGTTACGTATGCGCAGAAAGGAGTAATGAATTTAGAAAAATGAAATTAGTAGGGTACAGTCTACTGCCTAACCCACAAATTCCCAGAAAATGTCATCAAAATCTGATGAAAACTAGACCTTGTTCTCGGAGTACACATTCGAGGATGCGCAGGAGCTAATAATGATGCAATCATTTTGAAATTAACATAGAATAATGGGTCCTCCAACTATGCACTGAATTTGAGCGGGATCGGACGACAAGGGCGTAAAAAAATTAAGCTAGAAGGATTTCACGTTTCCGCGTGCGCAAAATGGAGTTATGATTTGAGAATTATGGAATTAGTAGTAGACCGTTCACAGCCTAACCCGCACATTCCTTGAAAATTTCATAAAAATCAGATGATATCTGTTGAAATTAGGCTCGTTTAAAATGAAATGCACAACAATCACTCCATTCCAGGTTGGGGCTTTTCGTCCGAATGCGGGATGGAGCGCGTTTGAAACTTCTAAAACTGTAAATTTAGTTCTGGCATTTGTAAGGCAAAATAGGGTAAAACCCCCAGTCGTTGGACAGTCAAAAACTATCTGATCGACAGATTATAATTTTTTTTTAACACAGAATGTGTTTTAGCCATGGACTAACTAGCCGAAAATGGAACGCGGGATGGTAACGAAATGTGTGACGGATGATATTCACGTACAACCGAGTCGTTGCTAGGGATATGGTACTTCGTCGTTTTTCATCCCACAAAATTCGTTGACCATTCGTTCGAAAGCTCTCGATTTATCCAACAATATTATGTTAACTACTGCGAAGTGCGTGTCCAACAAACTGAGTTATGAGCATGGTTATATAAATAATTGTTTACACACAGGTGATCATTTTCAATAATTGATATTGTGAACATAATTGCAACCGCTTGTGTTTCGATGATTTGATTCATAGCAGGTGATCTGAGTATGACGAAAACGGTTTGATTTGTGAAGCGGAGGTTAAATAATTTGAATAGGTAATTTCTATACTTTACACTCTAGGAAGCTGTAATTTCGTTTGTAGCCTCTTTAGGACATTTACTTGACGATGCTAAGGGTCCGGATCAGATGTGTGGCTCTTAAAGCTAATTTCTATGCTTTACACTCTAGGAAGCTGTAATTTCGTATGTAGCCTCTTTAGGACATTTACTTGACGATGCTCAGGGTCCGGATCAGATGTGTGGCTCTTAAAGCTAATTTCTATGCTTTACATTCTAGGAAGCTGTAATTTCGTATGTAGCCTCTTTAGGACATTTACTTGACGATGTCCAGGGTCCGGATCAGATGAGTGGCTTTTAAAGCTAATTTCTATACTTTACACTCTAGGAAGCTGTAATTTCGTATGTAGCCTCTTTAGGACATTTACTTGATAAATCGCTCTTGATGTATCACGAATTTATTTCGTATTTTTTTTCGTAGTTTCATACTATAACTATATAAATTGATGTTATAAATGAATAGTAAACAATGACGCTTGTTTGGTTGTCACTTGGTTGCGCGACAACGCAAACACATTCTGTGTTTCAATAATTTCGTCCGAAGTATGTAAATAGAGGTAACCGGGGGTCCAGGGGGCTTGCCACCTGGCGAGGCGCGGAGCGCCGAGTTTTTTTTGACATTTTATGTCTTTACTATGGCACATAAATGAAAAAGCGTCACGCGGGGGAGCGTCACGCGTGGGAGCGTCTCGGGGGGAGCGTCACGGGGGGAGCGTCACGCGGAGAGCGTTACGCGGAGATTCCCTAATGATCCCACGATTCTGAGATTTGGTATGTAGCCCCTTGAGGGACTTCTGAACACAACTGACCTATCCCAGATCAGCTGAGTGGCTCTAGAATCCAGTTTTTTCCCTAATGATCCCACGCTTCTGAGATTTGGTATGTGGGCCCTTGAGGGACATCTGAACACAACTGACCGATCCCAGATCAGCTGAGTGGCTCTAGAATCCAGTTTTTTCCCTAATGATCCCACGATTCTGAGATTTGGTATGTAGGCCCCTGAGGGACTTCTGAACATAACTGACCGATCCCAGATCAGCTGAGTGGCTCTAGAATCCAGTTTTTTCCTTAATGATCCCACGATTCTGAGATTTGGTATGTGGGCCCTTGAGGGACTTCTGAACACAACTGACCGATCCCAGATCAGCTGAGTGGCTCTAGAATCCAGTTTTTTCCCTAATGATCCCACGATTCTGAGATTTGGTATGTGGGCCCTTGAGGGACTTCTGAACACAACTGACCGATCCCAGATCAGCTGAGTGGCTCTAAAATCCAGTTTTTTCCCTAATGATCCCACGATTCTGAGATTTGGTATGTGGGCCCTTGAGGGACTTCTGAACACAACTGACCGATCCCAGATCAGCTGAGTGGCTCTAGAATCCAGTTTTTTCCCTAATGATCCCACGATTCTGAGATTTGGTATGTGGGCCCTTGAGGGACTTCTGAACACAACTGACCGATCCCAGATAAGCTGAGTGGCTGTAGAATACAATACGGGGTTTTATAGGAAAGGGAAAGGGGGCGCAAAGACATAAAATGTCTCTCGTGGTTGCGTACTTGTACGAAAGCTGTATCCACCGTATGAGTTTCAAGAGGTTCTAATTTTAGCTCAAAAGATCGTTTAGTGTGGCCAATATACGGGTAGGAAGATCACGCGACACGTAGTACTGCAAGGGAGCTGAGGGTTCCCCCCAGACGGACCGGGGCCGTGACGTCAACGTGTAAATGAGCTTCAAGAGCCATACTGTTGGACAGCTACCCAGCATTTTTCGGGAAGCTCTCTCTCAAACCTTTCTATTGAGCAAATAAAGTAGCCATGAAAATTCTCCATTCGGGCCTCCACATGTCAGTTGGATGATCATTATACTTAAATCATTTTTTTTTTTTTTTTTTTTTTTTTTTTCATTTTGTTGTAGTAGAGGATTTCTGGATCTTAACCCATCATTCAAAATTCATGTAGGTGGTACAATAACTTATCTCTGGCAATTAAAAGTTGTGGATGCCACTCTCCAGTGAAGCATCCATCTTCACCCCAATCATCATCATCAGTGTCAAAGGCTCTTTTGGGTGGGCAATGTGATGGTCTTCAACTTTGTCATCATCTGAATATGAAAACGTGATCCGTCGCTTGACTTTGTGCAGAGAGTTTGTGAAGTGGGGCTTACGTTGAAGCAGTGGAGAACGCTTATGGAGTCTTGAAGATTTTTTCTTCGTTTTTGGTTCTTTATTGACTGCTGTCGTCGCCTTCATCTCATTTTTTTTCTCCTTTCTGCTCTTTCATCCTTCTCTCTCTGTACAAGTTTCTTCCGCTCATCTTCTTCCAGGAAAGTTCTTTTCCATGCTTCACTCGTTAAAACAAAGGGGAACCGCTTGGTATTCCGGACCCACTTCATTTTTCACGTATCCGGATATATGAGGCAGGAGTCAACTGTTTTGCTTGGAGGCGAATTGTTTGGTTCGAGGTCTATTTGAACTGTTTGCACTCCGGCCTCGTAAGGTGGAAATGGTTCCTTCTGAATACTTGAGGGAGATTGATTAGATTGCAGACACTTCGCATTTCCATTCTGGACTGGATGTTTGGTGTCAGCACTTTTAAAATGAGCATTGATGGATAAAAGTGCACCGAAGAGGGCAATGCTAAAATTCTCGTTGTCATCAAACTGTTGAGCTTCTATTTCTGCCCAAAGCCGCTCTCCAAGAATATATTTAAATTCTTCGTGGGACAAATCTGACTTGGGAGGTCCTGTTACAACAGCAGACTGGGAAATATTAACCTCCTTATCTATAATGCCCCTTGAAGAACTTCCAAGACACTTGCTAAAATCGATGTTGTTATAATCCCAAGGATACAAGCCAGCAGCCCTGAATCCGTTAACAAGAGTAGTCTTCTTTATGTAGAAATTTACTGTTTTCTCTAGGAGAGGTGCAAAATCTTTCTTTGCAATCATTTGGTTTGGGTGATCGAATCGCCATTCCATAATGGACCTCTTCCAGCCTACCTTCAGTGGTTTGAAGGCGGCAATATCGGCAGGTTGAAGGATCCTCGTGGCGTTTGGATATAAACAAACCAGCACTATCTGCTGTTCTTTACAAAGTTCTCTCAGCTGATAAGATAGGTGGCTTTTGTGACCATCCACAAAAAGTATGACAGGCCTTTTGATGTTGTTGTTTGTCAAGTAAATATTGAATGTATTGGCTATGTACTCATAAAAAACTGAAGAGTTCATCCACTCAGTTTTACTAGTGCCAACTGACCATCCATCAGGAACTGAGAAGGCTATATCTCTAGGAAGCCTTACATACGGGTAAACAATCATGGGGGAACAACTAAACCATCAGCAGAGAAGGTAAACATTACTGTCAATGAGCTCTTGACCTGTGCACCATCAACCTCATATACATCTGTAGAACCTTTCTTGGCATATACTTTCGCAGCCTTGGGCCACAACTGGAAATTTGTTTCGTCTCCGTTAAACACCATCGATGGCTCTAGCAAGACGTCTAAAACATTTTCCTCTTTTAAAAGCTCTTCAACTGATTTGAACCACTTGATCACATCATTCCTTGCCACAGTAGCACTTGCAGCAGTAACTGCTTCACTGGTTCTGGATGTCATTTCAGGATGTCTCTTCAAAAATGCAGCTAGCCATGACTTGCCTGGTTTGTTGTCCTGAAATGGATTAGGGCGAGAATTTTCAGTCAAGAACGTTTGTACGCTCTTTATGAGGTCACAACTCCGTCGAGGAAACCCTTTTCGAGCACATTCGAACATCCAGTTCACAAGCTTTTCCTCTTCATCCTCTGTCAGGATTGGTGGAGGCCCATAAGTAGATAAGTCGCTTTTTTTAAACGGGGGCCCTTTCTGAAGCAGAATGTAGATTTAAGGACTCCGAATATTAGTTCTGCCTTTCTCAAGCTCATCCCTTTAGCCACTTCAGTCAATGCCCTCTCAACCTGGGAATCTTCGTACTCTCGACATTTTCGTGTCTTCTTTCTTCTAGCTGCATACTCGTAGTTGCATTTTTCTACCTCTTTGCTGTCTGTCCTTTCATCATTCTTTGACCTCTTCCGAGACATTTTATACCTGAAATTAATATTGTGGTATGAGTAAAGAAGGGGGAAAAACACAAATACTGAAATCATATTACCTCATTAGTTTTATTACAGGGGCTGAGATCCCATTGGACTTACTGAAAAAAGGGAAAAAATTAATGTTTCACTTAACTAATGCATTACTTTATTAGTAAATCCACCCGAATTCCATTTCCAAATACTGGGGCCAGATTTTTGGCAGCTCAATGGGAGGATTCAAAGGAAAACTATCATGTCCAAGCACTGCAGAACACAAAAAACTCGGGTTAAACCAGCCGTTGGACGCCTGTTCAACCACTAGAAAACGCTTCTTTCCTGTATCCAGTGCTTGGACAGTACAAAATTAAATATATCCTAACACTTTTTCATAAGACTGAGTACTGGAAAATGAAGGGAAATAAACAGACTATCAGTAAAAAACAAGATTGGTCCAGTTAATACAATCAAATCAACTTCAAATCTTAAGGGAGAAAACAGTTGGGCTTACCGATTTCGTAGTGAAACGTTCGCTTCTCCAACCTCGCATTTTCAACTGGTCATCCTGCAGCTGGAGGTTTTATTCAGGCTATAACCTTTTTTCCATCTTCTTCTTCGATTTTTGAAGTTTTGATTGGCATGGAGCAACTTTCATGGATCGAGGTTATAACCTTATTTCAGAATGAAATACTCTCTTTTTCCAATAACTGGGGGGTGTCCAACAATAGGGGGTTTTCCCCTAAATTCTTTGAAAAAAACTAACTTGCACTAGATACCTCCTGAATAAACGATCGAATAGTCGCGGCGATGAAACCCGCTAATCTGACATTTGGGAAAATGAATAAAATGAAGTGGGGAAGTAGAGATAAAATATATTTATTGCGTTATATCTCCAAGAACCAACATAATGCAAAAATAACTAATAGAGTGTAGTAGGCACCAAAATAATTTAAAAACTGTTTTTTATGTATATCAATCTTTACTTACTTAATTTTACAAATTTTGGCATGTTGCACTCAATTATTGCATCAACGGAAAAAGTCTCTGATGAAATAGGGGTCTTCTCGAGAACCCTGAATTCATCAATCTTTTGTTTTCGGTTACCATCGATACGTGTCAATTCACCGTCTCTTCCATGGTTACAGTTTATAGCTTTCTCCAAAAACTCTCGTGTGTACTTTTACGTCTTGCTTTTGCTCTGCTCATACCGTTTCATACAGATATTTTTGCACTATTCTCAATCAATACTGTTTTAAAGTCTTACAGTGAGAATACACGTATTTCATATTGAGTTGTAGTAGTTTTACTCAAGAAATACCCTCTCTCCGAAGATCGTCATTCAAACGGTGAGTCAATCGTAAATTCATTCGATTGTTGGAATTTCTCGCCGCTTAACGGCTCATATTTAACCTTGATTTTGGCACGATATCGTCGCTAGTACTAGCTTAAAGGTTTATGAACATTGTTCTACCGGCAAGTCCAGTAGAAATGCCCCAAGAATGTGAATTTGATCTGAGAAAATAACGTCAATTTCGGGATTACCCTTGATTTGACTCAGCTTTAGATGGCGTCTTTTTGTTCCCCTGGCTAGTTTCCTTTGCAGTCCATCAACACGCCGGTGTCGTCGGGTGTCGCATCGAAACTTCGAAAGTCGTTTTTGACCCTCCCCGGTCTAGATTTGCTCATGAAACCAGTGCGGAACTTCGTTGAATATTCCAATCTATCTTTTATTGGTTGTTCGCTTTCGAAATTCGCTGTTTTTAGGTTCGATCAAAATGATATGCAGTTGTTGTTCACAAAATGACTTGTGACTTCATCTTCTTTCCACTTCATTGTTGACCGTGGAGAAGTTTGTTGTCATTGGTGGACCTATGTTTTATGATTTCGTTTTATGCGATGAGTCGTAGTCAAAAATATTTACGAGCTCAGTCCCTCGCTACCTGTCTCCTGCGCGGAATGCGAAGTTCATTACAGCCATGCCCCTCGGCTGTTTTCAGCGATCGAGGTATGAGATGGCTACATGGGTCATAGTCAGCTCGAGTCACTTAAGATCGGATCTTCGGAGTGCACAATTAATGTACGGTACGCATTTTGTTTATTCAACCGGTAAGCCATGATCCGATGTGCACAACAATGAATTACTAGTGGCACATAGAGTACCCCGTGCATAACCTTGCAGTGCCCCTAAAGACTTGCACTGAGCAATTGGATGCACATAATGGGGCCATACCTCAATAATATGAAGGGCCATTGATTCGGGCCACAGGTCCCTTTTGGAGTTAATGAATGGAAGACTTATCGTACGATCCCACCGCAGGTTCAAGGCAAATAACGTTTTATTTTATTTTCACAACTGCTAGGAGTTGAGTTGAATCAAGGGGTGGCTCCCAAGTTTGAAATTGGACCGTTATGGGCCCGATATATTTTATGTTTTTCCCACTTTTCTGTGTTGGCTGGGCCTTGGAGGTTGACCGACGTGCCCGTCAAGTACTGATGAACCCAGTCAGAGACACGGGAATTAACACGTAATAAATTGAAAAGTGCCCAACCGTACGCAATGCTCTAGAAAAGACGAAGAATTATATACGGAGATCAAATACATTATGCTGGGACCGCAACGTAAATCCAAGTGTCAGAACATAGGTGGTGCACACCCTA
Organism: Adelphocoris suturalis; assembly: GCA_030762985.1. Classification (NCBI taxonomy): domain Eukaryota; kingdom Metazoa; phylum Arthropoda; class Insecta; order Hemiptera; family Miridae; genus Adelphocoris; species Adelphocoris suturalis. Next base: position 154,566,089 of record CM061040.1, read on the forward strand.
TCATACTGAACTGCCGTTTTATGATAAATTTTTCTGAAAGTTTTAGAAATGACAACATGGAATAATTTTCATGGTAAAATTTGGCATTGTAGAGAGAGAATAGCATGGAATCGTGCAAGAATCTAGAACTTTCTTTGGTATGTTTATTATAAGTAACAAGTAGAAAATATATGTCTCATGTTATTTACTTATAATAGCTCAAGACCCTGCGCTTTCCACTTTCCCGCATTGAATGTTGTTAGATTTGTACAGTACACAAATGCCTTGTGTATTGTTAAGTTAAAATTAATACACGTGGGATACAGACATACGTTCATGACTATAGTTTTCTGGTTGATGTAGAAAATACAGGCTTTTATCAGACACAGAATTGGGACAGTTTAGGTTTTAGCTACAGGGGTATTGAAAAGTCTTACGTAATTGAATTAGTACACAGATTATTTGAGTGTTTCTTTGGGATTGTTTCAAATCCAAGCAAGATCTTTCTGACTATCTTTTCTTTTTATCGAATCAATGAGTCAGTCAACAAGACCTAGCTCCCAGGAGGAGCTGTTTGACTTCCAGGATGATATTTCCCTAGATGGACATTGCGCTAGGGACATGTTCAACGAACAGCCTCAGGGTGAGACTGACAATGTGGAAGACTTCGAGCAGAATGCCTTGCGAACTCCGCCTCGTCCACAGTGTTCAGGTGAAGTGCCTGTGTCTCAGCCCATGGAGGAAGATGAGAATGTTCTGAGATCCAAAGCCTTAATGTCATCCGAAGAAGTAATGTCTAGGTACATGGAATCGATGAAGGCGCATCTGGATGCTAGTTTTGGTCTCATTACGTCCAAATTAACAGAATTGGACTCAAAGTATAAAGACTTGTCCCAACGTTTTGAGACCGGCATTCAAGCCCAACATCCCAATTCTGATTCACGTTCACAGTTGCCAGAGATGGAGGTGGATGAGGTGGAGCTGAACACAGTCCAGCCAGAATCTGATCCTGGGACGTCTGCCACATTTAGTGGCTCTAGTAATGTGTCTCAACCACATAGACTTAGGTCAGTGGTGTCTACTATGCCATCAGAAGGCCGTCCAAAGAAAAATCCTAATCTGTTTGTCCGGCACTCTGAACGACATGCCGCTGATGAGTCTTACAGGGTTAGGAGAATTGACGGACTTAAATTCCGTCCCTTGGACCAAAAGTTGGTTGAGGACACCCAATTCAAATATTGGAAGAGAAGCGTTCTAGGATTGCTGGACTCTAACGAATGTGTGTTCCTCCTGGACCCCTCTGAGCCTATTCCTTCATGGCTCACTCCTCAAGACATTGTTGTTGCTCGTAGGAAGGTGAGATATTTTATTTTTGAGTCTCTCTCACCTTACTACCAAGACTTGGTTCAGGATCTAACTGATCCTAGTGCCATTATGACAGAATTACAGAAGACTTGCGACCCCAGTTCAGCATTTCAGGTCAGGAGACTTGTCAGCGAGTTTAACTCTATTCATTTTGATCCAGCTAGGGAAAAGGTAGGGGAGTTTCTCGCAAGATTTGACGACCTGAAGAAGCGGCTTTTCAGCATTCATCGGAATATGTTGACTGATCCCTATGTGAAGCAGATCTTTGAAATCGCGATTAATCAGACTCTCACATATCGCAAGGCTGAGCTTCACAGCTTCAAATTCTCTATGGCAGAGTTGCGTGAAATGCTCCAAGAGGAGCAACTTCGGGCAGATCAGTCAGCTCCAGGAGACACAAGCTTCAGTCTCATGGGTCGTGGAAGAACTGCGTCTAGGGGTAGCAAGTCTATCATTCCAGGACCAAGCAGAGCTACAAATAGGGGAGGGAGGGGAGGTCGCATTCCAGGTAAAACTGCTCCGACCAATTCATTTATTCCTCCGTCTAAGGTAAAGGCCACTAAGCGACGACCTTTCTGCGCTTATTGTAAACGTAGGAATCACACATTGGAGTCATGCTTGCGGGCAAAGCGGCTATGTTTTACGTGTGGAACCTCGTCTTCCCATGTAGCTGCAAATTGTCCTAAAAATAGGACATCCGCCCAGACGACTCAAGCATCCTCCTCCACCACTCCCCAATCAGGTACTTCTTTTGGCCAGAATAAAACTGGTGGCAGGGATCAACCCAAACTTTTTAAGGTACCCCTTGGACAGGCAAAGCGGCTGGCCAACGAATTTAAGAAGTATCCTGATTCAGTTTTTGCCATTGTTGGGCCTACATCTGGGGACAATAATGCCGATGTTTGGATCTCAATGGGGGGTGAAGAAGAACAGCTCATCTCACGACTAAACTTTGTCTCCGAAAAGCAGGGTGGCCAGGCCTTCACCTTAGCTGAAGGTGAGTTTTCTTTTACAGCAATTGTTGATACCGGATGTACAGAGCATTTGACCTCCTCTAAAAATATTCTGACTAATTTGCGTCGCTTACCTGCGACAAGGGTGTTCAAATGCGCAAATAACAGTGAAACTGCTGACTTGTCTATCAATTATTCAGGGAACATTGATTTTATTAATGTTTTTAATGATTTTAATAATGGACAGCATGGCACTTTGCATGATGTATTGTACTCTCCAGGGTTATCAACAAATCTATTTCCGGTACGCAAAGTAACTCAGGCGGGAATGAATGTTCTTTTCACTAGAGATAAAGTTGAATTTATTCAGTCTTCCACAGGAACGGTTATCAAAACAGGGTTCTGTAAAAACAATTTATGGTGGATTGATCTGCCACTCATGTCTCCCACTCCACCTGGTATTTCATTGGTTCAGGATTCCCCAAAATGACCTAAGTTAGATACTGTATTGAGTACTCAGAAGTACTCTTTCACTTTGGGCCCATCCTGCTGTAGGACAGTGACGCCTTCCAGTGTTGGGCAGCCTTGTCACTCCACAGAGATGTCAAATTCCAGGTCAGGGGTTGAATTGGTGGGAGGGAGGGCTCCAGCCTTAAATGTGGACCTGACAAGTCTGGGAGGGAGGAATGGAGAGAATGAAGATGGAAAAGACTTAGATACCCAACTAGCTGACTATGATAAACTATCTTTAGAGAAATCTCATCCCTCTCTCTATGACTCTGACGTTCTTTGGCATCTTCGCCTGAACCATGCGTCTAAACAATACCTTGAAGCAGCAAAGAAATTCCTTCCTGAATTAGGAAGCGTAAAATTTACAACTCAGATCTTGCAGTGTGAAGAATGTCATCAGGCAAACACGATTAGAAAGTCTCACACCCAAGTAAGAAATAAGGCGGAAAAACCATTTGCTGTGTTACATACAGACTTAATGGGTCCAATCAGTCCTTCTAACTTCCGAACTGGGGATGTCTACATTGTGATTTTTGTTTGCGACTTCTCACGATATGTCTTTGCTTATCCTCTAAAAAATAAGAAAGAGGTTCACTTGGCTCTTACGCGATGCATTCGTGAGATAGAATCAATCACAGCCCAACAGAAAAGTGTTTTTAAGTTACGTTCTGATCGGGGACTTGAGTTTCAAACAGCAGAAATGAAAAAGCTGTTGACAGAATTGGGTGTGATTTGGGATCCGAGCCAACCGCATCTTCCTCAACAAAATGGATGCGCGGAAAGAGTAAACCAAGAGTTGAAACATAAAATCAGGGTGAACTTGCTATCGGCTAAAATGCCTTCTTCATTTTGGGGTCATGCGTTGAATTATGTGGTGTTTGTCCATAATAGATTACCACATGCTGCTAATTCGTTCCTTAGTCCTTTTGAAAAAGTCAAGGGCTATTCCCCCAGTCTCAAGTTTTTAAAAAGATTTGGTTGCCTTGTTCATTATGTGGACACCAATTCTAAGACAAAATTTGCCCCCAATGCTAAAAAGGGTTACTTGTTGGAGTGCAGTGAAACTGGGTATGTAGTGTTTTCTGAACAGAATAAAACCCTAGTTAACACCGCAGATCTCAAGTGCATTGAATCTATTGTTTACGGGGATCGAATTAAGGACTATCCCAAGCCGTTAGCTGAAATACTTGATTTAGGTGATAGAGTCGACCCGGCTTCTGATATATGTCAGGATGTCATAGCCATGAACAGGGAAGACTATGTAAATATGTTGAACCCACCTCTTATCAGGATGCCGATCAGCTTGCCGATTGGTTAACCAAAGCCTTACCTAGAGATAAGTTTTTCCATTTTCGTAATGCGTTATTGACCACGCCTAATGCTTGTCCCTGTGACTTTCAGGAGAAAAGGAGCCTTGGCGCTGAACGCCACGTTCAGCGCAATTGAAATGTTCTTGTCGTCTCTTTAACCATGGTCACTGGAATACTGGACTTCTGACGAATTTTTATGACTTCTGCAACGACTTTCAAGCCAACCTTGCAGCGAAAGGCTTGATGCAGCGAAAATTCTTGGTGACAAAGGCCAGACACAGTGATATGGGTTTTGTGCGCGACTGTGAGAAAAAGGATTCTCTTGAAGAGGAGGGAGTGATGAAATAGGGGTCTTCTCGAGAACCCTGAATTCATCAATCTTTTGTTTTCGATTACCATCGATACGTGTCAATTCACCGTCTCTTCCATGGTTACAGTTTATAGCTTTCTCCAAAAACTCTCGTGTGTACTTTTACGTCTTGCTTTTGCTCTGCTCATACCGTTTCATACAGATATTTTTGCACTATTCTCAATCAATACTGTTTTAAAGTCTTACAGTGAGAATACACGTATTTCATATTGAGTTGTAGTAGTTTTACTCAAGAAATACCCTCTCTCCGAAGATCGTCATTCAAACGGTGAGTCAATCGTAAATTCATTCGATTGTTGGAATTTCTCGCCGCTTAACGGCTCATATTTAACCTTGATTTTGGCAGTCTCAAATGGCTAGAGAAGTGTGCAACCGTCAGGAAACGCGCTCACAGCTGCTTGGTCTCAACCCAGTCGCTACCTTGATTCAAAACTGGGGAATTTCAGGTAGCCTGAGCATTTCCTTCTTTTTAGACAACACAATGTAGTAATAGAACATTTAACCAGAAATTCAAGATCCATGAGTGGTTTCCAAATCCTGAGAGCTTGATTCTAGACACAAATGCCATGATGACGTCCGATTGAATACACAAACAAAAACGCGCTTTTCTGATAACAGCGTTTTCCGTCCTTTAGGTACATTTTTCTCCGGAATCGTGATTTAATTTTCATGTTTCAGTAGAGCCTAACTAGCAAGTTTCACGAAAATGGCTGTTGGGCGCTGGAGCAACGGTCGGGTTCCCACCAGTTCGGTCTGATTTTTTAAAATTGTTTCCAATGGAAAAAAAAAAAAAAAAAAAAAATGAAAAATTCTATACATACATATATACTCGTATGTCTCAAAGTCAGTCCAACACAGGGGATGAGAAAAATGTACCGAAAAACCCCGAATTACTAGGAAGTGCCCTTAATGTTATGACGTATGTATTGTGCCGAAATAAATGGGAATTCCCGGCCAGTAACTTGTGCGGATACAAATACTATAAATATACGTTAACGGTAGGAGAGAGGTATAAATGTATGATTGACATGTATTGACTAGCTGCCAAAGATCGGCTAGAAATCGTTGAATAAATATTTTTAAGCAGAATATTGATTTTTATTCATTACGTGTTTTGCATAAAATTAATGGTTAACAATTTCTTTGCACACAAAATGTTCAAATTATAATTTAACATTAGGTATATATGATACGATAATTTAGGAAAATTCGCTTATACGATCATGCTGCACGACTGAAATTTTTTGACAAGAGGGGGGGAGGGGGGGGGGGGGGGGGGTCGCGGTAACTGCGAAAATCGCTGATGGAAAATCAAGGCTCGCGAGAAAACATGATTGACCATGTGTTCATTAACCCTTCTTTGGTCGCATCCGGTCTATATGACCCGATCCTCTACATTTCTGTGAATCCCAGAAATGTTTGTCATGCTTTCTCCTCCCCTCCTCCTTCTAATCTTCTAGGGTGCAGATGGCTACGCGTCAGTATGATTTTTGACTTGATGCGAGGTGTCTGTGAGTTTTTTTTTCCGCATTTTGACCCGACGCGACCATTCACGTTTGTATTTTCTTTCTGAAAATGACCCGACGCGACCAAACTCAGGTGCGTTTTTCTGACCTTTGTAGAGAGCCTAAGTTTTTTGTTTAACTCTATTTACAATATTGAGCGATGAAATGCGTTTGACCGACCAAGACATCTTGAAAGAGTTGGAGAGACAAAAACAAGAGGTCCCTATTGGTTCAGAAGATGACTCTGGCAGCGAACTCGACCAGGAAAATATAAGTGAGCATGAGACGGAGAGTGAGTATGAGGCAATGGAAGAAAACTATAATTCAGATTCCTCTTCAGACACTGTTGTCGTTTTTTTTTCCTTGTTCTCGGTGATGATTAACTAATTAATTTAGTGAATTCTCTCCATGTTACCAGTTGGTTGTTTGATAATAAACGTTCATGTAGTCATCTTTTCCTTTAGTTGTTTCTGACTTCATTATATACTTTATTAATTTAATAAGTATATATACCTACTAGATGCAAACCTAAGACTCCTAATAAGGTTCGAAATGTTGGAATTTACTGTACAAAACGACTTTGGTGTTTAGAATACTCTTTTATTCGTTTCACCAAGTTCATTCAGCCTGTCATATGTATTTTATGGAGAAAATTGCCAGGTTTACAAAAGAACCCACACCCATTGCACATTTTAATATTTTAAGAAACTTCTATTCAGGAATTTAAATTTATAGCATGTGGAACAACAATCAAAATATGGGGGGTTGGGGAAACCGAATTTTCTAGGAGTAAAATGTTGGCAAACCAGGCATTGCAAAATTTTGGCAAAATTGGTAGATTATCTTATTTTGCGTGGAAATGGTCCTTAAAACATAATATTCCAACATGTTATACTTTTTATTCACACCTTGGCGGGTCACTATGACCCAAAGCGACCGTATTAGGGAGAATTATCAACGCGACCAAAGAAGGGTTATTGGTGGTTCGAAAAATGTAACGTAGGTGCGTACTACTATCCCCCGATGAAAAGAATGAACGCCAGGTCCTACTGGGAGTTGGGTATCCACAACCCATAACTACACCCTTTTCCACAAATATACGTTTACAGGTAACTAACTGACCTTGTCCAATACGCCTGAACCCTGTACCCTCCATATATATTGTAGTTATGGTCTTATCTCGAATTTGAACTACCACTTTTGTCCAATGATATCTGGACAAGAAAAATACATAACGAATTCGCGATCGGGAAAGAATAGTGACCTGCCGTAATTACTTAATAAAATAACTCATCCGACAGAGAGTTTGTCAGGAGAGACGGTCACCGTTTTTTGCCCTATCTTATTTCCTTCCAAATGATGACAGAAACTTCAGTCCAGTCAAAAAACCTAAATAAATGAACCAACCTCCTAAAACATCCGAAAGTTTTGAAACTTCGCACACTTATTTAAAGGTACCTAGGGATGAATATACCAAAAGTCCTCATGAATATGAGGCGAGCTCTAGCGGCAATTAGCGAAAACAGGTCACTTTTTTCGGTTTTTTGTTAATATCTCGAGAACCTTTGGTCGGAGGTAAAAGTGTACCGTATACATAATTGAAGCTTAATTAATTTGCAACAGAAATGATTATATACATTTTTCTTGTATTCCTAATGGTTACCGCGTTATAGGGCGCTAAATGATAGCGTTTCTCGAAAAATCGCGCTAGCGCAGTACAATATATGGCATTTCTTATAATAGCTTACAATGTTTTACCACCAAGGATGATTGATAAGATAAACTTTACATCTTTGTATAAAAAGAAAGACATGATGTATATTAAACAATGAAATACATGAACAAAAAAAAAAAAAAAAAAAATGCTGGGGACATTCCAAGAAAAATTGTGTGCAGAAAAATCAACCAACTATTGATTGTTTTTTGGTAGAAGGCTCTGCAATCTGCTCATCTTGGTCTGCTTCTGAACTCGCAACCTGAAACACAGTAACAAGAGGTAAATATGCATGAGATGATGATGTGAGAGAACCATTATACGGATATGAACATGTGGGTAAGGGAAAATAGGTAAGCGAGCAGAAAAACATTGTATGAACATTACGACCGATTCATGTAGATCTTATTATTCTCCTCATGGCCTTAACTCCAACTGAACAAAACATATTATTTGTGAAATCAAGCCATGGCAAAGTAGGAAGGAAAGTATATTCAAGCCAGCAATTGCACACTTTGAGAATGAAGGACAGCATACTTCTTGTGCATGCGTTCAGCGGATGTGATACAGCTTCGGCTGCATATCTAAAAGGGAAACTCTCCTGTTTCAAATTGTTCAAGAAGCAAGCTGAACTGCAAGGTATATTTAACAGCCCAAGTTCATCCTGTGAGGCTGTAGCTGCTGCTGGAAACAAAATATTCCTGGCATTGTACAATGCGCCCAGGAAGAAAACCTCTCTTAACATGCACCGGTATAATGCTTTCACCAAGTCTGTATCTAATGCTGAACCCGACCTTTCTGCTCTGAAACCCACAGAAGGAGCAGCAAGACAGCACGCATTTCGAGTGTACCACCAAACTCAATTTTGGCTTGGGAATGAACTTCCTCCTGTACAGTGGGGTTGGAAGTTGGAAAGCGATCGGCTGATCACTGTGACAACAGAGGATCCAGCAGCACCTGAAGCTGTCCTCAACCTCATTTGCTGCTAATGTACAGGTGGATGTGGGAACAGACTTGTCGAAAGTCAGGAATAATGTGTACAAGAGTTTGTCACAACTGCCATGGCGAATGCTTAAATGTTGTTACTTCCACCCTCGAAGAAGACTTTGATGACCCTGATGATCCCGATGTCATAAACCTTGAAGAAACAGAGACAGCCAGAAGTCAGGTGAGATTGCACTTCTGTATTTTTTTTAATATGTTTTTATTGATACCTTGCGATAGTATACATGAATTGGTCGTCATGTTCATACGTTGTTTTTCTGCTCGCTTACCTACTTTCTCTTACCTACATGTTCATATCCGTATAATGGTTCTCTCACATCATCATCTCATGCACTTTTACTTCTTCTTACTGTGTTGCAGGTTGCAAATTCAGAAGCAAACCAAGATGAGCAGATTGCAGAGCCTTCTACCAAAAAACAATCAAGAGTTGGTTGATTTTTCTGCACACAATTTTTCTTGGAATGTCCCCAGCATTTTTTGTTCATGTATTTCATTGTTTAATATACATCATGTCTTTCTTTTTATACTAAGCTGTAAAGTTTATCTCATCAAACATCCTTGGTATTAAAAAAAAAAAAAAAAGTGGTAAAACATTGTAAACTATTATAAGAAATGCCATATATTGTACCGCGCTAGCGCGATTTTTCGAAAGACGCCATCATTTAGGGCCCTATAACTTGGTAACCATTAGGAATACTGTTGCAAATTTATTAAGCTTTAATTATGTATACGGTACACTTTTACCTCCGACCGAAGGTTCTCGAGATATTAACAAAAAACCAAAAAAAGTGACCTGTTTTCGCTAATTGCCGCTAGAGCTCGCCTCATATTCATGAGGACTTTTGGTATATTCATCCCTAGGTACCTTTAAATAAGTGTGCGAAGTTTCAAAACTTTCGGATTTTTCAGGAGGTTAAACCTTGTTTTGACTGGACTATCAGTCTTCTGGGTATTAAATAATCGATTTGAAATTAATCAAACGGGATGAAATGTCGAATAGGCACATTTACATGAAATATCGATATATTTCATGAAAGGTGTTTTGAATAATTTCCTATCGACATTTTATAAGTTTATTTATGTATTTTTTAAAATTTATTTATTCATTTATTTTTGCTGAAGTTCTTTGCATGCAAAATCCCTTATATCCTAACTTTTCAGGTAGAAACATCAAGGTTTTTCCCGAGTTTACATGAAGAACTGGTGGGAAATACGCAATAACCCCATTTTCTAAAAATTTTGAGATGAGTAGTTTTACTAAATTACTGTAGTATACAATGAATACTAAACCCAAGTGTAAAAAATTGCAAGTTTCAATGGTAAAGTGCCAATTTGAACACTTTTTGACTTTCAACGTAAATTGGACTGCTCCAGTACTTATTGGCATAAAAACTTGCTTTACTCAATATTCACAAACATTTCAGAATGATTTCAAGATTTTACCGTTTTTAGCGAATTTTTGTAAAAAATGAAGCAGTTGCAATGAATGGCCTCCAATTTTTAGGGGAAAATTTTTTCCAAAATCAGAGGTATATTCCGCACGATATCTGACCTTGGAATCATGATAAAATATCGTGAGTATCGTCGAAAAATCAAGCATCCCAACAGAAAGGATGAGTTCGAATAACAGCACTTTTTGTGCACGGAAAAATGATCAAATTTCAGAAGTGTGCTGAAAAATCGCTAAAAATGGCAAAATGAAAAAAGTGAAAATGGCACGATCACAGATCTAAATTTTGTTATGAAAACGAAATTCTAAGTAGAAAAAAGTTGAATAAATTGAATCATTATCATTTATAATCTAAAGTGCACAAAATATTGAAAAATGTGCTTCAAAATTGCTAAAAATGGCTCAAAAATGCCAAAAATCTCAACATTTATCATGAGTGCAGAATACAGTATTTACTAATAAGTTCGTGGGCTATAAATTGGATTTTTTCACATTTTCGTGCTCAAATGTGTTCTCACATTGCACAAAAGAGTTCTAAACCCGCTAAAGACTCCGGGAAATGGCTAAATATTCAACAGTTAATATTAATGACGTTTTACAAAAATTCGCTCATGAGATCATACTGCAGGACGAACTTTTCGTCATATTTTTTCATAGTTCCATTTTACAAAAACAAGTAAAGTTCACATAATGTAGTTTTGGCATACAAATTTCTTCAAAATAATATTTTGATTTTTGGTGAATTTTTAGACTTCTTGCCACTTTTTGCCGGTTTTATTACCAATAAAACCGGGAGCATTGCCACCCTCCCAATTAGTTTTTTGGCCCGCCAATCACGAAATTTTCATCTGGACGCTGGTTCCTAATACCATGTATGTATTTAGCTGTCCTAATTCTGCCTAGTGATTCAGTTAAGCTTCGTAGATACCCTCTGCCTCGACTATACCTCCCGGGACTGCTGCCACTGGGATTACCTGTTTCTCCATACCGGACCTAAAAGGAGCATCTGGAACTGTTACCACCAAAGAAGGAAGAAAAGTTCAACAGCCCAAGAGGCTCAGTTTTTGACACTGAAGTGCAAAGTCTCGCCACACAATGCACTCCTGCCGCAATTATCACGAAGCCCAACCTGTTGATTGGATCAGCAACACTGTATTGACCGAGATCGAGCGGCTTGAAGTATTTTCAATAAAAGGTTACCCAAGTAATTCTTTGATTCTTTATTTATACATTAATTCACTACCTAATAGATAGTACACGGTATGGAACGTTTTGCATTTGGAATTTATTGAGGAATCTCGAAACGTGAACCGACGTTATCAGATGGGTTGTACGTTTGGTTTTTAGTTGGTGTCAATGAATCATTATCGAGCATAATAAAAAAAACTGTCTTGTTCACGAGCGCCTCGAAAATATTTACTCTCTTCTTAATAGTTCATAAATAACTGGAATTGAATATAATACCTATCTCAATACATCGGTATGATACTTCTAGGCAATGAGTTTCATTTTATCATCGAGATACAGCCATCAAAAATGTTCGGCGAATCAATATAGGTAGGCAAAATGGTATTTCAAACGATATTGACATTTGACGCTATCGAGTCGTTAAAACTACCGGTGTGATGTATCATTCCAGAGTCATAGATCCTCTGGTAGTGAGATGGCTGACCCAACAACTATATTGCTTTTCTAGGTTTGCATCTAATTTATCCAATTCAGATGAAAATTTAAATAATTTTACAGTAACCCCTGTTAGAGCCCCTATTATACTATTCGGCCATCAATCGATTAAAAGCAATCTATTTTTGTTTATTGTTACCAACAAGCTGATTCACCCGGCGTTGCACCGGTTGACTTGAATAAACGGAAGTCCCCCTCACTCATCACATTTTGGGACATCCCAATGGATCTGATTAAATAAAGTCCTTACTTGAGAGTACTTACTTAAAGTACTTACTTATAAAAAACCTATTAAGACCAAACTACTGAGATCAACCCCCATTCCCTTTCCACAAACATCCCCCACATTTCAGATTAAAATTATTCTTGATAGGTATCCCAAAAGAACGTTCAGACTAATCCACTTTCATTCGTCCACCAGTTGGTGAACATCAGATTACCAGTTCGTTCGGTGATGACCAAATTATTCCATTTAGCCACCCCTTCACCCCCTCCCTTTTTTTCCTTACGAAAACACCTCCCTATGGTTGACGCTAAAAAAAATTTTAATAGCCTGTGATTGAGGTTGACGTAATCTAAACACATTCGCCCAATCAGATACACAGTTTGTTCAGTGATGTCAAAGATACCCTTTTCCAAACCCCTACCCCAAAAACACCCCTATGGGTCGGAATTGAAAATTTCCAAGTAGGCAGTGGTTTTTTAGTGTTATCCAAACATATTTCATCAATCAGGTCCACAGTTTATTCTCTGATGTTCAAGATACCCCTATTCCACCCCCACCCCTCCATCAAAATAAACGTTCTGGTTCAGATTTGAAAATATCAAGTCGTTTTTTATTCAAGTTAGAGTAATTTAAACATATTAAATCAATCAGGTCCTCACTTTATTTAGTGATGACCAAGATACCTCATTTCACCCCCCCCCCCCCCACCTCCTTCTAAGAAAACACCCCCTATGGGACAGATTGGAAAATTTTCAAGTAGCCTGTGATTTAGATTAGAATAATCCAAACATATTCGACTACCTAATCAGATCCCCAGTTCGTTCAATGGTGTCCAAGATGCCCCGTTTCACCCTCCCCCTCCCCTAAAACACCCCCCCCCCCCTGGCTCAAATTTTAAAAACTTCAAATAGCCTAAAATTTTAGTTGGACTGATACAGACATTTCCCTCACTCATATCAGTTGTCCAATGACCCCTGTAACCGTGAAAAGCGGACAAACATACGGACAGACTGACACGACAGAGAAAACATGAAAATAATTGAGAATGATCACCTGTGTGTAAACCATTATTCATATATAACCATGCTCATAACTCAGCTTGTTGGCCACGCACTTCGCAGTAGTTAACATAAATAAAACAATTTAAATTGGCCCAATTCCTTTTCTTCACATGCCCCTCTGCTAAACACAAAGCTTCCCTACCTTCGGTAGTGAGCAAGCAAACGATAATCATCAGTAACGCTTGATAATCATCAGAAATTGAGCATATTTCGTTACGTAACGTAACGTGACATAACGAAAATTTGGTTGTGTGCCATAGCAAAGACATGAAATGTCAAAATGGTAGGTACCAATCGTCTACAAATAGCAAGAAACGGAAAAGAAACGCAAAATTCCAATGTTCTATGCAATGTACACACAGACATACTTACGATTTTATTAATATAGATGATAATGAACTGATATTCGATTAAAAAAATAAAATTGACCCCTCCCCTCCCCTCCAGCGCTTGAAATTTTTTGGTTCAAGTTTCTGATGCGTAGAACCCACAAATAGAAAAAAAAAAAAAAGCGTCCGTTTGCCGTCCAGAGCTCTTCTTTGAAACTACCTACTGGACCAATGTTTATGAAACTTAGGTTATAAATCACATTTGGGGTCTAGTTGATCCCAGATGCTCGGCATACATTTTCGCTGAACATGAAGTGCTGAAATATTCAAAAATTGATCTTGATAACTTTCACGATAACAGTAGGTAATGGTTTTTTGGTTGTCATTGATTGACATTAGAGTGTTGTACTTCTCGTGTTCATTTTCTCGGGTACGAAAATGGCCTTTTCGAAACTAGAAGAGGTTTCCGTAACGTAGAAACGCTTTTCGGAACGGGAAGAGTCAGCTTTACTCGTGCTCAGCTTTTTCAGAATCGTAATTACGAGACGACAACTTGACCTTTCTCTAGGATTACACTTTAGAATAACATAGCAACTATCATGCAGTTGGCGAGAACGCACGCACACACACCCGACTAATTCGCCTGAATTCGCCCCGTGCCGTATATTGTTGATGGTTTAACCTTTGTATTTGTCTTTCGTTCGTGTTTTTTCCCCGCCTCTCAACCAGAACGGTCATTAGCGGCATTTTGTTCTTGCTTTCGACGTTTTAACGAAGATTTCAGCTTTTTCATTCTCAAGATTTTGTTTCAAGGTTCATTTTACACGTTTTAAAGATTCGTGTTCTTCACGACTGCATCGTTTTTCATATGATGTAGAGTTAAGTGGTCGTTGTTTCTTACTTCATGTTATATTTTGGAAATTGCCTACTGTGAAAATTGAGTTTTGAGTAGTGATTCACTACAACAGTCACGTTAACGTCTCTATAAGAGTTCTCTTTCTCAAAACACCACGAGACTTTAAAACTTGCCTTGGGAATTACGATAATCGTATCAGTGGAAATATGATCCCTTCGGAATTCTAACCGCGAAATTGAAGTTAATTTCACTATTATACCTACCTTCGGATGGACTACCTAGTGAAACGATGGTTCTTGTTTTATTTTATCATAATTTTCAGTAGGTAGGTACGTACATCCTGGGATTCGCCCTGAAAATTCTTTTAATATATACTCTAGACCATTTCGGATTCACAAATACGAGTATATGATGAAACCGCCCCAAAAAAAAATTATTTTCCAAATTAAAATTGTATTTTTAAATCAGGAGAGGGGGCCGTATGTGGGCCGTACCTTAAACTCTCCCGTAGTGAAAAGGTTTTTCGAATCCTTATCAAGGGAAAAGAAAAAGTGGTCTCCATTGGCAGGCTCAAGCCAACTTTCTCCGTGGAGGAAGAGTCAGGATAGGCCGGTTTGGAGCTTAAAATCAACCATATCTCAGTTATTTTCGTGCGTTTTTATGCGAAAAAACAGCTCCAGGTTGATGACGTTAATTTTAAGAGCGTTCGAATGTAAGTGTGTTGGTTTTCCTACCCTATGAGATTTTTTTTATGTTTGCTGACGGCCACACCACCAGTGCGTGCCAATTTAATGCATTTTTTAGCTCCCGACTATGGTTTTTTTTTGTTCCTTTTTTACTTACTAAATAGCAGGCATCATATAATTTTATTGTATGTGTGCATTTCCAAGCAAAAAAGCTTCAGGAAAGGCCGGTTTGGAGCTTAAAATCGACCATATCTCAGTAATTTTAGGGCGTTTCATGCAAAAAAAACAGCTCCGGGATGATAACGTCAATTTTAATGAGCGTTCGAATGTAAGTGTACAGGTTCACCCTACTAACTTTGGCCGAAATTGTTGTTCCGGAAGATCGACTCGTTCCTTCAGCAACCACTGGTCGCAAGAGAGTGGTGTTTACTGGAAGGAGACTCCTGTAGCATTATGCTACAGTTATTATTTTTGTATTTTGTAGTTCCCGTTGTTGTTTCCAAGTACCCTAAATCAAATGTTTCGAGTTTTCATTGAGTCAAAATCGTGTTGCCATCGAGTTCGGCTATAATTTTCATCTTTTAAGTTGTGTCAAGGTTAAATAATATAATTTGCTATTTTTACGTCATAGTTGGAGGCAAATTTATTTGTTAACATTGTTAGAGGTCACTCCTCTCTCAAGTTATTTGCCTTTTGAGTTTATATTTTTGTCTTTCTCCTTCAGCGTTTATCCCCAAAAAGGGGAGGGGGGGGGGGGGCTTTTCAGGGAGAACAATAATTTTTATAACATTAACATACTCGTACATTATTTGACAACCTAGTTCGTTCGTGACGGTAACTATAAATTCTGAGTCCCTCAATCAAATGGGATTTGAATGTCTTTTCTGAAATTAACTGAATTTGAATTTCTTAACAACCATTATTTTAAATGCTCTTTTTGACAAATTAGATTCCCTTGCCACAATTCTGAAATGTTCAAAGTCCATAATATATCCTAAAGATCGGCAGTGGGCAACCAAGGCATTTCTTGTGTCTTCTAACATTTTCCCAATTTTTTTTATGGTTTATTATTTCCAATAATAAGCCTTTGTAATTGTAAAGAGGGGAAAACAAATTTTTTTTTTCTCTCAAACTTTGTCACTTCACGTTTCAAGGTGCATATAGAATCTAAAACTGCAATGTCCGTCCGCCGTTCGCCGTCCAGTCCATAAGAGGCCTTTCACTAGATGAGAAAAATCCGTCCTTTCCCACATGGACTCCACTTGGGGTCTAGTTGGTCCTAGAATCTAGCCAGCCCCATCGCTTCAGACGCATCAATGATATGAACCACAAATGGGCCAAAAACGGGTTTTTTTCCGCATATTATTTTGGTTTATTATTTCCAATAATAAGCCTATGTGATCGTGTAGCAAAAAATTTTTATAACCCCCCCTCAAACTTTGTCACTTTACGTTTCAAGGTGCGTAGAATCCAAATTTGAAATGTCCGTCCGCCGTCCGCCGTTCGCCGTCCGGGCCATAAAAGGCCTAAGAATTGACTTAAAAAACCTGTTCTTTCGCACATAGACTCCATTTGGGGTCTAGTTGGTCCTAACGTTTAACCATCCCGATTGCTTTACTCGCATAGATGCTATGGGTCAAAAACGGGCAAAAAAGTGTCTTTTTCGACGCGCGCACGCCTGGCACGCTTGGCAGGGGGTCACGGTGGGTGGAGAGGGGGGGGGGGAGCGGGGGGTGGAGTGAGAGGAGGCGCCGGCGCCGCGGCACCTTGTGGTGGGTACGGCGCCGGCGTTCCTTCGAGGCATGAATATGTTTTTTTCAAGGTCATATTTGTGTGTTAATACCAAAGCTTTTCCTACGCATATTTAATAACATATCCTCTCGACTTTTCGTACGTACTTAGATAATGATATTATTAAGGCAATAACTATTTGAATAGATAGGAGCTCAAATCGAGAAATATAAACATGCGTATATAATTATAGAAGTATAGGTTGTGGCAATTCGAAGTAGGACACGCCGAGGAGTCTGGACGGGCCTTATGACGTACGCTAGCCAACTAAAACTACGATCATACTCAATTGAAAAAATAATAAACCTTTGTGAAATAATTTGCAGCGTTTTTATCATAAGTACATAGGTTTTTATATTTCTATTGATTTTCAGGTACAAACAATGCGTTACTAGCGAAGTGTAACTCGCTTAGTTTTCATAGCAGGAAAATCGTTCGCCACTTTTAGGAATGCTCTCATTTCACCACAACATCTCATGATCCCTAATCCATTTTAGTGTCAAGGAAAGCTGATTTATTACGCTAAGTTCTTAACTAATATTGCTAAGTAACCTAAATGAACTAATAATGTGAAAAATGACACTAGGTACATGGTAGGTATACTATTGAGTACTAGGTACTTTTAAGCAGTTGGTACTAGACTATTGCAATTATTGCGTGGTTTCTAATCAGCTGATTGAGCTGAATTGTCTCCTGTTTATCCTGAGAAGTTGAGGTTTGATATGGAGACTCTCTCGGACATTAAGAGACAATTGCAATTATTGGCTCTTTCCCCATCAGCTGTGTGAGCAAAATTCTATCCTGTTATCCCTAGGAAGTTGAAATTTGATAGGGATACTCTCTGGGACACTAAGAGAGCTGAGTAAGCTACATTCTCTCCTGTTAATCCTAAGAAGTTGAAATCAGATATTGTGACTCTCTGGGATACTAAGAGACGATTGAATTGATAGGGTCTTTTCTGATCAACTGACTTAGCTAATTTGATTGAGACGTTTTTAACGTGTGACACAAAACACATATTTCACAGGGAGAAAAATAAGGCATATCCATGTACCGATGTATCTACATGTTTGTGGTGTAGATTTTCTTTTATTTCTTTTGGTAGGTGACATCGTCCAGTTATATTTCAATAATGCACCTTAGACTCAATTTGGTAGGTAATTTTTTTTCGGACCAGTGTTCTGCGGGCTATTTAATACAGGTTTACTGTGTACGGGGCTTAATAATAATTCATAGATATCATCCCAAAGAATCGAAACCACCCAGGTAGCTGTAACTTCATAGGTTTGCTCTCCTCCCTAAGGGCCAGAACTTCAACAGGGAAAAAAATCAACATAGGATTAATAAACGGACACATTTTAAAATCCTGTAACATTCACAAATTCAATCGTAGGGATTAAAAAATAAGCAGAACGTGTAGAGAAAATCAGTAAGTTTGATTCACAATCAAAAAATCGGAAAAAAATTATCAAGTTTTAAAAATTATGTCATTTAAATGACGACCCTGTTTGGTAACGCATAGGTCAAGACGGTCCTTGAAGTTCTGCATCACTCTTTGCACCTTATCTTCCGGTATTTCCGCGATTTCTCGTCTTATTGACTGCTTCAAAATAGACTAGTAGCAGGAAAGTATCAGAAAATCTAAAGTGTACGTGGACAAACCACGAACCATTCAAGCATAAAGACCGTCTTGAACTGTGCGTTACCAAACAGGGTCGTCATTTAAAAATGACATAATTTTTAAAACTTGATACTTTTTTTTCCGATTTTTCGATTGTGAATAAAACTTACTCATTTTCTCTACACGTTCTGGTTATTTTTTAATCCCTACGATCGAATTTGTGAATGTTACAGGATTTTAAAATGTGTCCGTTTATGACGGACCACCCTGTACCAACATGGTAAAAATTACCTAATAAACTATGACGATCGTATCAGCCGATATAATTCCAAAGGAATTTAGATGATTATAACTATTGTCACCTATAGATGGAGCAGCGAAGCGTGGATATGTGATTTATTTTATATAATTAATTTTCAGTTGGCGGGTCAGCTTGTAGTAAATTCAAAGACTAGTAAAATGGAGGCATTTTTAATTCAATTTCTCCTCGGTCGGTGTCTATGCCACTGCAGATATATTTAGATAATGAATAATAGACATCGTTTAATTAAAGGGCTATCTAATACATAAACAAAAAAACCTTTGTACCATTTATGAGATGTCGATTTCTTGAATAAACCAATTTGTATTTTTATTTCTATTTTTTTGTCGCAGATGAGATTTTTTTTTTTTTTTTTAGAAAAACGTCGCCGGATGGATTGACAAATTTCTTTCACATAAACTTTTCAGCGTCCATCATTACCTCTAGGGATTTGGTAGATCAAGTCCGAACCTTGCTTTTTTGATGGGATATCTTTTAATTTGGAGAAAAACTGTATATTTGTGTTATTTGTTCAAAAAGCAATTTTGACGTGTTTATTAGGCTCGAAAATCTTTTCTATTAGTCAAGGGGGCAAGGCAATGAGTAACTTTAAGTGAAATCATAAAAACGAATTCTGATCCTCCATTTGGAGGACAGCTGATGACGTCAGCAGAGGATATATGGGGTTTCTGCGACTTTCAACCCTTCGAGCCCTTCAAAAGGGCTGAAATTCTGGATTTGATTAGATAATGCCGTTCATTATCTGAGTTGACGAAAAGTTGGCTCTGTCCGACAATTAGGGTAGCCGTGATTTTTCATCTTCCCAGATAAAGAAGGGCATTATCTTATTAAATCCCGAATTTCAACCCTTTTGAAGGGCTCGAAGGGTCGAAAGTCGCAGAACCCCCATATTTCCTCTACTGACGTCCACGACGCTTGAGGCAGTCGGACGAAAAGCCCCAACCTGGAATGGTTGTTTACTTCACTTTAATTTTTCCCATTTGCTCTGCTACCTACTTCTTTCAAGTAGAACAGCATGGAAAAAGTGTAGATTGGTTGCGGTTGAGTTTGAGGATTACTGTTCTAAATGTTTCATTGCAGCGTGCCATCTATGTATTGTTTGGTATATAAAACTGGAGAAAAAACGTCGGAGGAGAAATACAAAAATATAAACGAGTATAAATTCAAAACTAAGGAAAGAAAGGCGTATTTTTCGTAGCGTTAATTCTGATACAACATCTGCAAATTTTGTCAAAGGGTTTGTCGAACCTTATCAGAAAAACCCAGAAATTTTCAAAACAGCCAGATTTCGTTATTCCAATACCTAGTGTTCGACAAATCCTTGTTAACTCCAACGTGGACGATGTAGTAGTGGGGAGTGGGGACTTTTAGTAGTTTACCCCGTCTTATTCCTCCCATAATATCTCTGAAGAGCAAAATTCTCTCCCACTCCCCCCCCTTTTTTTTGGCATTTATTGATTGGACTATCTGTACAGTAGTTACCGCCGATTCCACTGCAATGCTTATCCTGATTAAGTTTTACGGCTATCAAGAAAATACCGCGTACGCAGGGATTTTGCGTTTGCGCATCCGCAGTAAATGCCATTGATCCAATTGAGTGCAATCTATATGTAACCTCCCAGGTCTTGAGTTGTTCGCAATAATTTCAAAAGCAAACAAAGGAATGTAATCAGCTCCCTATTAGTCTATCAGTTTCTATGCTGACTAACAGTGAACTTCCTAATGACTTTCGACCGCTAACGAGGTCTCCTGCTAAATACGAACACCACAGCCCACAACTTCTTTTTCATTTCCTTCATTTTATAGGAAACATCGAACTGTAAATATATTACCTGAATAGTTGTAATCCTATGTTTTCTAATCAGTTTATTATGAGGTAATCTAAAGTCTATTATTCTCTTCATTTCACTGAAAACATGATTTGAGATAGTTCGAATATCCTCCTGCGTTCTTGATTTTCATGTCTTTTTGTTTATTATTGATAAACTGACCTACGGTATAACTGTTCTAAAATTCATTTAACTACCGACGTAACTGGGAAGGTGCAAAATAACTTAAACGCCATTCAAAGAGTTGAAACAAGACCAGACACAATTTCATTGCTACTTTACTTCCTACCAAAGAAAAGGAAGCTATATGTTCATGTAGTTCAAAAACATTATTACCCTTCAAAATGAAAATTTCTACAAGCTATTAGCGTTTCAACACCAATTCATTGTCACACCTAAAACTATACCAAATCTTTGTTAGATTTTGAAGAAATTTACAAGTATTGTGCGTGAATTTCATTGCCGCCAGATTATTAGTAGAGAGTGCACATGCGCAAACTTGAATTACTTATAACGTCGATTTATCATGATCCATAATTCCGATTTTGTTCAAACTCTGAGATAGTTTGGTTCATTTTCCAGGAAGCTAGCCTGTGGGTTTTAATGTGATTAGTTGGGTTATAACTATTCCGCATGCTCAAAACTAAAATTGGTTGATACCGGCAAAACTTCTGGACACTACAGGACTTCTGGACTGATCTTGATGAAATTACGAGGAAATGTGTTCCTAATATTTTTCATCTCTAGTCTCTAAAAAATAGACGCACCCTACCCGATAGGAAGGCGTCAATTAGAGTTCCCGATAGGAATCCAAGGGGGTGTCCGTCGATCCAAGCGGGTATAGTGGTTCTGCAAGCGGGTAGGTTGTTCTTCAAGCGGGCATCGAGCATTTTTTTATCGGGTGGACCGAATTGGAATTATTCCAAGCGGGTCTTTTAAAATGCCCGCTTGATAATCAAAAGGATGAGCCGTGAAAATTTATCGGGCCGCGAGATTGGTGACTCCAAGCGAGTAGGGTGCTGTGTCCGTTCCATAGGGCCGTTTTGAAAACAATCGGGTCCTGCAAATTCCAGATGGGTAAAATTTGAAATCAATCGAGTTACCACTTCAAATCTTATCGGATACTCTAGTATTTTATCGGACGTCAGGGGATCCTTCACACCACTGGTGGTTTCGTGTGACGACACCTTGCACAGAGAATTTGAATATTTTCTTAGGAGGCTTGCATGCGTGCTATCTGATAAATGGCAGAAGCCCTTGTCGCACATCACCCAATGGGTGAGAGTGAAAACCCAAATTTCGATCGTACGGTTGGTTTCATTGAGGATTAGAGGCACCAGAAGGAAGGTGAGGAAGGATATATAGCATTTCCAAGCCAAATGAAACCTTTTCCAAGTCAAATGAAACCTTTTCCAAACCAAATGAAACCTTTTCCAAACCAAATGAAACCTTTTCCATATCAAATGAAACCTTTTCCAAACCAAGTGAAACCTTTTTCAAACCAAATGAAACCTTTTCCCAATCAAATGAAACTGTTTCCAAACCAAATGAAACCTATTGAGAAAATGAGTGAACTGAGGTACCTAGATAGGTAGGTAGGTACCCACTCACATTCAACAGTCAGAAATTTCTCAAACTTACTTGATTCCTATTCTACTAAGGTGAGATCCACTTCGGTAATCCTATGCCTGAAATTCATCGAATTTTCATTTTGTCAACGTCTTTCTATGATAGGTACAATTGCATCTACCTGCAACTTGCAGGGTACCTACCTAACTAGGTACCTCAGTTTACTCATTAGCGAATTTTTGAAGGAAATTAAGCTATTGTTCTCGTCTCAAATTTGTAGAATGTGAATTTTTGAAAACATTTTATGCAGAAATCCGTTTCAGGCTATTCTGAATCATATTCTGAAGTTTAACGCATTTTTTAATGTATGTATGTATGTGTCATTCCAGACGATAACTGTCCGTAGAATTGTGCTAGAAACTTCAAAAAAAATTTTAAAATGTTGAGGACACAAAACGGAAGTTCAAGTTCGTTGGCCAGCATGATCGGATTACATCTTCGGGTTGAAATTTTCAAAAATGTAGTCAAAAATTTCAAAATAGCCTGTTTTTTGCGATTTGTTGTGCGAAATAATTTTTTCAGCATACTAACATGTGGTATATTCGGAATCAGCGTAAAACTTACTATAAGAATATGTATCAAGTTTTCAAAAATGTCAAAGTTAAAAAATCAGTCAAAAATCGAAATAATTCCGTTCGCTAGTTGTAAAAATCAGTAATATTTGTATGAAACATTGTCCAAATTCAGATTGATTTACTCTTATGTTGCGACTGAAACGTCGAAGATTTCTTCAAAAATTCGCTCATGGGGTCATGCTGCAGGACTGGACTTTTTACTCAATAGTAAAGTGGTTTGGATAAAGTTTCATTTGATTTGGATAAACTTTCATTTGGTTTGGAAAAGGTTTCATTTGGTTTGGAAAAGGTTTCATTTGATATGGAAAAGGTTTCATTTGGTTTGGAAAAGGTTTCATTTGACTTCCAAAAGGTTTCATTTGGCTTCGAAAAGGTTTCATTTGGCTTGGAAATGCTATATGAAAATTAATTAAATAAGATGATCCACAAAAGTAGAAGAGAAACCTAAAACTTTCAAGCGAATATCCCCCTCATTCTGTGTATCTACTCGTATAAAAATATACCATTGTGTAATGATTAGTAGCAGATTTTGTTTCATTAGCCGGATAATTCCATATATTCTGATTCAATTAAAAACAACTTCTTGATCTAAACTCATGAATCAGCTCTCCAACTGGAGGCAAACAAAGCTCCATAAATAATTTGAGAATGAGTGTATCCCCATTCTTTCTGATCGGCATCGCATCCAACGCAGTTGGTAATAAGAATCATTAGATTAAACTGCGGTGTTTTAATAGGTTTTATTTAAACACGAATAAAATATTTTTTGTATAGGATTTTGTACAGGTATATGGGGAGAGCCGCAACTAGGTGATTTGTAGGAGGGGGGGGGGGCAAAGAAGTTTTATTTATTAAAAACACTTATTTTATATTATCAACACTTATACATGACTAAAACAAATGAATTGTTTGTATTGTAACTCAATGGTAACTAAGCAAAACAAACCGTCATTCCCCAACTACGCTTCAAATTCGAGCGAGATCAGACAAACATAGGCCACGAAAAGCATGCACATATACTACTATTAATCCAACTCCGATGAAATTTATAGGGAAACATCTAGGAGCTAAACCGCACAGTCAATGAAAATTTCATCGCAATCGTTCCAGCTCCAATTTATGCTAAAAACCTTGCTTAAATAGCCAAAAATCCAATTTTTTTTTTTTTTTTTTTTTTTTGAATCGCAGAGTGTTATTTAGAACCATTTTTAGCCATAAAATTGGTAGTTAACAATTTCTTTTCAAAGTCCTCAATTATCGAATCAATGTAACATAATTTATTATAGTACGACAATTTACGAAAATTTGCTCATACAATATGCTGAATGATTGGAACTTTTTATGTAATTTATATATTACATCGGTAATAAAGTCTTAAAAAATTTACTCAAAGTCCTATACTATATAGGTATAATTATTTCTTTCACTTTCCTTGTGTGGTACAATATTATTGAAATAAGAATAAATATTTGCCACATACCTTGAATGATAAAATCGCAGATCTAACGTACATCGGCCTATACTCGATATATTCTCTTCATTATGGGAAACGGACATATGAGTTTAAAGCAACCCACATGGTCTTGTGCGATTTATTGAACCTCTTCGTCCATCAATCAAACAAAATACTATTTTAATTCAAAAGTTTCCGAGATATTGAATTTTCAAAATGTCAACACTTAAATACTACCCTTTAGGGTTGATCAAAAGTGAGACCGATGTAACTGGCACATCCTCGGCTAATGTACAAATTTTACCCAAATTTGATAAAATTCGGTCCTGTAGTTTCGTAGAAAAGCGTCGGACTTCGTAAGCTAAAAACCGCTGAACTGGTTTTTTTTTTAAATTCAATTTTGGGAATTTACGTACTTATCTTGAGACGTGAACCAACAACTTTTGACGAGGGGGAAGGGAGGGGGGCGATATTTTTTCCCCCTTGGTCGATTACGAAGGTTTATTTTTAAAATGATGTCGATAGTGTTTTGAGCACACCTGAAACTCTGGATTTTCAGTCAACAAGATCTAGCGTTCAATTTTCTAATTTAATTATGTTAACTTCTTCGTTGAAGTTCACCGGGAATCAATAAAGAAATGTAGTCTCCTTCGTTGCCGTATTATATATTATTCAGATTCCGTAACTACTACACAATGTAGCTACTTAACAATGATGGTTTCTTGACCCTCCACTAATGGCACATCAAGGGATGAACCCCAATCGGCGTCAGTAAAACCGACTAGGAAAATGTAATCAGAAATAGCAAACTTAAAATGGAACAAAGTTACCTCAATTGACGGTACCTATGAGGAGTGCACATTAACACAGGAATTGCTGACGGGGAAAGAAAAGTGAGTCATTTGCTCTTTTAGAAATCTTTATTGAATAAGTGAGCTGTTGAGGGGCCCTCGGGACGACCATGTCGACGCGAATTTGCAGCACAGAGCTAGTTAGCCAATTTTCCACATGGAATTTTATTGCCCAAGATGCAATGAATCGACGGCCTTCAAGGGCGCACGTGGAATGAAAAGGGACTCCACAGAAGTTATCTCGGATTATCCTTGGTTCTATTTAATACAAATTGTTTAATACACATTATCCATCATTTAATCGCATCGTACCATTGTATTGTGTTGTAAGTAGGTGTTTACGTATACAAAATATATAGAAAAAGAAGAAGAAAATAGTTTATTATCAGTAAAATACACATCACAAAAATCATTAAATACGTATTACAATAAACATTACAACATGGTGTCAACCGTTTGTCGGAAGTTAGGGTAAAAGTAAATTACATATGCTATCTACTAAAAAATATAAATAAATAGTACCTATTCTATAACGCATGGAGTTCACGCAAATGAATTAAAACATGCTAGGTAATAAAGATAAATAAATCTGTTTTAGAAAACGGGGCATAAGCAGGGTGGCTTCAAGATTTGGTATATAGGATTTCGTACATTCAGAAATTGAACTCCCTGACTAACAACAGTCTGTAGCGCCAAGCCAATCGTGCAAACTGCGCAAATTGTATATCACAGTAGTATAAAATCTTTATTACAAAGCTATTTACATTCACGTTCATGGTGCGGAACAAAAGACAACATGAGGGAAAATAAAAACACCCCTACCCTATTTATGAGCAAAAGAAAATTAGCCGACATTGCTAACATTAGAAAATCTAGCGATGTTTTGTTCTGACGCGATTAGCTCAAATTTTCTTCCGGAGAATCTCAGTCACACTGTCCGTTTTGCTTCCGAGTCTACCTAAAGGTAGCGGAAACATTGTTTTCACCTTCGGGAGAATACAAAATTTTGGACTACAAAATCAAAATTTCCACTCGCATTTTACATCTTAGACCATTTTGAACAACTTTGGTTCCATGTCTGTCTATGCGTGTGAGAGTATGTGTGTGTGTCCGCAAATCCTTGTAACAAGCTTATTTTCCACAGCTTTCATCCGATTTGGATGAAATTTTCAGAGGGAGTGCGGGTTAGGAGGTAGATGGTCCCCTAGCAGTTTCATCGTTCTTGACTCAATACCTCACTCTGCGCATGCGCAATCGTAAATTCTACCAAGCATCATTTTCTCACGCCCTAGTCGTATGATCTTGCTCAAATTTGGATGATAGTTGAGGGATGATTATTTGATCATTTTTTGTCAATTTCAACATGGTTGTATCATTGATAGCTACTGCGCATGCCCCAATATGAAATCCTTGTAACAAGCTTATTTGCCACAGTTTTCATCCTATCTGGATGAAATTTTCTGGGAATGTGCGGGCTAGGAGGTAGACGATCCCCTGTCAGCTTCATTGTAGCCAAATCAATACTTCACTCAGCGCATGCGCAAAAGTAAATTCCATTATGCTATATTTTTTACGCCCTAGTCGTCCGCTCTCGCTCTAATTTGGATGATAATAGGGGGATGAAAATTTGATTATCCTATCTCATTTTCAACATGATTGTATCATTAATAGCCACTGCGCATGCGCCTATGTAAAATTCTTGTAACCACCTTAATTTCTACTGTTTTCATCCGATTTTGATGAAATCGTCGGCGAATGCACGGTTTGGTTGTATTACCTATTCCATTGTTTTCAACTCAGTTCATTCTGCGCTTGCACACACGTATATTACATTGAGCATTATTTTTTCGTTTTTTAATTGACCAATTATGACATTCCACGCTGATTCTTGATTTACTATTTTTCAAGATCATTTAATAATTTCAAATGATCTATACATTCATAATAGGTAAACGAGGAAGCTATGTGCACTTGGCAGACGGTTTTATTTATTTATTTTATTTTATTTTTTTTTTCAGCATGCACATGCTTTAGCCCTAGGTCCCCGCTCGGAAAACGATAGGAAGAAGCGTTACGCAAATATGACACGAAAAATGCGCGCAGTTGTCTATTGATTTCCGTTCCGTTGCTTGGGAAGTCTAACTCCCTTACTTATCGTTCCACGATAATCGTTCGCCACTTGTTGGAAACCTCTCAATTCATCACAAAATGTCACGATTCCTAAGACGCTGTAGTGTCCATGGAAGCTGATTAATAGCGCCAAGTTACTAACTAACTTGTTTATCTCCCAAAAATAATCATTGTAGGTGCCTGACAGGAGTCTAGTGATGCGACAATATTATTTAATAACATTATGATGTAGGTAATAATATTATGTAATAACATAAAGTAATGTAATGATAGTATGGCTAAAGCATGTGCACGTTTTCAATCATTCTAAGCCGACGGCTTTATGTAACTAGAAACATAGATACAATTATTGTCTGAGTTTTCAGGCCAATTTTTGATATGTTTTACTGGTTACGATTCACTTCCGTGTTGATGTATTTCAGCGAATTTTTGAAGAAAATTAAACTATTGCTCTCGCCTCAAAATTTGTAGAATGTGAATTTTTGAAAAACTTTTATGCAGAAATCCGTTTCAGGCTATTCTGAATCATATTCTGAAGTTTAACGCATTTTTTAATGTATGTCTGTATGTATATATGTATATGTATGTATGTATGTATATATATATGTATGTATGTGTCATTCCAGACGATAACTGTGCTAGAAACTTCAAACAAATTTTAAAATGTTAAGGACACAAAACGAAAGTTCAAGTTCGTTGTCCAGCATGATCGGATTACATCTTCGGGTTGAAATTTTCAAAAATGTAGTCAACAATTTTCAAATAGCCTGTTTTTTACGATTTGTTGTGCGAAATAATTTTTTCAGCATACTAACATGTGGTATATTCGGAATCAGCGTAAGATTTCCTATAAGAATATGTATCAAGTTTTCGAAAATTTCAAAGTTGAAAAATCAGTAAAAAATCTAAATAATGCCGTTCGCTAGTTGTAAAAATCGGTAATATTTGCATGAAACATTGTCCAAATTCAGATTGAACTACTCTTATGGAAGTATCCCTGTATAACCAATCCTAGAACCATGCTGTTTAAAACGTAAGTAGTAGGTGCTTGTTTGAAAAAAATGTAATCACAACTGATGAGTTTACTCTGTGAAATATTCCGTCCTCCGATTCTCTCGGTCGCTCTCTTTAATGTTTTATTTGTCTATCAAAATCATAAACTAAAATTTCTCTACACGATCAATAGCGACTGAAATGTCGAAGATTTCTTCAAAAATTCGCTCATGGGGTCATGCTGCATGACTGGACTTTTTTCTTGTCGATGTGAAATCAAACGGGTAAACTCATAGCAACCGGGGTGGTATCATTCGACTCTTTGGGTGGAGAGCTATAAATGAAACTCAAAAAACTTACTGTTACGTTCAATGATTTTAAAGATCTCGATTTTTTAATATTTCAGCTCTTAGGTTCTATCGATGCCGATGTTAGTGGCACCGGTGGCACAATGCTAGTGGCACAATTCATTTTGATTCAGCTGACAACATTAGGAATGAAAATTAGATTCCTATTCGTATCTCCAGTTATTTATTACGACCTCATGTAAGTACCAATCTACCTCGGGATTCCCACGAGTCATCATTCAGTTTTACGAGCACTGCCTTTTCGGATTATACGGTTGGCTGGGCCTATTTAATTCGAAACATAATCTTTTACATTACGAATTTAACCTGATTATTTCATTATTTCAAAACAATTCTTATAAACGTTGGTAATTCGATTTCGTAATAGGGTCTTCTCATTGTTCGGTTAACTGCAGCCTTTGAAGATTTCAAGACTAGACCCTGGGTAATCCCCGAACAAGGGGCAATTAAATTATGGAAAACCTTTTTTTTTTTTTAATTGTCAAAATGATTCACGAGATAGAGTCATCACATAGTAAAAGTAACGAGTCACGATCTTACTCATAGTTTATTATCAGATAGCTATTGTGAAGATGCTACATCATAAAAAGAACAATGTTTCGAAGAAATATTCGCAAAGGTAGGGAATACCAATCGTAGTATCTAAATAATGATACTATGATGAAATAATATGATACTTCGATGATACTACAATGATACTATGATGGAATAAATTATGATCCCCTAATACAAAGCCTACGTGTATCGCTACATCAAACCACGCCATTGGGCTCAACCATAACTTTTATGTGGGTACCGAGCCATGTAGGTATTCACGCCAATGAGTGTGCTGATGCCCTTGCAAGAAGAGCCATTGGTGATGGTGATGACTCCATCGAAATGTTACCTTTGCTCATTGAGGATCAAATCTCCTATATGCAACATAAAGCCAATTTCATCTGGCACGAGCAATGGCAGGGTGAGGTCACTGGTCTGCGTGGTGTCCTTCAGGACTTGAGCCTGGTGGGCCCAGTCGTAACCCTACTTCCAAGGAGGGATCGAATAGAGGTCAACCGTTTAGCCACTGGCCATACCCGTCTTACTCACAGACAGTGCAAAAGCTCGAAATGTTGTGTGTGGGGGTGATCTGTCCATCCGCCACTTTCTGGAGTACTGCCCAGCCCTTGTGGACCTCCGAGTCCAGCATCAGCCCCCTCAGTGGGTTGACGTTTTATCCAAACCAGACAAGCTCTACTGCGAACTGTGATATCTGATCTGTGATATATTTTTTTACATCTAGTCGTCATTTTATTTCATTTTGCTGATTGTATATAGTAGCATGTATATAGTTATTAGCCTATTTTGCATCTAATCTTAGTTCTATTACTTTATTTTCGGGTTTTTTTGTCCACTTTGGGGCTAACTGTGGTCATCACATTACCCCTCATTTTTTTCCCCTCCGAGTTGCCAGTGGATGGCGCTCCTTCTTAGTCAAGGATGGCAACATGGCTCCCCTTAGAATCGTGCCATTTCCAGTGTCCCTTTAGACACCTTGTTCGATGCCGCTAATGAACCTTCTGGTTGAAGTGTGGCTTAAACCTTAATAAAAAAAAAAGTATCTAAATAAAACTCTCTTATTCACCAATGTGTTGCACTGAGTTACTTTAAAAGTTTACTCACTTTTGTCTACTGATTCAACAAAAATCATAAGTGTTTGATGATGTACCTAAATGTATATATTACAACCCGACAGACGTTTATTCAGTCTCATTGGGATTTAAACTTGAAAAAGATTCAGCAAACTATAAATTTAAACTTACGGTCTACCTTCCATAATCACTACACAGGTACACTAGGTAACTAGTGATGGATCAGTTCCCCTGTGAACGCTCAGAAATGTTGATAGGCTCAAAGCTCCATAAAATAAAGAAAAGTTACTAGGTACGTGTAATTTCCACAATAATCCATTTTTGTGGCTCGGAAAGCATAAGCTGCATTCGATGATTAACGCTTATAATAATTATATTGAAGTCCAATGTACTGCTTGGTTTCACAGGTATTACCTGCGCATAGGATGTATGCTTGCACAGTTTGCCTTTCGTGGCTTTATCTTGCATGAAAGTACTAGGAACCAACTTCACCTTCTCTACACGTCTATGAAAAGGAAGAACAAAATAATATTTATTTACAATAAGAATGGTTCAGTGCCTTATAAATTATAACATGTGACGTTATAAACAAAAAGAGTACCTTGTGTCGGGTACTGCCACACTATAAGCAAATATACAGGGTGTTTCAAATTCACATCAAACTTGTTCCAGTGCGGATTTACAATTCATGAACTTAACGCCGCCACTATTTAAAATCTGTACTTTCAGGTATGATAATTATGTAATATAATGTCACTTCCAACTAATGTACCTCACCAACCAACAAACGAACCATTCTGGCTCAGATCGATTTCTTCCAGATAGTTGGACCTGAGTTCTCCCAACACGTAGAAGAAGGCTGAAAACTGGAAAAAGGTCTTGGTCAGCACCCATGCTGCTCATTGAACATAGCCTCTTTTCGCATTCTACTCTCAATCAAGTCTCGTCATTCAATACAAGCAACCAACCCCTATCCACCAACTTCAAACCAACTTCCAACTTCAATTACCATAAACACCCATAAAAACGTACCCATAATGGATGGTCTCCATCAACATGTATTAGATACAAGCCCAAGAAAGAACACTTAAGGTCTCTTGTTTCTTGTGCACTGGCTCGAATGCACTCCAGTTTGCGGGCCAACTGCACCCAACAATGTCTCCAGCTGTCCTGCCCACTCATATATTCTCTCAATGTCCCTGTAAACACCCTGTACATCCGTAGTGATGAGCCTGGTGATCGCATGGTACCATAAAATAGGAGTCTTGACATAACAATAGATGCGTGACAGGGTGTGAGAAAAATACCAGCCATGCTCTGCACGCCTATGGATGTAGACTGGAGGTCTGACGTATCTACTACCTGATGATGGGTACATCTCTACCATAGGGTAGGAATCACACTCTAATAGACCAGGAACTTGATGAGCAATGGTTATCTCCCTGAGCAGGATGCAATTTTGGGAAATAACCATGGAGCTTCTCCCACATCTCCTACTGGTGTGGGGCAGCAGCCCCCCATTCAACAATCGTCTCCTGGGGTCTTCTTTTTGACCTGAAGACTGAAGTGTAGATCACAGGTAAGCTGTATTAATGGTTTTGAAAGTGACTACATCCTGGATCTGGTGAGGTGGACGTGGAGGGGCTAAATGGCTTGGAGAACATATACTTGGAATTTGTCCTGATGATATTTCCGCCGGTTGAGGATGCGACCATGGCAAGATAACAGGAAAGGGTTTTTCCATCTATGGAGTTGGTTTGGCGTAACGCCATGATTGCGGGAAGGGCGATCCAGCCCGTAGATGTTTGATTGAACCTGCGGTCGCTAGGTCGCATAGGTGTCTATCTGGAGACTGATTCCTGATTCCGCCCCCCTCCTACCTCCAGGTGGAACATGCAATTCCTTTGTTGATGACCGCATTCCTCTCTCGTCATCATAACCTCCTAGAAAAAGCGGGTGTTTTCCCGTTAAAGGTTTCTTCACTCAGACCCTCCGAATTGCTGTCCAATTTAACCCAGATTTTTCGCGTCTTTCATTGTAGCCACGTTAGGAATCCTTTTTAATTTACCATACCTTTCCTCTGATATCTATAAATTTATTAGCTGTGCGGCATCCACACTTCAGAGCCTTGGATCATCAAAACTATCCACCGGTAAGTCCCATTTCCTAGGTTCTCCCAGCTTTTCTTTAAAATACAGTCCACCATATCTAAATTTCACATATTGCTACACCAGGAGCCTCGTGAAGGTGGCAGAGCAGCTAACCAAACGAGAAGACAGGAGTACCATTGAGTCCAGAAGTTAGGATGGAAACAGTCAATTCGTGCTTCTGCAGAGGTACTGGGGGGAACAGAGGATGAACAAGTTAGTGTTTTCAGAAGTTTGTTGAAAACCGAGTGCCACTCATAAATGGAGCCAGCCACAACTCTGAAGAGTCGGCGCGGCGCTGGCGGTACACTCAGCTTCCTCATAGGATTCCTTGCTAAGAATAATGTGCACACCAGTACTTCAAGACTAGGAACCTATATAAATGCCGTGTTAAAAACTCCGCATTGGCTTGGCCTGATAGTATCCCCACTCAACGCTGTAACAAAGGACCAAAGAATGTTGGGCCGCTCATTAGGGTGAACACTTTTCAGATACCCAATGATAATATCCCAAAATTTAAGGCTCCTAAGTACATTAGAAGAGAGTTCTCATCCGCTCTAAAATTTATATTTTTCCCTCAAAGAACCTCACAGAATTATTAGGGTATGTGAGGGGGAAAGGGGTTTACATTACATCCCCACTCCAAGTGCCTTCGAGTAATACATATTTTGTACTCGGCATGATCCACAACAAATGAGGCTGTCCCGCAGAACTTGTCAATCTGGCAGGAATTAATTGGCTGATGATATCAAGAAAAGTTATACTTGCGAAGATTTGGTTTGAAGATTGGGATAGTTAAATGCTCTCTGATAAGCTCTACTTAACTAATTTATATCTTATATAATTATAATGTATATTAGCTATATTATATCGTATATTAATTTGTATGCCAGTGGTAATGGTTTCGGCCATTTGTTACAAAATTTGGTTGGGAGTATCATAAGACACTGGTGCTGCAGCATTGAATGCGGTAGAAAGCATACTTCAAGAAACGAATCTGGAGGATGGAGTCCAAGCTATGTACTATGACCCAACAAAAACACTCAGCAAATACACGAATTGTGATCGTGCTGCGTTGCTTGAGTAAGGTTTTCAAGTTGTACATTGGTAATGCAGAGCTCATAAACGTTAAATTCACACTAACGAGAAACAAATAAAACAACATTTTTGAGTCCGAAACTTCCCCTTAGCGTGTGATGGAACAAATCCTGTCGCCAAAACAGAAATGAAATATATTTGATGCATATCTATATAGATTTAGCCTGCACGGTGTACAAGCTCTTGTGCGTGCCAGTAAAGTTTTTCAATTGATTCATATATAACGACTAAAGCCAAATCGATCAGTTTTAAGTAGTTGCTATTTTCGCTTTAGTTCAGACAAAGGTAAGGGAATCGTGAAATTTTTGTTATAGGTAATTTATGTTATTGATAGTACCAGATCAAGAGGACCCATACTTCCATCATCAACCTGTTTCTTCTGGCGTGAAGACTCCCAAAAGTATTTGCTCATGCCCAGACAATTCTCATCCTCAAAAGAGGGGAAAATAGGCCTGGGAACCAACGTTCCATTTATATTTCATTGGTAGCCTTTCGCCTGTTCCTATAGATTCTGGCATCTCTCTTTCAAGTGACTGCCAGAGAGCGTATAAATCAGCAGATTTCACGACGGCGATCCCAACTGTTTTCCAAGTTGTCATTTCGCTGGCCTACATGAAGATACAGCAGATCCATCTTGCCGCTCTCAAGATTGAAAGCCTTTGAACATTATATGATACTGTTATCCAATTTGCCCTGGCCGATTATGATTATCTCCGTGGTGTTGGAGCCCCTGAACATCTAATAGAGTATATTGCCTCCTTTTTTGGGGGGGGGGGGGGGGGGGGGGGTTTGTAAAACAAATTTCATTTTTTTCCCCCTTACCAAAATCAAAATTTCCTATCTCATTTTACGTTTTAGATCAATTTGAACAACTTTGGTATCGCGTCTTTGCGTATAGCCTTGTCTCTGCAAATCATTGAAATGATGCCTGATTTCCGCAATTTTCCTCCGATTTTGATGAAACTATTAGGGCATATGTGACTCAGAATACTCCTGTATCAGTTTCATCGCATATAAATCAATAGTTTTCACTGCGCATGCTCAAACTTCCAATTCATCAAGGATCATTTTCCCACGAACTAGTCGTCCGATCTGGTTCAAAAACGGAGGGCAGCCGGAAAATTTTGATTGAATAGCCCACATGAGTTTCATCACCACCTAATAAGTAGCTGCAGCGCACGCGTGAACCCCAAACCATTGAAATCAACATGAATTCTGCTGTTTTTAAGCGATTCTGGAGAAACTTCATCTATTAATGTTATTTAAAACATTTCATTGGACTGTACTTTCATATTACAATACCTGGGATACCTACCAGTGCCATCCCAAACATGATAAACTTTTTACATTTTTGTGGTTATTTTTTTTATCATTATATATATATATATATATTTTTTAAATGCCAGAAATTGGAAGTTGATGAACTGCAGTATTATTTAAACCTCGATCGATTTTTTAAATTCTTTTATGAACGATTATTTTAGTATTACGCTCGAAGTATTAAGTATTAATTTAAGGTGAAAACATTATCTGTAAATTATTCATGCTTCTTGATGGTTGTAATTGGCATTTGGATTTTAATGGTGGGGGGAGGGGGGTTGCATACAGTAAAATCATGATCTATTATTCTATTCGCTATTGTCACCCAAGTCGTGTA
Organism: Adelphocoris suturalis; assembly: GCA_030762985.1. NCBI lineage: Eukaryota > Metazoa > Arthropoda > Insecta > Hemiptera > Miridae > Adelphocoris > Adelphocoris suturalis. The sequence goes on from CM061040.1 coordinate 154,601,183, forward strand.
CGGACAGACATAGCGACGTCTGGAAATGCATGCATGAACCCATGATCCATTTTCGGCAATTGAAATTATGGAAACATTAGTTCAGCTGTATTTAGGATTTTACCAAACAGTAGAAGTAGTTTGTCATCATTCATCTCATCAAATTTTTTGATGATGCCCTCTAATCGTTCTCTTTGACTCCATTCATTGATGGCGTACAAATTGATTACGCTAATAAATATCTGTTTAAGGGGAGAAGTGTAGGTTCTTGCATAGGATACTAAAATACACAGGTGATGAGATCCTACCATCATTTCACTAGATAGAGTCCGGCGCTGCGCCTACATTTTTTAGGAACGCCCAACTGCATTGCATTTAAGATCTGCAGTACAAGTTTGACAACTACATCGGCGTAGATGTTCACTCGATCTTGCTGCCTATAGCGATATCCTGAACGATGATTGAGAGATTATTACCTTAGTGTTTGTGTTCTGGAATGTCTGAAAAAGATTCTTATGTGGCCCTTTATTTTCTCTGTTGAGGATTGTTCTTATCCAATGAATATGGCAACTAAATAGACACTACTTGCATTACTCAAGACACCCTAAAAAATTGTGAAAAAATCGCCCGGTTCTGAAAGACGGCCGAAAAATGTATAATTCGTTAGTTCGCATCGCACTAATAATAAATCAGAGGAAATATTATTCTTATTGAACACATACTCGGCAACTCTTAGGAACAGCTGAAGGATTGAATTAGAAAACTTTTTCAAAACGTCTTGACAAAATTATAACTTACTCATACTCACCCTCTTGTTTATTTGTAATATTTTCGATCTATGAAGTGTATAGGTAGACTTATTTTTATATATTTTGTTATCAAATTTATTTTAAAACTTCCTGTACTGCTGGTGATTCAAGTTCATTTTGTAAATTAAAATCCACTAATATCCTCAACTCTAGAAGAGCACCGCCAAACAGTGCTACGAGTAATGGACAAAAATGAAAAAAATCATCATTTTAGTTAACCGAAACTACCTATGTGGGCTTATTCAGAGAAGTGTGAAGGTGAGAGAAACATCACTACTTGAACCAATGATTTTCGTACAAGTGCTATGATCAGGGAACTTGA